>OX365946.1:63484233-64684233 GCA_947247005.1 Spisula solida | reverse complement strand
AATATTTTGCCCGCCGGGGAGGTAGGCGGCGGGCGACCCAGGGGGAATTAGACATTTTTCATTTTTTATGTCTAAATCCCCACACAGGAGACACTGTTAACTGTCTAAATCCCCACCGTGGGGCATAGTTTTTCATCCGGTACTTTAATAAAAACACGAATAAAAGTATCACTGTCGTTTTTCGCGTTGTCGAAATTCCCGGACGAAAGTCTATTCTCCGGGACTCTGAGTCGATAAAGTCGTCTAATTCCCCCTGTATCCCCGCCCCTGGGCGGGCATAATATTGACTGGTGCATAAATTTGAAATCGTATCTATAGCAGTTCTATGTCATACAGTAATGTTTGCGGATATTATATCGTACAGAAAGGAAAGCAGCTCAATTATAAAAGAGAGTATAAAACCCTATTAAGATTAAGCGCATTCCCGACAGGTTCTTGTGGATGGATCATATTGGAAATAGAAAAAAAGCAAAAATAATCAAAAGTCACACAGGTCACCGTGTTTGTTTGGGAGTAATCTGCTCTAGAATATTCAGAAGCAAATTTGGAGAAAACACAAGTGTCAATGATACAGTTACCTGTGGTGTCAATGGTACAGTTACCTGTGGTGTCAAGGGCAGTTAAGCTCATAAACAAGTTAGGTGACCTATGATTATATTAATTTTGTATGTTTTCTATACTTAACACGATACTGTGTTTATATACAACGATTGAACACATTCTATTACGTTTATATATTGGGAAATATTTGTCCCATCTCTCAATCAAGAAAGTGCAGGGACCGCCTTTAAGTATTAAACTACTCACCGTTTCCGCCCATCTATAGATGCATATTTCAATCAGAGTAACTAACCCTCCCAAGAATATACCAACAACCAGTATCATCAGAGCTGCCGAATATGTTCCAATGTCCACCTTATAGAACGGGGTTCGATCCAGGTTTTGGTTCTCGCTGGCTCGGATGACGTCAGTCGTACACTCCTGACTGAACCATTTACTTTCAAGATGATGGATAAACCCGGTCTCGTGTCGGCGTAAAATCATCATACTCATCTCGTCCTGAAGTGGTGAATCTTTTTGTACACCGAATGATATCAGTCTCACATTGAAGTCGTCCTTGACCATGTACAGGTCACATGGCTCTCGATGTGCTTGGAACTTCGCCAATTTAGATTCTAGAATCAAAGCAAAATCCGTGTGCTCCTGTTCGCGAGTATATCTAACAAGTTCATCCAATGAATTGAGATTAGTTTCATTCGTTCTGTCGGCAATGATTTTGTCATACAGTTGTCTAAACACCGGCGACTTGGAGTCCCTGAACCCTGCTTCGGTAGCCCCTTGTGGTATAACCCCGACCCTTACATTATCACTTTCAACCAGATCCCTGTAAACAAATAATGTAACGTACTAGATCTATATTAACACACATAACATTTTCGTATCGTTCTATCGTGTCTCCACTATCAACAATCGGATACACGCATCGAGGGGCAAAGCATCGACGAACTTTATGGATCAACGATATACATGTAGTAACAATTTCTTCTATCTTAGAATGGGAAGAAGACTGACTCAACCGTAAGTTGGATAGAAGTAAGAACAGTATCAAGTATTCGTCAATAGTTGATTGTGTAATTTAACAACATAACAATCTACCAACATTCGTCACATCTTTCCTGTGTAATTTAACAACATAACAATCTACCAACATTCGCCACATCTTTCCTGTGTAATTTAACAAAATAACAATCTACCAACATTCGCCACATCGGAAAGACTTTGCGCATGATATGTTGTGGGGGTCCAATGGAATGCACAGCCGGTATGCGGAATTTTTAAAACATCATAACATAATTCAGAACCTAGCTCATGTTTTAAACATATAACCAAAGTCCGACAGTAGACGGAAACGCTTGTCATGAGACATTTGGGACCGACATATTCGGTCTGATTAGAGGGCTTTCAAGATAAATGAGGTATGCACGGTAGCAATACCGATATACCACATCTCAGTTCCGTCAGATAATTGTACTGTTTTCATATGGCTCTGACAGAACTGAAGACCGTTGTAACGCTGTGACGGAACCTAAATGTCGTGTATCCTGAGTTCCAACAGAGCCATATGAAAAAAGTACAATTCTCTGACGGAACTGACTCGCGGTATATCGGGATAACTACTGTGGTCTGAGTTAGAGGGCTTTCACTACAGTGTATATCCGGACCTCTCTTACGTATGTAGATGTTTTAAATGAAGTGCATACTTAAAGCTTTTAATCTTTGCGTATCCTTCCACGGCTGTTGGTACTCTCACGACACGAAGATAGTTGGTGAGACTAGCGGTGTAAGTTAGGAGGAAGATCAGTGCAAAACCCCACCATGCCATCGTCAGAATACGTCCACCAACTGAACGTGGTGAACGCACATAACCTGAAACACACACTTTACATTGATATTGACTTGTTTTAAAAATGTGCACCACATCAAACACTGTGGCCAATGTACAGTATGTATGTCACCACGTGGTTGATATTGCACAGTATGTATGTCACCACGTGGTTGATATTGCACAGTATGTATGTCACCACGTGGTTGATATTGCACAGTATGTATGTCACCACTTGGTTGATATTGCACAGTATGTATGTCACCACCTGGTTGATATTGCACAGTATGTATGTCACCACCTGGTTGATATTGCACAGTATGTATGTCACCACTTGGTTGATATTGCACAGTATGTATGTCACCACTTGGTTGATATTGCACAGTATGTATGTCACCACCTGGTTGATATTGCACAGTATGTATGTCACCACTTGGTTGATATTGCACAGTATGTATGTCACCACGTGGTTGATATTGCACAGTATGTATGTCACCACGTGGTTGATATTGCACAGTATGTATTTCCCCACTTGGTTGATATTGCACAGTATGTATGTCACCATGTGGTAGATATTGCACAGTATGTATGTCACCATGTGGTAGATATTGCACAGTATGTATGTCACCACGTGGTTGATATTGCACAGTATGTATGTTACCACGTTCCATTTATACAATGTATATGACAATCGTCGCACGTTGGCATGCAATGGAACATGTACAAACAATGTGCTCATCAAATGGCAATATAACATCAAAGAACGCCGATAACATGATAGGATAGGCCTAGGCTACATTATACTTCAGTGTATAGGGTTATCGCAAGGAAATGTAGTACTTAGTCGAGTATTATTTAGCATCAAGGATTGCTAATTCTAACCCAGCTGATGACGTTAAGGAACACTCAACATTTGGACGTATGGAAGGAAATATCCGCCAGTACGTGCGTGCTATTTAATACTTACGTTAATTACTTGGCAATTGCATGGATGAAATTAATGAATTTGGATCTATGGACTGACTCGTTCGGTATTAAAAACAAATAAACCAAATTTGTCATAGTTGAAATGTTTGGCTCCGAAATATCGAATAATGGGGATACCACCACCAAATTTAGTTCCCACTAGTCCTCGAAGTCTCAGGTGATTGTCCAATCTGACATGGGGAAACCCCGAATGACCACACACATACGACTCAAACAAAAGCTGCCCAACAATAAAATCGTTACTTGTACATGATATATATATACATGGATCCCTTACCTTGCCACATTAACGTGCTCATCACAAACAAGAAGGAGTTCAAGAATGAGAAAGCCTCTGATTCTCTCTTGGTTGCTTCCCGTTCTTTGTACATTCTTCTCCATTCATAAGGATTAACATGTGCAATGATGTACAATACCGTGCCGGTTACCAGCATGGCCAGGAAGGACATCAGCCATACTGAGAATTCGAACGGATAGAGCAACCTTGTTATTTTGTCACTCAAATTTGGTTTGTAGGTTCCATGTTTTTTCATCAATATGACTGGGCCCACAGTTTGGACGGGGTGTGTAAAATCCGCATGTTGTGCACGCTTGCCTGTTACTGACAACAGTGCAGCAATATCAGCGTCCTACAATATAATAAAACAGTCTCAAATATCAACCAGTAGAATTGAAACAGATTATACGGAATCTGCACAAGGTTTGTTAGCAGGGGCTTCATTTGACCCCTTAAGTCACACTCTGGCTCCTGGAAAGTTTTATGATTCACAGTTTGATCGCAGTATTGGTATTGAGACTATAAAGACTGTAAAATTCGGTACTAACTTGTCAAAACGCACGACCACCGAGATTCCGTCCCTAGTGAACTCACAGGTTGGTTGTAAAGGAACTTCGTGTTATTGTTGTGGAAACTTATTTGGTTACATGACAATAATTAAAATCGAACTCGCAATAAAATGCATTATATTCATGTATTGCGATTCATTTATCTTAACATAGGACAAATTTAAATGCCGTATCATTATATGCACTATTTATAACGCTTTCTTTGCGTATTTGAGTTTTTAATTGTAAAATATGTTATTCAGTGGCCCACATAAAAGTGAGTACAGTAAACTCCCTCAAAACCGGACCCTTTACAAACCGGACCGAACGTCAGGTTTTCTGAAAGTTTCGGTTTTCTGGGAGATGTGTATATATAATGTACTATTAAAACTATTTACACACAGTAAACATATTTTAAATCATTACTTTGTACACGTTTTTAAACTGAAACTGGACAATTTAGTGTGTGTTTAATCACAGGTAAATGTATCATTGATTAAGAATTTTTTACATAAATTCTATTGATTAAATGTATACATTTTACACACAAAAAATATATAATTTATATATTTTAAATTCTTTTTCCGAATGATACAGATACCTGTGAGTTTCATGAGAACATAAAAGTAACTTAGATACTCATACATACCCCTTGTACCAGTTCGTTCATCATACCCGTCCATGTACCGTTCTCATACATCTTTCCATACCGTGAGGATAATTTTATTTTATATGTTATATTCATAGAGTCCAGTAAGTCTGGAATGAATCCATAGTATTCACCATCTGATGCCTCATACAAGTAAGGATATTCCTGAAAATACAACAAATGCCAACAATTTAAGAAACGTCTCTGAGCCTAGACTGGTACCGCTTGTCTCATATTCCGACACGGTCTACAATAGTTTGACAGTAGGATCGTGGTACCAGTCTACTGAACCGGAAGTTTCGTAAACGTCGAAAAAAATCAGACACATTTGGCGCGTAAAGTAAAACACGGAGTTTAATTAACGTGCGTGAGTAAAATAAGCTTCAACTTGGTACCTGACGTGTAGCGTCTGTTGCATTGACCAAAAGATACAAAACACAAACTTAACGTAGATATTTGAAACCGTAAGGTGTTGGTCTTGTAAGTGTACTTGTTATAATTTCTAATGTACAGTACTTGATTTGTTTCCTCAATGTCAGTTAAATGCTAGTACCATCATGTAAATACACTATTTAAGAGACTATTCTGCCACATTTACCAATGTAGACAATTAATGAACTCAGTAAGCACTGTATGACTACCATCCAATGTGGGTGGCATAGTATCTATACGTATAGGTGCAAAACAAATGCATACTATAATATACAATCAAATACCGTACCACCTGAGAACAAAGATTAATATTAGAAAACCTGTCTGCAAAAACCACGAATTCAATCTCGCATAAAACCATTTGCTATTTTCTTTATCCAGATAAGCGAGACCACGTGGCAACAAAGACCACTGATTGCTGTTCCTGTGCATAGTCTATACAGACATGTTTGACTGGATAATAAATACTAAAATAGTGTATTAATGGGAACGAACTAGATAAATATTTGTTGCGCTTATAATGCATGTGTTAATAAATGAATTCAATTTGTATTTAAGAGCATGTATATTATGACAAATTTAGGAGTACTTTAACAACATTGGTATATATATACTTTTCACTCGTATACTCGCAGACGTTAATGCAACACCTGTAATTTATTGCAATGTTGATATTAAAACAGCAACCAACAACAAACAATACGATTGTATCATGTTTACAGATTTAGAAACACTAGATACACATGTAATACAGCACTTGAGACTTTGAGAAAGTGATAACATGTGTATATATTCTGAGAATGTATGAGCATGATACCACTTTCCTACACATCCACACAGACTGGGAGAGATTCAACATTAACGTACAGGTAAAACCATTGAAACATATGAAATATACTCTGGATAGATAGCTGGTGAAATAAAGTATTAACTGGCAATAAAATACGTAGATCTATACGATAGTAAGGTTCAGTCAACATAAACAATAAATCCTATGTCGACACCCAGGTATACAAAGCAATCTGCATTAATACATAAATGATGATAGAATAATTATGCTATTGTTAGCACAAGTAGACAAGTAGACATGTAAAACGTATTTGTTTCGTTAAAAATGTTTCCCCGAATATACTAGAAGTCGACCGTGTAACTCAAACATCAAATGTGATCATGCAGTATAGTTAAACCTGTCTTAATTAAGTCATTCTTCGTCACCAGCGTATCCTTCGTCCTATGAATGCCTGTTTTACCACTGATGCATGGGGGTGGTCTCAAGCAATGCCTGTCTTACCACTGGTACGCGGGGTGGCCTCAAGCATGAATCCATAACATGTGGACAGTGCAATATATGAATCAGGCTCCGTGATTATCAAGTTTGTTCATGCCAACTCAACTTGAGCATGAGATTTGATTTTTTCCTTAACTGTATAACAAATGATCATCTTTACTTTATCGGGACATGTTACTCTTCTATAGTTTAGGCTATTCATATAATACAAAAGTTTCGGTAAACCTTAAGGTGTTTTACCAGAGGAGGAAATTGCCCGATCGGGCAATAGAAACGCACACTTCTGAAAAACTAACATGTGCATAAGTGTATTTGACATGGAGATGATCTGATTGCACATTTCGTATCACAAAAGTTATATCTAAAATCCTACCTTTCAGAATTATTTTAGATTATCTAGATTCTGAGATATTAGTTGGTTTTTGTTTGACTTTCTCGTTTTGGCAACTTAAATTTCCCGATCAGACAAGTAAATATATATTGAACAGTAGAAAGTTGCCAAACGGACAAGTGAACGCAGTGATTTTTGACGGGCCAAATCGGTAGTTTTTAAGGCTAGAAATCTCCGAATATAGACAATTCGTAGGATCTTAGATTTACCTTTTGTGATATGAAACGTCTGTTCAGATGATCGCTTGCTCCAATATCTGTATATACAGTCAGTATAGTAGTTAGGGAAATCACCGAATTGTCCCATCAGGCAATTTCCCCCACTGTTAACATGTTTACTGTTAGAAATATTTGACTGAGTTCGAGCATGAAACTGACTTCAGCATGAAACAAGTTTTATAATCATAGGGCAAGATATGGACTTTTTTAAAATAGGAATTTGTTGAGTACAGACGAATTCAGTATGAACATTGCTAACTAACTGATATGCATATCTAGGTGGCTTGTTGTTTAGTTCTGATGGTCACTAACAAGGGTTTAGATGTACATGGTAACAGTACAGGAAGAAAATATGGTTATAGAACTAATTGATACTTACTAAAACTGCTACAACATTGTATGTTTTGCCAGGCTCCTGAAATAATAGAATAAAAAATACACAATTAATTGACAATAACACGAACCACAAACTGACTGAGCAAGTCAGATTGCACTGTATACAACATAACTGGTATTATATAGAGGATATTACATGAGTGTCTTTTCATATTGAATTTATTTAACGAGTTGAATAAAATAATAAAATGCGAGGCTCTGCTGAGCATTTTATCGATTTTATTCAACGAGTTTAATAAACCCAATGTGGAAAGTCACAAATGTAATGTTCTTTTTATGATATGTTAACCATTTCTGGCCGAAACATAAAATAGCTACTTATTTTCACTATAACAAACGCACCGCCTATACTTTGTGTGACGTCACGTCAAAGCTAGTTAAATCAAAAATAAATAATGGCTTTATTACGTTGCCGCGACGTCAAACATAATTATGCATTCTGTATAAAAATAATATCATATATTGAACTCATTCTACACAAATTCGACAGTTTGGGACAGCAGACCAGATGAAACATTACATAACTAATGATTTGTTGAGTAGTTTCATTTAGTGTGCCCCTTCCCCTGTCTTTGGTGATGGGTTAAAGTGATGTGCTCATGTTGGTCATGAGTAGTTGATCCCTATCGATTTTGAGGTCAGAAGACTAAAGTTGAAACTCGCCATGCCATTTAACATTTCTGGCTGCAATATGCGACCAACGTTTCTTATGGACAATTAAAATCATACCGAGTATATTATGAATAAAACTAAAATAATATAACGTTTCTAGAAGCTAGAGATATATTGTATACATGTGTTTATATTGACTACACTTCTGATGCTTTCTATTTCCTGAGCAATAGCTTTGCTTGGGTTACACTGATATTAAATTAGCTGCCTTTTATTTATTTCTTATTTTTGTTTCCGTAGTGTGTGTAAATACCTTAGCTCTACGTATTCAACCTGCTGTGAACATCGTTGGAATTCCCTCTGAGCATCATTGCACATAAAATTAGTTTTAAATGATCATCGCTGTACGATTACATTCTCTTACATTCTGTAGCATCCTTAATTTTCTTGGTATTTATTTTCGTGTATTTTGGAACAATACCAAGTTCGCCGGGTCATACATGTATATTCGTCGATTTATACTGGAATGTATAGGAACGAAACTCCCTTATGACGTATTTTAAAGGACTTTAAAGATATCGAGATCGAGGTCCGATGATCCACGAAATCATCCATGAAAAAATATCCCCGTGAATATTGATAAGTTGATATTGGAGATACGGCAGGTAATGAGCCCGTTAAAGCTTTCAAGAAAGATCGATAAGTGTAACTGATGCCAGAAAACACGATTTCCCAGAATAAATAAATTCCAATCTTTATCAAAGTATCGTAAGGAATTTATATAAAACAAGTTTGATCCAATGTATGGGTTAAACGTTTTGTAAACTGAACAATGATTTGTCAGTAATTGATTTAGCAGACATACCGTACCTCCTCCTTAAACGATGATTTCATCATATGACATAACCAGAAGAAGCTAATACTATATAGGACAAAAAAATAGTCCACAGAAGATGTTAGTAATTATACCTGAGAGATATAGATTCTATCTATAGATTTTATCAGGTAGTGAAAGCTGCTTGTGTAACGTCATAACTATTACTTAAAGTAATTATATTATACCCCGTACCGTGTTTTTGATTTGCTTTTCAATAAGATGTTTTGGTTGCCTATCGTATGTTAAAAATTCAATGAAGGGAACATTAAATACGGCTGCTTTTATTGACCCCCCAATGTATGATAAAGTTGGGATAAACGAGGCATTACATTCCTTGTGTACTGTATCTGCATTTTAAACACAACAATATCGTCTCACCATTTACAAAAGCGATATCACCAGCAAATATGAACAGAACACTTTGTCATGACTCCAATGCCCATCTTTAGAAACGGTCCAAACGGTCGAGTCCCTGGCATGTCCGACTGTGTTCTACATAATATTTAATTGAGTTTCTATAAATGAAGTTAATATTTTACAAGTCATCTCACTTGAAACGTCTTGTTTTTCTGAAGTACCGACTACCAAATCTTTCAAGAAAAAGCCTTACAGTTTATTGCAACGGGTAGCACCCACAGGTAACTGCATCATTGATAAAGAATAAAAGAAATGTTTTACTCTTTATAAGTGATACAGTTACATGTGGTAGTAACATCATACATCTTAATGGTTGTTAGCCAAGTATTCAGCAGTAAACACTTGATAACGAAACAAGGTGTGGAAAGATCATAACCTGTTAATAGTAATCACTTCACATGGTTATCGCAAATCTGTAAACAAAGCTAACATCAATTGCCACACACTAGTATACACTAGTACGGGTATATATTTTTGATGAAGTGTTATATTTATGTTTTTATGACATCGGTACCTTGATGCAGTGTCAGAATTCTGAATAGTATATCCTATGCACATTTGGGATGCATTCCCTTAGTCATTCACTCATTAACACGGGGCTAATCAGTTACGACCATGCAATTCAGATATGTCCGGAGAGTTGACAACGTTTTGCAAGTTAGTACTGATCGGAAATTCCCTTGAAGAAAGTTCCCTGTATTATCAAATTTTAGATTCTCCGTTGGTATGTATGTATGACTGAACAATTACTGAAAAGCTGCGTGAACTCCGATTGTATTTCAATGGGACATTTCGTGAGGACGTAATTTCAAGGATTTCGGATTTCATGAAAAATGGCAAGGTCAAAATTCACACAAATTATCAGAAATAATTCAAAAATCAAACAGGTATAATAATTTATTCATTACTTATTGATATGATATGCAAGTTAACTTGCAAAAACCCAGTCTTATACTTGACTGAACTGGAAAGCAAGTATGGCAGCTACTGTAAACTTTGCATATTTCGTGGTATAATTATTCATTGGGGATTTAATTTCGTGGTTGAGGTCATCCATGAAATTAAATCCCCACTAATGTTAATGATTTTACAGTATTCAAAACCTTTACATGTATACGCATGGAAATGCCTATCTCAGAGACATTCAGGTAGGCAACAAGTACATTATGTAAGTATGTAAATCCTTGGTATTCTATTGATGCATTTAATTCTACAAGTTGCTATACACATTGTACTTAGTAAAGGAATATCGGATAAAATTGTACAAAAGTATTGATACAAAATAACAAACTCACCAGCGTAAAAGCAAGATTTATAATTCCCAGAAACACAGTAAATCCAATAATATTACACACAAAACTCGCCATTTTATCGCCCGTCTCTTCACCTATATATTAACATTACATCTGGTTGTCGACAAATGTGCCAGGTTTAGACTGTATATATCTTTTACCTTTGCAATATCGTATGTGAAGCACTCACTATCGTTCGTTATTTTCACTAGCACATTATATGTAATGATTACTGGAGTACGTATCGAGCTAATATTGAACACATGCTACCTGAAACATGTTGCGAACAGGGTGATGAAAAAACCCGATACTTGTAATATATACATGTAATACAAAAAAATGTATAGTCAACAACAGTTGTGCTGATATTCCTGATTCTGAAAAGACATTACTTAAGCTGGGTTCACACTCTAGCATTTGGACCGACGTTTACCGACGTTTGGGCAAACGGTCAGCTTCGCTAGTAAAAGTTACTAAACGTTTTGAAAAGTTGACAATCGTTGGTAAACCCTGAAGAACGCTGTATTCGTCGAAAATTTTTAACATGCAAAACTTTGCCGACGTTTGGAAATAAACGCCCATGTAAGTTGTGCTCCGTTTATAAACGTTCCTGAACGCTGAATTAAGTTGATCAAAGTTTGCTTAAGTTAAACTCCGTTGGCAAACGTCTGCTGAAACGCTGGTGGTGATAATGAATTTAGTCGAACGTTTATCTAGCGGAGGCAAACGGGTATCCAGCGCAATGAACGCGGTAGTAACGCAAGGGCTGGCGTAAGCCAACTTTCCCCAGCACAAAAGAACGTTTGTCCAACGTAGGCCAACGCAAGTGGTTACCGCAGACGAATTTTCAATAACGTTTCAGTAACTTAGGTAAACTTTGTTCAACGGATTCTGGCGTTTGGCACCTCAGCCTCGTTCGTCTAAGTCGGACTAAGTTAGAGACCGCTACACATACGCTAACCTACGTTGGCAAAAGTTCTCCTACGCCGATAAAAAAAGCTTCAACGCAAAACGTTAGCGTGCGTTATGTAAAAAACGTTCGCAGTGTGAACCAAATTATTCCTCCTCACGAGCGTAATTTCACCGACGTTTGGGCTCATTTTTCTGACTTTTGAAACGCTGATCAATGCTGGTACAAACGTTCATAGTGTGAACCCATCTTTAACTTGCTTTAATGACAAATCTACACGAAAGTTGCACATGTATAAATTTAGTGAATGCTAAATGGTAATAAAAATTATTAGACGAGTTGAATACATTTGTGATCGTACATACTGTAAATGCACTATTTTATTGATTTCTAATGTAAGAATAGTGTGATGTGAATATAAATTAGCTATATATGTTTTAACAGTAATAATGGGAGTTTTATTATTACTAAAATTTTTTTACTAGCTACTACGCATTGTGATTTTTTACATGTGATGAAATTTTATTTTTATGTTTGCCTTTTATGTTTAAGTCATTAGTTTTTATTTAGTATTTAATAGGTACTAGTCTCTTATAACTCTGATTAGAGTGGCAATACAATTCTATGTTTTAGTTTGATATATGTAATTGTATTTTATCTGTATTTGTATTGATGAGACGAAAATAAACTATAAAACTTTGTATCTCAAGACCGAGAAGTCCGTTAATTGGTTGACAATGTGCATTTACTATATCTTAGTGGATACTATTTTAATATTTGTCTTCCATTGTGACATCAATGGCTTTTTTGGATCTTGAACAAACGATGCAACATCTTCATTCGAATCCAACTTGAGTCCACCAGTATTTATTCCACACCTTATTTGTGCCATGTGGCAGCCGTCACAGTCAGTCATGGTTGGTATCTTCATGACGACCCATCACTAGTGTGGGTTGTTGTAATTACATTGATACTCGATATTTTCACAACCTCCTTTGAGGTGACCCAATACTTTCGTACTTCGTACTGTTCGGCGACTTGATAACGAGTAGAGATTTGATCCCAGTATAGGTGTATAAAGCTTCTAGAGTTGCCTATTTTCCTCACGGTAATACCACGTGTATGTGACGTCATCTGTAGATGACATGGAAAGTCAATTTATGTGACCATATCATGTGCATGTGTCCATGGATGGGTTTTCAGGCATATGTTTGAACTTCAGGTGTTTTGAGTGTACCAAAAAGTATTTTTCTCAATTTTCCCTTTATAGATTGTCAAGTTTTCAGGATTTTCCAAATTTCTAATTCACCCTTGAAAGACATTTTTAGCAAACACGGAATGTCAGACAGTATTGTCCTAATGTATATGTGACATCATTTGTAGATAACTTGGAAGGTCACGTGACATCATTTGAAGCTGGCCACACCATATGGTATTTGGTGTCATTTGTAGCAAACAAGGAAAGCAATACACCAATCCATTCAAACAGAAAATATTTAAGGTAAACATCCAAGCAAGAACAGTACTCAGCACATAGGCACTGTTCTTATCCTATGTTGGAATGGTGTAAGTGCAGTGCCTTACAATGCTACTAATATGTTCTAATATTGACACCATAAGCCATGCAACATGTCCACACTGGCAATGATAGTTGTTAGGTCATACATGTAATTGTGCTATGTATTTACTGTAAATAGGTATGTTTAGTTCCAATGCTCAAACCCAGAGCATCTTGAAACATGACCCAAATATACTAACATCTCAGCAATACCAATCCGAGAGAAAAGAACATTCACATGTTTCTGTAATTTTATTGAACTGTAAAATTACTGCAATTCAAACAAATGTGTTAACATACTCCAATTTAAGAATACACAATAATACAAACAAAACAATTTGTTAAAGTACGGTACAAAACCGTTAACAGCAATACAATTAACAAATAAATGTTTTAAATGGAAATGGCACATGTATGCGATTTCATTGAAATCAAGTAAAACAAGACTGCGTTCAATAAGCGCTTATGCCCCATGAAAGCCTTGTTCATAAAAAAGCTAGGCAGGGGTCATAATTCTGTTAAAATGTTGGATAGTGTTACATAGCTTTGACAATGTAAGGGGCTTATGATGGTAAACAAGTATGTCAAGTTTGAAAGCGCATGCTTGATGGACCTAATGCAAGATGAAATGGTCAATTTGGATGAACCAAGAATTTGGCCCTTCAATAAGTATAAGTCCAAAATTAGGTCAATGTGAAGGTCAAAATGAGGTCAGGTGATATAGCTGTGTGCAGAGTGTTTAAATACAACATCCATGCAAGTATGAAAGCTTTGTAGCAAGCCGTATTAATTCTAGACAAAACGGTCAACTTTATTTAACCAGGAACGGACAGGTCAATCACTATATGCCTCCCAATCTATCGATACGGGGCATAAAAACAAATGGTTACTTCACTATAATTATGCCTCCCAATCTATCGATACGGGGCATAAAAACAAATGGTTACTTCACTATAATTATGCCTCCCAATCTATCGATACGGGGCATAAAAACAAATGGTTACTTCACTATAATTATGCCTCCCAATCTATCGATACGGGGCATAAAAACAAATGGTTACTTCACTATAATTATGCCTCCCAATCTATCGATACGGGGCATAAAAACAAATGGTTACTTCACTATAATTATGCCTCCCAATCTATCGATACGGGGCATAAAAACAAATGGTTACTTCACTATAATTATGCCTCCCAATCTATCGATACGGGGCATAAAAACAAATGGTTACTTCACTATAATTATGCCTCCCAATCTATCGATACGGGGCATAAAAACAAATGGTTACTTTGTGTCACTTGTGTATGGCAATGATCTGATTGTTGACGTAGGTTACACATAACTCAGTAATGAAACTCCGTCAAACTTTCATTTCAAAGACTACAGTCGATCTACCTTATGAATGTTTTAGCAAATTCACCATCAGTCTAAAGTCTAATCACCTATGACATTGTCCATCACTTTGTTCAGTGACAGAACTACATGTATGTAGAGCAGATTTTTTTGTTTCTAAACATCAATGTCAACATTAGCACTAACCTGCAGTCAAACATTGAGGACTATCATGAAAAGTTAACCACATATTCTGCATACATTTGTTGTGTTCAATCATCTACACTTTGTATACATGTACATGCATATAGGAAAGAGATTGCCCTGAGGTTAATTTCAGATGATACCTGGTATTTGAATCCTAGTAAATGGTTGTTTTGGCTACAGTTAGCATTCCGAGGTAATTTTCATCATTAACGTACATCTCGAATAACTACTATAGTAACTGAGGTATATCTGAGTATTGACCACATTATTACAATTCTGGGATATGATTATACTAAGGATAAGCAAAGTAGATGTCTCTGGTAGAGTACCCTGTCCAAAGTGTCCATCTTGCAAAATATCATTTGTCATTTGCATTTTGAGATAAGTTGTATTTTAACACTATGGTTTCAAAGATTTTATGATATTTGTACACTATTGTTTCAAAGACTTTGTGGTATTTTGGACACTTTTGTTTCAAAGATTTTATGATATTTCTAAAATTGTTTTAAAGATTTCAAGTCCAACTGGCTGAAATCAGCTGAATGGAGGATAAATCACTTGTACCCTGCAACATGTTAAGTCAATATTTAACTGATCTATTTTACCATATCTTCAAACAAGACTTTTGTTTTTTTAGTATTTATGGCATTAATCAAGGTAATATTTGGTTGTTTTCCTAGAGAACCCCTCCAGTCTACGACCATCATCCCACGTGTATGTGTTCCATTCAGTTCTACAGTAGCATATACATCTTCTGTAGCAGTCACAACACTAGGATCAACTACCATAGCCATAGCATTCAGGTCACATGATCTATATATCGGTCGCTTGGTAACAACACGTTGCTTATGGACAGCAACCTTGCTAATTGCCTTATTGAATTTTCCTTTTGGTGTATTTGTTTCCACCCACTTGTCAAACCAGTCCTGAAATGTATTTGATACAAAAATCATAAAAACACTTCATTAACAATTTTGAAAATCAGTCATGAATACTCTGATAGTCTAAATTGATAGGTGAAATTAATATGGAATTTGCCACGAACACTGCTATTTCAAACAGATCTAGATCTATACAAATGTACAAATTCTATGCTTATGCTCATAATACAACATGAATATTTCCATCTATCCGTTGATAGGGTAATTGTTCAAAACACCATTTCTCCTCCAAAATAGCAACAAAAATAAACTTTATCCTAAGTTCATGTGCTTACTATATAGAGGATATTTGTTTGTTTTGATTGAATATGGTTTATATCTCATCGTGTAGTGATAAAATTCAATATTTTCAAGAGCGCGTAGCGCGAGTGAAAATATTAAAATTTTATCACTAAAAGATGAGATATTAACTATATTCAATCAAAACAAACAAATATTCTATTTATTTAATGCTTTTATGGTGTCAAAACTGGTACTATTTATGCCAAATTACCACTGTGGTTAGGCTACGTATGAATATGTTATTCCGTTCATATTTTTCACTTCAAAATCCGCCATCCTGGATTATGGTGAATAGGTGAAAACGACTGTTTTGAGAATTTTGCATTAAATCATACACCAACTTGTAGGAAATGGTCTAACTAAGAATAAAAACCCCCATATGACATGTTTCCGTTCAGTAATAAAAAAGTTACAGACATTTTAGTGTTGAGATTTTGGTAAATTAAAGTAGTCCCTGTGGGGGGGGGGGGAGCTTATATCAGTCACATTGTAAGTGATAACCAGTGACTGATATAGGTTTTATTTCACTGATAGAACTCCATATCTCACCAGTTAGCATTAAATAAAAAGAAATATTTATATCTTATACATGCACTAGTTTTTCCATGATTGACAGAATATGAGACAGATGGACAAGCAGAACATTTAGTGCTCTTTTGTCAAACTTTGAATGGTGAAGATGTGAAAAGATATTGTAATACAAACAGTAGATATAAGACTTATGGTATAATGCATTTAACACAAACTGTGTGTGACACATACACATGCATCTACTCAAAGCAATAAGTCACAGATAAGTCCATAGTAATACAGGGTTCCCACAAATACTTCGACACAAATTCCCCGACTTTTCCCTGACCACAAGGCAGTTTTCCCTGACTTTTTAGAGCGATCAGGCACCAGTCATTCTTTTTTTGTTACAGTAAAATATGACAGTTAAAACAGAGAAAAGGAAGCTGCATTTGCTTTAAATGGAAGACAACAGATTTAGTGCAGATGATTGACATTTAGTTATCAGAATTTATAATTGTCCTCAGCTTGCAAAATTTTTTTCAGTCTTTAGTATTTTCTTCACATGAATTGACTCTAATCGCCATCTATAATAAAGAATTCCCTGATTTCTGGTCAATTTCCAGATTTCCATGACTAACTTCAAAATACTTTTCCAAGACCGAAGGAACCCTGTAATACATGTTGTTGAAATTAGACCATGCAGTTGGAAGTGATATCACATGTGTACAAAGTAGAAATTTAGGAACAGTGAGCACACACAGGTTAAATACACAGTTTGAAAATAAAACAACTGACAAATCAACATTATCATACACTGTACAACATAATCCATGAGGACAAAGTCAGAAACAATCAGGGCTTTTATGATAATAAATAAAATTCATTTCTTTGTTTGTTTAATTATTTTCAAGTCAGAATTTTATGGTGTGTATTTTTCTTAATATATTTTTCTGTCATACATGGCAGCCAGATGACGGGATATATATAACAAAAACATGTTTAAAAATCATGTACATGTATGCCCTTATGGCAGCCAAAAGGTCTTTAACCATTGATGTTAAAGGTTAATGTAACCTTGACCTTTGACATACTGACCTCAAAATCAATACGGGTCAACTACTGATTTTATGACCTGCCACCCTATGAAATTGAAGATCAGAACCCAATCGTTTTCAAGTTATTAATTGTAAACCATTTGGTTTATTTCCTATGCTAAAGGTCACAACAACCTTGACCTTTAAACTAATAGTCAATAGTAGTCATCCACTGTTGCTGACCACACTCCTTGTAAAGTTTGAGGATCCTAGGGTCAAGCGTTATTGAATAAAAACCAGTCTTCAGACAGACAGATAGACCAGTATGTGCAAACCTCATTAAATACAGTTTTTGAGCATAATAAAGAAAGCAGTAAAATGGCCTGATAGCTCGCAACGTACCCAGGACTGACCAGTAGCTGATGTAAGGTTGATCTCCCACGGGGCAACAAGTATCGGTACTTTCATACATTCTAGTACAACATATGCAGCATCCGGATCATTGGCAAAATTAAATTCTGCACATAATGTACTGTTACCACGACCTAGAAATACATGATACATGCATGGATGATAACTCAAGTAGATCACAAACATTATATTCAATCACTCATGCGATAGAAAGTTGATTATGCCACCCAGCGAATACATGTACACTGAATAATGTAAAGCACCGACAGTTCAAAGCCATACAAAAATGATGCGACACCTAGCCATTCATGCAAGAGACGGTTACAAATTGGACCATCTGTACCCCCTAAGATGTTCATAACCTCTGTCACCTGAATGTATGTACCAAAACAATGTATGGTTCGAGTTGAGTATATCATCGTTCCTGACTCTGTCCTCTGTTATGTCTTTCATACACTGTGATAAACAGAAGAAGCTTAATATACCCACAGGCAAAAGAAACGTAACCTTTTAATAAAATATTGGAACATGGCTTGCTTGTTTCATGAAATATATTGTTAACTGTATCATACAAGAGCCAAAATGTCACAAAATACGCCTGTCTGGGGACATGGTGAATGAAAATGAAACAATCAAACTTGGGCCTTTTTCTCATAATATTGGTAATTCTATGGTCATAATCCAAGAAGGTCTGGGCTGTTTGGGCTCATAATCAAATTGGCCTAGATATTATGCCCATAAACGTTTTCACAAATTTTGAATTAGAGTACAGACAAATTACTGGAAGCCCCCTCCAGCCAAAGGTGTTCACATAATACATTTTGTACGTCCCGTTTTCGACAGGTGTATAAAATGAAATAATTTGTTTTAAACTGTATTATGTTTTAGTTTGTGAAAAATAAAGTTTTTGAAATAAATTTTAAAATGTTGATCTAGTATGACTAAACATTTTCTTTTGCCCATCAGTGTATCTAAATATAGTAGCCATTGTCACAAAGCCATTGTTGAAACACAGAATGCATAGCACAGAATGCATGGACACGTACCCAGGGCAATCCAACATTTAATTCATAAGGTAATAGAATGATCTTGTTTAAATGGTTCAGTATCACCAGAGCTGCTTCAGGATCAGTGTAAAAATTGAACTCGGCACACAGGGATACACGACCAGTCGCTAAAATAACAACAATGTCAGTAGATAACTGTATGATGTTCCACTCTACATGAATAAGTATTACATGAAAAATACAACAAATATTCCTAACAAAACAAGAGCCCCCCCCCCCCAACAAGTTCTTCTTTGAAAAATCAAGCAAACAACAAGATTGACGTAACTGGTAATACAGACTAACCTGTGTTTAGCAGCTAGACAATGGATACATCAAATGGTGCTGATTAATGGAGGTATGTGTTCTAATACAGGTACGTTCTTATACAGGAACGTTCTAATACAAAACTAGAAATGCCTCCACCCACTTGCCAATAACCTTGTCAAGGGTCATAACTCCTCAAAGACTGGATGAATCTGAATCTAAATCCCAACGAGAGCACCATATTACATGAAGACTAATATCAAATCGAAAGATTTAATATAATGGGCTACTAAGTGCTACAAAAACAAAATTTAATTGATCATGTCAAGAGCCATAATTCTGTGTATACTAGGCGAGTCTAAACAAACCCTATGTGCCCAACTACACATGCTGTCTAATATTCCTTTGAGGTTTGAAGACTTCAGCTTGTTATGTGTAACACAACATTTTGGGACAGATTGTTGGACAGTCAAGGGCAAATATATCCCTCCTCCAAACTAAGGAGGGGGCGCAAATTGACATTTTTGGGAAATGGACTGGTGAAATTTGTTTTACAGGAATGAATACCTTGTGTGTTCCCTCCCATTATAACCACTTTCTTCAACTTCTTTCCAAACTCTGGATCTTGTCTTATAGCAAGAGCAATATTGGTGAGAGGTGCTAGAGCCACTAGAGTTATCTCTCCTGAAATACAGCAATATTTGTGAGAGGTGCTAGAGTTATCTCTCCTGAAAAAGAGCAATATTGGTGATGGGTGCTAGAGCTACCAGAGTTATCTCTCCTGAAATAGAGCAATATTGGTGAGAGGTGCTAGAGCTACCAGAGTTATCTCTCCTGAAATAGAGCAATATTGGTGAGAGGTGCTAGAGCTACCTGAGTTATCTCTCCTGAAATAGAGCAATATTGGTGAGAGGTGCTAGAGCTACCAGAGTTATCTCTCCTGAAATAGAGCAATATTGGTGAGAGGTGCTAGAGCTACCTGAGTTATCTCTCCTGAAATAGAGCAATATTGGTGAGAGGTGCTAGAGTTATCTCTCCTGAAAAAGAGCAATATTGGTGAGAGGTGCTAGAGCTACCAGAGTTATCTCTCCTGAAATAGAGCAATATTGGTGAGAGGTGCTAGAGCTACCAGAGTTATCTCTCCTGAAATAGAGCAATATTGGTGAGAGGTGCTTAGGTTATCTCTCCTGAAAAAGAGCAATATTGGTGAGAGGTGCTAGAGCAACTAGAGTTATCTCTCCTGGAAAAGAGCAATATTGGTGAGAGGTGCTAGAGCTACTAGAGTTATCTCTCCTGAAATAGAGCAATATTAGTGAGAGGTGATAGAGCTACTACAGTTATCTCTCCTGAAATAGAGCAATATTGGTGAGAGGTGTTAGAGCTACTACAGTTATCTCTCCTGAAATAGAACAATATTGGTGAGAGGTGTTAGAGCTACTAGAGTTATCTCTCCTGAAATAGAACAATATTGGTGAGAGGTGTTAGAGCTACTACAGTTATCTCTCCTGAAAAGTATAATAAAATACAGCATTAATGATTAATAAATTAATAAACTAGGGATAAAATTATTGCAGATTCTAAATTACCCAGCAGACAAAATTGTCATTATATCTTTTTTATATGTTTTTTTTTAATAACTTATGATTGCCTCAGTTGATGGAAGATAAACAAACAAATTAACAAACAAACACAGTAGGAATGCTTCCGCCAATGAAAATGTCATTTGAAACAAAGAATGTAAAATATACTTGGAACTCATAAAATACCTGGATATTCATTGACTAGCCTTATCAGTGCATTTACAGCATTCTCATCTTGTATTTGGTCCATAGATACATCAATGTCAAGGTTAGCATCACCGAGACCATCCATACCATGGTAATGTGTAGCTGTCAGTCCATTAGTTACCAGTGGAACACCTGATCCTTTATACACAGGCACCTAGAATATAGGAACCTAGAATATAGAAACACAGGCACCTAGAATACAGGAACACAGGCACCTAGAATATAGGCACCTAGAATATAGGAACATAGAATATAGGAACACAGGCACCTAGAATATAGGCACCTAGAATGTAGGAACATAGAATATAGAAACACAGGCACCTAGAATATAGGAACACGGGCACCTAGAATATAGGCACCTAGAATGTAGGAACATAGAATATAGAAACACAGGCACCTAGAATATAGGAACACAGGCACCTAGAATATAGGCACCTAGAATGTAGGAACATAGAATATAGAAACACAGGCACCTAGAATATAGGAACACGGGCACCTAGAATATAGGCACCTAGAATATAAGAACACAGGCACCTAGAATATAGGAACTCAGGCACCTAGAATATAGGCACCTAGAATATAGGAACATAGAATATAGAAACACAGGCACCTAGAATATAGGAACACAGGCACCTAGAATATGGGCACCTAGAATATAAGAACACAGGCACCTATAATATAGGAACCTAGAATATAGGAACACAGGCACCTAGAATATAGGAACACAGGCACCTAGAATATAGGAACACAGGCACCTAGAATATAGGCACCTAGAATATAAGAACACAGGCACCTAGAATATAGGAACACAGGCACCTAGAATATAGGCACCTAGAATATAAGAACACAGGCACCTAGAATATAGGCACCTAGAATATAGGAACACAGGCACCTAGAATATAGGCACCTAGAATATAAGAACACAGGCACCTAGAATATAGGAACACAGGCACCTAGAATATAGGAACACAGGCACCTAGAATATAGGCACCTGGAGTATAAGAACACAGGCACCTAGAATATAGGAACACAGGCACCTAGAATATAGGAACACAGGCACCTAGAATATAGGCACCTAGAATATAAGAACACAGGCACCTAGAATATAGGCACCTAGAATATAGGAACATAGAATATAGAAACACAGGCACCTAGAATATAGGAACACAGGCACCTAGAATATAGGCACCTAGAATATAGGAACACAGGCACCTAGAATATAGGAACCTAGAGTAAAGGAACACAGGCACCTAGAATATAGGCACCTAGAATATAGGAACACAGGCACCTAGAATATAGGCACCAAGAATATAGGAACACAGGCACCTAGAATATAGGAACCTAGAGTAAAGGAACACAGGCACCTAGAATATAGGCACCTAGAATATAGGAACACCGGCACCTAGCATATAGGAACCTAGAATAAAGGAACACAGGCACCTAGAATATAGGAACGCAGGCACCTAGAATATAGGAACCTAAAATAAAGGGACACAGGCACCTAGAATATAGGAACACAGGCACCTAGAATATATTCTAAATGTATTATGTACAACCATGAATACAGGTACACAAGTGTATCAGTTTGACCAAAAAGTGCTGTGATATCCACAGGACAGTCTTGCCTATTTACCTCAATACATGTTGGGTTAGCACACACTTTTTTGTGTTATAACCATCTGCAAAGTCCCCAGAGATGATTGGTGCCCAAATATGTCAGGACCAGGTCACCAGCACTCCTGAGGGACTCTGCAGATGTTACAACGTCAAGTAAACAAATGTTACATCATGTGATGTGCATTTCCAAAATCGAAATGACCTAACGTTTGTTTACATGACCTTCAAATACCTATTAACATGATAATGCAATTTGCTTTTATTCATAATTTGAATCTTATAGAAAACCAATCAGTATTCACAACTGAAAGCGTACTTGAGTTAACCAATTGTTCTACTGACTGACAGGCATCTACACCGAGAGACATGTACAAAGCAATTTATCCCCCATCAATTATTGAGGGGGGGGGGGGGGGGGGTGGGGGTCGGGGAAATGTTTGCAATCTATGTAAAATTATATGTTTAACTTATAAAATATACATATAGAACTAGATCTATATACTTACATCAAGCCTGTCACAAACTTTGAGCACCTTCAATGTGTTAATACACACTTGATCTATTAGAACATTTCCTGATACACACGTTATTCCTATAACATCAACATCTGGTCTCGACAAGGCAAGCATCAGAGCCTGGGCATCATCCACGCCAGTATCTACATCAATTATATATTTCTCTGCCATTGTATACTCTACAAAACAAGATTTATATTTCAATCCTTTAAAAAGATTTGTGAACACACTAAATATGAAGAAAATATCTTACTTGACTAAGACCAGAGTGAATTTATACCTAGGTTATTATGTCCCCATATACCCTCTAGTTGCTCCGACTATCCTAAGTCTGGTATAAACCATGCGTGTTTTGGTTTCAAATGTTGAAACCTTTATCTTCCTCCTCCATAACCAAGTGGTTGATTGGCTGCTTAGAGTGCAGGAGGTCTCGGGTTTGATCCCAGGACACATCATCACCAAAGACGAAATAAAAATGGTGCCATTAATTCCCTTGCTAGACACTCTGCATAAAAGGAAATTGGCTTCCCTCCTATCATACCCTCATTTACATGGCAATGAATAACATCAGGAATGAGGTGTTGAGAGTGATAAATATAGGTTGAACAAACTTGTTTCACAATCAACCTGAAACAAATTAGTATAAACTAAACCTTAATCCATGACTTCAATAGATAACTTATAAGCATCAAGAACCATGTAAGATATTTGAGAACATATTAAGGAAGGAAACCCTTTAAAATCTAAACCTGGCATCAAGTTGATGAAAATAAAATCCTTAAAATCTGGTACAATGTAAGATCTAGTAATTAATTGATAGTGGCCTGAACTCGAGTTCATTTACCTGTATCTATTAAAGGACACGGTTTACAAAACTTAAGATAACTGAAGAGTGCTTTAAAATAAATTGTAGTTTACATCAACTGACAAGAACTTTAACTTGGAGTGTGTATGTACAAGTCAAATGTTTCAACCTGACAAAGGTACCTTGACATTGAATATTCATTGGACGGTCAATAAGATATAACAGGTATCATAGTCGTTTATAACCATAAAGTTTGTAAGATCATAAAATTTACAATTTAACAGTTCGTATGTGGGCAGTCAATGATTGCTTATATTTTAATATATGACTTAGAGCTACATGTATGTAAAACAGGCTGGTTTCATCACTATCGGTCAAGCAGATGACCTGGGACAGGTCAGAAAAAATCCAACTATTCTGTTCTCAATTCTCATTTCATAAAGCAGAATTCATGCTTGTGTACATTGTTGGTATTGTAGTTTAATGGTTAGGACTTGTTTTAGGCTTTGGGGTATGGATATTACATATTATATATAAATTGTGTAGTTCATTTAACAAGAGCCTCAAATATGCCCGGCATGGTAAATTAAATAGATATAAGCAAACTTGATCCATAAAATTGTCATCAAGTTTGAAGATGATCTGATGAAAACTGTTTGAATTAGAGTACAGTTGTACAGACAAGGCTAATTGTACAATTTGTTTTGTAGTTCAAGGCCCATAATCAAATTTGACCTATATATTTAAGACCAAAATCATTGTCACCAAGTTTGAAGATGATCTAATGAATACTTTTAAAATTAGAGACTGACATACAGTAAATTACTGGACGACGCCCACCTGCCTGTAAAGGGTGTTCACATAATATGTCAACTTTCAACTGGCTAATAAAAATGTATTTGTTTGTAAAATACAACATAAAATAAATTAATGCCCAGCAAGTCATTGCATATTGAATTCAATGTCCTTATGATTTTAAAGTTAATCTAACAAAAGATTATAGTGACAGGTACAGGGTTTGAAAGAATCATCAACACTAGAGCAGTATCGACTAGACAAACTGAGATACATTAGTTGTATACTCACAAACTTCAATTCAAGATCAATAAATTCGTTAACAGGTTCGATATTATTACCTTGTGATGTAGGTACATGTGGTGTGTGTTCAGATAATGAAGGTTCTACAGGAAATTGACTGCTTACAATCTTCTGACGGTCAAGGGGATAAACACCGGTCTTGTTGAAGCCTTCTATCAGATTGTGAGAGGACAGGGATGAGGTATATGCTGGACAAGCAAGCTGACACACATTATAACGTGTGATTCTAGTATTAGGTGAGCTTTGTCGGAACTTTTGACACTTGGAGTCATATAAAGATTGCATTAGACCAAAGCACCCCACATCCAATGGTTGAAGTACATGACTTGAGTGTGCTGGCAGAATGACTAGAACAATATTATGTTGTTTGGCCCAATCCTGAACAAATACACTAACATCAGCTCTATGTCCATCCAGGATCAGAACAACCGGCTGTTCAGCACTAGGTCGCTGGACAAACTTCAGGAAGTGATCCTCCAGGTATTTGAGTAATGTGAATGAATTAGTGGAACCAGACTCGGTCACCAGACCAGTAGCACCAGGGGAACATCCAGCCAGGAGATCCTGTTGCATGTATGGACCTTTATATATAAAACATGGTGGAAGCTGATCGCCTGATGCATTACCACATCCTAGCACTGTAGTGATGGACGTTATAGCTGATATAGTATCACTATCAGATTGTACCGTAGATAGAAGGTGCTTGGTCTGTAAACCTATATCATGAACATTATAAATCAGGTGTGGCTTGTCCATCAAATCATGATCAGTAAAAACTTGCTCAAGGTAGGTAAAATACTTGTGGACAACTTGCTCGAACGTTGACTGATTGCCTTTGCAAACATCTCTAGGTAAGATCATGTTCAGCTGCTCTGGCCATCGTGTTTTTAGATTTCGATACCATCTAAAAGTTAGAGGACTATCTTCAGTTCTCTTCCCTAGATGAATAGCATAGTTGGTAGCCATTACAACAATTTCTTTTCGTGTGTACACGTATCCAAGGGAAATCATTGTTTGTAAATGTTGTATAAATAGAGTCTCTTCTTCTATACTGAATAACGGTGGTGACCCTGAACGTACATTTTCTATGTCGACGTTACTATGTACCCTATCCCTGAGTGTGTTTGTTGGTATGCCATATTCTCTGGCAGCACGTTTAACTGGCATGTCATCTTCTTTCACAGCCTTGTAGGCATTTATCAGTGCAGTAGGTGAGTAACTCTTGTATTTACGTTTAGACCTTGGTTGATTTGGCTGGAATGAGATAAAGGTAAATATTTGTCCAAAGGTCTAACAGATTGAAGCATTTTATTCATGTGTTATAAAATCTGATTAGAAGGATTAGCAGGATTGTAAATTGAGCAAATAAGTGAAAGTTTTACAGATATATGTAGTAAACAAAGGTTTTAACATGGTTTTATTGCTATGCTTACATGTGTGCCTCGGTAGCTCAATGGTTAGGGCGCTTGTCATCCGATCTGGCGACCCAGGTTCAAATACGGGTGGAGGCACTCGTATGCCTGCCATATTTCAGCCGAAAGCTGACTTGCAAATAAAGGCTATGCTATGTTCGGCATTACAGGACATTAAAGTCCGACAATTGTAAATAATCCTTACTGCACGAGCAATGATGTGAGTTCGTTATAAAACAAGAGCACTGCAAGACAGGCACTGCACTAGTGATACACATTGTCAGAAACGGATTTTCTGTTTTTAGTTACAGAGACCTAGCCTAGACCCCATCAGCTCTATTTTCATTTCCATGCAGGGTCTTCACACAAGCTGCCTATAAAAAAGTTTCATCACAATATTTCATTCCAAACTTAAGTTATTGAGCAGAAACTGATTTTAAATTTCAGTAACAGTGACCTTGATCCTAAAGGCCAAACTTTCAATCACAAGTGGCGCCTTCACACAAGCTGTCTATATACTAAATTTCAAAAGAAATACTCTCAAATATAACATTTCTCAGCATGTTACTACAAACACAATATTAATTTGTTTTGTCCTTAGTGACTTAAATAATTACCTTTTCATCCTCCTTCTTAATCTGGTGATGCAGCATTTCCATACAATGAATGAATCCAATAGCTGATTTTAAACCAAGTTTCTGTAGTCTTTGTAACACTAGAAATGATGACATGACACACTAATGCTCTGATCAATGTTCCAAAGTTGGGGCAAACATCTACCACAGTAAGTTGTCCAAATATTTAGACATTAGTGCGGGATCTGATTATTTTTAAATGGTAAGAACCATGTAATCAGCGGTTACAAATTCAGTACAAAAACAGTGAAGACTTTTTTGTTGCCTTGGTAACAAAATGATGGGCCTTATTTGTAAGAAACATCCAAAAATATGTAGCTATGACACCACTTGGTAACGAATTATACAGTGATTTTTTTTGCTTCTTTGGGAAAGGGTCCATGAGGTCCATTTCGATTGGGAATTTTCGCGTCGTGACAACTTGAAATAGGGAATTTTCATCAAGCAGAAAGGCCAAAAAATGACCTAGTTTTTTACCCCGTATGACGCAATGTTGAACTTGCCATAGATTTTGTTGAGATGATCAGTGACCAAGTTTCATAAAGATTAGGCCAAAATTGAGACCTCTAGGGAATACACAAAGTTTTTCTATGATTTGACCTAGTGACCTAGATTTTGACCCCGGATGACCCAATATCGAACTTGACCTAGATTTTGTTGATATGATCATTGTGACCAAGTTTCATAATGATTAGGCCAAAATTGTGACCTCTAGTGTCTACACAAGCAAATTGTTGACTGACGGACGGTGGACGAAGAGTGATCACAAAAGCTAAAAATAGAATCTCTGTGTAAATACTGTCTTTGGGTAAAGAAAATTTACATGAAGTTTACGAATGTGATAGGGCTCCAAAACACAAAAGATCTAAACTCAATTTTAGATCTTTGAAAACACACAGGAGAGGAGAAATAACGATCGTTCGGATACTGGTTTGATACCAGTAGTGTCTACACCACAAGGTAACTAACCACCAAATGCCTATGTGGACCAAAATCATACTTTGATTTGGCTTCAAATGAAGGTACATTTATGCATTGACAAATCTGCATTAGAATCATGGCTCAAAAATGAAAGTGAAAGTAGGGCTAGGGCCAACAGACTTGGAATCAGTCCGTGCGTGTGAGAAAATATGTTCACCACGTTTGATGAACCAAATGTTTCTTATATTAAGGCTATTCTTACGGCACTCCCGTAAGAATAGTGAAACCGCCAGTAAGTGTCTATTTTTACAGCTGTTTAATTTTAATGAACCAATGAACCGTTAAATTATAGCTCTGATGATGTATAATAAAACAGTGACGTAATTACTAATTTTATTTCGGACGAGTTTTTACAGTCTGAATGGATCTAAAATTATGCCTGCAAAACCGATCATTTTGTGACTTTTGATATTTTCTAATGTACTTTCTAAGTCTTTGAACGACGAGAATTTTTAGCTTCGAGGAACACACTAGCAATTTAAAACATAATGTTAATTAACATTCTATTATTTAGGTACAGGTTGAAAATTACTTATAATTTCTTTATTCAAAGTTACAACGATAATTACTATATTAAAGAAGAAGATTAATTATCACATTATACATCAATTATATCAGACATTTTTGTTGACTTTATATACAAGTTTTAACGTTGATGATAATTACAAAAGTATTCCTCAAACTGTAAATATTTTGACACTTGGGTTCTTCATTTCGAAATGAGACTAAATGCATACTGAACATGTGTGCACAGCATCAAAACGTGAATCAAATCACATACAAAATTGTGTATCGATTGGTGGCCGTGCCAATACCGTCATATCTAGTGGCACCTATGAGAATGACACACCACATGCACCCCCTTTCATACAGACAAATACACACCACTGCTAGCTATTATAAATATTCATTTTTTCCATATACTGTCGTTCTCTGGAACAGCCTTCCTAGCCACATAGTCCTCCAGCCAGACCTAGAGGGATTTAAGAACAATCTTAGCCACTCCCTTATCTCAAACCGCCCCTGAGTACCGGAACAGTGTTTTTATCGGCTTTTAATCTATAAATATTTTCATCTTTTATCTAACACTATTGTTCTTTATTTCTTCTCACTGTCTCACTTTGAAGTCTTCTTTCCCTACTTTTAAAAATACTTTTATCTTGCACCCGACGTGCAACTGCTAGTTCACCTGAAAAGGGCTTCAGCAGTATATATAGAAAGAAAAGAAAAACATACATATATCAGGTAATTGCTTTAAAGAGATTGGTACATTTAGATAAAACAGCTGTAAGAATAGACACTCGTGGTCGGTTTTGCTATTCTTACGTAAGAATAGTCACTGCCTTATATTATACGCAACACACTGATTTATGATAAATAAATAACTCTGACATCAAATTTTCAAGCACATGCTCTTCATCAGGAATTTTAATTACTTCTTCTTATTTTTAAGTCACATCCATCTTGTTTATATTATAATGTTGTTATATTGTGATTTATAATGTTGTGATTTATTTTTGGTGCTATCGGCTGTTTCTATTGATTGATGGATTTTCAGAGGTCCCCATGTGCTAAAAGTTGACATTTTTTGGGTCGGCAATTTGTCACTTTAGTCTTTACCTTGAGTTAAAGAACAAATTTATTTGGTAGTTTGGAACCACAAGCAAATTGTTGACGGACGTTGGACGGGCGACGGACGAAGGGTGATCACAAAAGATCACTCGTCACTTTGTGGTAAGCTAAAATGAAATAATTGGCATTACGAGTTTCAATAATCTGCTTAAAGGGGAGGTAACTTTTTAATCCTGAGAAGAGTATAAAACCCAGCAATACACGCTATTATACGGAAACGAACGCGGTTACTTCCCTTATGCAGTTGTTCTTGTGGTTGCACATGACATTGTATGCTAATGTAACCTACTACTATGTTCATGGAAACTTTGGTAGTTGTTTCCGTATTAAGAATTGCATAACGGATTATTAGGAATCTACTGAGTCAGAATTTTATATCCATTCATCCATTCATTTTGAGCTACTGGTATAATATATAGCTTCAAATAGTGGCCGTTGTATAGAGGCTGTTGTTCTAAATAGGTTAAAATTCTAGTAACAACCAGCTTAAGAAATTTAGAAGGGGTTGATCTTAATAGAGGGGTTGTTGGTCTACAAAGGCTGCTCTGGAGAGGTTGTACTTTAAGGCTTGGAGAGGTTGTACTTTAAGGCTGCTCTGGAGAGGTTGTACTTTAAGGCTGGTCTGGAGAGGTTGTACTTTAAGGCTGGTCTGGAGAGGTTGTACTTTAAGGCTGGTCTGGAGAGGTTGTACTTTAAGGCTTGTCTGGAGAGGTTGTACTTTAAGGCTTGGAGAGGTTGTACTTTAAGGCTTGTCTGGAGAGGTTGTACTTTAAGGCTGGTCTGGAGAGGTTGTACTTTAAGGCTGGTCTGGAGAGGTTGTACTTTAAGGCTGGTCTGGAGAGGTTGTACTTTAAGGCTGGTCTGGAGAGGTTGTACTTTAAGGCTGGTCTGGAGAGGTTGTACTTTAAGGCTGGTCTGGAGAGGTTGTACTTTAAGGCTGGTCTGGAGAGGTTGTACTTTAAGGCTGCTCTGGAGAGGTTGTACTTTAAGGCTGCTCTGGAGAGGTTGTACTTTAAGGCTGCTCTGGAGAGGTTGTACTTTAAGGCTTGGAGAGGTTGTACTTTAAGGCTTGGAGAGGTTGTACTTTAAGGCTGGTCTGGAGAGGTTGTACTTTAAGGCTGGTCTGGAGAGGTTGTACTTTAAGGCTTGGAGAGGTTGTACTTTAAGGCTGGTCTGGAGAGGTTGTACTTTAAGGCTGGTATGGAAAGGTTGTACTTTAAGGCTGGTCTGGAGAGGTTGTACTTTAAGGCTTGGAGAGGTTGTACTTTAAGGCTGGTCTGGAGAGGTTGTACTTTAAGGCTGGTATGGAAAGGTTGTACTTTAAGGCTGGTCTGGAGAGGTTGTACTTTAAGGCTGGTCTGGAGAGGTTGTACTTTAAGGCTGGTCTGGAGAGGTTTTACTTTAAGGCTGGTCTGGAGAGGTTGTACTTTAAGGCTGGTCTGGAGAGGTTGTACTTTAAGGCTGATCTGGAGAGGTTGTACTTTAAGGCTGATCTGGAGAGGTTGTACTTTAAGGCTGGTCTGGAGAGGTTGTACTTTAAGGCCTGGAGAGGTTGTACTTTAAGGCTGGTCTGGAGAGGTTGTACTTTAAGGCTGGTCTGGAGCGGTTGTACTTTAAGGCTGGTCTGGAGAGGTTGTACTTTAAGGCGGGTCTGGAGAGGTTGTACTGTAAGGCTTGGAGAGGTTGTACTTTAAGGCTGGTCTGGAGAGGTTGTACTTTAAGGCTTGGAGAGGTTGTACTTTAAGGCTGGTTAGGAGAGGTTGTACTTTAAGGCTGGTCTGGAGAGGTTGTACTTTAAGGCTGGTCTGGAGAGGTTGTACTTTAATCAATTCCTGTAAGTGTAAAACATAATTATGTTTGTGTCACTCTGGTCATATGTAAAAGTCACAGAATACAAACCAATAATTACAAACTGAAGAATAAAAAACGCAATTTAATTTATATATGATCACAAGCATATGATTACATATTTTAAGCAGCCAGGGGCCAGTTTCATAGACATATCTTTGTGAATATTGTTTATTGAGCTAACTAAGACAGCTAACTAGTACTACCGAGCAAAGTTATGCTAACTAGAATGATTATAAAACACTGTTTTAACTCCTCAAAAAATTCAACAGTTCATTCAGAATCCTCTCAATTGGCAGCATACATTCGAAACACCGTTCGGTTTAACATGAGATATTACATCAAGATTGAAAGGTAAATATATTTCTTTTGTTGAAGTTACGCTCAATGGTTAGCGCGCTTGTCGTCTAATCAGGCGACCCGGGTTCAAATCCGGGTGGGGGCACACATATATATGCCTGCCATATTTCAGCATAAAGCTGACTGGCAAATAAAGCAGGCTATGCTCGGCATTTTTTTACAATGGTTAATTTAAACTACCCAAATAATATTCACAATTTGTACAAAATACAAACATACGAAATATATAATACCGTAGGTAAAGAGATCAAACACCAAGTTCCAAAACTTATAATTACTGCAAAATCCCCTTATACAATATAAAAAAAGTTCTAGGATAAATGCTCTGTTTCAAAATTATAATTACGTGACCATTACACCTTAACAAAATTCCTAACTCCCACTTTTCAAACTATTATACTTTTGTGCACGCCTAATAGTAAAATAGATAAAGTACATAACCCAATCGTCTTCATGCTCTTTTAAGCAAATTACATTCATGTTTTACATAGCAAAGCCAACTATGCTGAGTAATTGCCCATTGTATGTAAACAAGTGTTTGATGTGTAATTCATACGGTAATTAATTATTTAAAATAATGAGACCATGCGGTGAAAGATTAGATCAATTTCATAAACTCGTTGATTTGTCAATTTTCATCAATGAACTTCAATTATAGCAAAATATAAGCGCGTTTTAACATTATAGGTGACACAGTGTTTCCTGTAGTGAATCACATGCACATTCGTCTCAATCCAGCTTAATCTTAAAAGTCATTGAATTTAATTCTATTTCATCTCCTAAACCAAGCGGTCTGCTGTATATAATGATATTATTTAAATGCAGTATCAATAACTCCCTTTTTTCAACACAAACATAATAAACAATAATTTTATAAGGACAATTCGACAGCAATTAAACATGTAGTAACTTTAAGTGACCGAATAAGGATTTTTTCTCAGTGTATTGCTGAAACTAAGTCAGATAATAGTAGGCGCATTACAAACACAAAACCTATACAATTGATGTTCACTCTATCTCGTACATAAAAGGGACTGGGACACTTACCAATCTTGCACTGAAACAAAGAAACTACACAGTTCGAAATATACCATATGAAAACACATCGTTCTTGCAGGCAAAAAAAGTAGTGCAGTTGCGTCAGATTTGGAATTTAGAAACAAATAACTTTTAGACTTTATCTTTTTAGAATACGGATTTTGTACGAATCTAGATACCACGTGTAAGTCCAAGATTTCGATTTAACTTATCAATTCCTTTTGAGTTACAACCTCTGTGGCGTCATCATTAAGACATCTGTCTGGTATGAAATCATCAGGATTGTCCCATGATTTAGGATCTCTGTTAGACTGTTAGTCTTCCATGATATTTGAATAAGCACACATCTGGCTCCTAAACATTGTATGTTAATTTATTGACGTGTGCATTAGGCGTGTAGTATATATGCAAACTAATTCATACCGATGTGTAAAATATAATATGTTTAAAGCAGCATTGGTAAACTATAAGTTAGGTAGTTAAAATTTTATAGGCACACTAAACATGCACACATAATATACACTCACATCCAATATAAGCCATATATAAGGGTTCATTTCAGTGTCTTACAACAAATTTGCCCTGTTAAATTTAGCATTCATCATTCAATGAATTATTTTCTGTCCTTGGTTACATCGTAACTGTACAAAATCAACAACATCAGGTAGGATAGGGGCAAAACATATTACAGTATGTATGGATATCTGAACCACATTTGAACATACTTTTTAGCCCGAATTTAAATGAAATCTAAAATAACTTCACTATATAGATGGGAGCTTGGCAGTATCGCTATATACGGAATCGTCCTACTGACATGGGTGCTCGATTGGGCATAGATGGTATTGTCGAGTTTTAGATATATGATAGCGTAGTCTGGCTGAAACTTCGTGCAGTGCCGCTATATACGCAATCGTCCAACTCGCAAGGGGCATAGATGGTACTGCTAGGTTTTGGTTAGTCTAGTTGAGGTTGGTTGTGTTGTCTTAGTTTTAGTCTTAATTTGGTGATACCTCTATATACGGTGTCGTCCAACTCGCAAGGGTGCTCGATTGGGCATAGTTGGTATTTAGTTTTTAGTTAGTTGATAGTTTAGTCTGGCTGAAGCTTCGTGTGGTGCCGCTATATACGGAATCTTCCTACTCGCAAGGGTGCTCGATTGGGCATAGATGGTACTGCTGGGTTTCGGTTAGACTAGTTGAGCTTGTGAAAGTTGATTACATTGGTAGAACGAAGTGATAATTCTGTTGGACCAGCGTTTGGCTCTTGCTGTCTGCGTAGTTAGATTAACGTGACGTCTGAGAAGCAGCATAGACAGTATGTCTTTTGTGGGTAGCGTGTTTCTAGTGGTTTGGACTACAGTGGATTTTGTTCGTCTGGTTAGGAGGTTAGTGCGAACTACTGTTAGGGTAGCTGGAAACGTTACAAGGTCCCATAAGGTGTCTCGTTGTTCAAAGCTGAGTCATACGTGAGCCTGTGTTAGGTTCACGGAGGTTGTTCTACTGTTTGAAGTTGTATTGTCGAGCTACGCGGCTGTGTCTGGAGAATCTGCTTGCTGATTCTGTTATATTTGGTATACACCACGGTACGTTTGAACCATTCTAAAGTTGACTTGTTCAAAACTATCTATCTTTCGCTCTTAGCTCTAAGACATATGTTTGGCAAGGTTATATATCCCACTTGTATATAGGTGATTCTTTGTATATATTTGAATGAATTAGGTGAGTTGCTGTTTGTCAACTTACGTTTGTTGTGAATGCTAGTAGTTGAAACTAGTACGTTGCAACTTTACTCCCCTGGCAGGTTCATAGAGGGTCCCTGCACGTTACATAAGTAATGCTTATTGAGATAAGTAAATCTAAGATAGGAAGTCAGGTCAGGAACCCAGCTATTAAATTGTGGTCTTCAGGTGTGGCTAATTAATCTACCTGTAATGGAGCTCTACTACTTTATTCTACTCTATTCTATGATCACATATCCTAAAACTCTATTCCTTCACATTTAATAGCTAATTCCATTATTTACAGATATAATACTCACGGGAGTGAACGTTGGTGTGAGGAGAAAGCTTGGTTAGACACTTAATCCCATAGATTGGTAAGTGATGTGTCTACTTGTAATATTATGTAACTTGCTGTGCTGTGTAAACTGTTATTGTTATGTAACTTTGCTATGTGTCATGTGATATATTATTATGTGAGAGACTGTGCGGTGTCATGTGGCGTTGTGTTATGTGATAATCTGTATTATATGTGTAGAGATGTCCGTAGGTATCCGACCATGATATGAGGTATAAAATGTATATTGTATTATGTAAATGTAATGTTCATACTGTTATTACAATGTTAGGCCCTTTGTACATTTTCAGGGTGTATGTATCAATTACCGTCTGTATAACTTGAGATCTACGATTAAACTGTGATATAAACTTAGAAGAGTGTTTACTCATATTCACTGCAAGTCAGGACATTATGACACACCCCTCAACTTAGTGGTCTCCATCTTAACTACACAAGGAACACTGGAGACTACAGAAAATTACATATACTTGAAGCGAATATCCAGCAGAGTCAGGAATAAATCTTTGGCAAGTTCATATTTTTGCTGGAAGCTGGAGGCCTTTAGCGCAATAAACCATTTGTATAGTTGGGGAGAGTCAAGTAGTATGACTCCAGGTGATTATGATAATTATTATTACGTGTGTATGTATTTCTGCCAAATTAAATGTAATACATGGTTGTAAAACAAGTTATAGTCTGTTGAGTATGTTTAAGACATAATAATAAGTCCAAAGCGACACTATTTTTATGAAGATATAACTAATAAAATAATACAAAACTACGTGGCGTATGAAGCTATGTAAAGGTTTAGTGTTATAGTGGTACACATACATACATGTACGTAAACAATCCAAGTTGTCAATTTACTATGAAATTTATGTGAAAAGCAAATAATAAACACTGAGAGGTCTCCGTGATGTCTCGCTCTTTATGAACATCGTATATCAAACAAACGTTTATGATTATAACTCTTAACAAATATGTTAAATCATCTCGTACAAGCAATACATTTAGAGTTGATAATACTTACAGATAGTTACAGTACAGATGGCCTTCTTGCAGACAACAAACAGCTCTACAATGATAAACGTTTTTTTTCGCAATTTTGACATAAACATAATATTTCGCTATATAAATAATGGCAAATTTGTAAACCTAAGTATTAATTTAGGAGAATTGTCTCTGAAATTTGAATACAAATGTATTTCAGTTAAATGAACTTATGATATAATACCGAGTGTTTCCATAATGACCCTTGTTCATTTTTTCTTTATATATCTAATATTTATTTTATATACATGTATATATGTTCAAAATGGAATATAACCACACTAACCTTCTTCGTGTGGAGCGTAATTACATAATGGCAGACCGGTTAAAAGAGATGAATAAGCACGATTGTAGTTTTTGATATTTAATTGATTTTGATAGTATTAATGCATTCGCGAAAATAAAGCGACGCGAAATATAGGTTATGTATCTTAATCAATTGAAACAAAATTCATATCAGATATTTTAGTCCGCCGGACATGACTCTGCACAATTACATATGATAATTAAATGCATGTAGGTACATAAACATAATTTGCATTTGAATATTAATTCTATATGACTTCTTACTGTTTCTAGGACATTCAAAAAAATTATAGCAGAAACTATGTCTTTCAGCTTTTGTATATCATTCAATCTTTTTACAGCTGAAACTATGTCTGTCAACTTATGGACGGATGAAACTTGGGCTTTCAGCAGATTAGTTTCGCTTTATTGTTCAGATATAGAGAACGGCACTACCAGATGGTACATACATTGTATTTTAAATCTGTCAGAATGTGAACGCTTTCTCATTACTTATATTTATAAAAGCGTAGCACTTGAATATGTATATCCTATAAAATCTGGCGTGTTTGACATTATACTTAACATGAATTTACTGCGTAATTCTTTACTCAATCAGTTCAGTCTAGTGCTTTCAGGTCAGCAGTACATTTACCCTAAAGTTTAAAGTTAAATCCAGTGCAATACATTGGCTCAGTAGACAGTTTTCCATCCAAGTTTGATATCAAATGGGTAATCAACAATGCGATTAACAATAAATTGTAAGGTTAAAGTGTTTTGTTGTATATAATAATGAATCGGAAAGGAAAGCAGCACCCTATAGTTTTAATAGCAGAATTTATAGAAGCACATCACAAAGACAAGAAGAAACAAAACGATGCAGTACACAAAAAGAACAAAACACTGAACACAAGCACGAATATATGAAGTATTAAATTCATACTCGAAATGCAACTGGGAAATTCATGCCTGCAATATCACCATACACATACCAGTGGAAATGCCATTCAGAAGAAGACGAAGCAGTAGTGTTATATCATCTAACGTATATAGTATACACACAAGTTAGCCATAAACAACAAGGTCAACTATGGAATGAACAACCAAACAAACATGAACAAGAGCCTGTCGCCTCAAACACCGAAACACGTTAACTGGACCACAAACCAACAAACTGTACCGAATGACAAGGACAACCATACACAACAAGGACAGCACCAAACGAAAAGTTACAGTAATCGAAATTCCCTTTTTAACTATAAAGTGGCCAATACATACATACAAGAAAGTAAAATGTAGAATTTTCGGCTTGATCTGCTTATTTTGTTAATTGGTGTGTCCCATTGCTGTCCGCCATTATTTTGTTTGTAATACACACCGTACACACCGTTGCGTGTTTACAAGGCAGCTTTGTTGGTGGAAGGCAGCGGAAAACAATTTTTGCGCGACTTCAGTAGGGTACGTATTTGTTTTCTATGTGTTTCTCGTTTATTGTGAGAGTTATCACTAACCGATATCATTGAATCGACTAATAAGCAATTAGCATGTACAATTTATGGGCGCGCAAGTGCCATATTTATCGAGAAAACAGTAATTGTTTTTAAAGTATGCGATGTTTGCAAAAAGTTCAAAACTTGCATTTGACAGTGAAATCTCTACTTAATTCGTGGTTTGTAACAATTTTAAAACATTGAAAATAAACTTTAATCCTTTCCAAATATATCTTTTGTATATATCCGTTTTGCGATATGTACATTTGTTTTCCGCAGCCTTCCCACCAACCAAGCTGCCTTACACACAACGGATTGTATGTTGTGTAATACAGTTTTACAGTTTATTTTCAAGATTTAGGCCATTGGCCCATGAATCACATATATATACAAACAAGTTATAAAGTATTTCACAATATATGTATATAATACAAATGGCATTGTATTGCGCGAGATTATTTACTGGAGACCCACAATATACATCATATGTAATATACATCATAGTGATACGTATGTTTAATTGTTTTGTTACTTATATCACCTGTGGTTGTATACATTTTAGTTAGGGGTAATACATGACGGGCCACTTTTATTAGGCCCTACCGGTTTTGCCCTCCGTCCGTCCGTCAGTGCGTCAATCCGTCAGTCCGTACGCCAATCGTGAAAGCTCGGCCATTTCCGTTTATCTCCGGTAAATAACCTCGTGTCTAACTGTAGTAATACACCAAAGCCAACAGGCCGTGAGTTACAAGTCGAAGACATATCATAAAAGAAATAAGCCATATCTTTAAATATTATTCATAATTTATATTTCCCAAGCACGTGTCGAAAACATCAACAAACATGACCCATATTTAAGCGGGTTTGTTTACAAAATAAACTACTTGACTTTCGGATCATTTCGAGTTAACTTATCGCCTGGCACACATGTGATTAATCGTTCCGTGGAATTTTGTAGTGCGTATTTACTGGTATAATATACCTATATAGATCTATATATTTGTGTGAACATGTATTGACATAATGTGTACTGAAGACTGGGGATCATGTGACTGAAAATAGTTTCAATATGGCGCCTTGTTATGTCAGAGGTCTATTGCAATGCATAAAGGCCGAGGTGATCAGAATGTCCGTACGCACCAACTTGTAGTTGTGGAGTGTGGAAAAATAGGCTATATTTAGATTCTATTCATTCCGTTGCTTACGGGGTGCAAAATGTTGCTTATGGGGTTTTACAAACAAGAATGAACAAAAGAAAACCCCACAATGTCAAGTCAGTATGTACGTCCGTCAGTCCGTCCGTCAAAAAAAATCTGGATCCTGACATAGCTCAAACAGTTTCTAAGCTAGGTTTATGAAACTTGGTATGTGGATAGGAGGCTATAAGAGGATGATGTACGTATAAAATATATTTATTCTGACAAAAATTGTGGTTGCAATGGCCACAGAAACATTAAAAATGGCTGAAAACTGGTAGGGGACTTCTGTATTGCTTGCAATTCTAATTGACTTGTTTATACTGTGGTGGTGCATTTGTCACAGCAGAAACAGCAGAGCACTAAAGAAACAAAAAGGACAGTATATAAATTACCAGCTCTGTATGAAAGTGACCCCGGTCAAAATGACGATAAACGGAATTTGATGACTTTTGTTTTATTATTTAATTTGAAAATTTATAATATATTTATAAAAATAGAGAAGATATATAACTGTATACGTAGTGTAATGTATGGAAAACTAAACAAAGATGACGAAATACTACTCTTCATATAATTCATTATTACAAGTAAGGCTTAGAATTAGAATGTCGTATGTACATAATAAATTTTTTGAAATCATGAAAGCGCCAACAGATAAACAACTCATTAGGGCTTATCGTTTTAAAGTACGGATTTTGTACGAATCTGGATGCCATGCAAGTCCAAAGTTTCCTTTTGGCATGGGCATGTTCTGATCAGTTTCTGGAATGAAACGATACACCTGAACAAGGGAGGTCATAATCAGAAATAATTCAAATCTAGCAATTGTTTCGCCGATACATGACCTTTGACCCATCGAAAATGTTATAAACTCCTTTCCAGTAACAACCTCTGTGGCGTCATCATTAAGAAATCTCTCTGGTATGTATTCGTCAGGATTGTCCCATGATTTAGGATCTCTGTTAGAGGAAGGTATATTTATCATTACCGTACACCCCTTCGGTATCTTATATCCACGAAAGTTTATGTCTTCTTCGACAGAATGAGGAATTGCAAGGGGTGCCCCTGCTGTTAATCGCAACCCTTCTAGAATAACAGCTTGGCTATAAGGCAAACGTTCCCGGTCTGACAGCGTTGGTTTGTCGTCACCAATAGTAGTGTGTATTTCAGCAAACATTTTCTCTTGGATTTCCGGAAATCGTATAAGATAAGCCAGAATCCACCTAAGCGTCGTGGCTGCTGTTTCACTTCCTGCAACTACTAAGTCAAAGAGTGTGTATTCTAATTGCTCGTCTGATCCTGTAGTAAACTTGTCCGTGCCTTTACATGCTTCCCGGTGAGTTAAATATAAATCTACAACAGTTTCTCTGGTAGCATCAGTGTGATTTCGTTTCAACTTTTCAATACAATCACGGAAGAACCCGCGCATACTGTGAAATATATCTTGCGTTGCTTGAATCCGCAAGATATCAAAAGGCAACAGGTGAAGGAACGGGAGACAATTAACCAAAAGGTGATGGTACATGAACTGATCAATGTTTTTGTGTAATTGCATTAAAACCTTATCTAGTCCTTTGTTATCATAGTCGAATCTTTGTTTGTATAAAAGCATACATATAATATTACTTGTGGTTTTGTTTAGTATAAGTCCAATATCTGCAGGGTATGAAATAGTGTCTAAAGTTGTTTCTAGATGTCTTACTTCATCCAATGTTGCTTCTTCTACGGGTTTTCCTCCGTTCTTGAAGCAAAGTTCTTGTAATGCGGACATAGCAAACATTCTCTGTTATTTCCATAATGTTCCATTTGCAAAGACAATGCCTGGGTAAAGAATCACTAACCGGTCAAACGCATTGTGTGGCCGTGTTTTAAACTTCGAACCTTTCTTAACTAACGCTTCATGAACGGCGTCATAACCATTCAAAAAGATCATTAACTCATTCCCTACGTATAAACTATATACATCCCCATATTTCTGTCTCAACGAAGCCAAATTGGACAAAATATCCCCGCCAAATGACGATAGATTACCGATCACCGGATACAAAGTGGGACCTGGAGGAATACCACGTGGTCTTTTTGTGGAATAAAAAGTCAAACAAAATGTTAGTAGGAATATGGTCAGAGTTACCATCCATGAATAATCCAAGTGAATAAATCCGCCTATTATAATCGCCATTTTAGTAATGTACTGAACAATTACCCTGACGAACAAATACTCACATTGCTTAAGAACTAATTGCGCAAACTGTGAATTTATTCAGAGTAGTAATTCCAAATCCTGAATATCTAAGGATAAACACCCTGACAATATGGATTGAAGTAATATATCTGTATGCATTCACAATAATATTTCCTGTTCTCGATCAAATATACAGTTACATATTGCGCACAAATTCATTTAATGTACCACAAATCCTATCTACATTTATTATACATTGCATAGGAATACAGAGCACGGTATGTAGATTGAGTAATTTATATTATTTAAATACTTGCACAATGAAGTAATAACGAAATATATCCTTGTAACTTGTGTATAATGTATATTCTTGTTTGTTCTTCCTTGACATCTAAATAAACTCACACACTTGCGTAAGTCAAAACCTTTTTCATGGCCTATTTACCTCTACACACGAGGCGTTAAATCAATCTTAATGTATATATGATTAACTAAACGATGATACAATCAGTTTAAACATTCATATTTTTGTTGTAAAGCCTCGAGCACATTCTATGAGATGTATTGATGCATTAGCCTAGCGTAATGCAAAAAATATAGCTGTGGTCGGTGGAGTAATGAGCGTTCTGACAGGCTAGGCAGCTTGATTGGAAACATTCAATGTTTTTTGGAATACCCGTACATTAATTCCATATGTGTCTAATTATCTGATGAAAAAGCATGTTTGTAATCTTTAAAATGTACATGTTTGTTATAATGCGTGTATGCTTATATCTGTTTCAAATTGATTTGACCTTGATACTGAGCTTTTTCTTTTTTTGTCTACCTTTTAGGACTTCTGACAGCTTAAACTAGGTATTTCAGCCATTTTACTGTTGGAACTAGGTCATTCAGCTTGGGCATTCAGCTTTTTTATTGCTGAAACTGGTTCATTTAGACAGCTTGGACATGGGAGGATTATAACTTGTTTAGTTGGGCATTGTGCTTTTATGATTTATGTTTTCTGTGCTCGGCTGGTTCAGGTGGGCTTTGTACCTTATGTATGTTTTATGTTTCCTGTGCTCGGCTGGTTCAGGTGGACATTGTACCTTATGTATGTTTAATGTTTTCTGTGCTCGGCTGGTTCAGGTGGGCATTGTACCTGATGTATGTTTTATGTTTTCTGTGCTCGGCTGGTCCAGGTGGGCATTGTACCTTATGTATGTTTTATGTTTTCTGTGCTCGGCTGGTTCAGGTGGGCATTGTACCTTATGTATGTTTAATGTTTTCTGTGCTCGGCTGGTTCAGGTTGGCATTGTACCTTATGTATGTTTAATGTTTTCTGTGCTCGGCTGGTTCAGGTGGGCATTGTACCTTATGTATGTTTTATGTTTTCTGTGCTCGGCTGGTTCAGGTGGGCATTGTACCTTATGTATGTTTAATGTTTTCTGTGGTCGGCTGGTTTCATTGAAATAGAAGGCAATGATAACTCCAGAACGGATTAAGATAAGGTTCATATAATCTTTACCCGATAGTATGGTTATTTGTGCATGTTGTACTATCAAATGTTCAAAAAGGCAGATATCCAGAATTTGCTACAAGAAAACATTAAATTCTAAATACATAGCCATCATTAGCCACTAGAAAGTCAATTAGAACCTTTGTGTCAAAATTAGGGACAAACAGGGACTCTGGGTAACGTGAGAAATGGAAGGAGTGGTAGGCGTCGCTGTGGGCATATACGGGCGAGATTGTTAATTAAGTTGCAAATGAAACGCCACGAACATCAGTTAGATTTCTATAGGATATATGTAACGAAACAGCCGATGTTAAGTATAGTATAGAACTTCCAAAACGGGTGAAAAAATGAACTCATGCTCTACATTGGTTTTATTGCATGTTGCTTAAAAGATGGAAGTATTTAAGCATTTTGTTATATATAATATTGTATTATGTTAACCCAGTATTCAGGGCCACCTCTCGAGAGCAACCCTTTTTTGAGCAACAACCTCTATTTAGAAACATGATCATTTTATTCCTGAGGTTTACTAAATAGTTCACCTCTCCAAAACAAAACCCTCGGCAAATAAACCAATGGATGTTTAGAAAAAGGTTTCCCCTAGCCAGATGTATAAATTAAATTGTGCTACATTTTTTACAAACATCCTTTTAAAAATAACCTGAGGAAGCGAAATCTTTGATAATTGTTCATCCTTTTTATATTGATCAACTAAAGTTTCAATAAAGTCATCGGTCCAGATATCTTTTTGTCTCTCATTCGTATAAAATACTTGATAATTACCCAGAGTTGGGCTTATCAGGATGAAAATGGATAACTGGCAGCTTCCTAACCCCCTTATCAGTTAATTTATGGGGAAATTGTTGCAGGAAAACAGAACAAGTTCTATTTGGTAAAATTGTTGTAAAAAGGAGTAAATACATTAGGCAAATTGTTGACGGCAACAATTACAAACAGAAATTTAATGTAATATAAACTCACTTTAAGTCTGATGGACTTTTTCTTACGGGGTGCCTTAAAAAGTGATAGTATCCGACCCCAAACCGACTATTTTACCTCATTTGAAATGATCAGTTAACAGAGAAATGGGATTAATCAAGTCACAAACATGTACTGACGCCATTGACAACTTTCGACGTCGTCGCCTTCTGCATTTTCGTTGTCCAGCATAAGGCAGCTTCGTCATTTTCAAAATAAGGCGGGAGACTTGCGGTGTGGGATGTCGTGCGTTTGTAGTTGGTTGGTTGTTGTGTGTGCCTTTTGGTTATAAATTCGTCTTTTTTGTAGTTGCTATTTTGTTAACGTTGGACATTGTCTGTGCCTCTTCTTTTTCTTTTGTGTTATTTTTGTATGTGATGAGTTTTATATTTTCTGTGCTCGGCTGTTTAAGTTGAGTATTGCCTTCCCTGTCCGATTCTCTTTTATTTTCTTACGTTAATTTAGGAAAATATTGGTAGTCATTTCGGGCAAATATAGTAGTGTTGCAAGTTATAATTATAGTAAATCGTTGAAACAATCTTAAAACGAACCAGAAAGCGTACGAATAGTTGGAACGAATCAGATACGGGCGAAAAAAACTAGTTCTAAAAGAATTTGGCCCAGTTCAAAATGACGAATACTGAGAATTTATAACATTTGATGGATTATTTAAGATGGAAAAACTTAAACCAAGCACAAATATTAAGTAATGTATAAAAATACGAAACCAAGGGCAGACGCAATACCTAACATAAACAACAGGGTACAAAGGACAAGTGAAAACAAAAAGGCACAGGCAATGTCCAACACAAAAGCCTGTAAATAGAATGAACGCGTCAGGTCAGTAAACCAGTACTTATGATAAACAACTTGTATGCCTTAGTGTACAATTTTTATTCATTAACTTGGCACAGTTATGAAATACGAGGTACAATAGAAAAGATACATAGATTATAACACAATATACTAGTACCATACTGAGTGGTTTTAAAATGTAAGGACTGAACAGTAATGTTGGCACATGAATAACAACAAACTGTCAACGAACTGCGCGCTCCACCATTCTCAGTCCCATGCTAGGATCGTATAATCATAATATAAACAAGAAATATCTTTACAAAAGATAAACAGCGTTGAGTTTAAATGACACATTGCGATTGTTACATGTATATTTTTTCAATACATTTGCGAAAGATGTCAAGTGGTTTTAGACTCGAAGATGTAAATCAGCCGCTCACAAATATATCGAAGAAGAAAAACTTTGTGAGAGACATCCATCCATCGTGACAGAGAAATGTCCAGCAAAAATATGATATGTTTCCTGGGAAACGGGACATTTTCGGATGCCTTATGCATAAAAATAAAATGACGGTTCCCTAGCCAATGCACGTACCGTTTGCTAGCCAACCGGTGCCGAACGAATAATTTCGCTGTCTTGTCGTCCGGTGCCGGTTCCCTAGCCACTGCCTTCTTTCTACGCAATTCCAACCGTACAACCGATATGAATAAGTTATGACGCAAACGAAATAGTTCTCAAATGACCGGCAAGTATCATATTATATGCGTACTGTTTTGTAAAAATGTACACTACATGCTATTGTTATTCGTGTCTGATTTTGTATTTAAAGAAAGAAGCAAGATAAATAATGTAATAGTAAAATGTTATAAAATAATCCATGTTTACGTATTACTCCGCATTGTTGTGCTCTGCTAATGTAAACCAAAACCCCGTTTATGTCAACATGTGTAAGCGGTAGCCGATAACAACCGAAGGTGTTCGCATGGCTGTTTTCGATGAGTCACCGAGGTCATGGTAAGGCATGCGCATTAACAGAGATACATAGCTTGGAAAAGGCTTGCGGACATTTGTCACTCTATAGACTACTATACTTTTCAACACACTACGAATACAATGTACAAAAACATACAAATCAGCATCTAACTTTTTGTGTTAACTTTACTATATTTTCACCAATCACAATTTAAAATCTATACCGTGCGGAGATATTTACAAACATTTCATTGGTTTTTAAAGTGGGTCAATATCCAAGCTAGACAGCTAACGCTGAAAAAAGATGCTTCATAGCTGCATCATTATACTCTGCTGTGTAGAGGTTGTGGCTTCAAAGTCAAGAAGGGAAGATAATTTGGACAAAATGCTTGACACAGTTACCTACTCCTGTGCAGGGTTTGAGACCATGATGGTGAACAAGTAGGCAAAGTATCAACACAATGTGTCAATGCACTTCGAAGATACCGTATAGCGGGTAATTTCTGCGGGTTTTTATTTCTGCGTTTTTTGCGGTTTGAGGCTGTCCCGCAAAATTAAATTCCGCAAAATAAAACATCCGTAAAAATTTTGTTCGCAAAATTTAACTTCCATATTTTGCTTCAATCTACTGGTAATATACCTCTAATCTATATCTTTTTAGTGTTTTGTTACTGTCGTATTTTTCACACGTATAGTGATCGACTGTCTGTGTTTGCTGGTTTGTTTCACAATTAATGAATGGTATGTGTTATATCGGTATTGACCCTCAATACACGTTGATGTAAGTTTGACAGCTGGTTCAATTTGCAACACTGTAGTTTGTGTATAATTGTATTAACGATATAGCAATACCAGGATAATATGCCGTTAAATGCATTGATTTAGTTTACCGGTAGTACATGTACTGCTGAAAATGTTCTGTTCTGTTCTGTTCTGATGTTCCTAAAATGAAAAACGCTGAATTCTGTATAAAATTAACAATTAAATCTAAATCATACAAGCAGTGTTATCATGTTGTTGATCATGCCGTAGTAGATACGGTAGCTATTTACCATTCGCAGAATTTTCTTCCGGTTTCTGAAATCCGCAGAAATTAATTCCCGATTTTCTGGTAGGTCGCAGAAATAAAAACCGCAGAAATAAAACCTACCCATTTTAGGCCCAAATCGCAAAATTTTCTACCCGCAGAAATAACCCGCTATACGGTATTAGAGCTTTTATATTCCAATAATAAAAAATAGTGGAGCCAAAAAGTAATATGAGAACTGAATGCATACCATTCAGTGACATTTTGTATGCAAGGTGGGCGCTTACATATTTGATTGTCTATTGATATGAATTAACAATTGCTAATCAGTTTTGATTTATCCTTTCCTGACATAATTCTACAGCAAATTAAACAATTCTTATTTCTAGAGCTATCATGTGGAGTAAGCTTTTTTCTATCATTATCAGAATATGTTCAATTGAAGAGGTAATATTACATAAGCTGTATATGGTCTGTTCTGTTCAATATTTGAAAATACTGTAGCGCACTAACAATCCAAAGCCACACAGAAACGACGACAGCGCCTAGCCATCCACGCAAGAGTCGGACATAGAACGAACCATCCACATCCCCAAAAAAAGTATATTTCAAGCAATCCTATATACTCACCACTCCGCAATGAATGACACACTGTGTCAAGCAACAACGACTTTTGCAATAGTTAAAACTCATGCGATAATTAATAAAACTTTGTAAGTCACAATCTGGAAGGAGAACAAAATAATCCACGAAAGTGAAAATCTGCTATATGAATACTATAATTAACACATTTAAATACATTTAGTTCACTATTCCCATTCTGAGCAACTTGTTTATGCAGCAAAGGTTGTTCGATATTATACAGTAATAAGTTTCGACAATACTGATACTTCTGATTTAGACATACATAGCTGAATTAACATTGATCTAAAATAGGGTTCACATTACATTACATAAGTTTATCTTTTTAGGAGATGAATTTTGTACGAATCTGGATACCACGTAAGTCCAAGTTTTCCTTTGGGCAAGGTTGTATTCTTATTAGTTTCTGGAACGAAACGATACATCTGAACGAGGGATGTCACAATCAGAAACAGTTCAAATCTAGCAAGTGTTTCGCCGAGACATGACCTTTGTCCAAGCGAGAATGTTATAAATTCCTTTTGAGTTACAACCTCCGTGGCGTCATCATTAAGAAATCTCTCTGGTATAAATTCATCAGGATTATCCCATGATTTAGGATCTCTGTTAGACGAAGGTATATTTATCATTACCGTACTCCCCTTCGGTATCTTATATCCACGAAAGTCTATGTTTTCTACGACAGAATGAGGAATTGCAAGGGGTGCCACAGCTGTTAATCGCAACCCCTCTAAAATCACCGCTTGACTATAAGGCAATCGAGCTCGGTCAGACAGCGTTGGTTTGTCGTCACCAATAATTGAGTGTATTTCAGCAAACATTTTGTCTTGGATTTCCGGAAATCGAGTTAGATAAGCAAGAATCCACCGAATCGTTGTGGCTGTTGTTTCACTTCCGGCAGCTACTAAGTCAAAGAGTGTGTATTCTAATTGCTCGTCTGATCCTGTAGTAAACTTGTCCGTGCCTTTAGATGCTTCCCGGTGAGTTAAATATATATCTACAACAGTATCTCTGGTTTCAGCATAATGGTTGAGTTTCAACTTGTCAATACAAACACGGAAGAAGCCGAGCATACTGTGAAACCGATCTTGTGTTGCTTGTATGCGCAAAATATCAAAAGGCAACAGTCGGAGAAAAGGAAGACAATTAACCAAAAGGTGTTGGTACATGAACAAGTCAACGTTTTTGTGTAACAGTTGTAAAACCTTCTCAAGTCCTTTGTCATCGTAATCGAATCTTTGTTTGTATAACAGCATGCACATAACATTTGTTGATGCTTTGTTTATTACATGTCCAATATCTGCAGGGTATGAAATAGTGTCTAAAGTTGTTTCGAGATGTCTAACTTCATTCAATGCTGCTTCTTCTACCGTTTTTCCTCGGTTCTTAAAGCAAAGTTCTTGTAATGCCGTCAAAGCGAACATTCTCTGTTCTTTCCATAATGCTCCATGTGCTAAGACAATGCCTGGGTGAAGATTTACTAACCGGTCAAACGAACTGTTTGGACGTGATTTAAACTTCGAACCTTTCTTAACTAACGCTTCATGAACGGCATCATAACCATTCAAAAAGATCATTAACTCACTCCCTACGTATAAACTATATACATCCCCATATTTCTGTCTCAACGAAGCCAAATTGGACAAAATATCCCCGCCAAATGACGGCAGATTACCGATGACCGGAAACAAAGCGGGACCTGGAGGAATCCCACGTGGTCTTCTTGTGGAATAAAAAGTCAAACAAAATGTTATAAGGAATATAGTCAGAGTTACCATCCATGAATAATCCAAGTGAATCAAACTTTCTATAATCGCCATTTTAAAAATTATTCAGTTCCTTTCATGCACTTAAACCGACATCGAACAAATATTAAAACATGTACTCTAAGTACTTGATTGTCCAACACTTACTCAACTATTATAACCACATTTTATATATGTATATTTCTCATAGTATGTAGGCTTATTCCCATTTTCTGTTTATTCAGTTACAATAAATACACTTCACAAATATTCATAATAATGGTTATAGTATAAATATATACAAACGCCGTATTCACGTTTATGTCAAATTGGCCGATGGCATTTACATACGGTACATTAATGCCTATACATAAAATTATGCACTGATGTAGAAATATTGCTTGATTCATTTCACACTACACGTTTGAATACAAGTTCAAAATATCCGTTAAGATTGTTTACAATATACACGTACTGGTTAGTCCTTAACCTTTTTTCGTGTTTGTGAATAAGCGCAGTTAAATTTAGGACACGGCGCTAGCTTCCAAACTTTACATTTTATTGCTTTATGGACGTGTGCTACAAGTGTTGTATCGTATATCATGCAAACAAATTTACACCGAGGCTAAAATATATTTGTTTCAGGTAACACATGAGTTGATACAAATAGACAAGGGCGCTTTTGTTGAAAATATCCGGTTTCATTTTGGGTTTTAGGTTTGGTTAAACGTTGAAAGTAAACTAAAATTGGTTTCGATTTAAACTGAGTGGCGAACAAACGGGTAGTTTGAAGAAACATTTTAATCTCCAAGGCGACAGAAAAAAGCTATACTATCGTCTTGGAATATTAACAGGAACACACGCTTATAAAGAAAAATAATAAAAAATAAAGTTATTATCTCTTTTCTTTTGTTATATCCTTGTCATATTTGGAAATTTGGTTGATATATTGAATACTAAGATGTTATATAATTGAAATTGCCCTCTTTACGTTAGATTAAAACATTGTCAATTCATAGTTAAAGCGTAGAAATCTGACCATAGCTAATTAGATCAAATAAGCAATTGTGTACAAGAGATTCAGTAATGGTCAACATGGTCGGCCATTTTCCAGCGCTCAACTGTATGTAATTTCGTATCAAACCGCCTCCGGGGGAATTTTTGAAGGTTGGACAAACCAGTTCGAGACTTTTTTTAAACAAATGGCGAACCTTGTTATCGTTTCAAACCAGTTTTACTGAACAAACGAACAGTTTAACAAACCAAGTGGAAACCAAACCAGGTTTGTTGCAAACAAAAGCGCCCTATGTAGTTATGGTTTAATAGGCACAATTTATTGACAAACACGTACTTTGATTCAATGTTAGTCTCATAAAATGATATTTCAAGCGGCGAAATTACGTAACAAAAATCCATTGTCTTAGGTAAGGATATGTGACAATATTAAAACTACTTCTTGTATTAAAATTCAATCATTAAAAGGTTATGGTAATTGTGGAAATTCAACAAAGTACTAGTATCCTAGGATGGGGGCTAAAACATGTAGGCTATCTGAACCATACATTATTTCTTTTTCCTTAGTATAAAATGCAATATTCTGATAAATATTCTGATAAATAAGCATGTGTCCCGCTGTGGCAGTAATAAATCGTTGGAATGTTCATATTTTTGTTGGAAAGATTCTCACAGTATGACTCCAGATGATTTTGAGATAATGTTTTTTTATGAACGTATAATATTTTCCCAGCATTTTACTTGCAGATAGTTGTACATTTAAATATATTCTTAGCAAGTTTTTCTTAGCCCACAAATACAGTAGAACTTCGATGCCTCGAACTACCTTCGGACCGGGAAAATAGTTCGAGGCATCTAGGGTGTTCGAGGCATCTATGGTATTCAAAAATATGCATGGGTATAAGTCCGAACTGATGTCGGTACGTGTAAATTTACAAATCGTGTGGGTATATTACATTATTTATGTGTATAACTAATATAGGTCTAGATTGTTTTGTAATTTTATTCATTACAATAATGAAACAATATTGGTTTACCAAATTGACATGAAATCTGACTTATCGCCTACAAGCTTTTGAGTGTTCACGCGTGTAAGGTTATTCGTTAAACAGCATATTTATATACGAGTATAAGAATTAAGCTGCGAGCCACATAATATCATCATGTCCTGGGTCAAGTTCGACTACAAATCAATAAATGGAAATGTAGCAGATTCTTTTGACAAACGTTAGAAAATTATAATTTTATTCTGATTTATTTACAAATAAATAAGTTACAATTTCCTGGACGGCCTTCATTAACAATTTAATGGATGTGTAAATGTTTAAAAACGTGTTATACAATGAAGTCGAACACAAACAATAACAGTAATAAACTGTAACAATTGTTTGGTACAGTAATTATCACAACTTGTCGCCGATACCCGCGTTCGAACAATGGATTTCAACAGTCAATAAAAGGTGAGCAAACTTGTATTGTTCGACTCATCTACGGGTAAATCATAGCAAGGGACCGTCCAATCAGTTCGAGTGTTCGACCTAGATACTGTTTGAGTCATCTACTGTTTACCATATCAATAAAGAAGGAATTTTGACGGGACCGAAGAACAAGTTCGAGGCATCTAGGGTGTTCGAGGCAAGTACTGTTCGAGGCATCGAAGTTCTACTGTATATTTTTGACGATACTTTGTCAACCGCGTATATAACTCAATGAAATTGGGCTATACTATGTGTGTGTTATAGTTGTGCAGAATTATACAAAAGAAAGTCTGGTTACTCTGGTGTGACTTCAATTTATAGAATTAAACAAATCTTAACATAACAACCGAAGAAGGTAAAAGTCACAAATATAGATTTTGATTATCTTTATCTTAATAAAAATCTCATACATGTACTTGTATGCGCTGTAAATCAATCAGACAGTGATGTTTTATGTAAGTGTTCTTACTTGTCGACAGAAAATGCCACTCTACACACCTGACGCATAACTATGGTATCAAAATTGATTTTAAAAAAGTGTTCATACGCGGTAAGTCTTTTGACATAATTAAGGTGATTCCCAGCTCTTATTGTTTTCGGTACAAGAAGTATCAAACACCTGATTTTTATGAAGAACACACTCATGATAGTGATTGTGCAAACCCATAACAGTTTTGCTCGGCTAGTTTTCAAGATATCTTTAGATTTTGGGGAACCCCCCTAAAAACTGATATTTGCATTTCACCGAAAAAGTTTGAAATTTAATTACACGAAACTTGGCATGCACGAAATTTCGTATATACGGAATCACACGATAACGTTTGTTTTAGACTATGCATGTTATATGTATTTTTAAATGATGTTTTAAAATATGTGATTTTTTATTTTTAAGTTATACTAAAAAAATAGTTGAACAACATACAGTTTTCGTGCATGCAACCAGTAGAGTAACTATTATAGAAGTTTTATCCTAAATTTCATGGCAGTTGCTCGGCTAGATTTCTTTAATTGACACTTTAGTGATTTCGGAAATGTCGAAAACCAGGATAGTTTACAAAATACATCAACGTTTTGAGTACGTTGTATCCAGTTTTCGCGATAATGTGTTTTGAAAAATGAGTATATTTAAAGATGAGCCCATGCTCTTTTGCATTAGCTAGTCTATATTCTTACGAAATAAATGCAAAAGAACATTCCTCTAAAGTAGTCGGGATGCTTGCTTAACAAATATTAAAACTTGGATACAATTTTTTGTGGGCGTACTATATTACGTTTCACATACGTTGTAGCTAGTATTCGCAAGTGTTGGTGTTTCAACGTTTGGAATAAATGGCACATAAAATTTCAGCTATAGCTTTATTCTGCAAGCATATTATAGTATAATATAGTAATAACTATACAGTAAGTTGGCGATTTTAAGACATGAGAACATGCTGACACATCAATTTTAAGTTTTTCGTACTATTTCATCATGGTAGTCAGACGCTTTCAATACGTCTTATTTACACCGATTTCTAAACTTCCGCTCAACTGAAGAGTTGGGAATCACCTTAATAAGTGTTTGAATAAACTACGCGTAGAAGAACAAAATGAAAACAAATCACACGTGCATCACTGATTAGTCGAACCACGTTACGTACGGTCAGTTTGTGACCGGGATTATTTTGTCTGCCTAGTACACTTCATTTGAGACATTTGGTCACTTCACTGTTTATAATAAAAAGTTATTAATCAATATAATTGAGGACTTAGAAAAGATGCTCAGTATAGCTTCGTAGTATTTTGTTTTATGCTTTCAACAATGTAGAATGTTCGCCATGGTATACATCTATAATGATATATGAGGGTTGCCACTTTACTGAAACATTTCTATCAAATTAAATACTTCATTAGACTGTCTATCTAACATTAATTAATTAGCGGGCAGAACAAATGACTATTATCATGTCGACCAAACATCTTGACGAACATAAGATAGAATAAATGTTAGAATGTTTTAACACTAAACAAAAGTACAAAAAGGCTCCAAGGTTGCTCACCTGTCATAGTAGTAAATGCCTTTATGGTATGTAACCAGAGTATATATATATTCTGTGTCTTGACCCATTAATATTCATGGAAATCCAATGAAAATGCAGTCTATATTGCATGCACCAGGTTTTCAAATTATTTGAACTGGTGACCTAGTTCTCTGACATTCAAGCTCGATATTGCCTAGATTTAGTTATATTTAAATGATCATTTTTCCATAAATAAGGCTAAAGTGGTGATCTCAAGTAACTTCACGAGGTTAACCTATTACTTTATCTTGTGACCAAGTTTTTGACACCAGATGCCCCAATATATATTTTGTTGAGATGATCATTAAGACCTCAGTTCATTAAGATTAGGACAACTTTGTGACCTCTTGTGTAACTACACAATGTTTTTCTAAGATCTAACATTTTGACCTATTTTTATACCTCAGGTGACCCAATATCGAACTTGGTTTATATTTTGTTCAGATGATCATCGTGACAAAGTTCCGATTGTATCACATAGTCAAGAAAATTGTGGACGGACAGAGTGATCACAAAAGGCCATCTTGTCACTTTATGACAGGTGAGCTGATAAGATGACACAGAAGGTCATGTGTCGCTCATCCGTCGTTGTAGAGCATGTTGGTCAATATAGTGATCTTAGTAATAATTTACAATTTCTGACTAAGATTGAAGAAAATGCCAACTCTTTCGTATGTACAAAGTTTCCATATTGTCTTAACCAGTGTCACGTTTTAACATCAGATGACCCATGTCGACCTAGATTCTAACTTGGGAAACATTCTGACCAACGTTCACGACAATTCGGCCTCGATAGAATACAAAATGTTTTTCTATAATTTGACCTTGTGACATATTTATTTAACCAAATTACACAAAATTGATCATGACATAAATTTTGTTGAGATGATCATTGAGGCTAAGTTTAATATACTAGTAGATTGGGCCAAATTTGTGACCACTAGTGACTACATACGTTTTTCTATGATTAGACCTAGTGACATACTTTTCGACCCCTGATGACCCAATATCGAACTTGACCAAGATTGTGTTGAGATGATCATTGTAACCAAGTTTAATAAAGATTAGGCCAAAATTGTGATATCAAGTGTGACTACAAGCATATTGTGGGCGTATGGACATGTTGACAGGTGAGCTAACAAGAGCTGTCCACAAACAGTGTGACCCAGTATTCTCAGTGCCATGCTTGGATAGTATATTTATTATATATTCTAAACAAAATACTTATAGGTGCAGCATTAATGACCCTCTTGTGTATATGGGATGGGGTTTCTAAGTCCAAAAGGTAGATAAATTAATGTGGTCAAAATGCTTGAGTTACCAATTCATGTGTAGGGATTTGGATCATGATGGTAAGTGCAAAGTATCAAAGCAATATGTTAATGCACTTTGAAAATATTTTAGGTTGTACCTTGACATGGATTTCGAGGTCCAAAAGGGTTCACAAAAGGGGGTTGGGGTCATGATGGTGAACAAGTGTGCAATGTATCAAAACAATGTGTCAATGCACTTTGAAAATATTTAAGGTTCCACCTAAACTTTAACATGGATTTCTAAGTAGAAAAGGGGAAATAATTTCAACAAAATGCTTGATACAGAGTAACCTACTCCTGTGTATATCGGGGTCATTTCGGTAAACAAGTGTGCAAAATATTAAAGCAATATGTCCATGCACTTTGGTATTATTTGAGGTTTTACCTAAAGTTTAACATGGATTTCTAAGTCAATCATTTGGACAAAATGCTCGATAGAGTTACATAATCCTGTGAAGGGGTTGGTGTTATGATATTGAACAAGTGTGCAAGGTATTAAAACAATGTGTCAATGCACTTTGAACATATTTGAGGTTCAAAGTGCATTGACATATTGCTTTTACACTTTACATACTTGTGCAACATCATGGCTCTTACCCCTTCACAGTGGTTGGTAACTCTATCAAACAGTGTTTGAAGTTATGCTCCCTTTTGGTCTTAAAAATGCAAATGTTAAAGTTTCGGTACACGTTTTTTACCTCTTATAACTTCAAAGTACGAGGGGTGATCAACAAATACGCGGAAAAGTGCTGTAATTTCTTTATTTGTCATCGTACGTGGTTGAAACTATCTAAACATGACGATAAATTCATTTAAAATTGATTCCTCGCTGATCATCAATAATAACCAAAGTCAGATCGAACGCGGTTTCCTATGGCAACGTCACTCGACGTCATGCGGCCCAAGTTTTCATATTTTCCAACGTTGCACGTATCAAACGATGACGTACCATGTGTACGTTTGTAATATAATAATTTTCTAACGAGTGGGTTATCAATACGCAATGATATAACATTACATTCATTATTTCAAAAAAATGTTTTAATGTCAAAATTCCGTTTTAGAGCTAGTTGCTTCGACGTCGTTGCCTGTAAATGAGTGCGATACAGAAATCGGCGACGAAAAGTCGTGTCAAGAATGAAATATCATAAAATACCAATGAGAATATTGCAAAATGCAACACATATGTAATAACATACAAAACAGGAATCTGTTTTGCATATTCTTTCACATGTAGCCATGTAAAATCAATGCCGACATGCGAATGGGCTATCCGACGTCATTAACGTCAAATTACGTCATCAATATTAATGTCCTCCAGCAGCTAATTCTAATAATTTGCATCCAAGTTGTAGAAAAAAAAAGATTTTCGATTGATATGTCTATAAAGTGTTGTAAAGCTATTTTTGACAGTCATTCAATGCGTTATACATTATGAATTGTGCCACGAATGAGAATATATACTGTTATACTTTACGACGTCGCGATGACGTTGGGCCGGTGTAGCCATAGGAACGTTACGGTTTCTATGTTTGTTTGACCAAATATTTTCTTTAGTTTAATGTTTTTATAGATATGTATTTGTAATACGCTAATCTATAAACTGACCGACTTTCTACAATATTGATCACGTAACAAAGATTTCAGAGCTTTATTCTGCGCATTTGTTGATCACCCCTCGTACATTGTCATATTCCTCTGATACTTCGCTTACTTGTTCACTATTATCAACCAAAGACCTAGACAAGAGAAGGTAACTCTGTGCTGTATTTTTGTCCTAATGATCTACCTTTTTTGACTAAGAAGTCCCAACCACTTAACAGCTAAAGGGAATGCTGCTGCTATATGAAGCATTTTGATTTGAATATATAATGATTGTACTATCCTAGCATGGCACTGCGAATAGTGCAGCGCGCTATATTCAAAACAAAATGCTACATAGCTGAAGCATTACAGTGTAGAGGTTATGACTTCAAAGGGCAGGTAATTTGGACAAAATGCTTGACATAGTAACCTACTCCTGAGTAGGGGATGGGGTCATGATGGTGAACAAGAATGCAAATATATGTCAATGGACTTTGAAGATATTAGAAGCTAAACAACAGCTGTCCCCGAACAGCGCGCTCCACTACTATCTGTACCATGCAACGATAGTATAATCATTATATGATCATTTTATTCCTGAGGTTTACTAAATAGTTCACCTCTCCAAGACAAAACCCTCGGCAAATAAACCAATGGATGTTTAGAAAAAGGTTTCCCCTAGCCAGATGTATAAATTAAATTGTGCTACATGTTTTACAAACATCCTTTTAAAAATAACCCGAGGTAGCGAAATCTTTGATAATTGTTCATCCTTTTTATATTGATCAACTAAAGTTTCAATAAAGTCATCGGTCCAGATACCTTTTTGTCTCTCATTCGTATAAAATACTTGATAATTACCCAGAGTTGGGCTTATCAGGATGAAAATGGATACCTGGCAGCTTCCTACCCCTTATCAGTTAATTTATGGGAAAATTGTTGCAGGAAAACAGAACAAGTTCTATTTGGTAAAATTGTTGTAAAAAGGAGTAAATACATTAGGCAAAAATTACAAACAGAAATTTAATGTAATGTAAACTCACTTTAAGTCTGATGGACTTTTTCTTACGGGGTGCCTTAAAAAGTGATAGTATCCGACCCCAAACCGACTATTTTACCTCATTTGAAATGATCAGTTAACAGAGAAATGGGATTAATCAAGTCACAAACATGTACTGACGCCATTGATAACTTTCGACGTCGTCGCCTTCTGCATTTTCGTTGTCCAGCATAAGGCAGCTTCGTCATTTTCAAAATAAGGCGGGAGACTTGCGGTGTGGGATGTCGTGCGTTTGTAGTTGGTTGGTCGTTGTGTGTGCCTTTTGGTTATAAATTCGTCTTTTTTGTAGTTGCTATTTTGTTAACGTTGGACATTGTCTGTGCCTCTTCTTGTTCTTTTGTGTTATTTCTGTATGTGATGAGTTTTATATTTTCTGTGCTCGGCTGTTTAAGTTGAGTATTGCCTTCCCTGTCCGATTCTCTTTTATTTTCTTACGTTAATTTAGGAAAATATTGGTAGTCATTTCGGGCAAATATAGTAGTGTTGCAAGTTATAATTATAGTAAATCGTTGAAACAATCTTAAAACGAACCAGAAAGCGTACGAATAGTTGGAACGAATCAGATACGGGCGAAAAAAAACTAGTTCTAAAAGAATTTGCCCCAGTTCAAAATGACGAATACTGAGAATTTATAACATTTGATGGATTATTTAAGATGGAAAAACTTAAACCCAGCACAAATATTAAGTAATGTATAAAAATACGAAACCAAGGGCAGACGCTATACCTAACATAAACAGCAGGGTACAAAGGACAAGTGAAAACAAAAAGGCACAGGCAATGTCCAACACAAAAGCCTGTAAATAGAATGAACGCGTCAGGTCAGTAAACCAGTACTTATGATAAACAACTTGTATGCCTTAGTGTACAATTTTATTCATTAACTTGGCACAGTTATGAAATACGAGGTACAATAGAAAAGATACACAGATAATAACACAATATACTAGTACATGTACCATACTGAGTGGTTTTAAAATGTAAGGACTGAACAGTAATGTTGGCACATGAATAACAACAAACTGTCAACGAACTGCGCGCTCCACCATTCTCAGTGCCATGCTAGGATCGTATAATCATAATATAAACAAGAAACATCTTTACAAAAGATAAACAGCGTTGAGTTTAAATGACACATTGCGATTGTTACATGTATATTTTTTCAATACATTTGCGAAAGATGTCAAGTGGTTTTAGACTCGAAGATGTAAATCAGCCACTCACAAATATATCGAAGAAGACAAACTTTGTGAGAAACATCCATCCATCGTGACAGAGAAATGTCCAGCACAAATATGATATGTTTCCTGGGAAACGGGACATTTTCGGATGCCTTATGCATAAAAATAAAATGACGGTTCCCTAGCCAATGCACGTACCGTTTGGTAGCCAACCGGTGCCGAACGAATAATTTCGCTTTCTTGTCGTCCGGTGCCGGTTCCCTAGCCACTGCCTTCTTTCTACGCAATTCCAACCGTACAACCGATATGAATAAGTTATGACGCAAACGAAATAGTTCTCAAATGACCGGCAAGTATCATATTATATGCGTACTGTTTTGTAAAAATGTACACTACATGCTATTGTTATTCGTGTCTGATTTTGTATTTAAAGAAAGAAGCAAGATAAATAATGTAATAGTAAAATGTTATAAAATAATCCATGTATACGTATTACTCCGCATTGTTGTGCTCTGCTAATGTAAACCAAAACCCCGTTTATGTCAACATGTGTAAGCGGTAGCCGATAACAACCGAAGGTGTTCGCATGGCTGTTTTCGATGAGTCACCGAGGTCATGGTAAGGCATGCACATTAACAGAGATACATAGCTTGGAAAAGGCTTGCGGACATTTGTCACTCTATAGACTACTATACTTTTCAACACACTACGAATACAATGTACAAAAACATACAAATCAGCATCTAAATTTTTGTGTTAACTTTTCTATATTTTCACCAATCACAATTTAAAATCTTTACCGTGCGGAGATATTTACAAACATTGCATTGGTTTTTAAAGTGAGTCAATATCCAAGCTAGACAGCTAACGCTGAAAAAAGATGCTTCATAGCTGCATCATTATACTCTGCTGTGTAGAGGTTGTGGCTTCAAAGTCAAGAAGGGAAGATAATTTGGACAAAATGCTTGACACAGTTACCTACTCCTGTGCAGGGTTTGAGACCATGATGGTGAACAAGTAGGCAAAGTATCAACACAATGTGTCAATGCACTTCGAAGATATTAGAGCTTTTATATTCCAATAATAAAAAATAGTGGAGCCAAAAAGTAATATGAGAACTGAATGCATACCATTCAGTGACATTTTGTATGCAAGGTGGGCGCTTACATATTTGATTGCCTATTGATATGAATTAACAATTGCTAATCAGTTTTGATTTATCCTTTCCTGACATAATTCTACAGCAAATTAAACAATTCTTATTTCTAGAGCTATCATGTGGAGTAAGCTTTTTTCTATCATTATCAAAATATGTTCAATTGAAGAGGTAATATTACATAAGCTGTATATGGTCTGTTCTGTTCAATATTTGAAAATACTGTAGCGCACTAACAATCCAAAGCCACACAGAAACGACGACAGCGCCTAGCCATCCACGCAAGAGTCAGACATAGAACGAACCATCCACATCCCCCAAAAAAGTATATTTCAAGCAATCCTATATACTCACCACTCCGCAATGAATGACACACTGTGTCAAGCAACAACGACTTTTGCAATAGTTAAAACTCATGCGATAATTAATAAAACTTTGTAAGTCACAATCTGGAAGGAGAACAAAATAATCCACGAAAGTGAAAATCTGCTGTATGAATACTATAATTAACACATTTACTTGATACATTTAGTTCACTATTCCCATTCTGAGCAACTTGTTTATGCAGCAAAGGTTGTTCGATATTATACAGTAATAAGTTTCGACAATACTGATACTTCTGATTTAGACATACATAGCTGAATTAACATTGATCTAAAATAGGGTTCACATTACATAAGTTTATCTTTTTAGGAGATGAATTTTGTACGAATCTGGATACCACGTAAGTCCAAGTTTTCCTTTGGGCAAGGTTGTATTCTTATTAGTTTCTGGAACGAAACGATACATCTGAACGAGGGATGTCACAATCAGAAACAGTTCAAATCTAGCAAGTGTTTCGCCGAGACATGACCTTTGTCCAAGCGAGAATGTAATAAATTCCTTTTGAGTTACAACCTCCGTGGCGTCATCATTAAGAAATCTCTCTGGTATAAATTCATCAGGATTATCCCATGATTTAGGATCTCTGTTAGACGAAGGTATATTTATCATTACCGTACTCCCCTTCGGTATCTTATATCCACGAAAGTCTATGTTTTCTACGACAGAATGAGGAATGAGGGGTGCCACAGCTGTTAATCGCAACCCCTCTAAAATCACCGCTTGACTATAAGGCAATCGAGCTCGGTCAGACAGCGTTGGTTTGTCGTCACCAATAGTAGTGTGTATTTCAGCAAACATTTTGTCTTGGATTTCCGGAAATCGAGTTAGATAAGCAAGAATCCACCGAATCGTTGTGGCTGTTGTTTCACTTCCGGCAGCTACTAAGTCAAAGAGTGTGTATTCTAATTGCTCGTCTGATCCTGTAGTAAACTTGTCCGTGCCTTTAGATGCTTCCCGGTGAGTTAAATATATATCTACAACAGTATCTCTGGTTTCAGCATAATGGTTTAGTTTCAACTTGTCAATACAAACACGGAAGAAGCCGAGCATACTGTGATACCGATCTTGTGTTGCTTGTATGCGCAAAATATCAAAAGGCAACAGTCGGAGAAAAGGGAGACAATTAACCAAAAGGTGTTGGTACATGAACAAGTCAACGTTTTTGTGTAACAGTTGTAAAACCTTCTCAAGTCCTTTGTCATCGTAATCGAATCTTTGTTTGTATAACAGCATGCACATAACATTTGTTGATGCTTTGTTTATTACATGTCCAATATCTGCAGGGTATGAAATAGTGTCTAAAGTTGTTTCTAGATGTCTAACTTCATTCAATGCTGCTTCTTCTACCGTTTTTCCTCGGTTCTTAAAGCAAAGTTCTTGTAATGCCGTCAAAGCGAACATTCTCTGTTCTTTCCATAATGCTCCATGTGCTAAGACAATGCCTGGGTGAAGATTTACTAACCGGTCAAACGAACTGTTTGGACGTGATTTAAACTTCGAACCTTTCTTAACTAACGCTTCATGAACGGCGTCATAACCATTTAAAAAGATCATTAACTCACTCCCTACATATAAACTATATACATCCCCATATTTCTGTCTCAACGAAGCCAAATTGGACAAAATATCCCCGCCAAATGACGGCAGATTACCGATCACCGGATACAAAGCGGGACCTGGAGGAATCCCACGTGGTCTTCTTGTGGAATAAAAAGTCAAACAAAATGTTATTAGGAATATAGTCAGAGTTACCATCCATGAATAATCCAAGTGAATCAAACTTTCTATAATCGCCATTTTAAAAATTATTCAGTTCCTTTCATGCACTTAAACCGACATCGAACAAATATTAAAACAAAAACATGTACTGTAAGTACTTGATTGTCCAACACTTACTCAACTATTATAACTACATTTTATATATGTATATTTCTCATAGTATGTAGGCTTATTCCCATTTTCTGTTTATTCAGTTACAATAAATACACTTCACAAATATTATAGTATAAATATATACAAACGCCGTATTCACGTTTATGTCAAATTGGCCGATGGCATTTACATACGGTACATTAATGCCTATACATAAAAGTATGCACTGATGTAGAAATATTGCTTGATTCAGTTCACACTACACGTTTGAATGCAAGTTCAAAATATCCGTTAAGATTTATTACAATATACACGTACTGGTTAGTCCTTAACCTTTTTTTCGTGTGTGTTCAACCATGGTAATAAATAAGCGCAGTTAAATTTAGGACACGGCGCTAGCTTCCAAACTTTACAATTCATTGCTTTATGGACGTGTACTACAAGTGTTGTATCGTATATCATGCAAACAAATTTACACCGAGGCTAAAATATATTTGTTTCAGGTAACACATGAGTTGATACAAATAGACTAGCGGCGCTTTTGTTGAAAATATCCGGTTTCATTTTGGGTTTTAGGTTTGGTTAAACGTTGGACAGTAAACTAAAATTGGTTTCGATTTAAACTGAGTGGCGAACAAACGGGTAGTTTGAAGAAACATTTTAATCTCCAAGGCGACAGAAAAGAGCTATACTATCGTCTTGAAATATTAACAGGAACACACGCTTATAAAGAAAAATAATAAAAAATAAAGTTATTATCTCTTTTCTTTTGTTATATCCTTGTCATATTTGGAAATTTGGGTGATATATTGAATACTAAGATGTTATATAATTGAAATTGCTCTCTTTACGTTAGATTAAAACATTGTCAATTCATAATTATAGCGTAGAAATCTGACCATAGCTAGTTAGATCAAATAAGCAATTGTGTACAAGAGATTCAGCAATGGTCAACATGGTCGGCCATTTTCCAGCGCTCAACTGAATGTAATTTCGTATCAAACCGCCTCCGGGGGTAGTTTGGAAGGTTTGACAAACCAGTTCGAGACTTGTTTTAAACAAATGGCGAACCTTGTTATCGTTTCAAACCAGTTTTACTGAAAAAACGAACAGTTTAACAAACCAAGTGGAAACCAAACCAGGTTTGTTGCAAACAAAAGCGCCCTATGTAGTTATGGTTTAATAGGCACAATTTATTGACAAACACGTACTTTGATTCAATGTTAGTCTCATTAAATGATATTTCAAGCGGCGAAATTACGTACAAAAATCCATTGTCTTAGGTAAGGATATGTGACAATATTAAAACTACTTCTTGTATTAAAATTCAATCATTAAAAGGTTATGGTAATTGTGGAAATTCAACAAAGTACTAGTATCCTAGGGTGGGGACTAAAAATAGGACATGTGGGCTATCTGAACCATACATTATTTCTTTTTTCTTAGTATAAAATGCAATATTCTGATAAATATTCTGATAAATAAGCATGTGTCCCGCTGTGGCAGGAATAAATCGTTGGCACGTTCATATTTTTGTTGGAAAGATTCGCACAGTATGGCTCCAGATGATTTTGAGATAATGTTTTTTTATGAACGTATAGTATTTTCCCAGCATTTTACTTGCAGATAGTTGTACATTTAAATATATTCTTAGCAAGTTTTTCTTATATATTTTTGAAGATACTTTGTCAACCGCGTATATAACTCAATGCAATTGGGCTATACTATGTGTGTGTTATAGTTGTGCAGAATTATACAAAAGAAAGTCTGGTTACTCAGGTGTGACTTTAATTTATAAAATATAAATACTCATACATGTACTTGTATGCGCTGTAAATCAATCAGACAGTGATGTTTTAGGTAAGTGTTCTTACTTGTCGACTCTACACATCTGACGCATAACTATGGTATCAAAATTGATTTTAAAAAAGTGTTCATACGCGGTAAGTCTTTTGACATAATTAAGGTGATTCCCAGCTCTTATTTTTTTCTGTACAAGAAGTATCAAACACCTGATTTTTATGAAGAACACACTCATGATAGTGATTGTGCAAACCCATAACAGTTTTGCTCGGCTAGTTTTCAAGATAATTTTAGATTTTGGGGAACCCCCCTAAAAACTATATACGGAATCACACGATAACGTTTGTTTTAGACTATGCATGTTATATGTATTTTTAAATGATGTTTTAAAATATGTGATTTTTCATTTTTAAGTTATACTAAAAAAATAGTTGAACAACATACTGTTTTCGTGCATGCAGCCAGTAGAGTAACTATTATATTATTTATCCTAAATTTCATGGCAGTTGCTCGTCTAGATTTCTTTAATTGACACTTTAGTGATTTCGGAAATGTCGAAAACCAGGAGAGTTTACAAAATACATCAACGTTTTGAGTATAAACCGATTTCGATAACATGGATTTCTTGGTTCAGCGCATTTAAAGCGTTTAGGGGAGTATGTTTTGTTATCGGATTAGAGCAAATTGCATCAAATTACTTGATAAAATCAGTATAACAACGTGTCATATTCAATAGCCTCTGTGGCTAAGTGGATATGTGCGTGGACCAAATTATATTTGGCGTTTGAAATCGTTGGTTTTGAGTTCAAGCCCAGCAGAGGTCGTCTTTTTTACTTTGCATAATTTATCATATTATTTTTTATTCAATATACAAATGTAATATTATATAGATCAATATCAATATACATTGTGTATAAACTTCATCGTCTGGTACGATGTTGGTACGAACATTTTGCCTGTATGTATTTTACATCTATCTATGTATACTGCATCACCCCCTCGCGGAGATTATGTGCAGGCAATTGAATGCGTTTTCCTGAGTTAACTTTCTTCTTGCCAATAATTTAAGTTCATATATTTTATCAGCCTGATACCATTAAACAAAACAAAACAACAATTATAAGCAATTAATTATTTATATGCGTTTTTTAAAATAAAAATAGAGACAGTGTGGGGGTTGAACCTAAAATGTTATTCCATTGGTATTTGAAACTTTCTGCTCTGCCAACTGCGCTATGGTTGCAATTGAAAAATGTGTGCTTTGTATAGCCTAATAAAGAGTTTATATGCACGTTATCAAGGCTGGATCACCCGTATTATGTTTATAGTATAGCCTTCGTATATAAACAAACGGTCAGATTATCGAAATCGGTCTATACGTTGTATCCAGTTTTCGCGATAATTTGTTTTTGAAAAATGAGTATATTTAAAGATGAGCCCATGCTCTTTTGCATTAGGTAGTCTATATTCTTACGAAATAAATGCAAAAGAACATTCCTCCAAAGTAGTCGGGATGCTTGCTTAACAAATATTAAAACTTGGATACAATTTTGTGTGGGCGCATTATATTACGTTTCACATACGTTGTAGCTAGTATTCGCGAGTGTTGGTGTTTAAACGTTTGGAATAAATGCCACATAAAATTTCAGCTATAGCTTTATTCTGCAAGCATATTATAGTATAATATAGTAATAACTATACAGTACGTTGGTGATTTTAAGACATGAGAACATGCTGACACATCAATGTTAAGTTGTTCGTACTATTTCATCATGGTAGTCAGACGCTTTCAATACGTCTTATTTACACCGATTTCTAAAATTCGGCTCAACTGAAGAGTTGGGAATCACCTTAATAAGTGTTTGAATAAACTACACGGATGTGTTACCGCGTAGAGGAACAAAATGAAAACAAATCACACGTGCATCTCCGACTAGTCGAACCACGTTACGTACGGTCAGTTTGTGACCGGGATTATTTTGTCTGCCTAGTACACTTCATTTGAGACATTTGGTCACTTCACTGTTTATAATAAAAAGTTATTAATCAATATAAATGAGGACTTAGAAAAGATGCTCAGTATAGCTTCGTAGTATTTTGTTTTATGCTTTCAACAATGTAGAATGTTCGCCATGGTATACATCTATAATGATATATGAGGGTTGCTACTTTACTGAAACATTTCTATCAAATTAAATACTACATTAGACTGTCTATCTAACATTAATTAATTAGCGGGCAGAACAAATGACTATTATCATGTCGACCAAACATCTTGACCAACATGAGATAGAATGTTAGAATGTTTTAACACTAAACAAAAGGACACAAAGGCTCCAAGGTTGCTCACCTGTCATAGTAGTAAAGGCCTGTGTGGTATGTAACCAGAGTATATATATATTCAGTGTCTTGGTCCATTAATATTCATGGAAATCCAATGAAAATGCAGTCTATATTGCATGCACAAGGTTTTCAAATTATTTGAACTGGTGACCTAGTTCTCTGACATTCAAGCTTGATATTGCCTAGATTTAGTTATATTTAAATGATCATTTTTCCATAAAAATAAGGCTAAAATGGTGATCTCAAGTAACTTCACGAAGTTAACCTATTACTTTATCTTGTGACCAAGTTTTTGACACCAGATGCCCCAATATATATTTTGTTGAGATGATCATTAAGACCTCAATTCATTAAGATTAGGACAACTTTGTGACCTCTTGTGTAACTACACAATGTTTTTCTAAGATCTAACATTTTGACCTATTTTTATACCTCAGGTGACCCAATATCGAACTTGGTTTATATTTCGTTCAGTTGATCATCGTGACAAAGTTTTGATTGTATCACATAGTCAAGAAAATTGTGGACGGACAAAGTGATCACAAAAGGCAATCTTGTCACTTTATGACAGGTGAGCTGATAAGATGACACAAAAGGGCATGTGTCGCTCATCCGTCGTTGTAGAGCATGTTGGTCAATATAGTGATCTTAGTAATCATTTACAATTTCTGACTAAGATTCAAGAAAATGCCAACTCTTTTGTATGTACAACGTTTCCATATTGTCTTAACCAGTGTCACGTTTTAACATCAGATGACCCATGTCGAAATTCGACCTAGATTCTAACTTGGCAAACATTCTGACCAACGTTCACGACAATTCGGCCTCGATAGAATACAAAAGGTTTTTCTATAATTTGACCTAGTGACATATTTATTGAACCAAATTACACAAAATTGATCATGACATAAATTTTGTTGAGATGATCATTAAGGCTAAGTTTATAATACTAGTAGATTGGGCCAAATTTGTGACCACTAGTGACTACATACGTTTTTCTATGATTAGACCTAGTGTCATACTTTTCGACCCCTGATGACCCAATATCGAACTTGACCAAGATTGTGTTGAGATGATCATTGTAACCAAGTTTAATAAAGATTAGGCCAAAATTGTGATATTAAGTGTGACTACAAGCATATTGTGGGCGTATGGACATGTTGACAGGTGAGCTAACAAGAGCTGTCCACAAACAGTGTGATCCAGTATTCTCAGTGCCATGCTTGGATAGTATATTTATTATATATTCTAAACAAAATACTTCATAGGTGCAGCATTAATGACCATCTTGTGTATATGGGATGGGGTTTCTAAGTCCAAAAGGGTAGATACATTAATGTGGTCAAAATGCTTGAGTTACCAATTCATGTGTAGGGATTTGGATCATGATGATTAGTGCAAAGTATCAAAGCAATATGTTCATGCGCTTTGAAAATATTTTAGGTTGTACCTTGACATGGATTTCGAGGTCGAAAAGGGTTCACAAAAGGGGGTTGGGGTCATGATGGTGAACAAGTGTGCAATGTATCAAAACAATGTGTCAATGCACTTTGAAAATATTTAAGGTTCCACCTAAACTTTATCATGGATTTCTAAGTAGAACAGGGGAAATAATTTCAACAAAATGCTTGATACAGAGTAACCTACTCCTGTGTATATTGGGGTCATTCCGGTGAACAAGTGTGCAAAGTATTAAAGCAATATGTCCATGCACTTTGGTATTATTTGGGGTTGTACCTAAAGTTTAACATGGATTTCTAAGTCGATCATTTGGACAAAATGCTCGATAGAGTTACATAATCCTGTGAAGGGGTTGGTGTTATGATATTGAACAAGTGTGCAAGGTATTAAAACAATGTGTCAATGCACTTTGAATATATTTGAGGTTCAAAGTGCATTGACATATTGCTTTGACACTTTACATACTTGTGCAACATCATGGCTCTTACCCCTTCACAGTGGTTGGTAACTCTATCAAACAGTGTTTGAAGTTATGCCCACTTTTGGTCTTAAAAATGCAAATGTTAAAGTTTTGGTACACGTTTTTTACCTCTTATAACTTCAAAGTACGAGGGGTGATCAACAAATACGCGGAAAAGTGCTGTAATGTCTTTATTTGTCATCGTACGTGGTTGAAACTATCTAAACATGACGATAAATTCATTTAAAATTGATTCCTCGCTGATCATCAATAATAACCAAAGTCAGATCGAACGCGGTTTCCTATGGCAACGTCACTCGACGTCATGCGGCCCAAGTTTTCATATTTTCCAACGTTGCACGTATCAAACGATGACGTACCATGTGTACGTTTGTAATATAATAATTTTCTTACGAGTGGGTTATCAATACGCAATGATATAACATTACATTCATTATTTCAAAATTCCGTTTTAGAGCTAGTTGCTTCGACGTCGTTGCCTGTAAATGAGTGCGATACAGAAATCGGCGACGAAAAGTCGTGTCAAGAATGAAATATCATAAAATACCAATGAGAATATTGCAAAATGCAACACATATGTAATAACATACAAAAAAGGAATCTGTTTTGCATATTCTTTCACATGTAGCCATGTAAAATCAATGCCGACATGCGAATGGGCTATCCGACGTCATTAACGTCAAATTACGTCATCAATATTAATGTCCTCCAGCAGCTAATTCTAATAATTGGCATCCAAGTTGTAAAGAAAAAAAAAGATTTTCGATTGATATGTCTATAAAGTGTATCTGGTTGTAAAGCTATTTTTGACAGTCATTCAATGCGTTATACATTATGAATTGTGCCACGAATGAGAATATATACTGTTATACTTAACGACGTCGCGATGACGTTGGGCCGGCGTAGCCATAGGAACGTTACGGTTTCTATGTTTGTTTGACCAAATATTTTCTTTAGTTTAATGTTTTTATAGATATGTATTTGTAATACGCCAATCTATAAACTGACCGACTTTCTACAATATTGATCACGTAACAAAGATTTCAGAGCTTTATTCCGCGTATTTGTTGATCACCCCTCGTACATTGTCATATTCCTCTGATAACTCTGTGCTGTATTTTTGTCCTAATGATCTACCTTTTTCGACTAAGAAGTCCCAACCACTTAACAGCAAAAGGGAATGCTGCTGCTATATGAAGCATTTTGATTTGAATATATAATGAGTGTACTATCCTAGCATGGCACTGCGAATAGTGCAGCGCGCTATATTCAAAACAAAATGCTACATAGCTGAAGCATTACAGTGTAGAGGTTATGACTTCAAAGGGCAGGTAATTTGGACAAAATGCTTGACATAGTAACCTACTCCTGAGTAGGGGATGCGGTCATGATGGTGAACAAGAATGCAAATATATGTCAATGGACTTTGAAGATATTAGAAGCTAAACAACAGCTGTCCCCGAACAGCGCGCTCCACTATCATTATATATTCAAAACATAGTGGTTCATAGCTGCAGCATTACCGTCTTCTGTGTAGAGGTTGGGACTTCAATGTACTTTGAAGATATAAGAGGTTAAACACGAGCTGACCACGAACAGCGCGATCCACTATTCTCAGTGCCATACTATGATAGTTTTTATTATTCGCATTCACTATTTGTCCCCTATATGTGTCTTTCGCGCTATTCGCAATTACAATTAACTGTTATAATTCTTAACTTTTAAGACTTCAGACAGCTAAAAGTAGGCGTTTCGGCAGCTTTGATGTTGAAACATGGTTGTTCAACAAGGGCAGAATCATTGTTTAAAGTACGTCGTCGGCAGGGGGCATTCAGCTTATTGAAGCTGGGTCGTTCTACTGTTGTGCTCAGTTTGTTCATGCATGCCATCTAGTTAAGGCATTAACTTGTTAAAACTCGGTCATCCGGCTGGGACGTTCATGGTTTTTTATTGATGAAACTAGGTCATTCAGCTGAAACCTTGACATTCAGCTTAATACTGATATTGTTCAACTTTTTATGACTTTTTTACTGTTGGAAATGGGTGGGTCATTGAGTTTTAAGGGCATTCAGCTTTTTGATCGCTGAAACTAGTTCATTCAGGCTTTCGACAGCTTGGACTTGGGCTAATCATTTACTTCTTCAGTTGGACAATGTGCCTTGAATGTTTGTTTTATGATTTCTGTGCTCGGCTGTTAAGTTGAGTGCTGCATTCCCTGTCTGACTTAATATTATCTTTTTTATAATCATTATTCAATCAAAAGAAAATACTTCAAAACTGCTTTATTACCCTTATATGTATAGAGGTTGGGGTTCTAAGTCAAAAAGTGCAGATAATTTGGACAAAATTGTTACCTACTCCTATGTAGGTCTTTGGGTCACGATGGTAAACACATATGTAACGTATCAAAGACAATGGACTTTGAACTAATAAGAGGTTAAAAACGTGTACCTAAACTTTAAAATATGCATTACGCCGACGCAAACACCAACGCCGACGCTGTGGTGACTGCAATAGCTCCCCGTATACTTCGAATAGTGCAGCTAAAAAGTAATATGAGAACTGAATGCATACTAGTCAGCGATATTTCGTATGTAATGTGGGCGGTTACATATTAAATTAACTATGGATATGAATTTACAATTGGTAATCAGTTTTGATTTTTTCATTTACTGGCACCATTCTACAATAAGTTGGAACAGTTCTTATTGCTAGAGCTAACATGTGGAATAAGCTTTGTTCTATCATTATCAAAATAAGTTCAATGAAGAAGTTAGGATATTCGTCACGAATTTCGTTAATATTTCATAAGCTGTATGTTCCGTTCAATATTTGAACAACGACTTTTTCCAATAGGCAAATAGTTATAACTCATGCGATAATTTATAAAGCTTTGTAAGTGACAGTCTGGAAGGATAACAAAAATACTTCTCGAAAGTGTAATCTGCTATATGAATACTATAATTAACACATTTACTTGATTCATTTAGTTCAATATTCCTATTCTGAGCGACTTGTTTATACAGCAAAGGTTGTTCGATATTATACAGTAATAAGTTTCGACAATACTGATACTTCTGATTTAGTCATACGTAGCTGAATTCATATTGATCTAAAATGGGGTTCACATTACATTACATTAAGTTTATCTTTTCAGGAGATGAATTTTGTACGAATCTGGATACCACGTAAGTCCAAGTTTTCCTTTAGGCAAGGGCATGTTCTGATCAGTTTCTGGAACGAAACGATACATCTGAACGAGGGATGTCACAATCAGAAACAGTTCAATTCTGGCAAGTGTTTCGCCGAGACATGACCTTTGTCCAAGCGAGAATGTTATAAAATCTTTTTGAGTTACAACCTCTGTGGCGTCATCATTAAGAAATCTCTCTGGTATAAATTCATTAGGATTGTCCCATGATTTAGGATCTCTGTTAGACGAAGGTATATTTATCATTACCGTACTCCCCTTCGGTATCTTATATCCACGAAAGTCTATGTCTTCTACGACAGAATGGGGAATTGCAAGGGGTGCCACAGCTGTTAATCGCAACCCCTCTAAAATCACCGCTTGACTATAAGGCAATTGAGCTCGGTCAGACATCGTTGGTTTGTCGTCACCAATAATTGCGTGTATTTCAGCAAACATTTTGCCTTGGATTTCCGGAAATCGAGTTAGATAAGCAAGAATCCACCGAATAGTCGTGGCTGTTGTTTCACTTCCGGCAGCTACTAAGTCAAAGACTGTGTATTCTAATTGCTTGTCAGATCCTGTAGTAAACTTGTCCGTGCCTTTAGATGCTTCCCGATGAGTTAAATATATATCTACAACAGTATCTCTGGTTTCAGCATAATGGTTTAGTTTCAACTTGTCAATACAAACACGGAAGAAGCCTAGCATATTGTGAAACCGATCTTGTGTTGCTTGTGTAATGCGGCATTTTCAGGCCATTTTTGTGTGTAAGTTTTTGAGGACATTTTGTAAATAGATTTTGTGTTTTGTATTCTTTAAATTGATATTTTGTACATATTAGAAATAGAAAGAAAACAGGAAATGAACAGAAATGTATGAAACAAAGAAAGATAGAAACAGATAAAGTATCACGCTGACAACATCTGATAATTCTACTTGAAATATTTTTATCACCTTTTACAGACTTTACAATTATGCAAATTTCACTTCTGCAGGCTTAACGATTAGATTATCAGGGTACTAAGTTGTATCTGGCAATTTTATTAAATACTTATATGTAATATAGATATGACTGATGACACGATTATTGTATATTCCGAATTAACTAATCGATTAAGTACAGATCTTACGTCACATAGGAACGCGGTCTGTTTAGGTAAAGCAGATGTCCGAAAGTTTACGCCCACATTTATGATTGGTTGATGATAACTTGCATAAACTGTATGAAATTATTTGATTGGCTAAAACAGAAGACACACACACTGTAGTCGACGTTCTGTAGAGATTTTGGAGGTATTCGAACTTGGTTTTCCAAGCTGAACGTATCAATGGTTTTCCATTAGAATTCAATTACGCAGTTAAAATTATATTTGTTTGGATTTTACCAACACTGATTATATCTTGTTCTTATATTATTGTTGATTGTGGACTTGTGAGAATTCTCACGCGCAAAATACAAAGTTTGGAAATCCGAACAGTCGTTAGTTCTACTTTATTCCAACAACAGTGAATGCCGGAAAACCGTGCATAACATATGGTGGAGAATCCGGGTACCGATATATTCATTCTGGACTTTCACAGCTTAGCGAGTGTTATTCACTAGAGAATAATTTCCCATACAGAAGAAGCGTTTATATTCAACAGAAATATGGTTGGACAAAATTTACAGTGTAAGAGGTGTGGACATAATCATTTTGGACAGTGTCACGCATGGAATGCAAAATGCAATCGTTGTAACAGAATTGGGCATTTTGCTCGTATGTGCACCGTGAGAACAGAAAAATCGGTGAGAACAAAACAACGGGACCTAGAGCGCATGACAAACTTCATCAGACGAAAGACCGCAGAGTCGCTTCCATTCCACAACATCGACAATGATGAACTACCCACGTGTCTTGACAAACACCAAGCAATGAAAGACAACTACAAAGAACGTATGCACTATATAGCTAATTTACACACAAATGCACAAACGCAAAATGTCAAACTTGAATTGAAGGTCGGTGAGCTAAAACAACAAGTACATAATGAACAACGTCGTCGCCAAGCAATAGAACAAGACAAGAACAGAATTGACTATGATAGTTCAAAACTCAAATCACAGTTAGAATCATACTTAGACCGGATTGGTGATTTGGAATGTAAGAATGCACGTTTGGTCGAAGAAAACAACGTTTTGGTGTCCAACATGCGACAAAATAAGATAGAATTTGCTCAATTAAATAAGCAAATAATGGAGATGACCGCAAAGTCAAAACGTGATGATGAATTCATCGATGAATACAATAAATTTTGTGAAAAATTATCTAATTTTTCACTTCAACTACGAAAGCAATACCAATCCGCAAAAATAGAACTGATTAACACTGTAAGCCAGATGTACAAGGGCAACAATGACAGGCCGCCGAGACCATGCCGGGAATTTAATTGCAGAAAATGCGGCAGTGATGTTTATCACCGTTTCCAAAACTGTTTTGCGAAAAACAACAAATGTGAGATATGTGGAAAAACTAATCATTTTGCAGCCGTCTGTGATGATAATGTGACATCTTTCGAGGCAGGCTCTTTCATTGACTGTGTAAACAGACAATGATTTTATCAGAAACATTTTGGATAATTATGTAAATTGTGTGTATTGAATGGTAAATATTAATTTCAAATAATTTAAAGTACCCATCAATAATTTAGTCAATTTTAGAATGTACATGAATGATGAAATGTTACCTACAAATTGATAAATGAACATTTTGTGCAACAGAATACTGAACGATTTACATGTGACATTATTTTGCGAAGTTATATTGTGATATTTATATTAAACAAATTATAGAAAGGACAGTATAGAGATCTACCATACATTTGACTTATGAACTCATATGTACAATTCTTCATATTTGAAAATATGAATACTGGTTGTTTTACACAAGTGTCCATTGGAGACAAGTAAATAGGATGAATACTGAACTCTGTTTGTAAAAAGTTGTATGTTGTATATATGATATTGAAATCTTACTTTTGTATGTATACATTTTGCAGTTGTTGCTTTAAAGAGATTATTGTTATACAGAGGTTGATGTATAAAACATTTAATTTGTTGTTTGCTGCATATATGGCAGATTGAAACATAGTTTTCAGCTTATTGAGGATATTTTTATTATAGAACAGTAGAATTGACATAAAAGACTTGCAGAAAATAGACATATAAGGTAATAAATTCCATTAGAGAATATTACTTAAGTCTTTAAGCCTATTTATGCAACTTCATAGGAATGAAGTTAATTAGGAGGGGGAGTAAGTGTAATGCGGCATTTTCAGGCCATTTTTGTGTGTAAGTTTTTGAGGACATTTTGTAAATAGATTTTGTGTTTTGTATTCTTTAAATTGATATTTTGTACATATTAGAAATAGAAAGAAAACAGGAAATGAACAGAAATGTATGAAACAAAGAAAGATAGAAACAGATAAAGTATCACGCTGACAACATCTGATAATTCTACTTGAAATATTTTTATCACCTTTTACAGACTTTACAATTATGCAAATTTCACTTCTGCAGGCTTAACGATTAGATTATCAGGGTACTAAGTTGTATCTGGCAATTTTATTAAATACTTATATGTAATATAGATATGACTGATGACACGATTATTGTATATTCCGAATTAACTAATCGATTAAGTACAGATCTTACGTCACATAGGAACGCGGTCTGTTTAGGTAAAGCAGATGTCCGAAAGTTTACGCCCACATTTATGATTGGTTGATGATAACTTGCATAAACTGTATGAAATTATTTGATTGGCTAAAACAGAAGACACACACACTGTAGTCGACGTTCTGTAGAGATTTTGGAGGTATTCGAACTTGGTTTTCCAAGCTGAACGTATCAATGGTTTTCCATTAGAATTCAATTACGCAGTTAAAATTATATTTGTTTGGATTTTACCAACACTGATTATATCTTGTTCTTATATTATTGTTGATTGTGGACTTGTGAGAATTCTCACGCGCAAAATACAAAGTTTGGAAATCCGAACAGTCGTTAGTTCTACTTTATTCCAACAACAGTGAATGCCGGAAAACCGTGCATAACACTTGTATGCGCAAAATATCAAAAGGCAACAGTCGGAGAAAAGGAAGACAATTAACCAAAAGGTGTTGGTACATGAACAAGTCAACGTTTTTGTGTAACAGTTGTAAAACCTTCTCAAGTCCTTTGTCATCGTAACCGAATCTTTGTTTGTATAAAAGCATGCACATAACATTTGTTAATGCTTTGTTTATTACATGTCCAATATCTGCAGGGTATGAAATAGTGTCTAAAGTTGTTTCAAGATGTCTTACTTCATTCAATGCTGCTTCTTCTACCGTTTTTCCTCGGTTCTTAAAGCAAAGTTCTTGTAATGCCGCCAAAGCGAACATTCTCTGTTCATTCCATAATGCTCCATGTGCAAAGACAATGCCTGGGTAAAGATTTACTAACCGGTCAAACGAACTGTTTGGACGTGATTTAAACTTCGAACCTTTCTTAACTAACGCTTCATGAACGGCATCATAACCATTCAAAAAGATCATTAACTCATTCCCTACGTATAAACTATATACATCCCCATATTTCTGTCTCAACGAAGCCAAATTGGACAAAATATCCCCGCCAAATGACGGCAGATTACCGATCACTGGAAACAAAGCGGGACCTGGAGGAATCCCACGTGGTCTTCTTGTGGAATAAAAAGTCAAACAAAATGTTATTAGGAATATAGTCAGAGGTACCATCCATGAATAATCCAAGTAAATCAAACTTTCTATGATCGCCATTTTAAAAAAATATTGAGTTCCTTTCATTTACTTAAACCTTAAAGCAAAAACATGTAATGTAATTGCTCAAGTACTTGATTGTCCAACACTTACTCAACTATCATAACTACATTTTATATGCGTAAATTTCACATATGTAGAGGATGAATATTACATGGTAATGAATAAGCGCACTTAAATTTAAGACACGGCGCTAGCTTCCAAACTTTACATTTCATTGCTTTATTGACGTATACTGGTGGATCGTATATCATGGAAACAAATTTACACCGAGGCTAAAATATATTTGTTTCAGGTAACACATGAGTTGATACAAATAGACTATGTAGTTATGATTTAATAGGCACAATTAATAGGCACACACGTACTTTGAATCAATGTTAGCCCCCTAAAACGATATTCAATCGGCGATAGTGCGTTACAACAATCGACTGCATTTGAATAGCTGAGCATTGTAAAAATACTTCTTGTATTAAAATTAATAATTAAAAGGTTATTGTAACTGGGGATAATTAACAAAATGTCCTAGAATCGGTGCTCAAAGAAGACAACGACTCAATGGCGTGAATTTAATTAATAGTTTTGTGATGTAATGCTGATAAACTTATAGATGGTAACACTACCAAACATTCGAAGTAACAGGTTCCTGTAGTTAGATGACCTAATATGTTGCCATGTATACTTATGTATGGTTTTTTTTTCAAATGTGTGGTTCCGATAAATGTTTATTTAGCTCTATATGTAAATTTCCTTTTCTGGTCCTTGTATTTGTTGCTTATACTTGTGCAGTCTGCAGTTGTTTTTCTGTGTATAATGTGTATGTAGATCTAGTTTGAAAGTGGTGTACCTTGTGTTGCTGTGTGTATTTACAGATGTATATTATAATGTGGTGTCGTCATTTGTGATGTACTATTAGTGTTCTCATAATGTTTTATTATAATGATGTTCATATACCATGTATGTTGTATGTATAATTATGCTTAAATGCTCTTCAGTAATGGAGGAAATAAAAGTTAAATATGCGAACCATACATTATTTCTTTTTCCTTAGTATAAAATGCAATATTCTTATAAAAAAGCTAGCATTCTTGAAGTGTGATTTCCGCTGAGTCAGGAATAAATCGTTGGCACGTTACTAATTGTTGGAAAGACGCGTACAGTTTGACTCCAGATAATTTGAGATAATACTTTTTAAGGTGAATGTATAATATTTTCCCAGCATTTTACTTGCAACTATATCATGTAAATATACTTAGCAACTTTTCCACCCATATATTTTTGAAGATAACTTTGTCCACTGCGTTTATATATCAATGAGTTTGTGCTATGCGTGTGTGTATGTGTTATAGTAGTGCAGAATTATACAACAAAAAGTGCGATGTGATATCAATTTATTGAATGAAAACAATATTAACATCACAGCCGAAGAAGGTACAAGTAACAACTATATAGTTGAATATCTAGGTTGACCACCTTGCAGTCCGATTCTTCTACTGCCAGTACACGGGCGCGAAACATTGCTCCACGAATAGACCCGTTGAATTTTACCGTCTGAACGCAGTGGTCACACGTCTTCGGTGAGTATAGTCCAGGAGCCAGATTTCAAAAGAGGCTTAAAATGGATTTTCATTTACCCCATCTGGTAGAAAAAGTCTGTTGGTATTTTCGAATAAAATAGACATTCAGGCTTTAGAAAAAGGTGGATGCCAGATCTGAAAGTGGTGCAGATTTTTTTAACAGGGGCAACAACTCTTGCTATCCAAGAAATTTACGAAACTACCCGGTAACCTATTTTCTAGTGTGGATTTTTTGTTTACATATGTATTGCCATATATTTGCATGGATATTGTTCATTTGATAATGTGCATCAAAAGTACATACAACACGGACCAGTTTGAGGTCAAGGTCAAGGTCAGTGTAAGGTCAAAGTCAGAGAAATAGCTAAAAATGAATATTTGCACTATATTTTTCTTTGTATAGCATGTGTTTTCAATTCAATTTGGTTATAAAATAGATAGTTATGTTTGTTAGTACACATTCTGTCATTATAGCCCATTTGTTTGATTCAAAATATAAAAATATTGTCAAAACAGCCATTTTATGCAAATGCATGTTGGCCGAAAGGGCAATCTTACGAAGACCCCTGGCATTCTGTGATCTGGTGTGATTTTTTTATGTAGTGTCTTATATTTACATTTATATTATTCATATGGTTATATGCATCAAATGGACATACACCTAAGACAAATGAGAGGAAATCTCATTTTTTACTTTTTTCAGCTATTTTTGTCACTTTGACCTTGAAATGACCTTGACCTTGACCTCACATTTGTCTTAGGTGTATGTCCATTTGATGCATATAACCATATGAATAATATAAATGTAAATATAAGACACTACATACGTAAACAAAAAAATCACACCAGATCACAGAATGCCAGGGGGTCTTCGTAAGATTGCCATTTCGGCCAACATGCATTTGCATAAAATGGCTGTTTTGACAATATTTTTATATTTTGAATCAAACAAATGGGCTATAATGACAGAATATGTACTAACGAACATAACTATCATTTTTATAACCAAATTGAATTGAAAACACGTGCTATACAAAGAAAAATATAGTGCAAATATTCATTTTTAGCTATTTCTCTGACTTTGACCTTACACTGACCTTGACATTGACCTCAAACTGGTCCGTGGTGTATGTACTTTTGATGCACATTATCAAATGAACAATATCCATGCAAATATATGGCAATACATATATAAACAAAAACTCCACACTAGAAAATAGGTTACCGGGTAGTTTCGTAAATTTCTTGGATAGCAAGAGTTGTTGCCCCTGTTAAAAAAATCTGCACCACTTTCAGATCTGGCATCCACCTTTTTCTAAAGCCTGAATGTCTATATTATTCGAAAATACCAACAGACTTTTTCTACCAGATGGGGTAAATGAAAATTGAAATTCTCGTCACCAGCTCCTAGACTAGTAGCCCGATTTTACGTCATAACGTCACACGTATGCCGAACGCTCTCGCAGTACAATAAACAAACATTAGAATGTATCACATAAATAGCGTGATCTTCCATGTGAGAACAAATTATGGAACAATGTTCTCCAACACTTGTGATAACAAATGCGTGACGTCACCAATTTTTCGGCGCTAAAACGTAACGTCGTCGACTTAAATTCGTTATTTCTGACGTTGTTTGGGACTCGGTAACTATGGTAATGTGATAAAAACAATCCACCACTCGTTGTCTTTGGCGTCAACATTACTTAAACTCGTCACGAAAACATATTATCAAGCTCGCCAAAGGCTCGCTTAATAACCAGTGTTTTCTAGACTCGTTTAAATTTGAGGTTGAGGTACCTAAACTTTTACATGGACTTCTAAGTAAAGAAGGGCGGATAATTTGGACTAAATGCTTCATAGAGGCTATTAGAGCTGCCTAGTACTGTGTAGTGGTTGGGGTCATGACGGTGAACAATAGTGCCAAGATTAAAAGCAATATGTTAATGCACTTTGAAAATAATAGAGGTTGTACCTTAACATGGATTTCTAAGTCGAAAAAAAGGACATAATTTCAACAAAAAGCTTGAGAGAGTTATCTACTCCTGTGTAGCAGTGAACAAGCGGGAAATGTATCAAAGCAAAATTTCAATACACTTCGAAAATATTTGAGGTTGTACCCAAACTTGCACATGGATTTGTAAGTCGAAAAGGACTGATAATTTGGAAAATGCTTGATAAGTGTGTAGGGATTGCGATCATGATATATAGCAAGTGTGCAAAGCATCAAAGCAACCAATAAGTATATTTAATTTGAAAATATTTGAGGTTGTACCATAACTTCAACATGGATTTGTAAGTTGAAAAGGGCTGATAATTTGGACAAAATGCTTGATAAAGTCACCTACTCCTTTGTAGGGGTTGGGGTTACGATGTAGAACAAGTGTGCAAGGTATTAAACAATATGTTCATGCACTTTAAATTTTTTTTCAAATTTTCAGGTTATACCCAAACTTCAACATGGATTTATAAAGCGGCGATAGCTGAGTGGTAAAGCACTGGGGCTGTCAATCCAGAGGTCGTGGGTTCAATCCCTGGCATGGTAAATGGACTTGTCGGAAATATTTATAATATTTTCCGCTGTATCTGACCATGTATAATGCAAAATATCGGGGTAAAGGTGCCAGGAAGCTGTGTATTGGTGCTATACACCGGGAATGATAAGGAACCAGACTGTCTATTCGAAAAAGAGCTATGTGCATTTCTGCAGCACCAGACATGTCTCTTTTTCCCTTCAGGGGGCTTTCCCTCAGTCTGTCCCTCTGGTCAGATCATGCTGTTTCTGCGATGGTAGAGGATGTACCTGCGCCCTTGTGGCTGCAACACTATAGGTAAAGTGCCTTTGAACGCGTGTTCGCATGAAAAAGGCGCTATATAAATCTGGTATATTTAATTTATTTTATTTATTTGTAAGTTGAAAAGGGCTGATAATTTGGACAATATGCTTGATATAGTTACCTACTCCTGTGTAGGGTTTGGGGATATGATGTAGAACAAGTGTGCAAGCTTATAAACAATATGTCCATGCACTTTGAAAATATTTAAGGTTGTACCAAAACCTTAACATTAGCATTATGCTGAGGCTGTGGCCAATGCCTATACCAGTGTAACTGCGAAGGCTCCCCTTATTCTTCAAATAGTGGAGTTAAAGTCCTTGTCAATCGTCATGAGGTTACAGATTTACTTAATCTTTATGTTTTCTGTTCATATCTTTTGCAATTTGGTCATCTGGTGTCACAATAAAATGTTAAACAGTTATGTAATAGATATAGTACTAGTTATTCGTCAAAAGTGTCTTCTTACAAGGGTTATTGTACAGTTTTGTGAGGACAATTATGTTCTTTGTCCTCACAAAACTGTACAATAACCCTTGTAAGAAGACACTTTTGACGAATAACTAGTACTATATCTATTACATACTCCGACAAAAAAAACGATCACCAGAGTGACAATGATTATCAAAATCTATTCTGGCACAATTCAAGAACAGAAGATGTTTTGCATTTTAGAAAATATAATTCTAATGTTCAAAATAAGCTTGGCCTTATGATCCTTAGAGATTATCAAACTGTCCATTCAAACAGTGCTGAGCATTTATTAGCATGTTAAATTTATTGAGTGAACATCAAGTGTGCCCATGTGTTATTACACTCACCACATAAAAGAATACACATATATAGGTTTCCACATTGGTTACTGATGATACAGGCTTGATGCACAAAGGTACATATCTGTGCATATTATTTGTCCTTTATTTTGTATTTAATAGACAATCAATCTATGAAAATATTTTCAAACAGGTTCATATAAAAAGCATCTAATAGATTGTTTACTGTTTTGTGAATGATAAGACAATGTAATTGATTTATACTTGAAAAAACTGATTGTATTATGATATAATCCTTAACGAAATGACATATTTTCTAGTTTAAACATACATTTTTCACATGGATATTTTTATTGCATTGAAGTGATACTTTATGGCATCACCAATGCTCATGATAAAATGGAAACAAGAGGGCCCAAAGGGCCCTAGGTCGCTCACCTGTCGAATTTAACCTAGATTTTGTTAAGATGATCATTGTGACCAAGTTTTATACAGATTAGGAAAATATTGTGACCTCTAGTGACTACAAAAGGTTTTTATATGATTTGACCTAATGACCTAGTTTTTGACCCCAGATAAACCAATATCGGACTTGATCTAGATTTTGTTGAGAAGATCATTGTGACCAAGTTTCGTAAAGATCAGGCCAAAACTGTGACCTCTAGTGACTACACAAGGTTTTTCTATTATTTGACCTTGTGACCTAGTTTTTGACCCCAGATGACCCAATATCAAACTTGATCTAGATTTTTTTGAGATGATCATTGTGACCGAGTTTCATAAAGATTAGACCAAAATTGTGACCTCTAGTGACTACGCAAGCTATTTCTATGATTTTACCTTGTGACCTAGTTTTTGACCCCAGATGACCCATTATCGAACTCGACCTAGATTTTGTTGTTATGATCATTGTGACTAAGTTTCGTAAAGATCAGGCCAAAACAGGAACCTCTAGTGACTACACAAGGTTTTTCTATGATTTGATCTTGTGACCTAGTTTTTGACCCCGGATGACCCAATATCAAACTTGACCTAGATTTGGTTGTGTAGATCATTGTGACCAAGTTTCGTAAAGATTATGCTAAAATTGTGACCTCTAGTGACTACACAAGGTTTTTCTATGATTTGACCTTGTGACCTAGTTTTTGACCCCAGATGACCCATTATCGAACTTGACCTAGATATTATTGCGATGATCATTGTGACCAAGTCTCATAAAGATTAGACCAAAATTGTGACCTCTAGTGACTACACAAGGTTTATCTATGATTTGACCTTGTGACCTAGTTTTTGACCCCAGATGACCCAATATCGAACTTGACCTAGATTTTGTTGAGATGATCATTGTGACCAAGTTTCAAAAAGACAAGGTCAAAATTGTGACCTCTAGTGACTACACAAGGTTTTTCTATGATTTGACCTTGTGACCTAGTTTTTGACCCCTGATGACCCAATATCGAACTTGACCTAGATTCTGTTGAGATGATCATTGTGACCAAGTTTCATAAATATTAGACCAAAATTGTGACCTCTAGTGACTACACAAGGTTTATCTATGATTTGACCTCGTGACCTAGTTTTTGACCCCGGATGACCCAATATCGAACTTGTCCTAGATTTTATAGAGATGATCATTGTGATCAAGTTTCATAAAGATTAGGCTCAAATTGTGACCTCTAATGTGTTCACAAGGTTTTCCTTTGATTTGGCCTAGTGACCTAGTTTTTGACCCCAGATGACCCAATATCGAACTTGACCTAGATTGTATGAAGATGATCATTGTGATCAAGTTTCATATTGATCAGGCTAAATTTGTGACCTATAGTGTGTTCACAAGCAATTGTGAACGGACGGACGGACGACGGACGAAGAGCGATCACAAAAGCTCACCTTGTCACTTTGTGACAGGTGAGCTAAAAAGTTGTAGCCACTAATCGGTTGATGTACTAGTAAACAAGAAATATCACTGAATGTGATGAATACCCCCAGAAACTGCTTGACACAGTCACTTGATTGTGCTTTGACAAACAACTAGACTTAGTACTGACCATTCATGCAAAGTTTGGTTGAAATTCGACCATTGGTAACAGAGAAATAGTGCTGAAATTTTTTTATAAGTGTAAAAAACAAAAGGCCATAACTCCCTTAAAATTGATCCGACAGACGTGTGCCGTGGATATGCACAACTAGACTTAGTACTTATCATTCATGCAAAGTTTCATTGAAATCGGTCTTAATAACAGAGGAATAGCGCAGACAAAATTTATAAGTGTAAAAAAAATAAAGGTCCATAACTCCCTTAAAATTTATCCGACCAATGTGTGCCAAGGATATGCACAACTAGACTTGGTACTGATCATTCATGCAAAGTTTCATTGAAATCCAAGTATTGGTAACAGAGAAATAGCGAGGACAAAATTTATAAGTGTAAAAAAATTAAGTGCCATAACTCCCTTACAATTTATCCGACCAATGTGTGCTGAGGATATGCACAACTAGACTTGGTACTGATCATTCATGCAAAGTTTCATTGAAATCCAACCATTGGTAACAGAGAAAAAGCGCGGACAAAATTTTTAAGTGTAAAAAAACAAAGGGCCATAACTCCCTTAAAATTGATCCGACAAATGTGTGCCGTGAATATGCACAACTAGACTTGGTACTTATCATTTATGCAAAGTTTCATTGAAATCCGACCATCAATAACGGAGGAATAGCGCAGACAAAATTTATAAGTGTAAAAAAATTAAGGGCCATAACTCCCTTAAAATTTATCCGACCAATATGTGCCGAGGATATGCACAACTAGACTTGGTACTGATCATTCATGCAAAGTTTCATTGAAATCCAACTATTGGTAACAGAGAAATAGCGCGGACAAAATTTATAAGTGTAAACAAATTAAGGGCCATAACTCCCTTAAAATTTATCCGACCAATGTGTGCCGAGGATATGCACAACTAGACTTGGTACTGATCATTCATGCAAAGTTTCATTGAAATCCAAGCATTGGTAACAGAGAAATAGCGCCGAAAAAAATTTTAAGTGTAAAAAAACAAAGGGCCATAACTCCCTTAAAAATTTTCCAACCGGCTTATGGCGACGATATGCACAACTAGACTTGGCACTGATCAATCATGCAAAGTTTTGATGAAATCCGACCAATGGTTACAGAGAAATAGCGCGGACAAAATTATACGGACCAACCAACAGACCAACCAACCAACCAACCAACCAACCATCCTCAAGCATGACTCCAATATAGCCCCCATATACTATGTATATGGGGGTATAATAATTTAGGTTTTGTGCAATTGATTGTCAATTTGCACAATATATGTTTCAAGCTTGCAAATTGTTTGTAGTTCTGTTTCAATTGCTACCAATAATTAATACTGTAAAATCATTCAATTTAGAGGAGTTTTACTCTGGGGATTATAAAAAATAAGCCATTGTTGTATTGTTGTTGGGGGTGTAGATAATTTGTGAGGATTGAATTTTAGGATATAGTTGAACCAAGACATTGAATAAAATTTAACGTCACAAACTAGATGTTTTTTACAGTAATGCAGCATATTAATCCATGCTGTGTGTTTATACAATTTCCTAGCTCCATGTTTTATGCTTTAGGCAATCAGTTACTATGTCGTTTATTTAACTGTGAGACAGATGTGTCATAGTTTTAGTCTAATTGATCATTTATGGCAATTATTTTCTGAGTGAAACAGTTTTCTTATTGCTCACAAAAGTGTCTTCTTACGAAAATAATGTACACTTTTTAAATGGAATCAGTGGGCGTGTCGGAGTATAAGAAAAAGAAACCAGGCAATTAAGAACATACGCATTGGTTAAAACAAATATAGTAAAGGAGAAGTATCTTGATGTCATCAAAAATAGAGATGTTAGAAAATGTTATACAAATCTTAGAATCTGTACACACAAACTCAGGAATTGAAACGGGAAGATACATTAAACAAGACAAAGAGAAATTAAAAGCTCATAACAGAATATGTGAAATGTGTAGTTTAAATGAAGTTAAGGACAAGATTCATTTGATTACATCGTGTGAAATATATAATATCTAGAGAAAGTTATTGTATGAACGTATTGATCCAACAAATGTAAATTTTGCAACACTTAGTAGTAAAAATGAATTTATTTGGCTACTGTCAAATGAAAATAAAGATGTTATAACCTATTTCTCAAAGTATATCTCCGATTGCTTTCAGAAAAGAAAAAGTTTAACGAACATATGATTAATATGATTAATTTAAAATCATTTCACATAATTATGATCTAGTCAAATGTAAGAGTATACATCCTGTTGCAATAATATGTGAACTAGTCTTTTTTTCAATCATTAATTGTTGTTTATTTGACTGTTATGTTGTTAATTAATATGCAAGATGATTAAGTCTACGTTAGAATTTAGCTTTAGATCGTTTTGTTTTTCTCTTAGTTGTTGTTAATGATGTTTAATACGAGGGTAGATCCAAAAGTAATGTCACTGTTCCACTTGTGAGTTTATTTGTTGGCATAAGTCATTATATCAAAATGTAAAGCAATTCAATTCTGATTAATATCATTTGTGTCATATTGTTTGAATATTAAAATAGCATCTTGTCATAGGCTTCAAATACAGCAAGTTTCATCACAATATCTTGTTCTTAACTAAAGTTACTAAGCACAACTCGGCCAAAAAACGTTTTGGTAACAGTGACCTTGACCACATCGGCCCACTTCAATCTGTCTAAAACTGCCTCTCAACATACATGTAAGCTGTCTGTACACCAAGTTTCATTGATGTACATTTAGTATGTCATATGTACTCTGAAATAGATTCTTACCCACTAACTTTAACGTGAGGAGACGCTGACACCAGGGTAGTACAATAGCTCTACTTATTCCTTGATTAGTCAAGCAAAAAATGTTTCACATAATTTTGTCAATCAAAGCTGCCATTGGTCCGGTCAAGCTGCCTTTAATATCTCGACAAATCCACAAAACAGTGGATACCCTACACAAATTTGGTGACCTCTGCCACCTTAAACATGTAAGCAGAATATTGATCAAATTCAATCCGGGTAATTTGTTTATTTTACATGTATATTAGTTGGTCTAATAAAGAGCCGCATTCTCTTGAGTTTAAGAAAATGATAATTTTCCCCTCACTTCAAAGTTGAAGGCATTATCCTGAATGCCTGTTACACTATAGTAAACTGCAAACTGTTCATTCTGCTCTCACTTTTGATATAATACACAGGGGATAATTGTGAACTCTATTCACTTTTACACAATCTTGTTCAATCACATTGTTTGATCATACTTCAATTATCTTATGGCATCAGTCTCACTGTGTTGAGATGATGAATCTGGAAACTCAAGTCTTTCAAATGTTTCTGTGATCACAGGTAAGAGTCTGGCCATTTCATTTGCATCTGTCACAATATGAGGAGGTGCCTACAATGAAAAGTAAATATAATGAGAGCTATAAGGGAGGGTAATGAATACCCCAAGATACTGTCTTGGCACACTTGTTATACTAAAGTCACAAATCATATGGACGATGGATGATGTCCGATGTACACCCAATGTCTAAGCATCATGCGGATACTGGCCGATGAGTAGCATTGATTGCATTAGTCAAAGGAGACTTATATTAGTATGGCTGCTGATCGATGGCAGGCCGATGTCCCCCTGGCCCGATGTCCCCCTGGTCCCTGGCCTGATGTCCCCCTAGTCCCTGGCCTGCTGTTCCCCTGGCCTGATGTCCCCCTGGTCCCTGGCCTGATGACCCCCTGGTCCCTGGCCTGATGTCCCCCTGGTCCCTGGCCCACTGTCCCCCTGGCCAAATGTTCCCTGGCCCAATTAGATCAAAGAATACAGTATAATGTTCAGATTGCATTCGTGACCTTTAAGCTATTAGCTCCAGGGTAATGTGAATTTTTGATAAATCTGACCAAAGGTTACACAACAAGAAACCGGACAGAAACAATATTAATAAACAAATCAAGCTGAAACAACTGAACAACTGTTGTTTCGTGCAGACCCTTGGGCTTGTTAACTATAGCATAGAGGTGGACAACCTGTCAATTAGATTGCTAAGTGCTGGGTCCAATATACAGCAGGACATATGCCAGTACTGTTCAATATATATACAGTCAAGGATCCTCACTATAAAGTCTGATTGAAAATGGCAACCTGATGTAGGAAGTGGTTGTTTTAATAATGTCAATTTTGTTAAATATATGTCACAATGACAGAACCACTTTTTTTCAATTATCATTAAAAGTAAATTATACAAACATGCCGTATCCTCACAAAGTACCTCTTGGACAGATATATATTCATCCAAATACACCCATTACATATAAACCTGGCCTAATCACAACCACATGTACAAGATGAGAATGAATCATGTGACATCATACCAGCTTTATGACATCATCAACATTACAATTAAGTCAGTTTGTCTCCTGACTACTACAATGTACAATGACTACAGACACTATTCACTACTACTACAATGTACAATGACTACAGACACTATTCACTACTACTACAATGTACAATGACTACAGACACTATTCACTACTACTACAATGTACAATGACTACAGACACTATTCACTACTACTGGGGTTGTCCGAGCTGAAACCGATGTAGACTGACACTGAAATATAAAGCTGATAAAGATGTAATGTTGAGGGGGGTCGTCTCATAAGAATATTACACGTTTTCAACTGACTGGCTGTCTATAATTAAGGGAAGAAAATCCTGAGTAACAATTTAAACAAACCATAGGTAGCCGCATAATTTTTCATCATTAGGTAGTTAATATTATATAGGCTACCAACAAACTTTAATGGTAAAAATCGATACGACCACCTGTGGGTTATCTAACGGTATACACACAGCTGGGGGATTAACTCCCAAAATGTAAGGTGGCCAACAAAGAAATGTTAGTTGTCCGTGTTATTTCTGAAAGCCGTTATTATACTCAATTAGATAAACAACATGGTCATGCCGTTTTAATGTATATCAGTTCACCAGTTTTTATGAATCGAATTCTTGATATAAGAAATGCCTTTTCTGATACCAAGAAATTAATGCATTTTCTGATATCAAATAATTAATTCTTGATATCAAAATTCAATTTCTTGGTATTCAAATATCTTTTTTTGTATCAACTGACTTCGTGATAACATAAATTTCTATGAAATTGAATCGATGCCAAGTTTTGTTTTGTTTTAATGTAGAATTTGACATTAAAAAACGACAAACACTTATTATTATTGTCAAAATAAATAAACTTCCTTTCATAACTTACCAATTAGGCACATTTCTTACTGTTCACCCTGAATAGTGAATATTACCGTAATTACAAAGCCTTTTGTTTGTGATCTTTTATTTATTTTGTCTCGTCCATTTACTTAACTCACGCGCAAGGTATTGAATGCGACATGGTCACATAACATAATATTTAGTTGGCCTAACATATTGGAAAATAATTCGCCAGTGGTGCGGTCACTTGTTATATATACAGTTATATACCGTTAGATAAATCACAGGTAGTCGTATATATTTTTTCAATTATAGGACTTTGATAACCTATATAATATCAAATACTAAATGATAAAACCTATGCGGTCACCTGTGGTTTGTTTAACTTGTGCATGAAGTCGGTCAACTGAACATGTCTAAAATTTCTCTGAGAAATCCCCTCGGCATAATCCGTTGATTCATTTTCTTTTGTCAGTTTAAGTCTCAGTTCGGACAACTCCACTACAATGTACAATGACTACAGACACTATTCATTTAGCACAGTGTACTTTTAACAGAGTTAAAGAAGTAACAATTTATCTGATGTTTACCTTGATATCTTCTGTTTTTCCTTCTCGGAAACATTGTTCCCTTAATATATAATTCTTTTCTGCCTGTAATTCCAAACATTAGTATAATGTTTTTTGTGTCAGGTAAATAAACACATAAAAGATAATGGCACTACGTTGGCACTGTGTCCCTTATATAAGCATGTACGAAACTGAACTGTAAGGCATGGTCAATATTTACATAAATTTATTTTTAGCTCACTGAGCTTTTGGTATTACTCTTCGTCCCTCATCAGTCAGTGTGTGCTACAACAATTTATTCAAACATTCATGCTAGCATACAATTCATGGACTGTGACATAGCAGCAGAATACAACATATTGTGAGATAGTGAAGCAACAACATTCTAACATCCATTAACCTTGTATCAGAATAACTTGATGTTAGGTATATTGTAAAGAACCCTTTGTGTTTAGACTGGTGATCAAAATGCAGAAGATTTCAATCAAATTAGGGAGATTTTTCTTGCTAAAACTTTTAACTAGCATGAATGAAGTTCATATGCAGTTTTCACTTATTTTACTTATATGACAATACCATGCATGAAGCAATTTAAACTATTATTTGTGATCATTTTCATAATGTAAACAACAGATGTCACAAATGGCTCAAGTATGTAAAAAAACATGTGAGATCTGATCAATGATATTCAGTTGATGTTTCATGAACAGTACAGGTTTGAATGATTCAGGTGCTATATTCAGTAACACTAATTGTACAGTTGTTGTGTTAAAGACAAGATCTATAGTATGGAGAATTTGGCGCGATCCTCTACCTTCTATTAGCATAATTCAACAGTTAAAATACTATTGTCTATATTCATAGCTCGCTTTTCATAAGCAGGGAGTATCATGAAGATGCTCAAGATGTAATACAAACACAAATCTAAAGGACCGATAATGCACGATTTACTCGCAGAAATTTATATACTCAAAGCAAGAACCTTGTAATATGTTCATGCATAAAGGTCAGGATCAATCAAATTCTTCATGCTATACAGTGTTTAAATGTTAACACATTATTCAATACACTACAGTTTCATGTGTTAAAGGCACAAACATTCATAAAAGTTGATTTTGTTACAGAATCTGATACATTGTTAAAATACCACTGTAAATGTACATAAGAAATATGTATGTAACCAGTACTGTACTTACCTCGTGGTATATTCTTGTGTCTAAAACTCGAACAATAACATTATCCACCCTCATAAACTGTCGTAATAAGATGAAAAAACTTGTAGGCATAACTCTCTGAAATGGAGGAACATTTATCATTATACCTGTGTGATCAACATGTATTCTACAGCTCCTACACATCTGAAGATTGACACAGGTCACATATTTTCCTGCTGACAATATTTATGTCAAACAGAACAAAAGTTCGAAACTGATTTTCCAAAGTATACATTAAACATTTGCTTTTAATTAACAACCACAGGCAAACCTGTGTTAAGACCACCTGTAAACAAAGACAATTATTACAAAACCTGTCTTAAAAGAGCAGCAATTTCATCTCCTATCAGACTATTATCAATCCTGTTTGACAAGTTTCCTATGCTCCGCTGTTATACTAACCCATCACATTATCCTAACATGTTTCCTGTGCTCCGCTGTTATACTAACCCATCACATTATCCTAACATGTTTCCTGTGCTCCGCTGTTATACTAACCCATCACATTATCCTAACATGTTTCCTGTGCTCCGCTGTTATACTAACCCATCACATTATCCTAACATGTTTCCTGTGCTCCGCTATTATACTAACCCATCACATTATCCTAACATGTTTCCTGTGCTCCGCTGTTATACTAACCCATCACATTATCCTAACATGTTTCCTGTGCTCCGCTGTTATACTAACCCATCACATTATCCTAACATGTTTCCTGTGCTCTGCTGTTATACTAACTCATCACATTATCCTAACATGTTTCTTGTGCTCCGCTGTTATACTAATCCATCACATTATCCTAACATGTTTTCTGTGCTCCGCTTTTTAACCCATCACATTATCCTAACATGTTTCCTGTGCTCTGCTGTTATACTAACCCATCACATTATCCTAACATGTTTCCTGTGCTCCGCTGTTATACTAACCCATCACATTATCCTAACATGTTTCCTGTGCTCCGCTGTTATACTAACCCATCACATTATCCTAACATGTTTCCTGTGCTCTGCTGTTTAAGTTAAGTGCTGCCTTCCCTGTCCGACTACCTCTTATCTTCTTGACTTACATACAGTTAATCATACAGGCAATACAGACTAACACATTGGTTAAATACAGAATAGAAGATTAACAACTTTGAATTTGATTGACTTACAACTTTAACATTCATCAACGATGATCCATTGTCAGACAGTTCATCTTCAAACAGTAATATATCTTCATAAAAATGGATCTTTTCTCGTAACTTTAACTTTTCTATATCAATTCTGTCATCTGTGCTTTCCACCTGAAGATACATTTGGAAACAATAGAATGGAAGTTTTTAAATTATGGAAAAAATGTATGTATTTTCTTGTATGTTTATTTATTATACATGTAGTGTTGACAAACCCAATTTTAACTGGTTTTGGAAGTGTTGTCAACAAGCTACGAAAATAAAGCTGTCGCGAAAATAATCAGTTATATGGTATATGTAGCACTGTGTATAAGCAAAGTCAAGTATGAATGTCTAAACTATTTGTCTTACTTTTGTCGGGTAAGTGATAGATAGAACATTAAATTTGTGTTGATTTAATCATTTTTTTATTGAATTTATGAAACTCGTTAAATTAAAACAACTTCGTATCATTTTATTCAACTTGTTACATAAAATTCCATAATAAACCAACCCCCACTCAATACCCACTGTATATAAATTGAAACTGACATGATATAATCCTCTGTATCTATATTAAACATTCACATCAAATGGAGCTGGTGGCTGTTTAATGATATGATAAGCAAGAAATGGCTGTAGACAGGTGGCTACTTAGTAACACAGGTTGTACCTTCATTTGTGTGGAATCTTTCCCCAGTAACGTTCCTTTATACTGAGATGTAAATGTCCAATCAAATGGTTTGACAACATCATTTATGTGTTCACATTCAGCTCTGAAAAAAAATCTTAATTTAGTACCAAGTATCAATTTTTTTAAAACATGCACAAAACTTGAATTAGCCAATATAGACTTCAGTGTTGCCATCATATTAAAAATATGGGGCGTGGCCAGCTATTATCTCAGGTGGTTTGACCACCTACATTTCTACGGGAAAGGGTGGGGTGTATGACATGACAAGCTACCCTGACATTCTTGTCTCCTTTTCGAAGATATACAACCAAATATCTAACCATAACTTTCAGGCTGTCCTCTCGATCTGCTCATGGGCATACTATCTGAAATGATTTTTATGGCATGTAGAAACATGGACCCCCAGGGGAAAAAACGAGGCAGACCAAGGAACACCTGGCGTCGAGACCTTGAGGGGGATATGATGAAAATGGGACTCACATGGACACAGATGGAAAGAACAGCCCAAGACAGAGCACTCTGTAGGACCACTGTTGGCGATCAATACCCCAGGATGGGTGGAGGGCCTAAGTAAGTAAGTAAGAAACATGCACTGGTGTTTGTCTGATAAATATGTATAAAGTAAGTACTCATACCTTGCTTCCCTCCACACCTGTGAGACAGCAACTTTCAATGGGTCATTGTGAGCATCTACCAATTTTAAGGCATCAAGGGCATTAAATTCGATCCCAAATCCTGTGGAATGTCGCACTCGTAAAACATTCTCAGCAAATATCATCTCAGGAACTTGTGGTAACTCCAACTGATCTTCAAATCTGAGCAGTAAAAAATAATTGCATAAATCAGAGTAGTGTTTGCCACGGAAATTCCCTACTGGTATGTGAAATTCACTCTGAAGAATTAATATAGCTTTTAAATTTCTATGGAACATATTCAAATTCCTGGCGTATTAGTTTTGACAAAGCAAGTCCTTAATTAAAACCTTTACTTTACTCATACACTCACAACAATTAAATCTTGGAATTAAAAATATGGTGTCTTTTTAAATAATTTAAGAACACTACATGCATATTTTGAGGGGATTCATCTCTTGAACTTCAACAAAACATTAATTTAGCAAGGTTGCATTTTTTAGTTTTTCTTTTTCTGCTAGGAATGAGTATGCAACTGTACATTTTGTAAGCAAAATGTCTGATTACCTCTGCCTGACATTCCCTTCCGATTCTAATATATGAGATTTAACAGCAGTAAGTGTCCATGGTCCAAATTGAAACTGTGTGGTCACTGGTGATGACTTGGGTATGACAGCACCACGCACAGCTCCAGTCGTCATCTGAAAAAAAACATTAACACAATGAAGCACAAGGAGCAATTAAGGATAACTATTTATGTGATTTATTATCAAGTACAGTACAACGTCTCCAGAGCAGCCCTCTGTAGAGCAACAACCTCTCTATAACTGTTTAACTCAGTGAAAAACATTCGATCTTACACCAAAACCCCCAACAAATATCCTCAATATGTCTTACAGACATTTTCATAGTGATTCCGAAACTTTAAGAAATGCTTATTTGAACATGGAGTTAAAATAACGCATAGGGGTGTTGAGAACGTACAGAGGCATTGTGTTGCAACTCATTTTTGGTAAAACCACAAGGTATTCACCAGTACACATAATATATCATTCAAGACAGACAAAAGCATCCTGGAAACTGAAGAGTGAATGAAAACAGTTGTTTGGTTGAAATATCGCAAGATACTGATTTGACAGGTTTTATTAATTTGAAGCCCTTGTTGCTAGCGATTGTTTTTTGTTCAAGTTGAGTAAGGAAACACTGAAAGCATTTTTGAAATTTCCAGAGCCGAGATTTGAACCAGGGACGTACAGATTAGTAGTCTAGAGCACTAACAATTCAGCCACTGTTCCACACTAAATAATAAATCTAATCTTTGTCTAACAGTACCAATACCGGTATTTTAAAGTAATTGGCCAAACTGTAAAAATGGAGCCCGTTGCCTAACCGGTACCAAGCGCCCAATAGCGCTATGGTAGGGCAAAGACCCGATCTGCCTCATTCAAACAGTATTTTTTTGAATTCTATAAGAGATAGAAAAAAATACATCATGCAGTAGAAGAAGCTTAGCTCTTCAAAATGTGATATTGGTCATAAAAAAGGATGACGAACAAAGGTGTTCATGCAAAATATCAGAATCTGCTGCATGCTATTTTGCATTTTCTCTCCATTTTCAATTAAGTGTCCAATCTGTGTATATTTAGGTCTTTGGGTAGGGAACAGCTAGCTTCAAAAAAGTGCTATGTAGCAGACGAAAAAATTATAAGTTACCCTTATGTAGCTCACCAAGCATGTTAATGATACAAAGTAGTTGAGATAAAGAGTATCACAAAGTTTAATGTCGTAAACTCAAATTACCACTTATGTTATGTCGAAAGTCGGACTTAAAGGATACAGTACAGTCGTTTCGGCTAATATTCTGCGCATCGTTTAGAGTTAACCAGCGTTTGAAATATATAAAAAGTAGGAAACGGGAACACTTTCTGTCATGCAGAAGTCATTTGGAAAAAGTGGTTTATTTATTATGAATAGTATTTCAACCTTTTACTCAAAATTAAGATACAGAAAAGAGTTTGTTTCTTTATTCAGATGGGTATCGTTATTTACCATACATTACATGTAGCCAGCAATATGCAGTGAGTTAAAGAGTATCAGAAAGTTTGATAGGGGACCTGGGAGTCTAAACAAGCAATTTCCAGTGAGTTAAAGGGTATCACAAAGTTTAATAAGGGCCCTAGGGGTATTCTCGATATCGACATTACTCAATAAAACCCGTTTTTCCGGAACCGAAATTTCACGGTCAGGGGGTTAGCGAGCAATAAGCGGTATAGCGGGAGTATATATAATTATTCTTTTTTCAACGTTTAAACATGAAAAACATATAAACAAATTATTACACATTATCATTAAACATCTTTGTTTTTAAACTTTAGCAAGAATTATCCTAAAAAATGCTTTATATTTAAAATATTGCATTTTATTCTACACTGCCGCTTCCGTAGCTCGATACCGATGTCGAGAAAATATACGCATTTTTCAAGTTAAACATATTATTTTGGCGAAAATAATGTCAGCGAGGTCGTAAAATTGTGTTGTCATTGTTTACTAGTAAGACTTTTTACAAATTCTTGTCATTTGCCTTAAATAATCTCGATTATTGTACCTGGTTGCTCGTATACGCTATAGGCATTTTCCCCCCTCACGTACATTCGGAATATCTCGCACATTGTCGCTCAATAAATTCTGTTATCCCGGAAAACGGATTTTAACCTGTCATGTCGATATGGTGAATAAACCAGCAATATCCAGTGAGTTAAAGAGTATCACAAAGTTTGATAAGGGCCATATGCATAGGCAGTCAGCATGTACCCAAATACTACCCCGGCCAAATCGGATTTTACCACTGTTTACTATGTTATGACAGGTTACTTTCAATATTTCCGATTATAAAAGTGCCTGTCACATTTGTAGCCGTGTAGGTTTATTATTCATTGAAATGGTATATTACGGGTATCAACGTGTAGCTACTATATTTTACTTTCAGGATATATCAACACTTTAGTCCTTAGATACACACCCGTTTACACACCGAACGTCAGAATCAAGAATACAATTCCTTAATTAGGTCGCTAACTAAGACGTTCAGCAAAACCCAGATTTTCACGCTTGTAAACGTGAATTTTGCCTTGAAACAGAATGTATGCTTCACAAACGGGCCTAGCTAGTCATCCTTTCAGTTAGTGTAACTAAATAATTTACCTCACATGCCAATTAAACATCGCAATATTTCACTAGATCGATAATTAAAAAAAAATGTACGAAATTCGCCACCGTCAATTTCCAATTTTATTTAGTATTCCGATAACCTTTTGACCTCAACAGATTTCGAAGCGATCGTTTGATTGGCTAGAGTGTGTGTCACGTCATTCATAGTTGTTCAATCGTGTAAGCTCGGCCATTTCCGTTTGTGTCCGGTGTATATACTGAACTTCTTAATTGATGACCAAAACAAATTCGCGATTTGACTTATATTGTGTTAAGGGTGTGTATTTCAGGACTAAACTGTTTATATATCTGGAAAGTAAAATATCTTCGCTACACGATGATACCTGTAAGATAGCATTTGAGTGAATAAATAAAAGAATACGACAAATTATGTGACAGGCACTCCATTCTTCGTGATTCACCTTTCTTATATAGGTAAACAATGAGAAGGTTGAATTGACTTCAATGTGAAGTAGTAGGGTACGTGCTGGCTGCCTATGGCCATATGAGTCATGTTGCAGAAGGTGCTCAGAAGCGCTCGCCTAGCAATTCTAAGAAATGGTATGCTATCGGCGATCACTGCTCGCAGGTAGGGTGTCGTTGCATAGACGTAGTAAAACTCTCGGTAGCTTTAGTTAGACAACGGGCTCGTGTACTCTGACTTTATATCCGAAATATTTATCCGAAAATACTTCACTTCAAAAATCTACAATTGTTTGTGAACTGGAATTTGACACTATTTTCAACAGTTATTTCAGAATATAATGAGGTATTATCAAGTGAATAACACCACATTAAACAGATATGAAAGTACATTTTTACCTTTATCCTAGATTCTGTGAATGTTATTAAAAAATAATTGTGACAAAAATTGGACGACGATAAAGTCCGTTTCACGGTACGGATGGTTTGGGTTGTAGCCAAGCGACAACAACAAGGAAGTTACAAAAATATACGTGAAGTAATATGCTATTTGTGTCTATTTATAAGTGTGACATGTCTTCCTTCTACTGTCATTTATATTGAATAACATCGGTCTACAAGTAACTGGATTTGTTTCTTCTAGATCCTCAAAATTGAACTATAATCGGACAGGTTCTTTTCCTAGACAGATAAGCTGTCTGCAAGTGGCTGCTTAAAATTCTGACGGTCCAGCCACTACGGGCATCCCTGTATAGATTGCGTCGAAATGGTTTGACTAGTTCTTTTCCGGGTAAGAGACTACATGTTTTTTATAATAAAGCCTTTTGAAATCATAAGTTTTGATTTGTGTTCAGTTTATTTATTGCTTGAACTGTGATTTTATAATTTTGCATGTGTTCAGTTTTATGCTTGAATTGTATTTTTATAATATTACTTTGTGTTCAGTTTTATTGCTTGAACTGTGCTTTATAATTTGGCTTGTTGTTTCATTTATGCTTACTATTTAATTTGTAATAACTATGTTATTCCTTTATATTGTTGCATGAGCTTTACTACATATCATGATTGCCTATGATCTACTATTAATTGTTTTCATGTACTATACTAAATTCTTATATATGTAGTAGTCTGTATAGGATTTAATTACTAACAGGGAGAAACTTGTGTAGGCAGCCGGCTAGCTCAGTCGGTAGAGCATTCGCCCTGTAAGCGAAGGGTCCCGGGTCTGGTTGCACATTTTTCTCACCTGGTTACATTTGGCGCCCAACGTAAATAACCCACTGCACCCTTAGAACGTCCCACAGAGGTTCGAGTACTCCATGAATTCGAGGATGAATTCTTCGAAGGAGGGGGTGTATGTAGTAGTCTGTATAGGATTTAATTACTAACAGGGAGAAACTTGTGTAGGCAGCCGGCTAGCTCAGTCGGTAGAGCATTCGCCCTGTAAGCGAAGGGTCCCAGGTTCAAGCCCCGGTCTGGTTGCACATTTTTCTCACCTGGTTACATATATATGTGTAACAGTGGGCTGTCATGGTCATCTTTTAAACTCTGTCTAATTGAAGTGTATAGCTTTACTACTTTACCTGGTGTGAAGTCACCCATGGAATTATAGATCATGTTATATTCATTGACCAATCAGATGAGCTTGTCCTGGCAAATTTGGTATATATAGGGGAATTTTGACTAGTATAATCATTCTTATTTGGAGCCACCAACCTATGGTTGGTATCAAACATTTTGTTTGACTTACTTCAGAACTTGAGTTTCTGACTACACTTCCACATCTTATTGTGGTACAGCTTTCTATTTGGTTTACTTGTCTGGGGTTAGTTCATTTTGGGTATTCATGTTATGTTAGGTACTTGTTAATTGATAAATTATATAAACCTTAGGACTGCTCATCTAATAGATTATACTTCTCATTCTAATGTAATTATTATTGTACATGTATGCATTGATATAAATTAATACGTCATATTGAGGGAGTAAAATATATTTAAATGGTTACACTTGTTGTTCATTCATTTAGTAGCGTTTGATTCATGGTATTTACAAACCAGTACTAACTTTGTTATACAACCACCTACGGTGTATCAGTGCTGCATTGCACAGGGATTCGTTGAGCCTGGAGGTTTAGCCTTGATCAGAGTTACATATACCACTATACGATAGTTACCATTTAGTCCTGCTATCTTTTGATAGACAGTTGACCACGACCACTGACACATAGTGTCATCACAGCATTTAGATCAACGCTGGATACATAACATCACAGAACACACAAAAGGCAAACCGTTACAATATGCATGAAGTATGTTCTTATGCTGTTCCTTAATACTGTATGCTTGAAAATCTTATTTATTATTTATAAATGATGGAATTTGTTATACGTGATAATCTTTATATATGTGCTTCTAATTTTGTAGCTACTTTTTTATGTTATATCTTCAGGGCTTTTTTTCACTATATATGAGGGACCTATATAAGGCCCCTTCACAATTTCCTATAGGCCCCTTCACAATTAGAATTGGCGTCTTGGTTTTTGTAAAATCAACTTCACCACAAAGCACCTAACAATCCAAACATAAATAACAATGATATATTCTTGTACTGGACTTGATATGAAGTATTGTATCATAGATACATGCATGTTTGGGACAAATGGGCAAAAAATTACTTAGTTTATGCAAAATTTTATTTCACAATTTGGTGATTTATCGCACTTAGTTTTCACAATTTTGAGTATTTTCGCGCTGAATTTTCACAAAACAAAAGGGCTTTGGCCTCTTCACAATTCAGCAAAAAAAGCCCTGATCTTATTTACCCCTGTATACTAGCTAAGGCCTAAAATAAAATATTGTTTCCCCATCCCCTACCTACCCGATTAAAAAGGGCCCTACCCTAAATATTATATTGCCCAAATTGAAATAATATTTTTTTTATTAAAAATTGGAAGTGAAAATTGTATTTTTTTGTTTACTGGCTTCTTTCTTACCATTAAATTTAAGACTGTTGGTTTTCACCTTAGAGTAAGAGTTAATTCTAAATTTCATTATTTGTATGTCTTAACCAATAACTTTCATACTGAAACAATTCCAAAAAAATAATTTACCCTACCAACCTACCTACCCATTCTAAATCTGCTAGGGTCGGGAAGGGGAAACCAAGAATATTTTAAGGTTGGCCTTATGTAATATGTTTATATATATCCGACGTAAAATAAATCTTCTTGTATAAGCTCTACTATGTAAATCACTACACTGCACTAAACTTCGGTATAATTATTTATTACAGACATTTTCAAATGTGTGTAAAAGTTGGGAATTTGTAGTTCACACTTGATCTATTAACTGATTGAATATAAACTAGGCAATAGTGCTATATCAAATTAAAGGTTCTTCTTCTTTCAATTAAGTGATAATGATATACCGGTATATAAATGTAAAAAGGCATTTATGAATATATCTCGGCTGAAGAGTCTTCATTCGAGAGTGCCACGGTCTAATAGTGGGAAAGTTCAAGAAGAAAAGAAAAAGTAACCACAATCAATCTACTGATTTTTCTGTCACAACGGGGATGCGCAAAATCACGATAAAAATAGTTGAAATAACCCAGTGAAAACTTAAAATAAAACTCTATTTTACAGGTGCAGACAGTTAACATGAGTATATGATTACTTAGTTGGCTAAATGAGCCTTTATGCATTCAAGAATCGGGGCACTTGCTGTGATCGGTGGTAAGGCGTTCCAATCCCTGATGGTTCTTGGATAGTATGTACGTTCCTGGGTAGAAGGACATCCTCCGAGTATCAGTTCAGTATACTGCATACAACATTGTATATAGTAGAAATTCTCTAACCTGAAATCTCCACATACCAAAATATTCTCTTGGCCCCATGGAGTTTTTCTTCCTTCAATATGTTATATGAAAAAACCTCTGCAAGCCTCTCTATTCCGCAATCCGAACAATCTTTTTGCCAATTCTGATTTTATACATAAATTCAATTCCTTAATCCTAATTTCTTTTGGCAAAATATGTATATTCTGGACAGTATACATGTGCAGAATGAGACAGGACTGGATTATGATTTAGGGAATGGGATGTTCTACAACCTAAATATTCTGCCAAATAGCTATATATGTAATAGTGTAACAAATTTGCATTTATGCTCCTTGTGTACACTGTCCATTTGTTACTCCTTTTACCCCATACTTCATTCATTACTCCTTTTATTCTATGTCACATTTATTACTTCTTTCATGTTCACTCCTTTTATGTATTGCATCATTCTAGGAAGGAGCGCAGGAGATACTGTGGTATCCTGTTAGGAGCACAGCTTGCTATATATACTCATGTTTTGTCATCATTTGTGAGATATACGTACGTTCGGAGGAAATAAATAGTCACATTTGGAGTAACTGTGTGTTGTTCCTGGTTCTCCTTGCCTTTCAATAGAGTCTATAAACTTTTCATTCTCTTATATTTTAGAATTATGGTTGATGTTGATTCTGATATTGAGAAACTCCTTCATGGAGAAGTTGTTGATGTGAACATTGATCCAGCTGGTGCATCTAAAGGTAATGATGTGTGTATGTTAGATTTCTGACTATATAAATTATGCATGTACATACAGGTTTGGTAACACTTAAGTTTAAGAGTTTAAATTCAATTATATAATAATAATAAAAAGGGCTACTGTCACACCTGTTAATTAGTGGACCATCATCTGAATTATTTCGCATCCACCTGTCTTTTAAAAACAGCCTTCTTTATCATTTCTATATGTTCCTATTGTATGTTCCATATAGTGGCGATAGCTCAGTGGTAACGCCCTGGGACCACCAATCCAGAGGTTGTGGGTACAATCCCTGGCATGGTAACTGGACTTGTCATAAATATTTATAATATTTCCCGCTGTACCTGACCGTGTGTACTGGGTAAAGGTGCCAGGAAGCTGAATGTATATTGTAGCTATTTACCCTGGGCACATAAAAAAACCAGGCTGTTTATTTTAAATAAGAGCTAGGCGCACTTCTGCAGTGCCGGACATGCCTATCTAGTCTCTTCAGGGACTTTCTCTCAGTCTGTCCCTCTGGTCAGATCATGCTGTATCTGCACTGATAGAGGATGCACCTGCACCTTTGTGGCTGCAACACTATATGTAAAGTGCCTTGAACATATGTTCACATGAAAAAGGAGGCACTATATGAATCTGGTATATTTATTTATTTATTTTTATTTATAGTAAAACAATGTCTTGACATTGCAGCTACAGACTATGTTCCTATTGTCAAACGCACAGTTTGTTATATCGTGATGGCGTTTGTATTTGATGATGAGGGACGTATCTTACTGATCCAGGAAGCCAAGATAAGTTGTCATGGACAATGGTACCTACCAGCTGGACGAGTTGAACCAGGAGAAAACTTAATTGTAAGTAATCAATTGAAAGCTTTGGAAATATATTCATAAAAATAAAATATTTATCAATAATTACAGAACAACCTGTGTTAAAGATCACCTGCTGGAAAAAACACTATTACCAAACCAGTGTGCAAGGAGCACCAATTCTGTCTCCCATCGGATCCACTTCTTCATTGATGTTTAATCTGTTAAGATAGACTCCCCATCCACAGTGGCCAGTTTTGCTGTACCAGTATGTGGTCTGGACTGACATATTTAACTGTCATTTCTGTAAATTATAACTTTATGGTTTAGTGGGAACTACTTCACTTGCTAAGGCTACAAGAAATAACTTTTTTTCATTTGTTTTTGATAAATGAGTTTTGTTGATATTTATGTATTCTATTGACTTGTCTTAAGCTGCCAGCAAAGAGATACACCAAATGGCTGTTTAAAGCTATGAGATAGTTAATCCTGGTATATTTAGTTCTAGAAATTCGTGCCCTCGGGCAAATTATGTCGAGCCTCGGCGCACGTTGAAAAATGGCTACAACTTAAATAAGCCTTCAATTTGACCTTTGACCTCCAACTGGAACCGTGAACTTTGAGATAGAAACATGGGGGTTGGGCATGACACTCCGACTCAAGGGGGTTAACATTCATGCCAAATATAAGAAAGATTGGTCAATGTATGACAAAGTTAGGCTCCGGACAAGCTTCAATTTGACCTTTGACCTCCCACTGTGACCTAGACCTTTAAGATAGGAACCTGAGGGTTGGGCATGACACTCTGCCTCATAGAGGTTAACATTTATGCCAAATATAAGAAACATTGGTCAAAGAATGACAAATTTATGGTCCTGACAAGCTTCAATTTGACCTTTGACCTCCAACACTGACCTTGACCTTAGAGATAAGAACCTGAGGGTTGGGCATGACACTCTGCCTCATAGAGGTTAACATTCATACCAAATATAAGAAAAATTGGTTTATGTATGACAAAGTTAGGCTCCGGACAAGCTTCAATTTGACATTTGACCTCCAATGGTGACCTTGACCTTTGTGATAGGAACCTGGGGATTGGGCATGACACTCCACCTGATGCATGTTAACATTCATGCCAAATATAAGAAAGATTGGTCAGTGTATGACAAAGTTATGGTCTGGACATGCTTCAATTTGACCTTTGACCTCCAACTGTGACCTTGACCTTTGAGATAGGAACCTAGGGGTTGGGCATGACACTCAGCCTCATAGAGGTTAACATTCATGCCAAATATAAGAAAGATTAGTCAATGTATGACAAAGTTAGGCTCCGGACAAGCTTCAATTTGACATTTGACCTCCAACGGTGACCTTGACCTTTGAGATAGGAACCTGAGGGTTGGGCATGACACTCCACCTGATGAAGGTTAACACTCATGCCAAATATAAGAAAGATTGGTCAGTGTATGACAAAGTTATGGTCCAGACAAGCTTCAATTTGACCTCCAACTGTGACCTTGACCTTTGAGATAGGAACCTGGTGGTTGGGCATGACACTCCTCCTCATTGGGATGAACATTAATGCCAAATATAAGGAAGATTGGTCAAAGCATAACAAAGTTATGGTCCGGACAAAATCGGATGGACGCACGCACATGTACACCAAAAGTGGCGACTATGTCTCCTCACCGCAAGCGGGCTCGACAAAAACAATGACTAAATTGACAGGTGGTTGCTTAGTAACATGGACTGTCTTTTGAAAGCTCTGATCAATTGATTATATATATCTATATATAAAGCAAAGGAGTCTGATTGAATATTGTAGCCAACTTAATTGTATAATGTACCATGTTAAAAGTAAAAATCTATAGTGTGTGATACTGTACATTTTTTGTGGATTTTCATAAAATGAAAATGAAATTAAGTGGGGTACTGTATTCATGAATTACAAAATGTTGAAGGGGTAATCCTTCGCTCAATACTTGTGGGGAATTTGATTTCATGATCTAGTTCAACCTCAAAATGAATTATTAACCCCCCCCCCCCCCAAGAAAAACAATGATTTAATAGTAATTGTAACAAAGAGTGATTTACTTGTTTACATCACTCCATATAACGTCACATAGGATGGATTGAAGCGGGAAGTAGTAGAGGAGGCTGGTCTGGAGATTGTACCTCTCACCTTGCTTAGCATGAAATTACAGCTACACAGAAAATGGTTTAGATTTAACTATGTTGCTACAGTAAAAGGTAACATTGTGTAAGATGATGGTGTGGCTTGCAGTTCACCTTGATTATTTCCCCTCGCTCAGATTATTGCTGATATTTTGAAAGGCAATTATCAATGGACTAATTGTACAGCTCGCCAGAGATAAATCTATAGCCATATCAATAAACAAACATGCATAATATAAACACTGCAAGGACAACTGACTGCTTGTTAGCTGAAAATTCTGTGTTTAAACAAGTCTATGACTTTGATTTTATTCTAATTCAAAAAAAAAATCTGAGTGAGTAGCATGTAATAAAGATATTGTTACATAAAATTATAAGCCTTTAAAAATGTCAGACAATTCTCTTTTACTCTACAGTAGATAGAGTCTGTGTTAGAAACATGTGGTCATTTTCAACAAACAATGAAATCATCCTATATGTTTGAATATTAAACACCTTTAGATATTTTCCAAGATCTGATTGTTGTATTTTCACAATTTTTAGCATCTGTTTCTTTGAATTTTCTCTCATATACTTGCATCTATTAGACAGTTGTGAGCTATACTTGGAGCAAATATGGTACTCTGTCCGTATATAAACAGGAAAGATGGTTTCATTGTACATATAGTGAATTTATATTTGTGACTTTTGAGGGTCACAGCTGTTTTGCTAGATTAACATTTTTATAGAGGAATGAGTTTTGTGTGTACATAGGATGGTGTGAAACGTGAGGTACTTGAAGAAGCAGGCATTGAGATTGAACCTGTCACTATGTGTTCCTTAGAAACATACGGACGTCTTAACTGGTTTCGAGTTAATTACATTGGGAAAATGACTGGTATGTTTAGAAAGACTTTTTATGCTCCATCTGTTAGACTTGGCTGGTTAAAGTTTTTTTAGTGTCAAATATTTAGTTTACTATCAATGCTATTGCTATGAAACTTGGCACACTTACTCACTATTGACAGTACTAGACATGTGGCATAACTCTAGTATTCAATTTTGTAAGTAGTTATGGCCCTTTTTAACTTAAAAACTTAGTTAAAGATCACAGTAATGTTTATCTACATGTAAAGTTGTGCACCTGTTGAGTTCTGGCACTAGTTTGGTCTGATTTGAACACCCTCGTTTCTTGTTTGAATTTAGATTAAAAATTTCTATTAAGATGACTAAATATGTATAGAGAACAAGAAGTGTTTCTTTTAGTACGTTTTACTATAGTTGTTCTCCTATATCCTACAAACACTGTCATTTAGTATAGCTACTAGGTATCCCTTTTATTATAGTTGTTCTCCTATATCCTACAAACACTGTCATTTAGTATAGCTACTAGGTATCCCTTTTATTATAGTTGTTCTCCTATATCCTACAAACACTGTCATTTAGTATAGCTACTAAGTATCCCTTTTATTATAGTTGCTCTCCTATATCCTACAACCACTGTCATTTAGTATAGCTACTAAGTTTCCCTTTTATTATAGTTGTTCTCCTATATCCTACAAACACTGTCATTTAGTATAGCTACTAAGTTTCCCTTTTATTATAGTTGTTCTCCTATATCCTACAAACACTGTCATTTAGTATAGCTACTAAGTATCCCTTTTATTATAGTTGTTCTCCTATATCCTACAAACACTGTCATTTAGTATAGCTACTAAGTTTCCCTTTTATTATAGTTGTTCTCCTATATCCTACAAACACTGTCATTTAGTATAGCTACTAAGTATCCCTTTTATTATAGTTGTTCTCCTATATCCTACAAACACTGTCATTTAGTATAGCTACTAAGTATCCCTTTTATTATAGTTGCTCTCCTATATCCTACAAACACTGTCATTTAGTAAGCTACTAAGTATCCCTTTTATTATAGTTGTTCTCCTATATCCTACAAACACTGTCATTTAGTATAGCTACTAAGTATCCCTTTTATTATAGTTGTTCTCCTATATCCTACAAACACTGTCATTTAGTATAGCTACTAAGTATCCCTTTTATTATAGTTGTTCTCCTATATCCTACAAACACTGTCATTTAGTATAGCTACTAAGTATCCCTTTTATTATAGTTGTTCTCCTATATCCTACAACCACTGTCATTTAGTATAGCTACTAAGTATCCCTTTTATTATAGTTGTTCTCCTATATCCTACAAACACTGTCATTTAGTATAGCTACTAAGTATCCCTTTTATTATAGTTGCTCTCCTATATCCTACAAACACTGTCATTTAGTATAGCTACTAAGTATCCCTTTTATTATAGTTGCTCTCCTATATCCTACAAACACTGTCATTTAGTAAGCTACTAAGTATCCCTTTTATTATAGTTGTTCTCCTATATCCTACAAACACTGTCATTTAGTATAGCTACTAAGTATCCCTTTTATTATAGTTGTTCTCCTATATCCTACAAACACTGTCATTTAGTATAGCTACTAAGTATCCCTTTTATTATAGTTGTTCTCCTATATCCTACAAACACTGTCATTTAGTATAGCTACTAAGTATCCCTTTTATTATAGTTGCTCTCCTATATCCTACAAACACTGTCATTTAGTATAGCTACTAAGTATCCCTTTTATTATAGTTGTTCTCCTATATCCTACAAACACTGTCATTTAGTATAGCTACTAAGTATCCCTTTTATTATAGTTGTTCTCCTATATCCTACAAACACTGTCATTTAGTATAGCTACTAAGTATCCCTTTTATTATAGTTGTTCTCCTATATCCTACAACCACTGTCATTTAGTATAGCTACTAAGTATCCCTTTTATTATAGTTGTTCTCCTATATCCTACAAACACTGTCATTTAGTATAGCTACTAAGTATCCCTTTTATTATAGTTGTTCTCCTATATCCTACAAACACTGTCATTTAGTATAGCTACTAAGTTTCCCTTTTATTATAGTTGTTCTCCTATATCCTACAAACACTGTCATTTAGTATAGCTACTAAGTATCCCTTTTATTATAGTTGTTCTCCTATATCCTACAAACACTGTCATTTAGTATAGCTACTAAGTATCCCTTTTATTATAGTTGTTCTCCTATATCCTACAAACACTGTCATTTAGTATAGCTACTAAGTATCCCTTTTATTATTGTTGTTCTCCTATATCCTACAAACACTGTCATTTAGTATAGCTACTAAGTATCCCTTTTATTATTGTTGTTCTCCTATATCCTACAAACACTGTCATTTAGTAAGCTACTAAGTATCCCTTTTATTATAGTTGCTCTCCTATATCCTACAAACACTGTCATTTAGTAAGCTACTAAGTATCCCTTTTTAGCTCACCTGAGCACGAAGTGCTCACTGGTGAGCTTTTAGGATAGGTGGCTGTCCGGCGTCCGTCGTCGTCCGTCGTCGTCCGTCAACAATTCCTTTAAATGACTTCTTCTCCTAAACCAATTGATGGAATTTAACCAAATTTCACAGGAATGATCCTTGGGTGGTCCTCTTTCAAAGTTGTTCAAATGGTTCTGGTTAATTTATTAATTAGGTCACAGGAGCTAAAAATAGATTTTAAAAGTGAAAACTTAAAAAATCTTCTCTGAAACCACAGGGCCTACAGCTTTGATATTTTGCATGAGGCTTTATCATGAGATCCTCTACAAAGATTGTTAAAATTTTGCCCCTGGGGTCAAAACTGCACCCGTCCCGGGGGTCACTTGTTTTGCAATAGAGTTATAGAGAGAAATCTTTGAAAATCTTTTCCTCTGAAACCACAAGACCTACAACTTTGATATTTTGCATGTAACATCATAATTATTGGGGTCCTCTAACAAGATTGTACAAATTTTACCCCCATGGGGTTAAAATAGCCCCCTACCCCAGTCACTATGTTATTGTAGAAAACTTTGAAAATCTTCTCTTATACCACAATGCAGACTCCCACTGACCTCACCTTTAGATAAGAAATAATGTTGGATATTTCTTTCTTGCTGACATTAATGACTTTTCAATGAGATATACTAAACCCTGACTCTGGTATCTGAATTCAAACATGTGTAGACCATCTGGTCATTTGTTCAGTCAGTAGGAGAAGTTTATTGTGTGTTCAGCTAGTAATTGTAGTCAATTAAGAAAATTGTATGTTTTACAGTATCAAGCTTGTACCATGTTTGTTAAGCAACCGTTGTCTTATAATTATAATCAATTTGATTATTTCAATCCATTATTTCACAAAATATCATGCCCATAAAGTGTATATATTTGCATACAAGTTAGTTGTGTTTTATATTCTTCCACCAAATATATCCCTCAATCTAAGGCTAACCTTAATAAATTCTTTGGTTGGAGTTACTCTATTTACTCACGAAAATCCCAGCAACATATTTGGCCTTCAGGAGACATTTTTTACTTTAATGAGATTATTAAGTGTTCGTAAAAAATAATTAAAAACATTCCCTACTTACCTACCCGCCTAAACATTTCTGTGTAACTCCAAACAAAGAATTTTTTAAGGTCAGCCTGAGATATTTGGGATAAATTGCTTTCTACATGTCAGCTGTCTGGTACACTAAATGGTTTCAGATCAATAACTCGAGAACAGTTTGGCCTAAGATCATCAAACTTTGCTTTGAGGTTGGTTATCATCAATAGATGACCCCTATAATGTTTTTTGAGGTCATTAAATAAACAGATAAGGTCATTAACCTTAAACATAATTATCATAGAGGCATATCCTACTATTCCGGAATAATCCGAGAATCAGGATTAGCTGCACTAAAAAAAATGAACTTCTATGTAGAAAAAGTTCATTTCTCGACTTAACATCACTCGAATATTACTCAGGTGAGCGATCCAGGGCCTTCTGGGCCCTCTTGTATTATAGTTGCTCTCCTAAATCCTACAAACACTGTCATTTAGTAAGCTACTAAGTATCCCTTTTATTATAGTTGTTCTCCTATATCCTACAAACACTGTCATTTAGTAAGCTACTAAGTATCCCTTTTATTATAGTTGTTCTCCTATATCCTACAAACACTGTCATTTAGTATAGCTACTAAGTATCCCTTTTATTATAGTTGTTCTCCTATATCCTACAAACACTGTCATTTAGTATAGCTACTAAGTATCCCTTTTATTATAGTTGTTCTCCTATATCCTACAAACACTGTCATTTAGTATAGCTACTAAGTATCCCTTTTATTATAGTTGTTCTCCTATATCCTACAAACACTGTCATTTAGTATAGCTACTAAGTATCCCTTTTATTATAGTTGTTCTCCTATATCCTACAAACACTGTCATTTAGTATAGCTACTAAGTATCCCTTTTATTATAGTTGTTCTCCTATATCCTACAAACACTGTCATTTAGTATAGCTACTAAGTATCCCTTTTATTATAGTTGTTCTCCTATATCCTACAAACACTGTCATTTAGTATAGCTACTAAGTATCCCTTTTATTATAGTTGTTCTCCTATATCCTACAAACACTGTCATTTAGTATAGCTACTAAGTATCCCTTTTATTGCTGATTTTGCATGCTACTTAATATATTACATGTAAAAAATTTACAATCACTTTTTCATTTCTTGTAATATGTACATGTTCATCAAACTTCATCTTTTGAAAGAAAGAAAAAAAGTTTCAATTATGGATTGTCTTTTATTTAAGTATAATATTGCTTGGTTACAGTACAAAAATGCGCTATAGTAACTAACTACAGTAAAACCTCTCCAGAGCAGACCTCTGTAGAGCAATTACTTCTATAACAACACCTTTTAATTTTCCCTAAGGTGATATTTTCTTTATGTAACCTCTGTAGAGCAGCAACCTCAACACAATGGCCAATTTTTGCTGCTCCTAAAGGTAGTTGTTCTACAGAGGTTGTACTGTATTGTTAATCTGATGCTTAACTTTCTGCTATAGTTTATAAATTATGTTTGAACATCAAATGTAAGCCCTGGAACCTTTGAGTTTTAGAAAAGAGCAAAATATGAAAAAGTAAAGTGAAAATTTACAATTTTGAAATGGTCTTATGAATGAAGTGGTTTTTGAATAAGGTTTTAACTGCATTTGTTTCATAATACTTGTAATAACATTGAGTTTTATCTGGTAACTACCGTAAGTTTGCTTATAAGGCATTGTTTAGGTACTGGAAATTTCAGGAACGATTTTCAGTGTTTCCCACACAATTAGAGATGAACTGGTTGGAAACCAATGGTAGTCTTAATGTGTATCAGTGCTATACACCAGGTATGTTAAAGAACCAAGGAGTCTTTTAGGAAAGAGCTAGGGCACCGCTTCCGGATTCCTTGTATCACACAAACTTTCTGTCTCTTCCCTCGAAGCGGAGGTCATTGGCCAATTACATGTAGGCAGCAATAAATCTGAATGGCCACACATTAAGGCTGTCTCGGTAAAAGGCAAAAAAATGAAATAAAGCTTTGATATAAAATTTCAAAATTTCTTGTTTATTGTCTTAGTATTGAGGTTAAAGGGTGAAACAGTGAAATGGTTTTTGGGGTGGTCACATTATTGTACTGCTATCTTACTTTATTCTCCAGGTGGAAAGTTAAAAACATTAGCAGAGAAAGATAAGGAGTCCTTGCAGGCCGGATGGTTTCCAGTGAAAGAGGTGTTGAATGGTCATGTTAATTTAAGGTAAAGAACAGCTATTTTTTATTGATCACACTATCAAGTGTAGACTTTCATACGTCAGTCCCGACATTGCAGAGTTACTGCCCTTGAACTTGTCTTTATACAAGATGGCCTACTGGAAGCTTTCTGGGATTCTACCATGTGTGTACTATCGTATATATATTTGTAACATTTAGTTATAGCTCTGCTATTTGGTTAGTTCATCTTTGCTCATTTTTAAAACAAATGTGGAAGGTCAAAGTGGAAGCATTGCCTGTTAGGTATAGCACCAAACTTTGTGATCAAAAAGTGTTTTGTTCCAATGCTGTAATCATTAGAAAATTTCAAAATTCATTGTATATGGAACTGGTTTGTTACAATAGTCATGGACAGGTTCTTAATGTATTTCAATGACCATAAATCGCAGTCAAAGGTTCCACAATATGTTTTCGTGTTATGAAAGTATATGTGGATTATGAATTCAGGCACATAATAGCGAAAAACAAAAATGTCTTAAGTAATAACCTACGTACAGTAAACAGAACTTGGGGATTGCTGTCGGGTTGTAGTTATCATTAATTGTTTTTTATCCGACTGTTTCAAGTACAGAGAAATGTCTTTTTTTTTCTTCAGACACCAAGACTTCTTCAAGACATTAAAAGCAGCCCAGACATACTTAGCCAAGGCTGAAATCAGTCGACATCCATGCTACCAAATTGGCATTCATAGTCATAAACATCTACAAATTCGACCAATTATAGTGAAACAAACCAAGGCCAGGTAAGTTTGTGCCGAATGTGCCAATAAAACATTATACTACTCAAAGTTTGATAAGGGTCAAGAAATCAATGTTCATGTCTGTATTATGTTAATTGAACAAACCGATTAAGAAAACATTGTGCAAATATTAAAATATTATCTAATATGCTGCTAAATTTCGAAAATTTCATTTCAACTTTATTTGTGTAAAATGTACTATATTACAGACATATTGAGGTGCTATGTCTCCAGAAATCCGGTCAGCCAACATTACCATGCTATCAACTAGACCAGAGAGAACCCAGCCTCAATTATGCATTAAATCATCTATTCCAGGTAAGAACCATATAAAGATAAAATTTCTACTTGAGCGTTGACAATGTTGAATTAATTTAAAATTGTTAGTATAGTCTGTAGCCATCAATCATCTTTACCCAGTATGACTAAGATAGCTGACCTGGCCTAGTTGGTAGAGTGTTAGACTCGACACATCTTGGTCTTGCTTAAAATGATAGTTCCCTACAGAACTGTATACTATTTAGCATTTTTATACTGTTTTGGTACATGTAATTGGCTGAAAACTGGGTGTGACTGTGTACATTTTTGTAGAGGGCGTATGACTGACTCATGGTGCAAAAAGTTTCTGTGTTAAAAGTATTTATCTTAGCTAAATTAACAGTCTATCAAATACCAAATGCATAAAAAACTCTTGTACAATTTACCTCCCTTAATACCACCTCGTGAATAAGACCACCTTAATATACAGTTTCTAAGTCTAGTTCTACTGTTCTATTCTTTATTTTGTCTGAAAATTAGACCACCTCAATTAGAAGACCAGTTGTAACAATCCCATGGGTGGTCTTATTATAGAGGTTTAGCTGTAATTGACAAGTGTTTCATTTAAATAGCACACATGTTGCTCCCCGTTGTTTCTGTGTCACGTTCATAATATATGTTGTATGTTAACAGGATGCATTTCATAAAGAAACCATGGCAACCAAATATAAGTTGAATATACAGGGACTTCTAACACTGGAGCATTGTGGGATACCAGCAAGAGAGCATGATGGGATATGTTTTACACCAGTCTGTATTCTACCGGGACATATACATACAAAGGTTCAAACTGTAGCAAATACAGAGTATGTGTGGCATACTATAAACAACATGGAAGTAGTAGATGAACTCAATAAACGAGCATTTGCAGAAAACTTACTTATACCAATGTTTTAAATCCAATTAGTCATATTGCTCACAAGTGTAAAATAAATCCAAGGTTACAGGCACCTAAAAGCAGGTGTCTTTTTAATCAAGTGCGTTTGATATAAAAAATGATCAATTTGGTTTATATATTAATGTAAAACTCACAGCATTAGACAGGTGGTTGCTTAATTAAGTGGCCATCACAATTGCAGATTTCATTGTGTAAATAATTATGCCCACCATCTGTTGTTTGGTCGGTACACCAAACGGTTTCTGTTCAATAACTCCCGGAAAGCTTTGCCCCAGGATTTTCAAACTTTACATGGAGGTTGGTCATCAACAGTAGATGACCCCTATTGATTTTGAGGTTAGTTGATCAAGGTCACTGTGACCTTTACTATTTCTGACTATTGGGCTGCCATGGGAGCATATGTGTTTTACAAACATCTCTTGTTTAACTGGAAATTCACTCTGGATGATTGTAGAATGTATACATACAAGTGGAAACCAAGATCCACATACTTGAGGCGTGTTATACGCGCATGAAAGCTACATAGTGGAACATGTAGAAGATTTCTGTGAATCAGGTTGGAGGCAGTTTGTTAAACTTAATACTGTATATTCCGGTACGGTTGTCCATAAAGGTTAATTTAATCACACAGAATGACGGATTCTGTGTCGGATCCTTTCCTTATAGATGCTTACAAGACTTATTTTAGGGGTTGCACTAGTGGCTGAATCTCAAGGGTATTCTGATAATTTTGTTCTCGATTTCACCATATTATAACCAAAATACCTATATTAGTTGTTTACAGAAATTGACAATAGGCCCTTTTGACTGGACTGTTTTATAGAGCAGGTTATAGTCTGGTTTCCCAATTTAACAATACTTGTACAGTATTACTGCTGTATCATTAAGACAGGAACCAGGCAATTACATGCGCCACAAAGCAGCCCAGTCGAAAAGGCGGAATATGTAGCTTTTAGGAAGTTTAAGGTGTCAATTTGAGGACCAAACAAAAACACAATAGATTTATTTCTCTTGGACTTTTTAAGCAGAGGTTTGAAGGACTCCTGTAGTTGTAGAGGGTAAAATGTTTTCACAACAGAATTGAGTTGTATATTTATTTCAGTTGTATATTTAAGGAGATTACTTACCGTAATTAATGTTTTTTACTAATTGATAATTATTATACTTGTTATTTGATGGCCTTTTGCCATATTGTTAATTTTACTTCAGATATATTATGAATGAATATTTATATGTTAATACCTTTTTTAACAAGAGCTTTAATAAAATATTAAATTGAGTATTTCTCGTCATATTACATGGTGTCAGGTCAGTATAGTGTTAACATAATATAGTAGGGAGAGTTTGACATGATCCTGACCTTTATGCATAAATGTATTGCAAGGTTCTTGTGTTGAAAACACGAATTTCCGCGAGCAAATCATGCAAGATCTGTTTAGATTTGTGTTAGTATTACACCTCGAGCATCTTCCTGATACTTCCCTCTTATGAAAACATACAACTGGGATCATAGGCAGCCTGCACGTACCCTACTACTTCACAAGTCATATCAACCTTCTCATTGTTTACCTATATAAGAAAGGTTACTTTCAATATTTCCGATTATAAAAGTGCCTGTCACATTTGTAGCCGTGTAGGTTTATTATTCATTGAAATGGTATATTACGGGTATCAACGTGTAGCTACTATATTTTACTTTCAGGATATATCAACACTTTAGTCCTTAGATACACACCCGTTTACACACCGAACGTCAGAATCAAGAATACAATTCCTTAATTAGGTCGCTAACTAAGACGTTCAGCAAAACCCAGATTTTCACACTTGTAAACGTGAATTTTGCCTTGAAACAGAATGTTTGCTTCACAAACGGGCCTAGCTAGTCATCCTTTCAGTTAGTGTAACTAAATAATTTACCTCACATGCCAATTAAACATCGCAATATTTCACTAGATCGATAATTAAAAAAAAATGTACGAACTTCGCCACCGTCAATTTCCAATTTTATTTAGTATTCCGATAACCTTTCGACCTCAACAGATTTCGAAGCGATCGTTTAATTGGCTAGAGTGTGTGTCACGTCATTCATAGTTGTTCAATCGTGTAAGCTCGGCCATTTCCGTTTGTGTCCGGTGTATATACTGAACTTCTTAATTGATGACCAAAAAAAATTCGCGATTTGACTTATATTGTGTTAAGGGTGTGTATTTAAGGACTAAACGGTTTATATATCTGGAAAGTAAAATATCTTGGCTACACGATGATACCTGTAAGATAGCATTTGAGTGAATAAATAAAAGAATACTACAAGTTATGTGACAGGCACTCCATTCTTCGTGATTCACCTTGTCATAACATAGTAAACAGTGGTAAAATCCGATTTGGCCGGGGTAGTATTTGGGTACGTGCTGACTGCCTATGACTGGGATTATAAATAGACAATATATGGACCTTTAAATTATGCCAATAGAAGGTTAAAAGTCAAGTCAAATTCTCTGTACTACAGCAAGGTAATGTATGTGTATACCATATTCCATGCCAAGTGGTTTAGGCTTTTGTAACAAGAGGTTGTTATCGCTAAGGTGTCCCATTCTGACGCCCAGTTATAGTGAACCTACCTGCTTGCTGCCTGATATACCTTTCAATCTTTGTATGTACACTCAGGGACTAAACAAATGCACAATTTATATCATGGTTATATATTCATTTATAGTTTGCACACAAATATGTCATTCATGAGAATACTGAAAAAATTTCATTGACATAGTAAACAAATACAATTTAAAAATGGTTTCAATCTAAGAATCCAACTTGGCACAATTCACATTTAAGTTATGTATAATGCTGCCTGAACACAACAACATTCTCTAGGTCTTATGGATGATACAGTCAGATCTCGATACAACGACACTGTTCGTTCCCGATCAAAATGTCGTTATAACGAATTTGTCGTTATACTGAATTTCACTAGTGACGGGAATTTTGATTAGGAGATTGTTACATAAAAATCAATTATTGATTAACATATAATTGATTATGTCATAAAATTGTCATAATCAGCAAAATCAGCAGTATGAAATTATCATAATTGCATAAAATATTTAAAGTAAAATAAAATGTTTTGAGAGAGCTCCAAATAACGTGCGTCCGAATTTAAAGATGTCCGGATACTACTACAGTAAACTATCTAGAGAATAAATTGGTGATTCATTTTGTTACTAATTATACCGTATCGAGTTTAAGAATTGATGAATTAATAAATCATGTCGGAGAAATCTCGATTGACATCGTTTATTTCGTGACCCGTACGATTTCTAAAATACGAATATATGCGATGACTTCGCTTATCTCCCTTGATTACGAATGCGCGAGCCGTATTTCACAAACTGTGATTCAACTGTGGAAGGTTCCACTATTATAATGAGAGCAATCAAGATGATTTTCACAAGTGTAATTACATAAGTAGACTCCTTGCTTAGACGGCGACTTTGTGTAAAGCCGATAAATAGTTCAAGTGTGAAAAATAGTCCCTTGATAGTGTCAGTATATCGTGTATTAATTACTGTATAAACACTCGATTCGTTCCCATTGTTTTGCTGTCGGTGTCGGTAAGTGAATATGTCATTATAACGGATACAATTAACGTTGTATAGAATTCGTCCCCACCAATTGGTGTCGTTATAACGAAATTGTCGGTATATCGGGTGTCGTTGTAACGAGTCCTGACTGTATATTTATAATACAAAGAAGGCTAACAACAGCCTCACCTTCCTGAGGAGAAAGCTGTCCTCAACAGATAAAGGCACAATGCTATCATCGCTTGTCAGGCCAATCCTCGAGTACGCAAGCACTGTCTTGGACCCACATACGAGGTCAAGTATCAGTCAACTGGAGGCTGCCCAATGACGCGCGGCAAGATTTGTCAAAGGGGACTACCGCACCATAAGCAGCACCAGCCAGATGATCGCTGACATTAGCTGGAAACCCCTTGCCGAACGCTGTTCCAACGCCAAGCTGGTGATGGTCTACAGAATCACCCACGGACTCGAGACCTTCTTCCACCCAACATCAATCAACACCAGGGGCCACTCCACCAGGTACGTGCTTCCCTTCTGTCGCACTGATGTGTTCCTGTACTCCGTCTTCTTCTCCGCCATCCGACTTTGGAACCAGCTCCCTGAGCAAGCCACTATCGTCGACGGCGTTGAGGTCTTTCAAGAGGGGTCTGGTCAGCGAATAGATAAGAATATGCTGTTTTTAAACTCTCACACTGTAAATACTTGCTGCACCGCTCATACAATTTTAATAGTATGATATTGCCCCAGAGTGGGATCTGTACTAAACAGAGAGAAGAAGAAGAATACATTGTTCAGGCAATGTGTACCACTTGTTCTACAACTAACTTTGTGGTGGTGCAAGTGCCTGATCCTGTAGTCAGAGTTTTCTCAAAACAAGCTCAGTAGTAGCTAAGTCTGTATATAACACTGCTCAATCCATGACTTGTATGTTGTTGGTAATGAGGGGAACCAATGTCAACACATTTATGAAACAAATATAATTCAGTGCAAAAGTATACTTTGGTAAAGGTGTTAAAGGGGCATGCCCAGAAACTGGAGTGTCTTGGTTTGCATACAACAAAATTGCGTTTATCACTTGTAAAACCAACTATTAACAATAAGACAAAGAAGAATTTGACTTAAAAATTTACTCTATAACGCGCGCTTCGATATTTTGTATATCGATTTGAATAAAAGGCTTGTCAGCTTTTTATTGACGACAACAATATTTAGTTATTCTTGAAATATTTTTTTAAAAAACCAGAGGGATATTTCGTAACTTTTTTACAGGGTTTTCATTATTTGACCTAGGTATTAAAATTATACCAATTTGTTTGCTGTTCGAGACACATCAGTTCCAGGGAATGCCGCTTTAAGTCATGTAGCATGAATATTTTAAAGAAAAAACTTAAAACATACTTGACTAAAATAATAGTCCCATGAAGTATTTGTGTGTTTATTACTGGCAAGTCGCTGAGAGTTTATCATTTGTATGTATGATACACGTCGGGGAATCTTACCTTGACTTATAGTAAGTACAGAGAACCACACCAGTTCAAATCTGAGGAGTACAGTAGTATATTAGTGTCTTCAGTTAAACACAGTAATATGAACAAATGCACTGCTTCCAGCAGGGATTTCACATCAGTTTTTTGGATAATCTGATCGAGGGAAAAAATGACTAAGGAATTTGTTAGCTCCACAGAGACCATAGATCTAGCCTCTGGCTGCCAGGCAACACCACATAGGAGACCAGACAAACAAATACTTAGAAAAAAGTGTTTTCCGATCTAGGAGACGTGTTCAACAGATATGCCCTATAAATAGTTTTTTATAGTTTTACACTCGTCTTTTATTTGCTATTTATATTTCAATTCAACATATTCACAAGTTGGCACGCTATGCCCTGCGACGACGTCGCGTTAACGTGCGATGACGTCGCGTTGAATGATGTGACGTCATTTCCCACGTCGCGATATTGTTTTTTTACGTTGAATTAAATAAGATATGTATTTTTTCAGTTAGTTTCTTGGTTTGAATCAGGCTTATATGCCGAAACGTTATTAAAAGAGTGGAACTGTATTTATATTTCGGATTGAAAAAATAAATTAAATAAGATTGGTTCTCAAATCTTCAGCAACAACTTGCCTCTCCCGGAAGTGGGACGTGAAAATCAGTCTACCGAATCATTATTCTGCATCCGGTCTGTCAAAAAAATATAAGCCATAGCCAATGCAACTACAACAACAATCACGTGTTTTTCGCATGTAATCGTTAATGGGGATTTTCCCGGCCACGCATAAATCCCCTATCGATGATTACAGACACAATGTCCTGATGCTGGGCCTACCAGTCCTGGAACTTACCTTACAATGTCTGGAATATTGCAGTCTAGGAACACCTAAGATGGAAAGTAAGCACTAGAACACCGAGCTGGCGTTACAATGAATACACATACCAATATACATATACTGAACATATACTCTGACAGTGACACAAACACATCTCAAAATCAAATTTTGCTTTAAAATTTATTTTTGTTATTTGTTACATAGGGTCATGGCAATTCATTTTATACACAGCAATTGTTTGGTGTTTAGACTTATGTACTCAATCTGGTTAATATAGATATCTGTGTGAAAGAACATATACCAGTATTTAGAGTAAAAGTCTTAGTACTAAGTAGACCAAAGTTAGAATTCGGCAAATTGTCATATTCGACAAAGTGTCTTTCGACGAATATAGAATAAGTCACTTCCTTTTATTCTGCTGCATGTTTCCCTGTATTGAAGTTACAAGGACAATAAATATACAGTGATGCAGTCCTTTGATATGATCTATAAGTTATTATGATTCTCATAGATGATGTTATATATAAAGTTTTGTTGGAGTCCGTCTAAAACCAGAATGAACCCACAATTATGACTTTTTGCCATTATCAGCATCAAATAAAGCACACTCTCTGAGTCTCGCAATCCTGAATTAAGAGACTACACAGAACACTGAACTTTTAACTGCCTTCTGCTTTCTATATATGCCACATGTGTACATCTGTATGAGACGTAAGAACAAGCTGCCATTTGTGTCAAAGTCCGTTGTATATATGTAGTTGTTTCTACTGGCTTTTCATCTATACCGGCGGTCTCTATCTCGATATTTATCTTTGGGATATCGTTCTCTAGATCGGGAGCGTTTTACAGGCGACCTTGACCTTCTTTCTCTAGACCTTGACCTATGTTTTCTGCGTACAGGTGACCGTGACCTAGATCTTTTTCTGGAATAATTTTTCTGATAATTGTCATCACTAGATGCAGGTGAATGATGTCGTCTGCTGCCGTCACTACGAGAGTCTTTTTTATGTTTTTTCTTCATCTTCAAGGGCTAAACAATAAAATCATATAGTGGAGCTAAAAATCATATTTTGTATTGGTTGGCAACTGGCATGAACCAGATGCACATGTATGAATAAAACATAGTCTACCATTATAGAGTACCTGATGCATGGTTAAAATATTTACATTAACTAGAACTATCACATGACATGAGTAATACCCGCATTATATTGTTTTAACACAAACACCCTCCATTAAAGGGAAATAACTCTGCTATATCTGAACACAAGTTGGTCTGACCGAAACTCATAAAAATTGTGTAACACACTGTGAAACACCATTCTACACTTGACGATGCTTATGTATATGAAGTTTTGGTGGAGTCCCTCTAAAACTGTGGAAGAAGTTTGTGTTGCAAGTTGACTGATAGACAATAGTATGTCTCCGCTATACCCCCTCTTTACATTATTTGTGGGGGTATGATAATGTGGAACAAAAACAATATACAGTATTCAACAAAAAACAGACTTTATAAAGATATACAAAATAAAATACATTATCACATAACCCGCGGTCCAGCAGTGCCGTAAAGCGGTGCCGTAAATACCGTTCGGCACTCCCAGAATGTGCATTAAACATTTAAATAAGCCTGACGCAACGTAAGCCAATCCATGCATTGATTGACCCATGACGTTAGGATACCAATGTCGTCATGGCGTTGCATTCTTTGTACCGCTAAATTTTGGCTGAAACCTATGCAGTGTACATCATCATTTTGAACAATAATGAGCGTTCTCTAAAGTTATGAGATAAATAGAATCTTACATTCATGCTTATTACATACGAGTTTTATCAAACTCGTCAACAAAAACAATATGACACTTGGCAAAGTCTTGTGTCATATTATTTTGTCCACTCGTTTAATAAAACTCGTATGTAATGATCACTCATGCAAGATTATCTATGTAACAACTAGCTCAAACACTACCTCAATATTAAGGCCATCTTGATAAAATATGGTCTTACAATAGTTGGGAGTTTAACAGTACTTAAAATACAGTACACCTCCATATTCTATGCTGGAAATGTGGTTACCGGCAAGTGGTAAATATTTACCAAACACCCCTACAAGGAGTCCGGGTTTACACTAGGTCACTAAGGTGCTAAAACTGCCGTAACTAGAATTAAATCCTGTGGCTTTTTATAAAATCTCAAGGGTCAACGGGTGAACTAAAAGGTCATTATAAGACCTTTACTTCTGGACTGTTTCATGGAACTGGTTATAGTCTAGTTCCAGTTCCAAAGCTCACAATACTTCTACAATACTACTGCTGACTGTAATATCGGAGATGGGAACCAGACTATAGTACTGCTGATTGTAATATGGGAGACGGGAACCAGACTATAACATGCTCCATAAAACAGCCCAGTCAGAAAGGGTCAATTATGTGGAGATTATATACCTTAACTCTGTCTTCATCACTACTACTGTGTTTTCTATGTTTATGTTTCTTCTTTTTCTTCTTGGATTTATCGTAACTATCATCATCACCATCATCATTATCAAACACTAGATCATATCTACTGTCATTGTCAAGGTAATTATACTAAAAGTTGATAATAAACATGTACATATAGCTGATTGTTTGCAATATTTTTTTATTTCAAAGTCTATATATGCTCTTCTATTCTCTATTGCCACTAACCAAAGTAAATGTATGTATAAATATTGTATGTGCAAAGACTATCAAGTCAAACACAATGATAGGACTAATAGTGTAACCTCTCCAGGGCAGCCCTCCATTTAGCCACAACCTCTTAAGCAATATAATCATTTTTTCCTTTTACTATATATTTACCTATCCAGAGCAACAACCTCTGAACAACAACCAAACTTGACAAATAATAATTTTGTTCCTGAAGTAACAATATCTGTGTTGCTCTAAAGAGGTTATACTTTGTAATACAGATGTAATTCTATAGCTGTCCAATCATCGGGCTGTATAGTTTTGTCTAATCAGGCCGGATACCCCACAGTCATTGGCCAGAGTTATTTAAGTCTCTTTTGACATATGCATTGCTACATATCGACCAACATCCACACAATGCCTAGACATCGGGTACACATCAGATACCCAGACATCATGAGGTGTCTGGGTGATTTATAACCGGAGTATAATCAAACATTTCTATAGAAGGATACTTGTCTCTTCTAGTGTTATCTTTAACTCTGAACTTGCTAGAGAAATCATCTCCATCTTGTTCCTTGAACACTTCAACTCCTTTACCTAAAATATAGATGTGAAATATACATGTTTATACATCCCTTGTTACCTTAACTACTACAATTACCTCCCTTCCATTTGTTATTCTATGTTAAACATACCGATGAGCCGTTCACACAGCGAAACTTGTTTGAGAACTTTGTGAAGGGGACGCGGTACATAATTTCTAAGCTGCGCTGCTTATGGTTACCATACCATCTTAGAATTGCTATACTTATGTGATTTATAGTCATACCCTTATGATATTTTCTTAACTTGTAACTTTAACACGAACAGTTTTTTAATAAGAGCAAATGTGTCATAATTTCTGATAACCCCTCGCACTTCATTAAACATTGAAGACAATAGAAGTTGGTACATTATTAATGTTCAACAATGATTGTACAATTTGAATCTACATCACCCACCTTTTCCTTTCCATTTGAATTTTGACACCGATTGACTGAAGTCAACATGAATTCTCCTGTCATCAATTAAAACATTGTCCATCTTGAAATAGGCATTCTCACAAGACTGAGGCTAGAACGTAAGAACATAACAATATCAAATCAGATTCAAATAAGAACAGAACTAATAGTACTTCTGATAAGCATGTCATACTGACATTTTATAGCAACCTCACTCTATTTTTCAAGTATGTTGTATTGTGGATTTTTCAGTTGCATCTTCAAACCACAGACCAGACTTAAAGATTTTAAAAGTAATGAAAGAATTAGTATTCTACTTCATGTCTTACATCTGGCAAGACAATCAGTTTGAGATGTATGTGATATTTAATGGGGTTAATTTGATAAATTATCATAAACTTGCCCGATACAACAGTTCTATATGTTTTGCTTATAAGACCAAAGAAAGCTTGTCTGATTAGTACATCATTCTCAATGAACGCTGGCGGACCATTTATATTCTAATTTAAGACTTAAGTTCTTTACAATTAGTTACAAATATATGCAAGATTTCAAAGTACCGGTAATTGAATTGATCTTATTACAAGAGCAGCATAATTTTATAGTGCATAGTGGTAGTTGATGAATAATAAATATACGAAACATACGACTTACATTATCAAATTCTACAAACGCATACTGCAAGGATTCCTCTGTTTTCTTGTCCCGAATCACTTCACAACTGAAAATATATATACATGGAGATGAAGTTTTAAATATTCAAAGTATCCTCAGGAATTATTCCAGCAATTCAACAATTGAAATTTGAAAGAACTGTTTTTAAACAGATAATATAATTTGACTTTATTAACCCAAGCATAAAATAATGCAATTGATAATAAGTTTATCCTCTTAAATATTATATATAATAACAATAATGTATGTTTCCAAGCAAAATGTTGTGTTAACAAATAAGTCATTACACTGAATTGCCATTATACAGGTACATAAGAGTGTTGTAAAACATTTTCCCCAACTATGGAGATGTCAGTACATGTACATGAATATGTCTGACTCAGTATAACGGGTGTTTTTGTATCCGGACCCGACTGTATTAGAACAGACAAATGGTACATTAAGCAGGTAGTTTTCCTAAACAATTCAAAAAGTCTTAACAGAAAGATGCTTTATACTGTACTGGCAGGCGTCCTACATCCGGACACTTTTGGCATATTTTTTACGATAACTCGAGAAATGTGTAAATCAAGCCATTGAAATTTCACCTGAATGAAGCTAGGTTCGTCTCTGAACTGAAGAGCTAATTTGTTTACTTCTAAAAATAGCTCAAGTGCATTTTTGAGGGCCATTATAGGGGTCACTACATCACCTCATTTTTAAGTCCAACAGGACCATCAATCCGGACAAGGTGTTGTCGCGTTTTTTATTACGAAAAAGGCGTTAAAAATAGAATTAAACTATGTAATAAATCAAGGGAGAGCACTAGTAAACGATTTGTACAAAATTTGTACGACTTATCTCCCGTGAATATTGGAAAAATATCGATCGAAACTTAGCGGTAAAATTTTAAACGTTCACTTTTCAAAGCGGGCATTTTGATACAAAATGACGTTGTACGATGTTTTTGAAACTCTGCACGTACTTTACTAAAGCTATATTTTCAGGTTTATCTGTTAACAAAAACATTGCATCGGCTTACCTCATATTTAGCATAAGGACCGCAGTTTACATTTCGGGGCTGCGCAGAAGTATTGCGCATGCGCAGTTATACGATTTTCCACTTCCCCCGTAATGTAAACAAGCTTCCCGAGTGCAGACGAAATAAATGCGACATTTCTTGTAAAATATTTAACTTTAATCGTTGCTACTTCGTAATGTTGACAAAAATCAAGCGTCTAATTGATTGACAACAGATGATCAAAATCAATGGCCGCTATAAAGCGTTTTTGAGTCTGTCCGGATTGGTGGTCGTCCGGATTTGGTGGTCGCCTGCCAGTATAATCAAAAACATTTGCAAGGTCAAATTTCGAGAATTTGTTATTCTGAAATAGTTTGCAAGATTAAACGTTTGCGATTTTAAACAAAAGAAAGAACTTGTTTCAGTGTTTTACTGCCATAGTTTAAGTTTACGAACATACGTTTTCGCAAACTTTTTGATTTTATGAATATATTGAATTTTAATTCCTTGCAAAAATTCTCATTTTACAGTAACAAAATACACAAATACAAGGTCATATTTTTAAATATCAGCAAATAATTCAGCTTGATGATTCAAAATAAAACTTTACCTGACAATTGTGCCAAATCTAGAAAATATAACTTCTAGGTCTTCATCTGTTGTGACTGGGTTTAGTTTACACACAAACAGAACATTCTCAGGTGGAGCCACATCTTCATCGGGTAAATCTCCAACCTTTAGGCCACAAAATATATTTTTTATAAAAAGAATTTACATTTGGTTATCAGTCTCACTGACATTATTTCAATCATATTGGAGGCTACCTAGTCATGTTATCAGTTCATATCAATCACGCTAACATAATCTTAGTACTAACAAGTGATAAGCTTTTTAAAATGTTTCAAAAATGAAAACAGAACATTCTAAATCAAAACCAGAACAACACATTATTGTCAATGCAACATTTTGTACACTTATATACAACACTGGAAGAATTTTAGAGCGGAACAGTACCTAGCAAGGTTGGAACATTGGTTCTGCACGTCATCTTCATTACTAACGAATGGCTGATGTAATTCAGCCAGGTGTTAAAAAGTTATGGCGGGGTCGCAAAATGTGAGGCTAAAAACCTTTACTATTGAACTGTGACCTTGACCAGAAGCAATCATAAGCACTTATTTCAAATGGGGTTCTGCACTTTTGCTGAAGGGACAGCAAGTAGAAGAAACAGTGGTGTGATACAAAGAATCTGGGTGCACTACCCTAGCTCTTTGGGAATATATACTCCTTGGTTTTTAATGTGCCAAGTGTACAGCACTGATACATGCGAGACTAACTCTGGGTTACCAAACAGATAATGTTTAGTTGGGTGGAAAACACAGAAAAAAGCATTTCAGAGTTAACAGTGCCCCAGCTGAGATCCGAACCAGGAATCTCTCGATCTGTAGTCAAGAGCATTAGCCAATCGACCATTGTGTCCCATAAGGTATTTTAAAATGTTACAAAAATGAAAGCGACACTGTCCAAATCCAAATGAGAACAGCATATAATAATGTAATAACCTAAATGCCTAGATACAACACATCAAGAGTTTAAGCAATCACAACAGTTAAACAGAACATGACATGTTACATATACTCACCATCGCCAGAATTTGTGCATTTGCTTTAGCCTCTCGTTCTTGCATCATTTCTTGGACTTCCTGTTCACTCATACCTTTAAAATCATCTATATCTTCTTCAGCTCCAATACGTCCACTCTATCAATTAAAGAAATGTATGTGTTAACCGATTAACTGTTTATATCCCAAACATTTATTTATTTTAGTAATGTTCATTATCAAAGTCCCATAATGGTAACTTGCACACCAATTCCCAGTTAGCTGTTTCCATTGAATTATAAGCTCAATGATATATATCTTAGAACTACTAGTAGGTAAAACATGCCTAAGTTTGTACGTACATCTAATTGTTGTTTAGTTGGTTCGGGAGATCTATCTGGTACCAGTAGACCTCCTGGGTCATCATACGGATCATCTAGTATTATTGTGTGGTAGATTCTGTAAAAAAAACATATAAAACTTAATATTTCTATTGGGAGGAACATAAACGGTTGAATACCTACAATGACTTGTAAGAATAATGAGATGGTAGCTAAGTAAATGATCGTTTAAATTTCTCAGTAAATATATTGAACTACAGTACAAACTCTGAAGTGCAACAGCCTCCCTACAGCAATACCGTCTAAATTTCCCTTAGCCAATATTTACTATAAATTTAACCTCTATAGAGCAACAACCTCTTAAGCAATGGCCAATATTTGCAGTTCCTAAAGGGTGTTGCTCTACAGAGGGTGTACTGAATTAATGCAGTTTCAGTCCAGTGCTCTAGGGTTTCCAACCAGTAAAACACCTGCTACTCTGCAAGCAATTAGGGGCGGATCCTAGCTTTTGTGTCGAGGGTCGAAAAATTATGAAAGTTCAGCAACTAAGGGTTCTCCAATGAGATGTTTATCTTAAATTTGTTCACCTAAAATAAAAGACAAATTATCTATGCTCGACAGACTAGAGGAAAATGATATTGCATATCTTATTTATAGTCAAATATCAATCTCCGTTTTCATTTTCAGCAGTTTTGAACCTATGTTAGTATGAAAGTCTGGCATATTTTTAGGTTTCTCAACTAGAATAAATCTTAATTACATGTACCTTATATCTTTGTATGGTCGGTGTTCTTTGTCACAGAAAGCTTCATTCAATTTACTCAGTACTTCAAAACCTTCCCCTATCTCTCCAAACACTGTGTGCTGGTTATCAAGGTAATCTAAATTTTCACCAAGCGTTATGAAAAACTGGAACATACAAAACAGTTTATTTTATTACAAAAATCAATTTCGAAAAACTGAAGCATAAAAAATAATTGTATTACTAAAATCAATTACCTATGTAAGGCAATCACATATTTGTTGCTGGATTATCATCAAATATTTCTTACCATGAGGATGGGGTAAAGAATTATATTTTCAAAGAAGGATCATGCTTGTGAAGTTTAGTCACTATCCGTTCAGCAGTTTAAGAGGTGTTTAAAGTTTAAGTTGGAAATTAGACCACCCAAAGAATATTACTGTGAAGTTTGGTCAAATTACATACACAAGTTCTTGTGAAACTTTGTGCTCAAGTCTATAGACTTTACCTCAACTGCATGATATGGTAAGGATGAACTGTATACATTTATGGTTTATCAAATCAGTGTCGATTTATTAGTGAAGTAATGGAACAAGTTGATAAAATAATATGAAGTGCACCTTGCTCATATTCGTCTTATTAAACAATTTCATAATTCAACAACAAATCAACACTCTTTGCAATATTTTATTTAACACATCAACCTCAAGGTAAAACAGATAAGATACCAAGACATGAATACTTGATATTGCTTATATATACATCTACAATGCACATGATGTCATCATAATAAACAGAGAATGGCAATTGTCATCATTTATGTTATAAGAACACAGTACATAACGATTTTATTGAAAGTAGAAAAGTGCACTAGCTGTGTGATAGAACTTTATAGTTACCTGGGAATGTCAAATGACGTCATCTGTATTATATGCACATTATCACAGAGCATCAAGATTATTATGGCCCTGTAGAAAAGTACACAGGTGTGTGTGACTGAATGTTATATTTACCTGTGATCCATGCATATTGACACCATTATTTACCATGGAAACTGTTCCTACTTTCTTATGCTTCATTCTAGGGGAAACTTCCATATCAAAATACTTGGCTTGATCACCATACAAAATACTGAAACATAACATAGTGTTAGTCAAAATCATTAAACATCAACTTAGACAACGACACTCTTACAACAAAAATCTAATATGAACTAAGGCACAGCCTATTTTAGCGAATTTTATCTTAAATTGTTCATTTTCATAATTTTGTTCAATTCTCATAGCTCCCTGCTACATGTCAGTATTGAAACACAGCAGTAGACACTTGTCAGATGTCCTTAATTATTAGTAACATGATCATCCAGTACAAATTGATTGCTGATCATATGATTCATATATGTACAGTCAGTAGAAAATTTGTGACATTTTTGGGTACGAAGTAACGAAGGACGATAGTCGATACGAACCTGCTTTCGTTTCTAAGTTCACTGTATAACTACCTTAGTAAGTTAAAAATACGACTTTCCTTGTTTAGAACAAGTACTTTAATGGCGTAATCAGTTGATCAATTACTGATTCTATGCAGGCTGTCACATTCTGTGTTTTCTCTCTGTTTTCCCAGCAATCCAAGATGGCGGTCGATCAAAGTGCTATATGAAGCAACCGAGTATTTATCTCCCTTATTAAAATGTGTTCTAGATGGGCCTACTGAGTTTTTGGTATATTTTTAAACATCATTAAGATATAAAAGAAAATTTATGAGCTACAGAATAACGCATTTTAGGTAACCTTTGTTATTCTATTGGCGGCCATTATTCAGTATATTCCTGTCATTGCGAGACCGTAACACAAATTTTCAGAACCATTAGTGAATTCAAACTCTGACCAAACCACGTGACACGTTGACTTATTGCGAAAATTTATTTCTGTAAACATTAGATTCATAAAACTAAACATAAAATTATTCTTATCTTTGTTTGTAAAAATAGTGATGTTTTCTTGAAGCAAGAGTATTTGAACAGTTCTGTTTTTGAGTAAAAGTAATTCATTTCTTACAAGAACAGATTTTTGCAAATATGTTCAGTCCAATTAAATAAAAAATTTAAGTCTGAATACAATGAAATAGATAAAACATGCTTATAAAACATATTTTCTCAATACTTGCAGCAAAGTGACCATTTCTCATAATTGACCTGCTGATATCAAATCAATAGGGTTCATCTACTGATCACAATCAATTATTTTTACAATTTACCAAGTTTTTGATGGGAAACCATACAGTCTCCAAATATACTGACATTTCTTCAAAAGGGGACATCCGCTAAGATAAAGTATACATACCCATGTACAGACTCGCCACCTTTCCCTGTTCCTGTAGGGTCTCCAGTTTGAGCAACAAGATTTCTCTGCAAATATTCAAAATCACACCAAAGGCATGATATTATTATGCTATATTTATATAGCACTTTTATCATGTTCAAAGGTGCTGTACAATGACATGGTTCAAAGGATTTGAAATGAATATAAACAGGCAAGCATCATAACAAATATAAACAGCTAAGATATCAAAAAACTAAATATACATTCAAAGATATAATACCATTTGTTTACTCTGTTATCATGTTAAGCTGAAAGGTCAATTGTTCTTTAACTCACAATGTCTAGGTTTTTTAGATCAGCACTAGACCTTGTACTGAAGTTTCAGAAAATATTTAAATAACAAAATATATTTACCTGTACAGAATGAAATAAACAAAAGTTGTAGTACTTCAGCTTACACAACTTCAAGAAATTCTTGCAACCTGAAACAATGGAAACATAATATACCGAATTACCAATAGCCACAAACTGTTTGGTTCATCACCACCCATTGCAATTATGGATAGCACACTCAGAAGCAATTAAGTCATTTCAATACAGTATATAATACAGGATCCTGGTTTGTCCCATGGCAGTTACAGAAACAGTACATTGTAAAGAATGATATTATGGGACTTTCAGTAAGGTTAATGAAAGTGTGGGGAATCAAACAAGCAATCCAGTCCATTACTACTTAACTACTGATCAATCTGACCCTAGAAATTAAATATAGGATATTTATTTTAACCAAATGATCATTTAGTGATCAATAAATATACCTTTACCCCAAACTTTTTTAAATAGTGAAATCATAGACATGTCGTCTATACGAGAATGACAAATGTTGCAAGGCAAATCTGGATGAAATTAAATTAAAACAAAATGACTATTCATGAAATATCACACAATATAAGATAAGAATTTTTACAAAATACAATGGGACATAATACATCTATGTCCCCTTGCGGGGTTTGACTGAATGGCAGAGAGATATTAATTTCAAAAATTGGAATCATCTTAGTTAAATGTATACAGCCTAAAAGAAATACATTGTTTCTTAGATCACTGTTTAAATTCCTCTGTCACCTTGGCTCCAGTTCCAGAAGTTTAATTCAAATGACTTTAATTAATAAAGAGTATTTCTGTAATAAAAGTATCAAAGTATCAAACTGCTCATAAAATATAAACTGAACAAATTGTATAAACAGCACTCACATTTTGGTCTTTCTTCTGTGTATAAATCGAGGGTTAATTCACCAATGGATGTTTCCAGCAGCACCGCCATCTTGTTGGGATGCTGACAACAATTAGTCTAATATTCACCTGATGATACCAATCCTGAAAGAAGAACATGTATGTGAGTTGTGACTTGTATTTAAGTAGTTACAACAGTTTAACCCTTCAGTTACCAAATGGTTCCACTTCCAGTCAAAAAGTAAGACACATCGTACAAAGACTCAAAGGCAACTGCAGTCACTATAAGACTCAAAGGCAACTGCAGTCACTATACATGATAATTTGTAAAGCAAAATTTGAATATCGTTGGAGGTTCTGTCTGGGCAATGGTAAATGTAAAATATTGATTAATTTTAAGGGCCAAATTTTAATTAATGCATAATAACACATTCACACACCTGATCTGGAACTCTGCTGCTTTCTAACAATTGGCTAGCCTCTTAAGAACCGGCGCATCAAAGCTAAAACCCATACCAAAAATTGACCATTTCCAGGGTACTGAACAGCGAGGTCAATTAATTGGTACATAGTATGTCTAGAGCTGTTGCCTAACCAAGACGCTTCCAAATTGTGCTATTGAGTGCTTTCCTATGCATATGCAACGAAATGCTACCAGCAAGCAGTGCTCACCAATAGCATATGGTATCTAACACTTTGCTAGGCAAGTCCCTCCAAACGGATGCCGCTCCGAGCACTTGCTTGTGCAACGGGCCGCTTCGGAAGCGCTTTGCTACTCAACGGTCAGCTATCCGTGAGCGCTCGTAGGTAGTATATTAATTGTTCACTTCGGTTACTATGTAGCACATTTTTTAAGCAAGCTGTTTACTTTCATAGTGATATCAAGCACTCGGTAGCAGTTTGGTAAGGCAACAGGCTCATGGATGGTCACTTGGCGCGGCTAGCGCAGTTAATTTTACCTTTCATTTACCTTTGTAGCGTAGTTAATTTTACCTTTCATTAACCTTTGTAGCGTAGTTAATTTTACCTTTCATTTACCTTTGTAGCGCAGTTAATTTTACCATTCATTTAGCCTGTACACCTACAAGTTTGTGCATCTTATATTTGAAATAGGCGCATCTGCACATAAAACAAACACACTGGCATCAACCATGTGATAAACAATATCAATTATATGTCAATTAACAAATTCAAACAAAAAATTGAATGTCTAACTGCAAAAACTCGCAAAATCGGCCTCAATGTTACATGCAGTCTGCAGTTTTGTTATAAACAATTTACCTGTAAGTTTGTGCACATAAACTGATGACGTCATTAGGATTGCACGGGAAGGATTTTGCCATTAAAAAGTTTTGTAAAATAAAGTTTGATCATCTGTTTGTATGTTAGCACAATTTTCCAATCGTAGATATATCGTATCTAATGCAAATTTTGAGGAAAACAATTGTCACTCTAATTCGCGACCGGAAGCGGTGATTATGTAAACAGTGAAATTGGTGCTCGGACAAAACTCACCGTGAACGTAACGAAACCTATTTTTGTCGCATTTTTTTGCATTATTGAATTTATACGACTGGACAAATGTCTTGTTAAAATGAATTTGGACACAGAAATGAGATTTTTAGCAAAGAAATGAACGTTTTACTAAAATGCACGAACTTGTAGGAATGCACGAAGTTATATGAATAGGGGCTACCTTTGTAGCGTAGTTAATTTTCTTCTTCTTCTTCCATTAAGTGACCACAATCAATACAAAAATAGTTCAAATAACAGTGAAAACTTAAATAACACTTTATACAGGTGCACAGTTAAAAACGAGAGTCCATATTCAGTTTGCTAGCCGAGCCTTGAAGCATTCAAGACTCGGGGCACTTGCTATTGTTGGTGGTAAGGTGTTTCAGTCCCTGATGGTTCTTGGGTAGAAGGACATCCTTCGAGCCTCAGTTCTGCATGTTGGAATTTGGTACGAATAGAGGTGAGATGTTCTGGATATTCGATGGTAGTAGTCTTGACGAGTCTGAGATGTTCACATGTCCATGTATAATCTTGTACATCATAGAGAGTCTATTTTGTTCTTGTCTTTTTTCTAGTTCTGGCCATTCTAGTTGATTTAGCATGTCACTTACATATGATGTTCCTCTATAATTGTTCATGACGTATCGAGCAGCTCGATGTTGTACCATTTCTATTTTCTTCTTGTGGTTTTGCTGATGTGGGTCCCAAACTGTTGAGGCGTATTCTAGTGTTGGTCGAACTAATGACTTGTAGGCATTTTCTTTCAATTTTCTGTTGCTGATGTTGAGGTTTCTTTTTAGGAATCCAATGGTCTTGTTGGCTTTCTGGCAGATGTTATGAATATGATTGTTCCAATTTAGGTCTGAGCTGATAGTGACACCAAGGTACTTTGCAGATGTTACTTTTTCCAAAACTTGGCCGTGTAGGAGGTAGTTTGTTGATAAAGGTTTTCTCTTCTTAGTGATGGTCAGAACGTTGCATTTGTCGGGATTGAACTTTATGAGCCATTTATCGCGCCATCACATTAACTTCCACCATATTTAAAATTTTTGAATCTGTGTTATTGAACCGCTGTAATGAGGACATCCTTAACGTAATTTCTGAACAGCAGGGTGGATTCCAGGACGGACTTGGGTGTCTCATGACGTCGTTTATACTGAGAGAATCAATTTGTTTCGCGAGAGAAAATGACTCTAAATTATACGTCTGCTTCTTAGATGGTCGCAAGGCATTCGATACTGTATGGCACAAAGGCTTATTGTATAAACTGTGGAATGAAACGACCGTTGATTCGACATCCCTCTGTGCCATTGCCCAAATGTACTCTGGTATGACGAGTCGTGTTCGGTATAATGGAAAGGAATCAAACAGCTTCGAAGTGCTGCAAGGTACGCGTCAAGGAGGCAAATCATCACCTATATTGTACCTGTTGTTCATCAATGGACTTATACAAGAACTTGAAAAATGTGGCCAAGGATTTACCATGTATGGACAAACTCTATGTAGCCCTACTGTGGCCGATGATATGGTATTAGCGTCGTTCTCAATTAATGGGATGAATAATATGTTGAATATATGTGACACTTATACGAAGCGATGGCGATACCAATACAATGCAGATAAATGTGCGATCATTGTGTTTAATGAAAATGGTATGATTGACAATAAACGGGTATTTCGCTTGGTGACAGCATTGTTTCGGAGTCTAAGTGCTACACTCATTTAGGTGTCAAATGTGAGAATTTTCTTTCAAATAAAGTGTTAATTGAGGATGCATGTGTTAAGTTAAGAGGCACCATGTTAAGCATCCATAACAGTGGCTTAGAACCAAGCTCTATAAACCCGATTACATCTCGAAACATATACAATTCAATTGTGTTACCTAAGGCAATGTATTCATGTGAACTTTGGAATCTGTTGTCGGAAACTGATGTTTTAAAGCTTGAGAGAGCTCACAGATTTTGCATTAAATTCATGCAATCTTTACCAAGTAACTCACCAACTGAATTCAGTCAGTGTGCGCTAAGTATGCTGTCAATAGAAACTATTATTGATATGAAAAAGCTCCAGTTTTAAGGACAGCTTTGTAGACTGCGCGATAAATACATTGCTAAGCACGTGTTCAACTTGCGGCTAGTAAAATTTCTATCCTATGACAATCAAACAAGAGGATTTATTCCAGACGTATATCGTATCCTGCAAAAATACGAATTGTTGAACGTCTTAGACACGTATGCTATTAACGGTACATTTCCCTCGAAATGCATATGGAACACACTTCTTAACAACAATATAAGCCTGAAATATAAACAGAATGCCTATGAACGCCAGTGTACACAGATCAATTCTCCATTGTGTCTCTAGATGAAATTCTAAAGAAAGATAACCCGTGTAATTTATGGTATATATCTAGGAAAAACCAGAAATTATCTCCCTTGTGTAAAAAGCTAATTTATATAATTAGCGTGTACTTGAAATCAAAATATGTGACCTCCTGTGACAAATGTTCCAAGCTAAATAGTAACATAGTTACGCATCTTGTTCATTTCTGCCCGGCTGTAAGTAAAGTCAGGACACAGCTCTGGGACAACCTCCTGGTTTTCTATGGCCTACAAAACTTCTTAGATATAAGAGGGTCAGACCTGGATACACAGACTGGTTTAATAATAAATTTTGCAATATCTAACGCAGATTTGAAATTTGTAAATTTTAAGCTGGCAGCCCTCTTGTGTAAATTATTCTGAATTGCTGTATACGCTCAACGTTATAAGTAATATATATATATATTCTCTTGTTTTAAATGTGTTTCATTCTTTACATAGTTCTATACTTATTATAGAGGCTTTTCTGAAACCTAATGTATTCATCATTCATTATAACTACTCCTATGTCACTATCTTGCATTTCGTTTCAGTAAGTAAGTGCGTTGATGGGAGGTGTGTTAGTTTATGTATATGTTTGAGTGGATGTGTGTGCGTGTGCGAGTGTGTGTGTGTGTGTGTGTGCGTGTGTGGGGTTTATGCGTGTGTGTGATTTTGGTGTGTGCGTGGGTGTGTGTGTATGCGTGGGGTGCATGAATCATCCAACACTATTATTATCTTGCTTGAATTTCGCTTTCGGCCAAGCTGGTAATGTTATTGGAAAAAAAAAAAAAAAAAAAAAAAAGTACATTATAAATTTATGCATAATAATATTTGATAACATATACAGGACTATATCATTATTATTATGACGTGTTATCAAAGTTTAATAATGTATCTGTTGTTATTTCATGTAAATGTGTGTTGTTTGTATTTGTTATAATCTTCAATTCTATGGAGGAAATAAAGACATCTTATCTTATCTTATTTATCCTCCCAGACTGCAAGTTTCATTAGTTTGTAAAGATCTTGTTGTAGGGTATGAGAATCGGCATCTGAAGATATTGTAGCGTACATGATCGTGTCATCAGCGAATAGACTCATCTTTGATGTAATCCCTTCAGGCATGTCATTTATCATTATGTAGTAGAGGAATAGTGATGGTCCTAGTACCGAACCCTGAGGTACACCAGAATCAACGTTTTACCTTTCATTTACCTTTGTAGCGCAGTTAATTTTACCTTTCGTTTACCTTTGTAGACCAGTCATGAGATAGCTGATAGCTTGTGTTGACCTATTGAAATTAAAAATACAACTACATCCATGCATGAGTGACTAAATTAAAACTTATAATCAAATTTACGGTTTTCCAACGTTTTTCAAGATCGCGAAATCACATTACAAACGTAAGTTTTGAGAAAACTGTCACGAATTTGCGATCCAGAATCAATGATTGTTGTTTATAAAATGTTTATAAAGATTAATTGATTTACCAAAATCTGATTTATACCGTCAATCAACTATTCTTTGCTTCTTTACTTAATATTTTATGTGTTTACATTTTCAGCTGCGGGCTTGGTATAAGACGCGGACGAACCAATATCATCTTATATGCAGTGGTCTCCCCTTACTCTGAGTCCGACAGATGCAGATCAAAATGCATGTGTCGAAATTTTTAGATCTTTGTGTCGAACAAAAATCTGAAATAAGAGCATGTATTTTAAAATATGCAAATTTTATAAAAAGCCACAATTAAAGTATAAAAAGGTAAGCATGACATTATTGAAGTGAAAAAGTGGCATCTGAATCCATATATGACTTGAATCAGGAAGTTTAGATACGTATTTATATGCTTGAATTCACAAATTTGTCACCACCCGAAATATTTCTGAAGTTTTCCTTGCACACACTATCTATAGAACCTTCTTGTAACATATTTGTCCATTGGTTCTGGTTTTTGAATTAATTGCAAGCCCTTTGTGGATGAAGAAAATCAAATGAATCATTTCCATCACTGATGCCATCAGTGACTTAGTGTGTTTACAATTACGGATTTCTTTGAATTTCTGTTAGGACATATATGATGTTTCCGCTTCATTCTTGGTTAATGATAGTGAGCGTATGTGCCTTCATTTATTATACTACGTAAAAACCTCTCTTGAAAGTACAGAGGGTATAATTTTAATAGTTTCTAGGCATTTAAAATCATATGACGTTTTGGGCACCACGTAATGATCGAGCAAGGTATTCAGCGAGTACAACTGTTGCTAACTTCAAGAATTTTCTTCCAAATGAATTAAATTGGGATAAACTCGAGATTGTAGTACTTAATGTACGAGCAGCTAACAGTCCAACTTTTAATATTGCAGCTTTGAGACGAATATCATACTTTTTATCAATGTTGAGTCTGATTGTTGTTTGCTTTCAGATGCTATTGACCTACTTTGTAACATTTAATAAAAGTGTTACAATGCAGAAATACACATCACGATGTTCTTTTATCTAAAAAAGTTCATCATGTATAAATTTATCACTTAAATTAAGTTTAGACCTTTATTTGATATAAGGCATAATTTCAGTCAATTTGACGATACGTTTTTCGAAAGTCTTTAAGCTTAGTATAAATTAGTCAGAGTTATTAAACATACATTATGGCTAAACCAATGCAAGAATTTCAACCACATTTTACCCAAGTGCAGACAATGGGCTAATGGGTACCCATGCCAAGTTTGAAACACGAAACCCCTAAAACTACCAAGATAAGAATGAAATTGCATTTCTTTTCGAACACCCCTCGTACCTTGCTAAATTTAATTAAGTTGCTTTGATTGTTTTGTGTTTCAAGTTGACTATGTATTTCACCAGTATTTTCTGTATACAAAATTGGTCAATCACAAATTATAAATCATGTTTAAAGATATTGAGAGATAACTGTTTTTTTCTGACATGATACCGTCCAGGGCAACGGTTAATTTAATTATTATTGTTACCGTCTGAGTCCTATCTCCTAAGAAGTCTGAAATCCAGTCGATAACATTGCTATTAATACCATAATAGTTTAGTTTATAAAGAAGATGTTTATGTGGCACTTTGTCGAATGCTTTTGATAGTCAATTATGATTGCGTCAGTTTGAATTTTTTTATTAAATGATTGACATAGATTTTGTATGAAGGAAATGAGCTGGGTTTCACAAGAACGTGAGGATCGGAACCCATGTTGTAAGTCGTGTAAGATATTATGTTGAATATATATTATATATAAAGTTATTTTACTTTCTTAAGTATAAATCTTCTTGGAGACCAAGAAAACTATGATCTTTATCGTTCATTTCTTTCGTACCAAGCCTTGTTCGTCCTTTCGTAATGTTTATAAAGCCTTAATTGATGCATTTGATACAGTTGGTTTGTTTAATCAGTAGCATTGTGTAGTCAGTAATGATGAAAAGGCCGGTATTTGAATAGTCATATGGGTTTGTACCTTTTTTGAAAGTTTCAGTTGTGACTATACCAATCATAAGTGCAGCAATAAAGACAAACACAAGAAACAGACGTGGTAGAAAACGACATCCGATTCGTCGCATAATATCTGGTCCTGGAATACCCAACCATACGACTACTGTTTGCTAATGAGAGAGTACGAACGGAGTCGATATTTCTTGGTTCCTTGGTTTCGAACAAGATCAGAGCCGTTGCTAACAAGAGAGAGGAGCTTTGTGTAAGAGGAGCTGTTGACTACGGAAAAAAGATTACATTAAGTCAGACAGGGAAGGCAGCACTCAACTTAACCAGTCGAGCACAGAAAACATTAAAACACACAAAGCACAATGTCCAACTGAACCAACCGAGCACAGGAAACATAAAACACATAAAGACACAATGCCCAACTAAACAAGCGCAGATCCGACCAAGTCCAAGCTGTCGAAAAGTATACTACTGTTGACTACGGAAGCCAGAAATAGCCATTCCGCCAACAAGGTTGTAGCTGGAGTGAATTTGGCATTACGCAAACATTAAACATCTTTATAAATATCAATTAATAATTCAATCATAGTTTATACAACTGCCGATACTTCCCAAATGATATTCATTACATAGAGTCCAATAAATGAGTTTTACAACGTTTTTAAGTACAAAACTCATTCTCAAATGCAAAATCCACACATTCTTTAAGGCTTTACATAGTGAAAAATATTACCTATATGCAAATTGTTTAGTGCAAATAGTACATTTTCTTCATATGTTGATTATGTAATATTGAAATAAACAATCTGGATAGTTTATATGGAAAATATTGCAAAAACAATGCACTTACCACATTTTTCATGTTAGCCATTTTTCAATCAGGTTGCGATTATCCAATCATGTTGTTTTATCAGGGTAACAAGGGTGATAATGTATATATATATGTTATGTACACAATTCAGTACTGTTATGTATATGTTTTGTTCTACGAAGAAATGTATAAAATGGTAATAAAGATGTGTATGTAATTTTAGTATTGTCATTCATCACTGTACGAATGTTTCAAGTATAAGAGACTCATCCTCACAATAAAAATATAGAAAAAATGATGTTTGTGCTGAGATTCGAACTCAATGAGAAATGAAAACAACTATTGCAAAAAATATAATACTTATATTTTGAACGGTCAGTCAATTTTACATAGTACGAAAAAGTAATAAAACCGACTGGTGAAATTTTGAGATGTTGAGGATGTGGTTGAGGTTGACTGAGCTGAGTGTACGGGTGATGGGGTTGATGTTTCAGGCGTTGATGATTGTTTTTGGTGTTGATGGGCATTGTTACTTTATGTTAGGGAACAGGGTAGGTTTCATCTTGTTCTTCACTTGTTACCATTCCACTTCGGTCTGAATCTTCCGATTCTGTCATATACTTCGGGTTAGGCCTGAAATATGGAATTGACAACTACTGTACAGAACATCGCTCACTATACACTTTTTAATATTTGACCATAATATGCAACATGTTATATATTAAATCATCTCACATTACCAATTCATGTTTTTCATTGTATTATGGGCCGGATGCCTCTTATTACATTGAATAAACATTGAATCTTGAGTACGCATGTACTTAAACTTTTTGTTAAACCACTCTTTTATCGTAATACAACAACGTAGCTGTATTACATACTCTTCACAATATTTATCTTAGTCTGATCTAGTTTGTTGTGGAGGTTAAATGATCTAGGTTACCTAAACTACTCATTCGATAAATACTCAAGTGAAAGACTTGTACCACCAATATGGCTGGTAAACGAATTTGCATAATAGGAGCAGGTCCTTCTGGAATGGCGACATTGTACCATTTTTCAAAGATGGACAATATGCCAGACGTTATGTGTTTTGAAAAACAAAGTTCATGGGGTGGACAGTGGAATACGTCTTGGAGAACAGGTATTTGTTTTTTGGTAATTCGGAGTAAATTACAAATTAATATTTTTAATTTCATGCAAACATGATACATGTACACATGTGCTGACGAGTGAATCGTTCGTCTTCGTAATATACATGTAATACATGTACGAGGGCGACAATACTTCAATATGATCTCGAATACATGCACTTATATATAACTTTTATGACATGTAATAAGTACGTAAAGATCACTTAGTGCAACAAACCTGCGAATATAATGAACTAAATGCATGATTTGATTATCTGACTTAGGCATATGAATTAATTAGAGAGTAAAGGGTTACAACCGACTACACTATCAGCGTTACGATATATATCGTGAGTATATATGTACGCAATTTTTTATCTTTTTTTATTACAAGTCATCTTATGTAGGGTTAAGACAAGTATAAATAATGTGTTTGAGGTTATGCAAGCAGGCATATTATTACGTATATCGTTAAAAAGTGAAAATAGCTAAGCGGTTGAATAATATATTTTACTCAAGATTGTTTTATGTAAACGATATGCTTTATCAAATGCATGTATGTCTATACCATGTTGTTTCAGGCTATCATGTTAAAACACAATTAACATAACAAAACACTCTTTCTCTGCTAGCACTATGCTTAACAATTCGTCGAAATTTTTAACTTGGTTCATTAGTTGTAAATTGAACACAGTACAATACAACATCGGTAGAGTAACATCATTTGGGAGCTGCAAACATTGGATCTTGTTTAGAGGTTGTTGCTCTAAAGATGTTAAAGTTATAGTAAATATCGGCTTAGGGAATTTTTGAATGTGTTGTTATAGAGAGATTGTTGATATACAGAGGGCCTCTCTGGAGAGGTTAACTTGTGACTGTACGTGTATTTGTTATTGCAATACCCATATTCCCTAACCCACAGACTGACAACCTGGAATATACAAAATATCTATATAGATACATTTTCTTTATAGGAGTGGATGAGCATGGAGAACCTTACTTTGGAGGCGTGTACAAAAACCTGTGGACAAATGGTGCGAAGGAAATGATTGAATTTCACGATTACACGTTCGACGAGCATTTTAAACGACCAACACCATCGTTTATTCCCAGTGCTGTAATGCGCAGTTACTTAGAAGGTAAGTGGTAAACACGTAACTTTTCCGGCTCTCTTCAGCCAGTTAAAGAAATATGCATTTATTACATTAGACATTTACTGCTTAAACAACAAGGGACACACATTAAGAACACCAATTGTTATAAATATTATAATTATTAAAATTGAAAAGCCGGCATATGACCTAACTGTAAAGTAACCAATCGACGCCGCGCTTACAAAGTATAAACATTCCCTGCGTTTTGTAGCCATTGTATAGGCACATTTCATATTATTGTCCATGTTCTAAAAATAGTAACAAGATATGGATTATTGATTTTATCTGGATGACAGGAAAATATATGGTTGATATTGTCTTAAAACTAGCAATCTTATATTTGAGACTATTTACAAGTATCTTATATCTGTGAAAAGCTCTTTAAATTCATATTTCGATTATGCAAAAAATACTTTTCTTATCTGAAATTCCCCGTTTTAAAAATTATTTAAACTTGACATATGTTGGTGGTGAACCAGATGAATAATTTTGGTTAATTAAATTAATTATTTGGGTAAGTTTGAACTGTGAAACTATTTAACCGATAGCATTTTTAAAATATGAAAGTCAAGCGCTTGCCATGGATATAAATAATAATTATATTGAAATTCGGCCGAAAAATGAAAAAGTTATTTAGAAAACAAAATTCCTGTGCCTATGTTTGTTTATAAATGCTCGCCCCTTTCTGCCATCCCTAAACAGTTACAGGTGCTTGTGACGTCACACTGAAATGTTCCTATAGTAACACTTGTTTAAAGTATGTCTTGGAACGAAAAGAGACGTCTTAAGATCAAAGCAGCGAAGGTAGCTAAATTCTACTGTGATTCTAATCGGGAGTCACTGTGAGTGCAGATTGATTGCACTGTAGCTCGATTGAGTTATGCATGCTCTGCTCCTTTCTTTAAGAATTTTTTTGCAACAGAAAAAACGTATCTTTGCATATATTCAGTGACGTTTTAAAATTACGCTTCTGTGGTACAACCGTCGCATCGGGCCACATGTATGTCACACGGGAATGATATGTCAGTACAGTCTCTATTGGAGTTATACGTATAATCGGATGCTTGCTGAATCAAACATTTCACTCAACAGACATCTAATTCTCGTGTGACAAACGTTGGGAACCTGTAAGTTGGCATGATATTTCCATAATGTAGAGAAATACTAATTGGAGGCATATAGCCACCATTGTTCTAATCGTTTCTTTTTAAGGTTCCAAACTTATCTAGCTGATAGTTTGTCATTGTTCCATTTAGGTTATGCGTGTAAGTTCAAGTTTACATTTTACAACGTGTTTAATACACTCAATATATTTCTAACTCGTCATACATTGTACTTGGTTATACGATTGTGATTGACTCATTGGTTGTACGTTTCAGGACGCTGGGTCCACAAGGCCGGCAAGAATTTGAAAGATTTCATTCAATTCAACACCGTAGTGCGCTGGGTGAAATATGATGATGCAACCCGGAAGTATACCGTCACAGTTTATAATGCAGAAACCGGAAATTCACGAGATGAAATGTTCACCCACGTGATAGTTGCGACTGGCATCTACTGGACTCCACGCATGCCCGAAATCCCTGGTATAGATGGCTTCCTAGGTAGGATCATCCATTCCCACGATTTTCGAGACGCAACCGAATTTACTGGCCAGCGTGTTCTCATAATTGGAAATAGTTTTTCCGGAGAAGATGTTGCCCTACAGATGATCAAATATCGGGCACAACAAATTTGCCTCGTCTACAAATACGTGCCGAAAAGCTTCACATGTAATATGCCGGAAGAAATCGTAGAAAAACCGCCTGTTGTTCGGTTTGATGGAAACAAGGCATATTTTCAGGATGAATCAGAAATGGAGTTTGATTCCATCATATTTTGTTCCGGCTATCAGTACAACTTCCCATTTCTTGAGAGTCGATTTAGAATTTCAGGACCAACCAAGATTTATCCCCCAGGGCTTTATAATGGTACGCTGTTCTATAAAGAAGGAAACAACACTCTGTTCTATATTGGTGTGCCGTCACATTTGTATACATTCCAATATTTTGAAGCTATGGCAATATGGACATGCAGGTGAGTCAGCATTGATAATATTTCTTTTTGAATTCTTGGTCTCGTGTACGAATTTGGAAAACTTAATAATATTGTTGTTACACACATTTTATAGAATCCGATGACATTGAAAACTTATCTGCAATAACTATACATAATCTGAAGTAATACGTAATTGGTGGAAGATTTTCGAGTGGATTGATATCGTACTAGAGTCTGGTATATACTCTACAACCATACTGATTATATTCATTCACAACATTGTTGAACTACCTCCATTCAATATCCTATCGAAATTGATCTACTAGTTAAAAAGTTATGCAATGAAATGTATATCACGGTGTCTAGTCAGTCACCAAGGTGCATTCAATAAAAACAACAATGTGAAATTATATTTTTAATGTGTTCAAATTTTATTTTTCATTCAATTCTATATTTCTTTACACCATAAAAAGACGAAGCTCTTTAGTTTTTGAATATATAAATATATTTAAAATAGCACCAGTATTAAACTATTAATGAAATGTTTATTCAAACAAAATGCACCTCAGTGACTGTCTGGTTAATTACCCGTGTTATGAACCTTTCTAAGATAACATTTATTTGATAAAAAAGTTAAATTATTTTTACTCTTTATCAATGGTACATTTACCTGTGGGCGTATGGTCATGTATTCAAGCCTGATGGGGACATAATGTAATATGTACACTTTTTATTGTTCCATAACACTGTGTTATCAGTATACAATGTTGTAGATATATAATGGAGCAACTTCCTGGAGAGGCTAAAACATTTGCCGAAATGAATGCCGATTCTAAATCTTGGGTAGCTCGAAGTGAAGCCATAACAAGCGAGGGAAAAATGGTGAAGTTCCAGACATCGTTGATTGATAGTTTGGTAGAACAAGCAGGCTACGACCAGAAGCTTACTAAAGTGCGAGATCTTCTGTTTGAATTGATTAGATCCCGTCGGGAAAATTTTGGGCTAGCTAATTACAGGGATAATGTATATAGTAGCGTTTATACAGGAACAAAAGGTTTGAAACAAACACCATTTATGCAAAATTTTGACGATAGCATAGAAACGTTTTTAAAGCACAAGTTATAATACACTACACAATACTTGCACGAGCGTACAATCTACATAACACAACATAGTATGTATACATTTAAAAACCTTTCATTTACCCAAAATGTCCAAAGTTTGTTCTAATTAGATATACATTGTATAATACATTTTTCTAGTACACGTATTTTCATGAAACATTTTGCTGCGTAAGAATTTGTGTGTTTACCAGCAGGACGTATTATATGAAGATGAAACTCACTTTTTACAAATGTTACTTTATAGGCTATTGTAAATACCCATACCAGTAACACGCACGTGCCTATGTTCTTCAGAGTTTCGAGTCGGTGCTAATCGTTTTAGAAAAAGTTATTTCCGGTTTAGAAAATTACCGAGTCGAAAGAAGTGAATGGTTGAAATTAGAAGAACTCAAATTACCACACTTTTGAGTCCTAACATATTCTTTCTTAACGTTTCGGCATATAAGCCTGATTCAAATCATGAAAATTATTGAAACAATACATATCTTATTTAATCCAACGTAAACAAGTAATTGAGAATTGCAAGCAATACAGTTTGAGTTATAGAAGGATCCAGATTTGGGCATATTTTCACTCTTTCTGTCGCCATAGCAACCACAAATTTTGTCAGAATCAAAATATTTTTAGACGTGCATAATCCCCTTATTGCCCTCTATCCACATACCAAGTGTCATAAACCTAGCTTGGAAACTGTTTGAGTTATGTCCTAATCCAGATTTTTTGACGGACGGACGTTCCAACATTTGGGGTTTACAGGGCTTTTCCTTTGATCTTTATGTGTGTTTTTTCCACATATGTGGATTTCCTTCTTTATTTAACTAAAATTATGGACGGAATGAACCTCATAAACCATTGGATGTTGGCCCGGACGGACGGACGGACGGACTGACGGACGGAGTCCAAACCTATAGTCCCCTCCGGTCAAAAACCGGTAGGGGACTAATAAAACAATATGGCGATCATTTAACGCGACGTCATCGCACGTTAACGCAACGTCGTCTGACGGCATAGCGCGTCAACTTGTGAATATGTTGAACTGAAATATAAATAGCAAATAAAAGACGAGTGTAAAACTATAATAACTATTTATAGGGGATATCTGTGCAACCCGTCTCCTAGATTGGAAAACACTCTTTCCGAAGTATTTGTTCGCCTGGTCTTCTATGTGGTGCTGCCTGGTAGCCAGAGGCTAGATCTATAGTCTCTGTTGAGCAAACAAGTTCCATAGTCATTTTTTCCTCGATCAGATTATCAAAAAACCTGATCGGAAATCCCCGCTGGATGCAGTGCATTTGTTCATTTTAATATCTTGTGAACTTTTATCATACTATAGCATAAATTTATCCTGACCAATATAGTCTGTAACGCATAAGCTACTTGTTGACATGTTGTAATTGCGTTTAATAGCAAAACTATGCTATATCGTATATATGTACATGATTTCTGTATAGGCTTGAGACGTTATGCGCAATAAAATATTTGAATTTGTATATTTTGAATTCAAAACGTAATTTTACTATTTTTATCGGTAACTTATGGCGACAAGTATCAAGTTAAACACATCAAATCGTCTGCCTGTCAGTCCGTCCGTCATCCTCTCCCCTTTTCGTACCCGCTCTTTATCTCGTGCACTAAGTACCTCTTTCTAGCATCTTGGAATTATTGTATGTAATCTAAATATCCCTTTGTCATTACAAGTCAGGTGGGGGTTACGTACGTCATATCGTGCGATAGGTATTGTTCATAATTCAAAGGCCTGACACACCTCTTATGGAACACGGCACATGTAATCACTTTTAGTCCTTCATAAATAAATTCAACTATCACCAAATTAAACATTTGGAGAAACATGTGTAGCAGTATTCAAAATGTGAACAGTTTCTGGAACTACGTGAATGCGGATTCACACTGTTTAGCCTAAAGGCGTTAAGTTGGTAGTAAGAAATAGGCAATGCTACCTTTGAGAGACTAATGACTCCCAAAATCCATAAACGCAATTGATACGTTCTATGCGCATGCTCAATATCTCAAGTCTATGTTTAAACGAAGCCTGGAAATCGGTGAAGTCAACGATTACTTGAAGAAGGTTAGCATACTTGATTACCAACATGGTTTCCGGTGGAAACACAGCTCCTCACTCTAGCAGACGAACTCATTAGACATAACACATGTATAATACAGCCATAGACCTCGTTATATTGGACTTTTCAAAGGTGTTCGACCATGTTCCCCATCAACGCCTTGTTGCTAAGATATGTCACTATGGAATCAGATTATTTAGTAACGATAAGGCCAGTTAACTATCAGAACTCGACTCTTGAATGTGTTGATTTTTCGCAGGCGCGGGCTTCAGCAGAATTGCGAACTCCAAGACATTTTACCAGTTTGGCCGCTTTAAAACAAACATGTATATGGGTTATGGATTGTCAAGAACCAGCTGAATAAATAACGCCTCACGAGTAACATGGTTAAAGTAGAAAATCGATTTTATTTATAGACTTAAAGGATCCATTCTTTAAGAAACACCATTAAATCTTTGGATTTCTCTTGGAAAATGTGGAAAATGATATCCACCAGATTGTTAAGAAAGGTAACAGAAGCTAAGATTTCTTTAACGGCACGTTCGATTAAAAAGTAGAGACTCTAAATAACTAGATACTTTGCTGTCGTTAGAGAAAACCTATACTACTTTGTCTCAGTCTGAAACCCACACATTAACCAGTATAGCGCCTTTCATTGGTGTCTCTTTTATGAATGGTAACATTAAAATGTTAAATATCTATTTTAGCCACAAGTGCCTTCAAATTTGATTTATACTCCGAGACGCCCACTGATTCCATTCAAAAAGTGTACTTTATTTTCGTAAGCGGACAATTGTGTTCTTCGTCCTCAAACTATACAATAACCCTTGTAAGAAGACATTTATGAAGAAAAACTAGTACACTATATATTACATATTTAATTAATCTAGTGGTCAAGTCAATGGCCAATACACAATAGGACAATCTGGTATCCAATGACATACGAAGTGAGCACCTCGTACAAAAGTCGAAGATACGCTGCTAAGGGAAATAACATCTGAAAGCCTACCGGTATACGAGTATTGTAAAACGTCCAGGCCCGCATCATCCGCCCACCTATTCTCCTTCGGTTTTATGTTGGGTAAATAAAACATGCTTGTGAGGTGAGGTATTTCTTTTTTAAGTGTTCATTTGTGTGGCTTACGTCCTCCGCCGTTTCTTTGGAGTGCCGCTTTCCTTTCCTGCCCGATCTTTCGTTATTATTTTTATATCCCGTGGGTGGTTGCAAAGATTACGTTCAGTATCATTTAAAACGAATAAAAACTTAATTTAAAATTAATACATCTTTTAGAATGTGCATTTGACGGGAAACTGGCCACAGACAAACACTGAAGTGCATTTTGTTTTTCATAATTTACGGCGAACCCGTTGATGAATACATTATTGAAGGTTGTACTGAACAGAAACATAATTTTGCATTTAAAACAAGCGGTAATTTTACCTTGATCAGTGCTAATTTATCGTTTAAACTTTTACCGTTATTATGATGGTTAAAACAAATATTGTTACTTTTTGAAAATGTCTTAATCAAATTCGTTGTTTTGATACTTTGAAAATGTGGGCACTTTTTAACAAGTACATATACGTACTACATGTATACCTCTTATAATCTAAAGACATCTATCACTTTATTTAAAATTCATTTCTTTATCAAAAGTTTATGTATACTTTAACCTGTGGGTGGTTGGGGGGCATTATCCGCAATTGTAGTACATGTATTACAACGTTCATTGAGTCGATCTATATACAAATTTACATCTTTTATCTTAACCTGGCCTACTTTTTTGTTGAAGTTGAAGGACCTATACGTATAGGTAACATATCCTAGTCATTTGGTATTACTTAAAGTGAAACGCTAGCATCACCTAGTTTGTTAAATGACATAGGTAAACTGAACTACACATTCGATATTACTGTAGTGAAAGACCTACACCACCAATATGGCTGGAAAACGAATCTGCATAATAGGAGCAGGTCCTTCTGGAATGGCGACATTGTACCATTTTTCAAAGATGGACAATATGCCAGACGTTATGTGTTTTGAAAAACAAAGTTCATGGGGTGGACAGTGGAATACGTCTTGGAGAACAGGTATAATTGTTTTTTATTTTTTTTTGATATAAATTACAAATAAATCATTTTTATTTCATGAAAACATAATTTGGTATGTATTGATGGTTAATGTTGTTGAGGAGTGACTCGTTCTTATCTTATTAAATGTACACTATCGTCAATATTTCAAAAGTATCTCTTTGTAACTTATAATTTTATGACATGTGATGAGATCGCTTAGAAAAACAAAAATGCCAATACAGCAGGCATACTACCGAACTAAATAAATAAAACAATTTTCTAACTCAAGAATTGAATTAAAGTGCAAATATCAAATATATAACTATTAGCAATCAACTACTCGATCAGGGTAATGACATATACATGTATATCGTGAGTACATGTATTTATTTTTAAACTTAACAACTTTAAAGATAACTACTAATATTATTTAGGATCACGCCACTTATGAAAGGTCATGTAAGGTGGCATACGTATTATGTTACAATGTAGACATAGCTTAGCGGTTGATGTTTTACTTACGATTGTTGTATACAAACGATATTCATAACAAGTTACTGGCTCCAGGCTATGTTATTTAAACACAATTTACAAAACAAAAACACAAAATGTTTATGTTTTACGAGTCGTCAAAAATTATAAACTTGACAAATTGGTTTTAAATTACGTATTCTACACTCAAGGACTTTTAAAAAAGTATCAGTTAATTCAAAGCCCAATATCGCTCAAAATATTTATATTATTGCAGTATAATTTTACACGTGTATTAATTGATCTTTCCTACGTGTAAATCGATTTAGTTTGTAATAAAACGGAATCTCGTTATTTTCTTAGGAATCCTGCAAATCCGACCCCTCGGGTGCGATATCCTAATCTTACTTAGAAGCTCATGATGGATTCTTATATGCTCACTCTCGGTTAGCCTCGTTCCTGGTTACAATTCCGACTCCGATGGTGAGATATCCTTATCCTACATCGACTGTCTCATGATGGATTATTTTTCTCCGACGTAATTTGAGAACATGAGACTTTATAACATTATTTAGCTTTTATGGCGTCAACATGACGTCATCATAACGTGCTGTTATCTTTGTTTAGTGCTTGGTATGTGTTTATGTTCCTGTGCTCGGTTGGTTCAGTTGGGCATTGTGCTTTGTGTGTTTTAATGTTATCTGGGCTCGGCTGGTTAAGTTGAGTGCTGCCTTCCCTGTCCGACATAATATAATCGTTTTGCTATACGTTCTCATTCAAAACAATCATTAATAATAACATATATAAAGCGTACGCTGTTATGTTATGCTCAAGAATATGCATTTTAAATAGTATAGAGCCTATTGGCGCTCGTCTTCATTAGCTTTATATCGTCATTAAAACGTAAATCCCGAAACTAAGGTTGGAATGAAATCACGCGAGGTGGTCGCTCATGTAAGATAGATGTTGCTAAAATGATGAGCTGAAAACTTATCTTACACCAGTTAAAGTGGGAGAAACATTGAATCATTTATACCAAAACAATTTTTATAAAGTGTTCATCATTGAAAATTAAGAATTGATCATATATTAGCGAGTGGTCGTTAGTCGGGATTTTACTGTATCCAACAGGTGGTTGCCTCCCTTTGAACTATTCACGACATACATTATTACATTACATTATCTAAAACGAATGCTAGTATTGCCACGCTTTATTATTATAGGACATGTTTTGAATTCAATCTATTGTGATTTCAGTGATATAAAGATGTCGCCCACAGACTGACAACATGGTAATTTTTAGTAATATTAGCATTTTTCTTATAGGAGTGGATGAACATGGAGAACCTTACTTTGGAAGTGTTTACAAAAACTTGTGGTCGAATGGATCGAAGGAAATGACTGAATTTCCTGATTACACGTTCGATGACCATTTTAAGCAACCAACACCATCGTTTATTTCCAAGGCGGTAATGCGCAGCTATTTAGAAGGTTGGTGATTATTTAAAATGCCGAGCATTATAGTCTTTATTGGCCAGTCAGCTTTCTGCTGAAGTATGGCCGGCATTTGAGTGCCTCAACCCGTATTTAAACCCGGGTCGCCAGATTAGATGACAAGCGCTCTAATTACTGAGCTATGGAGGCACTCGGGTACTATTCAGTTTCTAAAGAAACGAAATTCAGGAACAGTGAAAATAACCCTTTTAGGACCCGCAAAAAAATATTTGCGTTCCCTATAGTAATCACCCTGACATTAAAAACCATCATAGGTATTGACTTTAAACTTCAAATATAAGCTGACAATAACAGTACGCTATTTTATGGCAAGTTACTTCACTCTCGCTACAATATTGGAAGAGTTATGGCCTTTGTAAAATTCAAATTTTCATCATTTTTCAGATTTTTTTCTTGATAACTTAAAAACCATTGAAGATGTCAACTTTTAATTTTAAACATAATCTTACAATAATAAAACACTATTTTATGGCAAGTTACATTACTCTAGCTATCATATTGGAAGAATTATGACCCTTTGTTAAATTCTAATTTACTCAGTTTTCATCTTTTTTCTTCGTAACTTCACAACCATAGAAGATATTCAAATGAAACTTGCTATACTTATTACCGGTGATAATATGCATATCTTTAGCAAAGGACAACAACTCTAGCTTTGATAAATTTTGACTTATGCCCCTTTGTCAGCTTCAAAAACTTTAACATTGGTCATAGTTCAAAAATGGTTCAAGTTATTCAAATGAAACTTGGTATACTTACTGGTATTGAGTACAACAATAAGTTCATGTATGTGGAGCAAAAACAATACATTTTTAGCAAAGGGCCACAACTCTTTAAAACTTTAATAATTTTTGACTGATTCTCCTAAACACTTGCAAACAAAACAAACATATTAATGTAGTTCTGTTTTGTGTATTTCCATATTGCAAACAATATTGGCCAATCAGTAACAGGGCAATGTCAATGAAACCAATGTCATGATTTCATGAATTCAGTGTTCAATTTAGTCTGTCAAAGATAACTTCCAACTTTATAAAAGTCAAAGTTCATCATGGTTTCTATAAAGGAAATTAAACCTGTGCTTGTCAAACAACTTTTATTGAATTTTAGAAGGGAGTGAATTACTTTATTTCAGGCATCAACATATGAAAGTTTGAGATATGACTTTGTTATTGTGTCTTAGTACAGAAAGTTATAGCGCTGATAATTGTGCAACCCCACTATACTTCTACACACCTCCCCCTCTTACGACATGCTACCACGGGGCCCTGTTCACGACAGTGATAATCTAGTATTATTTCGCTACGGGGAAAATAACAGTATGTTGTTTTCACTGTTTTAGAAGCTATAATTCAGAAAAAGTAACATTATCATACTTCACTGTGGTGTCATTTAACTGCCACATCATTACGTTCTATTCAACGTGATATTTTTCAATTAAGCCAATTACTGCACCATTTTTACAGAAATTGTTTAAAGCATAACACAAGGAACACATTTTATTGCACCCATGATCACAGCGCATAAAACATCACTGGTGGCCACGCCACGCTCGCTACCATAGGCATTTTGTTTCAACTCGCCGTAAATTAATGATTTGTCCTAGCCACTGATCGACCCGGGTACTGAAGAGAGTAAAAGTTTGGGCAGCGGCCATGTTTAGCCGCAACGGATATGACGTCAGAGGAACTTGCATCCGGGTTTGCTATGACAACTGTAGAAACACTGGTTACCACATTTCGTAACGTCATATCCGTTGCAGCTAAACATGGCCGCTTCCCTTCAGTACCCGGATCGATCAGTGACTCGGACAAATCATTAATTGACGGCGAGTTGAAACCAAATGCCTATGTTCGCTACTCCTGAAACTAGTGATTTCTGTTTCAATGAAAAAATCGATGTTTCAGCAAAATCAACAAACATCCTCTATGGCTGTATTATAAAATAAAAACATAACCATTAAAAACAGTCAAGTATACGTATAACCAACCTTGGACTATACTTCATTTACGATTATAATTAACAGACTGGTTTTACGTTTCAGGACGCTGGGTTAACAAGGCCAGCAAGAATTTGAAAGATTTCATTCAACTCAACACTGTAGTTCGCTGGGTGAAATATGATGATACAAAACGGAAGTATACCGTCACAGTTTATAATGCAGAAACCGGAAACACGCGAGATGAAATATTCACCCACGTGATTGTTTCGACCGGCATCTTCTGGTCTCCTAGCACGCCCGAAATCCCGGGTATAGATGGCTTCCCGGGTAGGATTATCCATTCCCACGATTTTCGAGACGCTTCCGAATTTACTGGCCAACGCGTTCTTATAATTGGCGCTGGTTTTTCTGGTGAAGACATTGCCCTACAGATGATCAAATATCGAGCACAACAAATTTGCCTCAGTTATAAGCTCACGCCGAAGAGTTCTACATGTATAATGCCGGTAGACGTCGTAGAGAAACCGCTTGTTGTCCGGTTTGATGGAAATAAGGCATATTTTAAAGACGAATCAGAAATGGAGTTTGATTCTATCATCTTTTGTACTGGATATCAATACAACTTCCCATTTCTTGAAAGTCGATTTAGTATTTCAGGCCCAACCAAAACTTATCCCCCGGGGCTTTTTAATGGTACGCTGTTCTACAAAGAAGGAAACAACACTCTGTTCTATATTGGTGTACTGGTACAATTTTACACATTCCAATATTTTGAAGCTATGGCAATTTGGACTTGCAGGTATGTCAACTAAATAACATGTGAAAAAAATGTATTTCGTTATTTGAAATGTTTGTATATCAATAATACTTAGTAGTATGAATTGTTTTTGCACGTGTCGGATCTCTTTGGTCTTTGTCTACTGAAATGCACTAACAGTGTTGTATATATCTACACATACATGTATGTTATTGTGCATGTTTATGAGACTCGCATATCGCTACGTTTGCTCTTTGAAGATCGTACGTATGTATGATGTTTAATTTCTTTCGCGCTTTCCACATTTTCGGAACGTTTGCAGCATGTTCGCATCGTCTCTATGTCACTGTGAGGAGTATACACACTAGCAGGGATCTAAGCGAGACAGTAGTATACTATACATGTAGAGTAATATGATGTCACTGTGAGGAGTATAAACACTAGCAGTGATCTAAGCGAGACAGTAGTATACTATACATGTAGGGTAATATGATATGTATATTTTTTATTGTTCCACGTTACGTTAATTTCCGTATTTTCTTTTGTTAGGTATATCATGGAGCAACTTCCTGGAGAGGCAAAAACGTTTGCTGAAATGGAGGCCGATTCTAAATCATGGATAGCTCGAAGTGAAGCCGTAACAAGCGAGGGAAAAATGGTCGAGTTCCAGACATCGTTGATTGATAGTTTGGTCGAACAAGCAGGCTATGATCAGCAGCTCACTAAAGTACAAGATCTTCTGTACGAATGGCTCAGGGTCCGGAGGGAAACTTTGGGACTAGCTAATTACCGGGATACTGTATATAGTAGCGTGTATACAGGAACAACGGGCTTGAAACAAACACCGTTTATGCAAAATTTTGACGATAGCATAGAAACCTTTCTAAAACACAAGTGATAATACACTGAACAGTACATGTATAAGCGTACATCACACGGCACATGAACATACGGGTAAATAAAACATTATTATATATAAAAATTTACTTTACCTAAAATTCCGAACGCTTCTAATCTAATAGTATACATGTATATATACGAGTAAATAAACGAGTAAGAAACTCCGATGATAAGACAAGTACATGTATGTAATTGTGCTTGTAATTTTCCAATCTCACTGAACTAATTTTTAAAAACGTATTACCAGAATGGAGCCATTAAAACCAACACTTATAGTGGCAATAGGTTTAAAGCATATTTTTCAGTCATGATGAAGAACAAATACGCCTGTTATACACGAGTTCACCAGTAAAAATGTTACAAATGATTAATGCTGTAAGTTTATATGTTAACTACTAGAATTTGCATGTTACAATATTCACTTACAAGCTGGATACAACAAAACCATGCGAAAGATGGCGCTTCTGTTCATTTCTCTCAACAGTGACCTATGATCCAAGAAGTGTATCAAATTGGCAGTATCAAATCTGCAGGATGCAAAGCTCCTGCAGGATGACCTAAACAGACTCCAGGAATGGGAAGCATTATGGGACATGGACTTCAACCCACAAAAGTGCACTGTTATACAGGTGACACGTTCAAAACATCCAGTCCCATCCACATACACCCTACATGGCCAAACCCTGGAGAATGTGACATGTGCCAAGTACCTCGGGGTTGATATCAGCAGCGACCTGACCTGGACACATCACATAGACCGGGCAACAACATCAGCCAACCGTACGCTGGGGTTTCTGAAGCGAAATATACGTACACAGAACCCCAGCGTACGGCAAATAGCATACAAAGCCCTAGTACGCCCAGTCATCGAATATTCATCCCCTGTCTGGAGCCCGTACACCAAGGACCTCACAGACAGGGTAGAGATGATCCAAAGGCGGGCTGCTAGGTGGGTATGTAGCGACTACTCATACTACACCAGTGTAACTGGTATGCTAGAGAAGCTTCGTTGGAGATCCCTACAAGACAGGCGAAGTGATGCTCGCCTGTGCTTGTTCTACAAGATCGTCCACGGGCTTGTAGCCATACAAATGCCACCATATATCACACACCCTGCCAGAACATCAAGGACCCATCACCCCCTCGCATTCAGACAAATACACTGCCGAGTAGATTACTATAAATATTCCTTCTTCCCGCTTGCAGTCATACAATGGAACAGGTTACCGTCCAACAAAGTCATGCTGCCTACCTTAGAAAACTTCAAGGAGGCAGTGTGTACTATTCCCCACACTATGCCATAATTCACAGTACCTTATATTTTAATAACCATACTTTTACCTTTTACTAGCTATCACTGTTCCTTCGAACTTTTAACTTTGTATTTCACTCCTATTCTCTTTTACTTTTAACTTTTTTACTTTACTCACACCACTTGGCGTGCATTCAATTGCCTGCACATAATCTCCGCGAGGGGGTGATGCAGTATACATAGATAGATAGTGTGCATCGCTTTTCCCTCAATTTGACCCAAGAATGCAAATGTGACAGTATTGAATTTTTAAAAAATCCAGGGGACCATGTGATTTGACCCCTTAAAAACCAACATGTTTATTTACACCAAGCTCAGTCCTGCTATAGGTCGACCATAATACCAAAGAAACAAAAACAAGATTATAATGCCATACTTTTATGAGATTCGAGAATAGATTTATTTGGCCCATATAAAACAAATTTTGTCCCCTTATATATGTATTTCTCCAGTGTAATGATTTAGTAGTAGATGTATTGTATACATTTTCTTTATTTTCATGTTTTGCTCTTGTTCGACATACACTGGTTTTAAGGCTTTAATAAAAGCCCTTTTACTACTATCGCCTATATATATGTAGATACATCGTTCAATTTGTTTTACAAGCTTATCAAATTCCCAGGTTTCAACACACAACCACTTGCTGGCCATAAATATATCTTTAACTTATGTTTATATAGCACCCAAACAAAACCTGAACGTCCAAAACCTGCTTGAAAAAATAACGAAATAGGCCAGAGCTAGCCCAGAGCTCTATAAACTGGAATGGGTACCATACAAGAAGCAAAGGGTAAGCCATGCCTGTTTCTATGGGTTGGAAAGCAAGGACGTCAAATGTGCCTAAAATGGAAAGTATTTGAAGTGAATACCTTCCATAGTAACTTAGATATGCAACAATATTGGAAATGGTGATGTAAACAATGACCCAACAAGGCAATAATGTATCGATACGGGAGGTAATCCAGATTAAGAATGATCAAACTCCTATGCAGTTATCTCCCTCGCTACGCATGGTTATCCTACATCAACCAAACTTTCTAAAAAAATGAAAACGATGGTACCATATAGAACTTAAAATGTGTAATCAACCTCTTGAAATTGTCAAAAATGATAATTTCCTTGGAGTACAAGTCGATCAAATCTTAGCATCAAAAATTAATGTTGAAAAAAAAACAATAAAAAGTTCAACTCCCTACTTTATCTCCTAGTAAGAATAAAACGCTTTCTTGACTTGCATGCTCGCAAACTATTTTATAATTCATATATTTTACCTCACTTGGATTACTGTAACAAAATATAGGGAAACTGCTGCACCAATGATGATTTAATAAAATCTCAAAAAGAGAGCAGATATAATCAGTTTAGATAAACCATATATAATGCACCATTCAGCGATATTTTTAAGCAACTTAAATGGATGCCATTTCCACAACGTGTCGAATACAAAAATTTTTACAAATCTCTAGATATCAAAACCCCAAAATGTCCTGAATATATCTCAAATAAATTTTAATATGTCTTCTAGTCAAAAATTACTTCAAAACCAAAACCAAAAGAAGGAATTCTTTCGAAAGTCATTAAGCTACACTGAACCAATACTATGGGAAAAGATACATTTTCGTATAAGAACAGCTAGCTCTCTAGAACAATTCAAAAGAATGTAACAGTTTTAACAGTTTATTTCATATATACATTGGACAAAGTGTCCATGAGTACACAATTTTACATTTATAAATATTTATACATATATATTACACCCAAAGAACATTACATAACAGTACAAATTTGATGCATAGGTACATAATAGCTTACAGTGCAAAACATACATTGATAACCTTCAAGAAGTAGCATGTATATAGCAAATGTAAAAACGAGATTAATGTGGTCACATACTAATGTGATACTTAATTAAACACCAAAGAATTCCTTTGCATATAAGATGGAAGTTTTCAGACTGGGACTACCAAAAAATATTTATGTTCTAGAATCATTGTAAACATTATATTTAGTGTCTTGTAACTTTTTTATAGTACAGCTTTGTATCATAGTGTGTATTTGAATGTTTATACAGAATCTTCATTATTAGTTAATATGTATCATCTACTTTTATTTCATTTGTAAAGTTTACTGTGTTTGCCACTGGAAAATTGTGTTTATATGCAAATGTGTTTACCTCGTAAAATATAGCCATTATTATTACGCGGCTTAAATATGTAAACAATCGAAACTGTGTTGTTGTCAATGCTAGGCAATTTTGCTTCAATAATATTTCTTTACACTATTTCATGAAAGTTAAATGTTAAAAAGTGATGTTCTGCATTTTTAAAGGCGGATTATTAAGATATACACTATGAAGAACTACAGTTATTGTACATGTTACAATTGTACATGTACATGTAATTAGGAGATTTGGGAATTTGGATTTTGCCGTACGTCAATTCGAAAAGGCTGAAAAATTGGCACAGTGTATGACCACTATAGCCAAGCGGCATACGCTCAAAGACAAAACGAATCCTTGTAAAAACAGATTGCGCTACAATCGTAAGTGACAGCGCGAAGCTAAGAAATAGCCTATGAAAATATATGGTGTTTTTTCCTCCTCCCCCTTTACCACGATGCACGATGAGACTATTACGGAATACCGTTAGGGCCATCGTGGTTACAGATTAAAATCCAGAGTGCGACAATGCGATGGTGCGATGGCGACAATGCGATTGTGCGATGGCGACAATGCGACACAGCGACAGTACGATGGCGACAATGCGATAATACGATGACGACAATGCGACAACGCGATAGCACGATGGCGACAATGCGATATGACTATCGTACGGTCGCCATCGTACCATCGCGCCATCGCACTGTCGGCATCGCATTATCGCACTGTCGCATTTGCACCATCGCGCCGTCGCACCATCGCACCGTCGCCATCGCATTGTCGCCCTTTTGATTTTAATGTGTGACAACGATGGCCCTAACTGACTCAACTTTCTTAAAAGCAACTGAGCCTGTGTCGGACAAAAACTGTGACCTATAATGCAAATATTATATTGCATGGATATAAAGGTCTCTATTCTCGACTTGAACGTCGAAGATGCCTCGTTAATATCGGTCAAAGAATAAAATATCAAAGATCATATAACAGATGAAAATACATGCCGTTGTTGACATTAGGCACATGATTTCAAATTATCTGATTATATACATGTATAGAGAGAAGGTTGGGCATCGGCCATGTTTAGCCGCAACGGATATTACGACAAAGGAACTTGCATCAGTGTTTGCTGTAACAACTGTAGAAAAACTGGGTGTCGTTGTTTAGAAGTGGTTGTAAATAAAACATGCCGCTCGGCGTGGGACGTGTTCCATCTTCTTGATATGAGTATCTCGGTGGGATCTTAGACTAGCAGAAATACTATATTAAGTCAGACAGGGAAGGCAGCACTCAACTTAACCAGCCGAGCACAGAAAACATTAAAAACACTCAAAGCACAATGCCCAACTGAACCAACCGAGCACAGGAAACATAAAATACATAAAGACACAATGCCTAACTAAACAAGCACAGATCCACCCAAGTCCAAGCTGTCGAAAAGTATAATAAATTATTACAAGCTGAATGACCCAGTTTCCACAGCAAAATGACTATAATGCCTAGTTTTAGCTGTCAGAAATCTTAAAACGAAGAAGTGCCCAACACACTACCGACCAAGAAAATTAAACATCCCTTGTCCCAACTGTTTAAAACTGAATAGAAAATATTCAGCAAACAAAAGGCGGAATGCCGAAGCTAAATGACCTAGTTACAACAGTTAAACTGCTGAACTACATAGTTTTAGCTACCTTTAGTCACAAAAGTTAAGTAACAGAAGGTCCGATTTCAGCAACAACAAAATCTGAAAGACATAGCCGGATGACCTAGTTTCAATAAGTAAAATGACGTAATTGAACAAATCGAGTCAAAAACCGGTAGGGGACTTACAACTACGTTAATTGACCTCAGGTGACAGAAAACTACATCCATAACTCCACGGCTGTACATCAACTCATGAACGAACCAGGTAGGATGCGAATCGCGGAGACGAAATAGTTAGATGACAACCAGCAAATACGAATAAATAACTCCTAGCTCCATAGAACTTTCAAAATATTGAATACTAAGAAATTATGACATGTTATTAATTATTTAAAATTGAAAAACTCAACTGTAAACGGAATTGGTGTTTAAATCCAGATACAAGCCCATATTATAATAATTAAACAAAATACGAAACTACCGGATGTAGCACCGCCCAACAGAAACAGCGGGACACCCAAGGACACGCGAGAGCAAAAAGGCACGGAAAATAAACAACTTCACTCGAAAAGGCGCGGAACATGCCCAACATAAAAAACTAGCACAGGAACGTGTAATACAAAACCGGGCATCCAATCCCGAAAGTCTGGTCAGTCAAACTAAAACGGAACAAGAGCCAGTTGGTAAGAAATTAACAACCAGACAACACACACCACAAGGACAATCCACAACAGACACTGAATATATGCAATTTTGAAAGATACGAAGCAGCCTTGTGCTGGACAACGAATTTGCAGAATGGCACATATAAAATTAATAAAGTTTAACAAAAAGGCACAGTGGCCAAATAGTTCTTTGTATTTTATTCTATCTATACAGTACTATAAAGTGGACAATACATACACAGAGGTAGCTTGACTAAGGGGCTTCCGCCTTGGTACGGACAGTGACACATGCCACTGGGGGCTTAAATGTTTTACAGTGCACCAAACCTCACACTTACCCATTAGACAACCTTATTGAACAAGACAGTGTAAATAAATGTTTCCCACCATGTAATGCCCCCTAACAAAAGGTCGTAGAAACAATCTAGGAACCCGTACATTCTAAGGAATAGGTCGTAGAAACAATGTAGGAACCCGTACATTCTAAGGAATGGTCGTAGAAACAACGAAGGAACCCGTACATTCTAAGGGTTTGGCCGTTGAAACAACATAGAAACACACACATTCTAAGGGATTTGCCGTCGAAACAATGTAGGAACCCCAACATTCTAAGGGATAGGCCGTGGAAAGTGTGTATGGTGTACTAGGACCCATACATTCTAAGGAATTGGTCGTAGAAACACTGTATAAACCAGTACATTATAATGAATAGGCCGAGGAAACTGTGTAGGAATAAACGCCTTCTAAGAGATTTGTGTTACTACATGTAGGTAAGTAAGGAACACATGTATGTACTCCAAGAATAGTCACTGGGTAGGAAGATTCGTGTCAAGTAAACTAGATAGAAGCCCATACCAGAGACTATAGAAAATGTGTATAGTCTCTGCCCATAAATTCTAAGTTATTGGCGTATGAAACTAGGAAAAAGCCGACACACTCTTTTTAAAGAGTTTTCACTTAGTAGAAATCCATACATGCTAATTAATGAATTGGTGTAGAAACTAGGTACACATACATTTTCTAAGATATTGGTAATACAAACTAGCAGAGCAGGGCATTTAATCACATATATGAGATATAATTGTATATTTAGGTCTTTGGTCCATGTTTATACTAGCTAGGGTCCCTGAAACTACACTCGGCAAAACTTATAAGTACACACTTGTTTATTTGCCCATAGCTCCGTCAATGCGTGTATGATCGTGCTGAAAATTTCAACATATGTAAATTGGATATGTAGAGTTACAATACAATCGATGTTTTTAACATCTGATTTAAACTGTCACAAACAGAATAAACTAATGATGCCAACAGCAGAATCTAAAAAAACACAATAATGCTGTGTGTTCATCGGGCGATTGTCAGGTAGCTAATGCACATATGGCCCCGCTGCGCTGATACAGTACGGTTTCAAGTCTATGTTTCTATCACGGACACAGTAATAAAGAAAACAATGATAGGAACAAGCACACTTTAGGTTTAAAAATATCAACTTCTGATAAAAAATGAAATTTGGAACATGGTTAACTCCCCTTGACTATAACAATAAAAAATATGTTTAAAAGTAAAAAAACACCATGTTGTTGTTTGAAAAATCGAATTATTTTGTGTTTTTTTAATTTGACAATAAATCTAAATTTCAAATTTACCTTACATAAAAATAATTTGCAAATACGCGTCAATTTCACGGCCATTTTACGGTTTTTGACGTTTCATGGTTCAATGAACCGCTGTATTTAATTTTGTAGAAAAAACTTTTTTTATCCAGTCCTTTGACAGTCAATACCATGTACACACAATTTCATGCAAAAATAATAAAAAATAAAAAAGTTATAACGATAAAACGACGTGTGTACTTATAAGTTTTGCCGAGTGTATGTAGGAACCATACATTATTTAGCTCTAATAAATTATTTAAAATGTTACAGTTTGATAACATTTATATGTAAAAAACACACACATTGCCTTTTGTAACATTTAGTTTAAAGATGCAGTACCTAATATTAAATTATTTTATTTTGGGCAACAGAAATTTTGGGAAATTTTGCATGCTTTGTCTTTGAAGGTAGATACGTTACAAGTGTAATTTTGATAACAATTCAGTATCACGTAAAATTTATTCATTGTTAGATAAATTTGGTTCGCTGTTTTCACAGAATTTGTACAAGAAATCATAACTGACAGGCCCGGATCCAGAAATTTTCGAGTGGGGGGCACAGCTAGCTATTGGGAGGATATGGTGGGGTTGGTGCGGGCGAAGATTTTTTTCACTTTTCGACTTAAAATCATGCAATTTCCCGCACTTTAAGCTTTAAAAATCAGAAGTAAATGTACTAAAATTGTACTGCTACATCAACAGAAAATACGATGTGTTTAACAATTATTTTAAAAAAATTCTTTCAATTACAATGTACCACGGAAATATCCGTGAATGTACCTAAAATTTATTATTTAAACAAATGTTTACCCCATTGAAGATTTTTTTCAAATAAGAACTTTAATTTTTTGAGTTAGACGTTAAATTATTGAAAGTGTAGGTCTACTGCTACAAATCAAAATACACACGGATATACACAGAATCTCGTCAAGTCTCGCTAAGTCTCGTACAAGTAAGCCGATCGCGATATTTCATTCCAATATGGCGGCCTATATAGAAAAAATAGTGGGAGTCGAATGAGTTGCTTTTCCGTCTAATGTATTTCCGTGAAATACATTACCCATGAAATAAACAATATAAGATATATAACTGAAAGTTTCCACAGGTTCAGATCGATTTTTTGTAACAATTTAATTAAAAATCATGAAATTTCCGCTCTGTAACTTTCATAAAATAAAAAAAAAATTCAACGCTAGACACATGAACTTTAAAAATCTGCCCCCCCCCCCCTTGCGAAGATTTTTGTCGATTTTGCATTAAAATCGTTTTTGCAGCTTTTATAAAATTATTTTTGTAAAATGCAATTAATACTGATATAAATATGAAAAGTTGAATACCTATTACAAAATATATCCTCTCTCTGTCTGCCGACTTTCATAAATATTCATTTAATACTTGTAGAGATATCGGCAACCTTGGGTACAGCGACTCGCCGCACACAATTGACCAGCCACTGCCTAAAAAAACTTTTCATCATGATTTTTATTATAATTATTTAAATGATTTGAAATAAGTCACTTTTGGACATTTAAAAGCTCTTTTACGCGTAACTGCATGATAAAATTGCTATAGACCTATATAAAACTAGTACGGTTTGATATAGACTACCGCATTGCTCAAAACACGGAGTACATGTTATGAACAGTGATAATGCGCAGTAATGCGGAAACGTTATGGACCAGTTCATTCGTCCCAGGACGGTCATTCGTTTGGTGCTTGTTGCCAAAGATGGATGTAGTGATCGCGATAACAAGCCTTTTGGCACTTTTACTTTACTTAAATACTTTGGACGCTGACTTTGCATACGATGACAGGTAATATTTTTGTTGCTGTGTTTTATTGAATTTGTTAATTGCATTTATAATATGGAGCGTGTCAGTGAGAAGAACCAAAGAAGACTGAAGTGGTTCGGCAAGTTTTCGTGCGCTCCCAACCGTGTCGAATGAAATTAAGTAAATTTCAATTTTATTCCGTGTTAAATAGATCAATAGATCGTCTTGTCATCATATCTAATCATAAACAGTTACTGACAACAAGATCTAAGATTTCGTGAAACCACATGTCATGTCGGGTGTTTGTTTTACAATGTAAACAAACCGTTTACTATGTTTAGTTACTTTATTTCGGATGGCACATAAATCGGATGCTATTTAATTGAAAGGCTTTTTGGGGCATTATTAATCAATAATTTCATTTGTATGATTGGCAATCACATGAAATAAAATAAAAAAAAATCGATAAACTGATAAACTGATAAAACTTAAAGTGAAGCATATTTATCTTGTACCAACCCAAAAAGAAGTTTATAAATTTCCGCAAGCAAATCATACAATATTGGTCCTTTAACAGGGTTCTCGGTAGGATTTTAAAGTAGGAGTCCCAGGACTCCTTCTTAGCAAAATGTTGGAGTCCTGACGACTGTAATCGAGTCGCGTAGCGACGAGTGGGGGAGGGTGAGGGAGGGGGTTACCCCCTCCCGCAAGGGGGGTTTGGGGGATCTCCCCCAAGAAAATTTTTATTTCTGGACCCTTAAATCCTGCATTCTGGTGAACTATGGAGCTAATTGTTTCAATTATTTTGTGACCTCAAAAGATTTTATTTATGTCAGTGTGAATAAAAAAGTAGAGTTTTTGGTGGTAGGTTACTGATTGATTCAATGCAATAAATTCCGAAAATATAACAGATGGTCAGGTGTACTGCTCAATGAAAAGTATAATATTTCATAAGTACTGATAACATACTTGGATTCATGCTATATAAATAATAGTAGCCAAGAATGTATGAATAGTATAAAACAAATCACGAGCTTATCCGAAAATATGTATATATCCGAAAAGTGCAACTCGCATGTCACACAAGTAGTTCTTATCCCGACCAGTTGCAGTAATTTATGCACCTAAACGCATTATATTGATTGCTAATGTTTGAAAGTCATTAAATTTGTTAAAAACTCGAATAATACCAGCGCCATTTATTGCTTCCGAAAATTTCATCAATTACGCGGTTTTAATGTTCACGGGTGACCAAATCATTCTCTGGAAATTCAGAAAATAAGTCCGCTGTTCGGTTACAATATCTAAAATTTAACACACGCGTATCGAACCCAATTTACGGACAAAATTCCCATGCCGCACGATCAAAGACGGCCAAGGCTTTGAAGTGAACCGCGCGTCGGTAACATCAAAGTCCTTAGCATAGAGATTGACGCCGCACACGCGTTTGATGAGACTGACGACTTACACATTTGGCATAAGTTTGTTGGATGTTGTGATATTTTAATCTGGGAATTAATGGCACGGAATATGAATAACAAGGTAAATATTCTTTGAAAACTCGATATTTGCAGATACATTAGTTTTGAGCACGAATTTTAATCAACGTGCGTGGTTTTGAGACATCTTTTCAATGTTCTTAAAATTAATGTGCGTACACATGTAAATATCACGATTACCCAAAGTACGACAAATCTCACAGTTATGATTAAACTATAATAATCATCGGACGCGGCAATCAAATAAAATCGATAATTGACTCGATAGATCAATTAAAGCGTACGTGTTTACATAATACAACTATCTGTCTTTACTCAAGATTATCGCGACGCGTCAATCAAAAGTGAATGATGGTGACTCGTGAACGCTGATTGGTTGATGAGGCAATTAACTCCGCCTTTCGTCTGTCAATTACTCGAAACGAGTGATGCTTTATTGAATACGATGTACGCGACGAATTTATGACTCAATGTCAAACGCGTCCGATAGAAAAATGGCGCGTCCCGAAAACGCGTAGATCGGTAATTTTACGCGTCTAATTAAAAAAGTATGCGTCCAAATACGCTTAATTACGCGTTGCCGAGAACCCTGCTTTAATTGTGTTAGCATAACACCTCGAGCGTCTTCGTGACACTTCCCAGTTATGAAAACATACACCCAGGATTTTACAAGTATAAACAGTATATCTGCTGTTAAATTATGCTAATAGGTTGAGAGTTGTGTCAAATGCTCTGTATACATCATAAGTAAAATAACTTGTGCATACCTTCATAACCTCAAAAAGTTAGATGACTATTGTATGCCTTAATTACCTCACTAAGACAGAATACTAATGCATGCATTCTGTATGCCTTCATAACCACACTAAGTTAGATAACACATGCATGCCTCCATAGCCTCACTGAGTTACATGTAGATAACTCCTGCATGCCTTCATTACCTCACTAAGTTCCATAACTCCTGCATGCCTTCATTACCTCCCTAAGTTAGACAACACTGGTATGTCTTCATTACTTAGGTTAGATAACTAATGCATGCCTTATTGCAGGCATTCATTACCTCACAGAGTTAGGTAACACCTGCATGTATTCTTAACCTGACTTGTTTAGATGACTCGTGCATGCCTTCATTACCTCACTAAGTTAGATAACTCTGCATGCCTTCATTACCTCACTGAGTTAGATAACTCTGCATGCCTTCATTACCTCACTGAGTTAGATAAAGCATGCATGCCTTCATTACCTCACTGAGTTAGATCACTCCTGCATGCCTTCATTACCTCACCAAGTTAGATAACTCTGCATGCCTTCATTACCTCACTGAGTTAGATCACCCCTGCATGCCTTCATTACCTCACTAAGTTAGATAACTCCTGCATGCCTTCATTACCTCAATAAGTTAGATAACACCTGCATGCATTCATTACCTCACTAAGTTAGATAACTCCTGCATGCCTTCATTACCTCACTAAGTTAGATAACTCCTGCATACCTTCATTACCTCACTAAGTTAGATAGCACCTGCATGCATTCATTACCTCACTGAGTTAGATGACACTTGCATGTCTTCATTACCTCACTCAGTTAGATAACACCTGCATGTCTTCATTACCTCACTAAGTTAGTTAACATCTGCATGCCTTCATTACCTCATTAAGTTAGATAACTCCTGCATGCATTCATTACCTCATTAAGTTAGATAACTCCTGCATGCCTTCATTACCTCACTAAGTTCGATAACTCCTGCATGCATTCATTACCTCACTAAGTTCGATAACTCCTGCATGCCTTCATTACCTCACTGAGTTAGATAACTCCTGCATGCCTTCATTACGGAGTTTACCTCACTGAGTTAGATAACTCCTGCATGCATTCATTACCTCACTAAGTTAGACAACTCCTGTATGCATTCATTACCTCACTAAGTTAGATAACTCTGCATACCTTCATTACCTCACTGAGTTAGATCACTCCTGCATGCCTTCATTACCTCACTAAGTCAGTTAACACCTGCATGCCTTCATTACCTCACTAAGTAAGGTAACTCCTGCATGCCTTCATTACCTCACTAAGTTAGATAACTCCTGCATGCCTTCATTACATCACTAAGTTAGATAACTCCTGCATGCCTTCATTACATCACTAAGTTAGATAACTCCTGCATGCCTTCATTACATCACTAAGTTAGATAACTCCTGCATGTCTTCATTACCTCACTAAGTTAGATAACTCTGCATGCCTTCATTACCTCACAGAGTTAGATAACTCCTGCATGCATTCATTACCTCACTGAGTTAGATAACTCCTGCATGCCTTCATTACCTCACTGAGTTAGATAACTCCTGCATGCCTTCATTACCTCATTTAGTTAGATAACTCCTGCATGCCTTCATTACCTCACTTAGTTAGATAACACCTGCATGCATTCATTACCTCACTGAGTTAGATGACACCTGCATGTCTTCATTATCTCACTCAGATAACACCTGCATGCCTTCATTACCTCATTAAGTTAGATAACTCCTGCATGCCTTCATTACCTCACTGAATTAGATAAAATCATGCATGCCTTCGTTACCTCACTAAGTTAGATAACTCTGCATGCATACCTTCATTACCTCACTAAGTTAGATAACTCTGCATGTATACCTTCATTACCTCACTAAGTTAGATAACTCTGCATGCATACCTTCATTACCTCACTTAGTTAGATAACTCTGCATGCATACCTTCATAACCTCACTAAGTTAGATAACTCTGCATGCATACCTTCATACCTCACTTAGTATGATAACTCCTAGTCTAACTTGTATAAAGTGACCACCCTAGGGAAGGTCTAAAAACGGTTCATTTAAGACAATTGTAAGAAACATTGAGTGTTATTAACGAGTTTCCGATTTTAGGCTGTCCGATCACTATTCAACTTCAATTGATAAACATTAGTGTGTAAATAAGTTTTATGATGATTCTTACTAGTATGCATCCTCTTCATAAGCATTTCAATTTATCATTTAAATACACTTGCTCATAAGTGTGAACAAACAATGATTTATGAATAGGTATAAGGTAATTAACAACCTGCGGCTACAGACGACCAGTGATTTACAATTTTTTGGTCGCTTAATGCAATTTTACCAATCAATGATAGTGCTTAAACAGTGGTCGCTGGTCGCGTAAGACAAAAGTCGCTTAATACAATAGACAAATAGAGCAAATATGGTTGGGAGGATTTGAAACCGGTCGTTTAAGACAAAGGTTGCTTAATACGCGTGGTCGCTAGTACAGTCAGATCTACTGAATTTCACTAGTGACGAGAAATTTGATTTGGAGATTGTTTCATAGAAATCAATTAATGATTAACATATAATTTATTATGTCATAGAATTGACATAATCAGCAAAATCAGCAGTATAAAAAATTATTATAATTACCAATTACATAAAATAATATTTAAAATAAAATACAATGTTTTCAGTTTGAGAGAGCTCCAAAATAAAGAGTCCGAATTTAAAGATGTCCAGATACTACTACAGTAAACTATAAAATCTAACGCTCTAGTGAATAACTTGGTAATTCATTTTGTTACAAATTTTACTCTATCGTCTTTAAGAATTGATGAATTAATAAATCAAGTCGAGAAATCTCGATTAACATATCGTTTAATTCGTGAACCGTACGAATTCTAAAATACGAATATATATGCGATGACTTCGCTTATCTCCCTTGATTACGAATGCGCGAGCCACCGTGATTCGACTGTGAAAGGTTCCACTATTATAAAGAGAGCAATTAAGATGATTTTCACAAGTGTAATTACATAATTAGGCTCCTTGCTCAGACGGTGAATTTGTGAAGCCGATAAATAGTTCAGGTGTGAAAAATAGTCCCTTGATAGTGTCAGTATATCGAGTATTAATTACTGTGAAAACAATCGAATCGTTCCCATCTTTTTGCTGTCGGTGTCGGTAAGTGAATATGTCGTTATAACGGATACTATTAACTATTCATCTTTACATTTATCAGCCTGGATGGATGTCACAAAGTTTGATCTCTTTACCCATTGGTCAGATTTCAATAAAACTTCACGTGACTAATTGGTACTATGCTTTGTTGTGCATATTGTCAGGAATTTTGGTTGGATGGTTTTTGCTGGAGTTATGGCCCATTGTGGGATCATACATTTTTGTGTCAAAAACCTTTCTAGTTGATCCAATGTATCAAAAATACAAAGTTTTACCGGAAGCCGGTTTATAATCTTACTCTTCAGCTGATATTACATGACCCTGTATGCATGTTCTGCATCCATGCTACATGTATGTGTGTGCTAAATTTAAACAAGTGATTTTCTATTGTCCTGATTCTATGTTTGCTTGTTTAATAGTATTTTATTGCATTTATTATACACAAAGGGATTGGGCACAAGTTATTTCAACAGTTTGCTTACCCTTACAATATAAAATGTATTGCTTAAATTTTGGGCATATAGAATATGAATGTGGATGGCGCATGCGGAACATGTGCACAGAGTCATGGAATACAGCTTTTTAAAATGAGCAAGTACAACTTCATAGAAATTTGTTGTTGAATGTTTATAGAATTCCTCAAAACTGCATTTGTTTTCAACCCAAGCAAGTCATCATGCATTTGAAGGAACCAAGGTATTTGATATAAAAATGTCTTAATTACAGTTTATTCTATCAGGTAAAGTTTTACCAGGTCTGAAAGTTTATCTTAAAATTTGTCTCATTTTATCTTGATACTTTCACTAATGTCCTCATATTAGATTGTTATGTTTACCCAGGATTTTAGTTTGGCTGTATTTTATTGAATCAGGATTATAGGTGCTTCATATAAGCCTTGTTTCATGCAATTGTACTAATGTCTTTTGAAATATTTATAATTTATTTAATCCATGTGATAACTTTTGCCCCTATATTTGGGAATAATTTATCAATGGTGCCAAGTTGAGCTGCCAACTGGTGGTTTAACACGTTGATACAATGTGGGGTAATAGTCAGTGTGTAGTAAGAACATGCTGAACAAGCAATAGTCAAAATGAGCTGCCATTGATAGAAGCGATATCCATGTAACAATGATATTTTTATCCGATTGATTAACAATTCACATTTTAAATTATCGATACATGGGTAAATTAATGCAAACACACAAAATCACCCATTTTTTCTCTGTACAAGACACCTTTATGATTCTTGGTTAAATGGAAGTTGACAAATTGTTTAACTTTTGGGTCAAACCTAAATTTAAACTGAAGCTGCCATTTTCAAATTTTTAAAAGTTGAATCTATTATACTATACCCATTATATACAGAGTAGAGTGGCTAAATAAGTGAATCGGGACTGATCTATATACATGTGCAAATTGATATATTGATGTATCGTCCATAGCTGTCTTCCAATATATCGGAATTGACCATATGCTTCTTAAATACTGAATCTATGACAGCTCTAGTCAGAATTATATGTATTTCTCAGAATTTGCTCATTTATCTCAATACATTACGCACGATCAACTTCATCCGCTTTTTAAGTATGCATGCACCAGTATATATTTAGTAATTTACATGTTTTATGACGCACAGCTTGTTTTAAACTTGTTATGTCGTAAGTTTAAGATGGTTTCAGTCCTCATCAAAACTGTCAACTGGTTAAGGAAGACACATATCACTCAAAAGTGTAATTCATCCTGTTGTCATGATCACAAAAAAACTTTTTAGTTGGTAATTTGTCGACAGATTTGTCATGTGTCGGCTCGATCCTGATTTGCTTGTAGTTTCTTATTAGGAAAATGGGCAAAAACTTTAAATAGTGTGCATTTTATTGCAGAATTTTGTCGTTTGTTTCAATTCATATTTTAAGTATTGTTTCTCGTATGTGAAAGAACTATACATGCTGTGAACAGTTTTGAAGCCTGTACTGAATATGAGGCTGATTAGATCAGAAAGGGGCTGCTTTGTTTGTAGGATTCAGGGTCTGCGTCTGGTGTCATATTAGGAAAATTAACATTGCAGCTGTCTCATTAGGGGACAGATTAGATTTGTTGAATGAGTTTTTACATAATTGTCTGTTGTTGTTTTTTACCAGATTTCAGTAATTTGAAATCAGTGTTCTGTTCAGCTAACATGCAAATTTATGCTCAATTTCTTTTTTAAGGCTATAAATGTTAATTTGGGATTTTGTCTGGTTGGAATTGAAAAAAAACACTACAATCACAATGTGACACAGACAGTGTAATGACATATTGATGCTAACAATTCATATCTATGCTAACAATTCATTTCTTTGCTAACAATTCATTTCTATGCTAACAATTCATTTCTATGCTTACAATTCATATCTCTGCAAACAATTCATTTCAATGATAACAATTCATTTCAATGATAACAATTCATTTCTATGCTAACAATTCATATAATATGCTAAGAATTCATTTCTATGCTAACAATTCATTTGCTAACAATTCATATCTATGCTAACAATTCATTTCTATGCTAACAATTCATTTCTCTGCTAACAATTCATTTCTATGCTAACAATTCATATAATATGCTAAGAATTCATTTCTATGCTAACAATTCATATCTATGCTAACAATTCATTTCTATGCTTACAATTCATATCTCTGCTAACAATTCATTTCAATGATAACAATTCATATATATATGCTAACAATTCATAGCTTATACAAATTACTTAACATTACTTCAAAGGCATACAGAATATGACATCTTAACTGTGCAAACATGATGAATAAAATATTGTGACTGTCATACAGTTTAAATCATTGTTGTTGTTCTTTGATCTACTGCATGTAGACAATAACTTTCAACAACACATATCGCGAATAATTGTTACTATAAAAAGGAACAAATTTGTGCGTTCTTCTTATAAATGCTTCCTGTGGACCGAGTATCTACATGTACATTCCTCCCTGTACAGTCGAGTACATGTACATGTATTATCCTCTGAATTTAAAACATATTTAAGAATTGTGGTCTCTTTTTTGAAAACAGCAAAAGTTTGATGACACAGAAAACTGCCAATGTGCGGTAATAATTGCTTTTTATGCTGCGGTATTGCAATTCATTGAACGGGTACATAAATATTTTATATCTTATTTCCTGACTTCGACGGTGCTTATAAAGAGATAACTGTTCATTCTATTGCTGAATTCTTTACTGGCAAGTTAGTGATTATATAGCAGTTCTGTTCAAATTTATGATGATATAATAATAAACTCAAAGTCCTAGCAGACTCAGGTTGTCATGACGACACAAATATTGCCCTGTATTTATAGTGTATTAAATGCATTATTTTTCGGTATGATAGAAATTTCCAATTACAAAAAAGTTTACCTGGTAATTATAATATAGATATAAATCGGTTTACAAATTTTACAATTAACAAATTGAGAGTGGATTTACAATCGACCTAAAATATATTTGTATAAAAAACCAAAGCAAATCTGGTAATTTGTAAATTAATCATCGAAGTATTAATGTTAAAATTGAAATGGTAGGAATAGATAATGCAAACGTTTTATGAAGTTCTGGTTTCATTTTCATGCAATAATTGTGGGTGCAAATTTCACAGTTTTACTGGTGTTATGATTTTCATGTGGTCACTGGTGGTTCAAAATATTCTTAGTTTTATATTTCACAAATTTTGTATGTTTAAGAAAAACATAGATTCTACATGCAAGATAAAACCATAAGACATGTTAATGATTCAAAATGCTTATATACTCTAATGTAATGTATAATTTTCTGATTTCAGTCGAGCAGTGCAGACTAATCCTGACTTGGAACCAAAGACACCATTGATCAACATATTCTATGATGATTTCTGGGGAACTCCACTTACACATACTGGTTCCCACAAATCCTACAGACCTCTCTGTGTTCTCACGTTTCGTCTCAACTATTATTTCGGAGAATTAAACCCTTGGGGTTATCATTTAGGCAATGTATTACTTCATACATTAGTGACTGCGATATTTACAAAGTTATCAAGACTTATACTAAAGCATACGTTCCCGACACTGGTGTCCGGCTTGTTGTTCGCAGCGCATCCTGTCCACACTGAGGCTGTCGCGGGTGTTGTCGGGCGTGCCGATATCGGTGCTTGTCTGTTCTTCATCTTAGCGTTGCTTAGTTACATGAAATATGTAAAGTTACGTGATACATCACATGGTACTGGTCTGCAATCTACTAGATTTATATATTTTATTGGGACAGCTATATTGACTACGGCTAGTTTGTTAACCAAAGAACAAGGTGTCACTGTGTTAGGTGTGTGTGCAGCGTATGATCTCTTTGTACATAGCAAGCTGAAACTCAACACAATATTTCATATGAAGAAAAAGGTAAGTACAAAAATCAAATGTGCTTATAATATAACAAATAGGTAAAGTTCAGGTTCAATTTTCTTTCAGACATGTGTCCGCTAAGCCGACTATATTACTTCTCTCTCCCTAATCAAGTTTGTTGTTAACACAGTGCTAGCAGCAACAGCACATTGACTTTAAACCCTCTCATATACCCTTTTAAGTGATGTGGGTGAAGTAAAGCATTGTGAGTATTCTTGCTCAGAGAAATAAAGTGCTGGCATAAATGGAAATCAAACCCTTTTGACCTCTGGATCCCAAGCACATGTCTGAACTGTAGACCACCACCACCCATCTATTTTATCTCTGGTTTCTGGATATCGTGAAACATTTAGGGCTTAGGGGCCTATTTAATTATTCTGATAAAGTAAGTATAAGTGACCATACATTACAAAGCTTAAATTTATATAAAAATACAGTCAAGGAAATGGTGCTAGTGGGATTTTTACAAACAGTTTCAATTTTAATTTTGCCTTACAATTGCTGTTTTAAACATTCTTATATATTTATCCCTTTAGTATCTCGTTAAAAATTACAGGAGACGTTTTTCAAATTTATGTCATGTGCTTATAATGTTCAAATAAATATTGGTTTACAGAAATAAAGCACTCTTTATGTATTACTTGCTTTAATGGTAAGTCTCTTTATTCCTTGGAAGGCATTGTGTAAAACATTGAATTACTTCCCTTGAATAAAAATACAACAACAACATAAACAATTAAAATTTGGATAGTAAAAAAAAGTTTTAAAATACTATTTATCATGTGTTATAAACTATGTACTTAACATATAATGATTTCTGCTCATAAATGATGACCTTTAAATAATTTACGAACTTATAAATTATTAATTTAGATGTTATATATTTGTCCATTGATACTTCGTTCCCATTGCCTACCGAATTCGCCAATCTTATGTATTCCAGGTTTTCAAACTAAAATTATTATTATGAAAAAAAAAAAAAAAAAACTAAAATACTAAGAAATTTGGAAGTTCTCATTTATATGAGAGCTAAATAATTATACACTGAACAATGCATTGAAAAGATTTGAAGAGTGAATTATGAGGTCATCTGTTATATAACTCTATACAGCTACCATACTGAGACATTGGTTGTCTGTGTGCTGGACATCACAAGGTGTACCTAAATAATAGAAATAGTGTCAAACTTCATAAGTCTAGTGCATTTTGCAAAAACACTTCAACTTAATTAAGATTAATTTTGGCCTGAATCTCCAATTTTCAAGTTAACTCACATATTTCAATATTTCACACTTTAAGAATTTATTCAAACTAACACAAGAGAGGTGTGAGGACATCAATGTTCCCCTTTTATTTGTAGCTCCCATTGAGAACGGTAGACTTGTACAAGTGTAGAGTATCAGTAGCAGGGTCACAGTCTAACGTCATAACAAGCTATTAATAATCTCCCTCAGCTATATAATTTGTCTGTCACATATACTTTGATCAATTTCAACATTGTGTATGTTTATAAATAAGAAAGCTGTGCATTGAAAATATCTTATACAGAATGTCTGTGCTGTGGGGTGAATCTATTACTGAATATATTGTATGCAACAAAGAAAGATGTATCACGTAACGATGGACAATGTTCATGTCTCGATCATATTGTCAATACAATAAATAGCTTCTTACGCAAATTAATTAAACGCATATTTGTTACTGTTACTTGGTGTAATGAACCATTTTTGTATAAAAGTCTTGGGAATTCAATAGCAATATACCGGTACCTCCTTAAAAGGTACAAATTGTTTTATGAATTTATGACTCTATTGCTGCAAATCTTCTCCACATGTTTGAATTAGCTGTTTAGTCTTTTGATGACGTTATGCAAATTTATTTATGACTTCACCTGTGCAAATTTGAACAAGGCTAACAGGGTGTAATCAATATTATAAGCTATGCTGTACTCTCTGTCTCGAAAACATTGTGTACTTTTCATTTCGGTCTCCTTGTTTGTTGAACAAACAAACTTGTAGTTCTTCTATTTTTATTTTTTTTTTCATTTCACAAGTTGTATAGTCTGCCTGTCGTTAAACACTTTAACTTAAGGACGTTTTTGCTGGACAGTCTTTTCTTCAATGTTCGGTAAACATTAAACAAAATAAATTTTGTCTGAGATAGTGCACATATAATACCTGGCTTGTGTTTGCCTGAATGTCCCGTCTCATTTCATCCTACCCAATTACCTTTGTTTACTGTTTGTTTACAGGTGTCTTCTTCTCATTGGGCACTTAAACCAGGCTAGCATTAAGATATTTATTGTTATATTGTGAGACATTTGGCCTAAGGAAGGTTTGTTTCTGGATACCCACCCTTCCGTCTTTTTCCTTGATTCAATATTTTTTCCCCAAATTTCCTCAAATTGGAGGCCAATAGCCAGTCTTGCAGGGAATTACAACAAACAACCACTAATTACAACTATCTCAATCAAACAAACATTCCAAATTGAAATAATAGTATAGTACAGTACAACCTCTCCAGAGCGGCCATCTGTAGAGCAACAACCTTAACATCGACCAATATTTGCAGCTTCCAAAGAGTGTTAATTGCCCTTTAAAGGTTGTACTGTTTATGCAGCAATGTTTTCCTTCTGTATGATAAATAATTTTTTTTTTGTGTATTGAGCACTTTTTGATGACAATTTAAACTAAAGATAATTGCTGATTTTGCAAACCAAGATTTTTATTTTTATCCTTAATTTAGACCATAAAAAAGTCATCTTTTAATATGTACCTCCCCCAGAGACACCTCAAAGAAATTACAAGTAGATGCAATTTTCAAGAGAGGAACTACAGTAAAATATGCCCCAAAAAACAACAAGCACACTTGGTATAATATATAAGGCCTTCAAGTAAATTTGCAGGATTGGTCCAAGATTGGCGGAAACTGGTTCACAATTTTATGTGAAGTTGGTGAGGCAAGGGTGGGGGTGTCGTACTGCGACACCATGTCATGTGTCAGTGCATTATGAGGCATTATTTGACTTTATGTGTCATGTGTCAGACATTTTGTCTGCATGATTTTTTGTGCCCTTTAACATCAATTATATTCTGCTGTCTTAGTGAGCTTGCCTGCATGCCTGTAGCTGTCTGAACCTAATTTGTAAAACATGACTGAGCATTTCATTTTCAGTGTAAGTTAATTAAACTTTCAGATTTAAACATTTTATAACTTGCCTTGTGATTAAATTAAGAAGTGTTGTGAATTTATAATAGAAGTTAATTTGTATTCAGCTAAGGTTAATCAGGGGTTCTGTTTGAGCAGGACTTGACCCTTTGTCCTGTACTAATTCAGGTGATCCCTAATTTATGGTGACCACTAGCTCAGATGACCACTAGTTCTAATGACCACTAATTAGCAGGTTTGATATAATCTCTGCCAGATGCACCATGTACATAACCGGTACTGTGGCATATATTGTTATAACTACCAGTCTTATCTCCGTACATTAACTAGTATTTGAAATTTAATCAAAAATAGATTGATTAAAGTATCATGCAGTTTTTAAACATCACTGAAGCATGATATTGTATTAATAATTTAAAGTTTATGCGAATATTTATTGAAGCATGAAATCTTCAATCTTCTACTAATGCAGAGTGTTAGATCGTTAGATAGGCTGTTTTACCCATCATTCATTATAATGTTGAGGCGTTAAAACCTTACAAAATGATTTATTGTGTAGGTTTGATTATTTTTAATACCTTTTTATCGTCATTTTGCGCATAATCTAAATGCAGGTGTGATAATACATTTTATGTACGATTCAGATCTTGCGTATAAATGATAATTTTGAGGATGAGTTGCCAAATTTACAACGGTAACATGCACACACTAGCTTTAATTTAAGTAGTAGATTATCTGCATAGAGTGTGACTGCGGCCCCGGGTTTGTTCCTTTAATGATCACCTGCAGGATTATATAGCCTATCGGTAGGGAATCTACATAGTGTGTGACTGCGGCCTCGGGTTTGTTCCTTTAATGATCACCTGCAGGATTATATAGCCTATCGGTAGGGAATCTACATAGAGTGTGACTGCGGCCCCGGGTTTGTTCCTTTAATGATCACCTGCAGGATTATATAGCCTATCGGTAGGGAATCTACATAGAGTGTGACTGCGGCCCCTGGTTTGTTCCTTTAATGATCACCTGCAGGATTATATAGCCTATCGGTAGGGAATCTACATAGAGTGTGACTGTGGCCCCGGGTTTGTTCCTTTAATGATCACCTGCAGGATTATATAGCCTATCGGTAGGGAATCTACATAGAGTGTGACTGTGGCCCCGGGTTTGTTCCTTTAATGATCACCTGCAGGATTATATAGCCTATCTGTAGGGAACCTACATAGTGTGTGACTGTGGCCCCGGGTTTGTTCCTTTAATGATCACCTGCAGGATTATATAGCCTATCGGTAGGGAATCTACATAGAGTGTGACTGTGGCCCCGGGTTTGTTCCTTTAATGATCACCTGCAGGATTATATAGCCTATCTGTAGGGAATCTACATAGTGTGTGACTGCGGCCTCGGGTTTGTTCCTTTAATGATCACCTGCAGGATTATATAGCCTATCGGTAGGGAATCTACATAGAGTGTGACTGTGGCCCCGGGTTTGTTCCTTTAATGATCACCTGCAGGATTATATAGCCTATCGGTAGGGAATCTACATAGAGTGTGACTGTGGCCCCGGGTTTGTTCCTTTAATGATCACCTGCAGGATTATATAGCCTATCGGTAGGGAATCTACATAGAGTGTGACTGTGGCCCCGGGTTTGTTCCTTTAATGATCACCTGCAGGATTATATAGCCTATCGGTAGGGAATCTGCATAGAGTGTGACTGCGGCCCCGGGTTTGTTCCTTTAATGATCACCTGCAGGATTATATAGCCTATCTGTAGGGAACCTGCAGAAGAGTAAAATTGGACATGTACTGGGTTTGCTCCCTTGCCATGCCAGAGATGAAAATATAAACATGGAAAGCAGTAGTTGCCTTGGTTTGTTACTTGGCATAAAGCGAAAACTGGCTAAACTCTTCTCTCATATCCTGCTATTGAAAGTTATTAATGATTGGTTGTAGAAATTGTTTGCCATCAAAATAATTTGTCAATTACCTCAAGTCTCACTCAACTTGTGAATATATTGCCTATTTTGCACTTCACTGAGTTCGAGTACTGGTCTATTATATATTTATTTGCCTGGATCAGATATGACCAGTAAAAAGCCTGTATGTACCCAGGTCATGTAACTGCAGGCTGTTGGATTAAGTGCATGACAAATTTTTTAAAAAAAATTCGCAAATATTTTCCTTCTGTCGTTATAACCATATAAGTATTACAAATCTGTGATTCTGTAACACATTTAACCTATATACATGAAGGCAGATAGGGAAATCAAGAGTAAAATGACAGAATCAGAAATTATGTTTGTCTCTGACCGTAATGCAAAATTTGTTTCTATAGAAATTGACATTCTTTGCTGAGGCTTACGTCTGTTATTATTTAACAGGACATGACATTCTGAGATTTAGTGGATCGCCATAGTAACTGATTCTATAGGAATACTGAGATAGGCTAATGTTGTGCTGAACTAGCTTTTTTGTACTTTGTTGATTTTGCTACACTTTGAATCTGTCTCATAGTACTCATGGGAGAAATATGGATCAATAAGAAACGCGGCAAGAAATAATGAGATATCCTTAGCCTTTTACTGGAGTAATGACTTGTTGAACAGTAGGACACAAACATTCATCAAGAATCGCAGGATTGCTGAATATCTCTAGGGACCACATAAATTGTCTGTAGTTCTGCAAAATGCTTCCACATTATAAAGTCAGATAGTCTGTCTCCTGGCTTTTAGTGGATTTTGAAAATTTGAAACTTTAAGCTTGCAAACAAGAGAGTTCATTTAGATGTAGGGGAAAATTTTCATTTGTTAAAGTTGCAGATGTTTCGATTAACAATATCACAATAGCATAACTGCCGCTAGGCCCAGACCTTCACATTTGTTCGCCAAATGTAGTTTAAGCCTTATATTGCTGAGACCATTTATGAAATTTGAAGATGGATTTGTTACTATTGAAGTGACCAAATATATAAAATTTAGTTAATATACGCAAAAATGCACTACAGGCTTTCTACAGATTACCAAAATTTCGAGAGACTTAATTGTCTCTCTGTAACAGTTTTTTGGATCAATTAATTTACATAAATATGGTTTTGAGGTTGGCTACATAATTTGCTTCACCTCTTAAATCCGAGAAACCTGCATAACGCTACTAAAATAACAGGATACCAAAATATGTGTTCAAAGTGTGTTTATCTATTACAAGTGCCAGCGTCTATTTCTTCTTATTTTGACAAATTTCATGCAAAAACTCCCTTTTTCAATGGGTGTGAACCAATGTTCCCATAGCTGTGGGAAAAACTCTTGAGAATATATTTGATCATTATAACGAGATTATTGAGATAACTAACCAACATCCTATATGTTTCTGTCTGGTATTTTAGTCTGCCTCAACATTGACAAGATAAGTAGTCCCGTGACAAGATAGGCTTCATGTTGCCTTCATGTTAACTTCACACATAATTTCCTACGAGAAATTTGCATTTTTATTGACAAAAAGTTTGCTTTCAAAATTATGAACTGTTTTTATGTCAATAATTTAACTGTGTCAAGTTTAATATTCCAATCAGGAAGAAAGCATGTACCGGGTACTCTTTGCTTTTAAGCTAGGTCAGTCATACTGTAGTATTGTATCTACCGGTATATATAATACAGGCCCACAGCAAGGCACTTGCCTGGCTGAAAATTTTAAAAATTGCCAAAATGTCTTTTAAGGAAAACAAGCCTCAAATATACCCTAGAAATCATTTGCCTCAGTAATTTTTATGCCCCCGTATCGATAGATCGGGAGGCATATAGTGATTCACCTGTCCGTCCGTCCATTCGTCCGTCCGTCCGTCCTGGTTAACCCAAATTGACCGTTTCTTCTAGCATCATTATGGCTTGCTACAAAGCTTCCAAACTTGCATGGATGTTGTATATGAACACTCTCCACACACCTGTATCACCTAACCCCATTTTGACCTTCACCTTGACCTTATTTTGGACTTATTTATAGACAAGGCTTCCACAGGGGGCATAAGCGTTTATTGAACGCAGTCTTGTTGTCTCTGGATACAGTCCAGGGTGTTATTCAATATTAATCTTACTTGACTTAATGATAAGGACAACCAATCAGATCACACCATATTAAACTCTTGATCAGTTACAGGCGATATGATTGGCTATAATTGCTTTATAATAATAACGTGCAGAAGCTTTGCTCATTAGTCATTTAATGTAAGTAAGATTGTTGGTCATACTATGGTGCTTTTACCTCAATATTGATACCAACCAAAAATAAGATGATACATTTGAAGGGTTCCAAAGATGGTCTTATTACTTAATAGGTCTTCTCTCTGTCTAGCATACTATCAGGAGTTAGTCCATGTCCCAGGCCTTGAAAATTGAAGGTTCATTACCAAAGAGGTGAACAGATCCAACAATGATTTTCGGTTAGCTTGATATCTCAGCAGTCTGAAAACGGTTGATGGACTTGCGGGTCACTTTGCCAAATGACCTTTTGGCGGCCATCTTTAAAGATGGCCGCCATTATTTTAAGCAATCATAAGCTTTGGGAAAACTTGAATTATTCCTCACCCAATAGGGCTATCGGCTTGAAATATGTCTTAAGATGTTCGTATTGCCACCCCACATATGTTGATATATACATATTAATATTATAATAAAGTCTTTAGTTCAAAATTAATGATATTCTAAGAAAATTTTGATCTTTTTCACTTTTTGTCATTATATTATGTCTTGCAATTCTGATTCGGATTTGTTTTTAGCCATTTTTTGTTTGTTATATTAGGGGGTAATTCTAGGCATCCAAAATATACATTACATTGATAGATTTTCACTTTGAAGTCTAAAATGGGTCAAAAATATATGACAACTGATATCATATTAAATGGATATTTTTAAGACGCATGAGTCTTTTCCAATAATCTCAGGAACAAACATTTTGATTTATTATTTCAAAGTTACTTTGCTTGTTCATATGCACATATTTAAACATGTGTACATATCCGGAATTCGAATCCTATGCCTAATAGGCTGTGAGTATGATACCGGACCCCAGCTAGAAGTCTTGCAGGCGAGGGTCCGGCTATTAGTACAGAATCATACACGTCATAAGCCTTTGATTCAGTATAACTTAATCTTTGATTCTTTCTTTCGCAAATAGTGAATCATAAGCGAATTGCATTCTTATTTTTCAACACGAATGTATGCCAAATTTTAGGTTCCTAAGTTTTATGTTGTCTTCTGAAAAGTATGTTTTGGTGACGTTTTACAGAGGTCATAATGCAATTTATCATTGTTTCAAGCGAAGGGTTCTGAATCTTGCATCACCAGACTAACGATCGTGGTCTATATAATTGCCATCACTGACGTTATGTTTAAATTAAAATATTAAATACTGCTGCGTGAATTATAACGATACCTGTGGGGAGCCTAGGTGTAGGGTGCGCGCGTCGGGATCGGGAGGTACCCGGTTCAATCCCCTTCTGGACTACTGCTTAATTTCTCTGAGCAAGAATAATCCACACGCCCGACTTGTCAAATGTATAACTAGGTACTTGAGGTGGTTAAAAGCCTGTCAGCAGTTAGCAGCCAACAGCACCGAGCGAGTGTAACAGCTGACGTGAGACTCAATGAGTACATGTACAGTTGGTCGAATGGTCTTAAAATTGACTTTAACTGGGTGCTTTTTACATACAATATAATTTTAATGTCGAACATTCAAGTCATTTGTTCCTACATTCATGGCCGGTGTTTATATTAAGTCATACCCCTTGATTACAGGGCTAGGAGTTGATGTACACTGTTTTGTAGGTATTTATGACCGGCGTTAGTCGTACCCCTTGATTGTAGGAAAGCAGTAGGACTAGGAGTTGCTATGCCTAATGATATTAGGTAACTGTTACCAGTGGTAGTTGCACCCAATGGTTGTAGGGAACCAATCTGGCGGATAATTACTTATCTACATGTACATCATGGAGACAGGAATAGTATCAAACCGTGTAGTAAGACGCATCATAAAACTATGATCTTGTTGGTATAGCTTAGCCTGTTGAATATGAATAGCTCATGATACAAACACAGAAAAAGTGATGTGGGGGATACCCATTAGGAGAGGAAGTGTTGTTCCTGTCAGTGGTCGTTATCCCTTATCAGTACATGTAATAGCTGAACTTGACTGCAGAATGTACCCCATAGGAACCAAAGTGGATGTAATATGTGGTGGACTTTACTCCCATAGACAGAAAATGATGTACGGGCAGTAGAATATACCTCAATGGGATAAGAATGGACAGAAGCATTTCTGAAGGAAGGTTCTTCTATATATAAAGAAAATGGACGGATTTAATCGGTGGAATATTCCAAATGGGGTTACGAATGGTTTACTTAGAAATATTGTGTACTTTAAGGACCAGGAATGACTATACCGATAAAATAATAAGTCCAATATGGTAAGGAATGGTCTTGTATATTCACCTACTAGTATTAAATCAGAAATGACTGTGACCATCTGTTATATAAACAATCATTTACATGTACCTCGATCATATGGTCAGGTGGATGTTCCCATTTGCACTTTTGTATAGTATGTACCTCTTGTTGCCAGGAATTTGTCCGTAGTATATACCTCATATAAATATGGTTATGTTCTAGTACCCCCAATAAGATCAGTAATGAATGTGTCCATCAGTAGAATGTACTTCATATAGACATAAATGGATGTTTCTATCTTTATTAATAACATGTTCTATTACCCATATGACTAGGAATGATTACCATCAGCAGAATGTACCACATATGGTCAGGAATGGCTGTACTCATTCTACCCCTCTGTATGATGTACCCCATATGGTCAGGAATGCCCGTGCCCAACTGCATAGTTACGAAAGGCTGTATGTATGTATCTGTATGTATCAAGTATTGACAGTTATGGGTGTACCCATATGTAATATGTATGACATAGTTATGGTCAGGAATAGTTGTATACCCATCTGTACTACGGGTTCCATATGATAAGGAATTGATATACCTATACAAAATATGTGCCCCACATGACCAGGAATCTACAGTATGTACCCATATGTAGGCTGTACCACACATGGTTGGGAATGACTGTCCCCATCTGTACTGTGCACTCCATATGGCCAGGAATTCAGGTACCCATATGTAGTACGTTCCACGTATATGGTAAGGCATGGCTGTCCCCATCTACTACAGACTCCATATGGTCAGGAACAATTGTACCTATCAGTAGAATGTACCTCATATGATCAGGAATGAATGTTCCTTCATGTAGCATGTTTTAGTACTCATATGGTTATTACATGTACTAAGTATCATATGTTGTCAAGAATATCTGTATTCATGTGTAGTATGTACCCAATATGGTCAGGAACGAATGAGCCTATCTGTAATATGTATTTTGTATGGTTACAAATTACTGTACCCATATGTCGTACCGGTATGCATTAATAACCCTTATAGTCAGGAATAAGGCTGTCCATCCGTAATATGTTGTAACAGGTTTGACTGTAGCCGACATATACTAGTAATCCATGAGTTCAGGAATAAGTATGCTCATTACAGAGCAATACCGTATGACGCAACCCAACAAGAAAGTATACCCGTATGTAATTATGGATGCACACATCTAAAGGTAGTGCCTGCAGGCATGGCAGAGATAGCGGTGATACTGAAAACATTCATAACTCGCAGGATAAATAGCCCCGTGGTTGACACCTTGTAGTGGTATTTGTAGTTGTAATTATTTAAACCTTTCTGTCAAGGATAACTTCTTAATATTTCATATGGGGTTCTCTGCTTTGCTGAAGGGACAGCAAGTAGAAGTGACAGTGGTGTGATACATGTACAAGGAATCTGAATGGAATACCCTAGCTCTTTTCGAATATATTCAATTTTGGTTCTTTATCGTGCCCAGTGTATAGCACCGATACTCCTGAGACTATCACACGGTTAACAACCAGTTCATCTGTAGTTGGGTGGGAAATATTATACTGAACACTGGTCAATGAAATTTCGAACCAGAGACCTCCGGATTGCCAGTCAAGAGCACTAACCCCTCAGCCACCATCGTGTCACCAATTACAACCTTAGTTGTGGTAGGGTTGTGGAGGCTTTAAGTGTGTGTCTATATTTTTTACAAATTATATCCAGAACGGTTATTTAAAGGTTACTAAGGTCCACCTGAGTCAGAAAAGTAGTAAGCTAGGCACTAGACAAAGATCAACTGATTCAATATATAATGTTGTTTATTTTGTATCCCCTCTATCCCTTACTGTATTGTTTCAATGAAACAAACAGAATTTAACAGTGGGAGGTATGAATCCTAACATGCTCCACTATTATTAAAGAAGAATTTATGAAAATAATGTACTTTTACTGTAATATTTGGAACTTTATAAACAAAAATAAAAATGTGTAAACTCATATCAAATTATTTTCGAATCATTTGGAGTCATCTTTATGTAGATTTTCCGTTTCGCTGAATAGTTATTTAAGTTTTCCTGCCAATAACCATTGTTTTGAAAATAATGTCATGTGAACTCACACAACCGGCCGAATCCGAGCCTCCAAACCATCCAGCTAGGGGTCAGGTACCACACTAACACCCTTGTGACACGGTACTATATATACGCATCATATCAACAAAGTAGCCATGGAATAAAAAAAACAAATTGTTTTTTCCTGAGATTGTTTGAAACGGTCTATTCATATGCCCTAAAACATCTATTTAATTTAGGCATCAGTTGTCATATAGTCCTGACCTATTTTGGACTTCGAAGTTAAAATCTATCAATGTAATGTACATAATGGTTGACTAGAAATATTCTCTGAATGTAACAAACAAAAAATGGCTAAATAAAAATCCCAATCAGAATTACAAGACAAAAAATAATGACAAAAAGTGAAAAATATCAAGATTTTTTTAGAATATCAATAAATTCGAACTTATTACTTTGTAATAATATTATTATGTATATATCAACACATGTTGGGTTGAAATACGAACATTTTAAGACATATTGCAAGCCGATAGCCCTATTGAGTGAGGAATAATTCAAGTTTTCCCAAAGCTTATGATTGCTTAAAATAATGGCAGCCATCTTTAAAGATGGCCGCCAAAAGGTCATTTGGCAAAGTGACCCGCAAGTCCATCAACCATTTTCAGACTGCCGAGATATCAAGCTAACCGAAAATCATTGTTGGATCTGTTCACCTTTTTGGTAATGAAATTTGGTCTGTCACATGGACTAAGTGTGGTGTTCAGAGTTATTACTCTAAGTGTTGTCAGAGCTTGTTACACAATCAACCTGAAATAAATTAGTATAAATGAGGTTTACATTATTGTTTTATAATGTACGGTATAAATAGAATCTGCCGTCTGAGCTGTAATCTTTTGGTATACACTATATAAATGCTGTAGCTAAAAGTGCAGTCACGGCTCAATACTCTATTTGTACCGGTATGTGAGATGCTCTGTGAGTTCTCATAATTATGGTGGTTGATTTGTGCCATTTCGTGTTTTCGCCTTTTCATCCCGAAAAGTATATTTAATATTGTAGCACAGTTAAATATAGTCGCTGATCTCCGCCTGTTTGTTGACTAATGTTTACTGATATTATACATGCTCCGTTAAGTCAAATACAAGCTTTTACAAAGTTGGGTCTTTAAACAAGCTGTCTCATTTATTGCATCGATTTTCTTCATCAACTGCATTTAAGTTGTATTATTTGAATTATGACAAACTCTACACGACCTGGCTAGCTTGTATGGAAGCCATTTGACTGTTTTAAGGATCACTTAAGTTATTTTATCACGATGTGCTTTCAAAACACTGAATGGGTATTGTTTACTTTTCTACAATTAGTTTATTTTTGGCTTCTATAAGTTCTTGGTTTCACACTTTTCTCAAAAATTAGTATGAAGGTACCTGTAACTGTTGTTCGGCACAACTTGGCAATAAATTGACTCTACAACACCGGTAGACTCCCTGAAACTGCAGGTGACATAAGGGGATGTACTAGTATCAGGGATACATTTGTATCCTATCTGAAGTAATTTGTACCAAGAGTCAAACCTCTTACATTAAATACAACATGGCACTTATTGATGACAGGAGATTAGCAGATAGATAGTTCTATAGCTAACTTCCTTTATCTTCCTTAAACTTTTAAATATGGCATATTATAATGTAGCTTTCACAAGTCTTCAACCCAATACTTCATATCTAATTGTGGCCTGGCTTGTGATAAATACACTATATGGTTTGTATTTTGCCCTGAATCATGACATGAGCTCACTGGAGATAACTCTAGCCTTATCTATAAACAAGCAAGGATAATATCAACACTTCACAGTGGACTGACCGCTTGTTATAAGTGTAGATTGAAATAATACATGCGTTAAAAGCGATTACCCACCAGGTCAAACATAAATCAACGTGGAAAATGTATTTGATTGACAATTTATATTTGTGAACAACTTGCCAGTGTTATCATGGGAGGTCTATCTGACCATGTTATACTGAGAGTCCAAGCCTATGCTTATTAAAGTCACAGATGAGTCTCAGTTCAGTGCGGTAGATGAATCCATACTTTACCTCGCGAGGTAGAGTCATTACAGAACTCGCACATTATATATGTTACTTATGGTAGTGCTTAGCCAAGAGGTTTGGCACACACTTTTGGATTGAGAGGTCCAGAGTTCAATCCCTGTCTGTACCACTGCTTACTTTCTCTGAGCAAGAATACCCACTTTACCCAGGTGTATAAATCCCTATGGCTGCCTGAGAGAGTCGAAAGCCAATGTATACATACTTTGAATGTCATTGGCGCCACTTAGTGTAACAACAGTTACTGACTTGCAACTCAATGATCATTGCAAATAGGTAAAGTTTGTATTGTGTACAGTCTGCCTAACAGACTTTATAATGTCTGAAAGTAGACTTTTAATTGGTACTTTACTTTACTCTTCTTTCTGTATTCCTTTCAACCATAGATAATTGCTATACATGTCAGTTATTGTTTGATTTTTGTGCAATACTTTTTTAGTTTTTACACTTTCAAACTTTTAAATAATTAAACCATTTTATAGTTTACTATTGGAGTGAATGTACACAGTTTGTAAACCACACTGTCACTGCTCCGTAATAATCCCTAATTATGCAAAAAAAAGTGAAGTATTGAAAGTTTGATAGACTATGATATGTATCAAAGGACATTAAACTAGCTGTGTATTCTTAACTTCGTTTTTTTCTGTGTATGAATAAACGAGATGTCTTATTTGCTTTTATATGCTCCAATAGCAGTGCCTGGTACTATAGGTTTAAATACAGACCAATTATAACTACATTTATACATTTTGTATTCGGATAGATGGTTTTCATATAACTTGACTTTTCAAGGTTGTCGCTTGTGTATACTCTTCAATGAAAGAAGGAACGAAAATCTGACTTCCTTGAGTTTAGTTTCAATTTTTGAAGATTGAACTTTGCTAGATTACTTAAGTTACTTTGGGCCATAGACACCAGGTTTTATGTCAATTTCCTAATTCTGAACAATACAATAAAATACGTGTTGTTTGATAATTTGTTGGAATTTTGTTATAACTAACAAACTGATTTTTCAAAAATTGAATATTTTATTAGTTTGAGTATTTGAATTTACTTCGGACCAAAGCTTGAGGTTGCCTCCCTCATGGATGAAATGTATATTAAGAGCTGTAAATGATGTTCTGTTCCCACAATATAGGATAGAGGATATGTGATGTGTTTGTGAGATAAAATGACAAAATTCACTTATCAAACATTAGATACAACATATTCTTGGATTATGACAGGCTATCAAAAACAACAAGAAAATACAAAGAAAAAGTCCATAATAACAATTTGGTACTTTCATAATTTAGCTAGACAGCATAAATACTTTTATCAGAAAATCAGAACAAATTCTCTCATAATGCATGTCAAAATACAGTATTTCGAAACTATACAAGTATAGTACATGCAAGTAAAAAAAAATGTTTCTGTCAAGATCCGAAGATTATCTCAAATATAGATTTTAGCTTGAAGTAGGATATTGTGAAGTTTTACTGTAATAAGCTCCATACAATGTTGTCATTGTGTGATACAGATATTGATATCAGTCTGACTCTTACATGGTAATAAGTCTACAATAATCTACAACAGTAGTTGCACTAAGATAAGTTAATATAGCCCACGTTGGTGGTTGTTCTTCCAAGTTATTTATTCCTGAATACAGTGTGCAATCTGCTATTAATATATATATATAACCGCCTTGATATTTTAGTGGTAGAACGTGTGCTTTGAGTGTGGAGTAACAGGTTTGATCAGTGCCAGGCTGTGTCATACTAAGACAAAATAAAATGGTACCAACTTAGTCATTCCCTTGCCAGTTGTTAAGTGTTGTAAGAGAAAGCTAGCTTATGTATCTTATACCCTCCTGGCGATGGATAACATCAGGAATGAGCTACCGTATGTATCTAGAGTGATGAATATAAGTAATAAGAACTTGTTTTACAATCCACATAGAAAAGATGAGTTTGAAATTTGAACTATTCCTAAGAAATAATGTCTATCACTGTATGTCTTATATACATTGTGTTTGTGTTTCAACTATTAATACGTTGATTATTATATTTCAGCTTGAAGGTGTATTCATGTTGGGGATTGTTGGTGTCGTACTCGTGGCATTGCGTGTATACTTCATGGGAAATAAACCACCTGAATTCTCACCGTCAGACAACCCAGCGTCGGATTCTGACAGCTTTATAACGAGAACATTGACTTACTTTCTTTACCCGGCACTAAATGTCTGGATGTTAATATGTCCAAAAATACTCAGTTTTGATTGGTCGATGGCGTCCATTCCTCTTGTAGAGACAGTATGGGATGCCAGGAATATAGTAACCATAACGTTCTACTCTATTATTGTATATTTAGCCATTTTGACATTATCATATACACAGAGTTACCCCAGTGACGAGAAACATTTAATGAATGGTAACGGCCATTCCAGTCATATCTCACACTCTGTCAAACATTCTATAACTGCTGGGAGACACAAGGTACAGCAGACACAGCGGCAGACGTCATTCACAGGCATCAGTAATATCACAAACATTAACACTGTGAGTACTGTAGCCTCCTCACATTCCATGGATGTTCTCATATTCTCCATTCTTATTCTCGTTCTCCCGTTTATTCCCGCTACAAACTTGTTTTTCTACGTTGGATTTGTTATAGCAGAGCGTGTTTTGTACATTCCTAGTATGGGGATGTGTTTGATAGTTGCTCATGGTTGCCATAAATTATACAAGTCATTTGAAAAAGAGGGAAGTGGAAAAGAGAAATTGGTTGCCATAGCGATTGCAATTTTGATAAGTTTTTATGGAGTGAAGACAATGCTACGAAATAGAGACTGGTTATCTGAAGAAAGATTGTATGAATCTGGTATTCCTGTAAATCCACCTAAAGGTAGGTTCTTGTGTTAAATAAACCTGACCTTAAACATTTCTGTGTTTGGGGTTAGCAGACTTATATACATTAAATTTTATGATACGCAGATTAAATAAAGTCAGTAAGTTAATAAAAACAATGATATAGTATTGAGAGGCTAAACACCTCCCAATGACTCCAGACAGACCCCAAATTTGTTCAGTTGCTGTGATTTTCATTGATTAGGTTGGTTAACTCCGAACAAGAACAGTTCCAAGGTCGGGCCTAATAGGATGTCTGTAAAACTAGTTTCCATATCATTGTTCTATATCTTTAATAAGTATTTGATAAATATAATAAATCAGGGGTGTCAATATTCCTGGATTATCCGGAATTCCGGATTTATCTATCCTGAAAGAGCTATGATTTCTGACCAAAATAAAAGTTATTTGATGAAAATATCTCAAGAAATGGCAAAGTTATGGTAAATTTAATCTGCTCTGAAGGATTTTACTCAATACAAACTGAGTTAAGTATGGAAACAATATGGTTTAAGGTCTCTTGTTGGCAAAAATGGTTGACTGCATATGATTTTCAGGATTTTTAATTTGTCTCTGTTGACACCCTTGTAAAATACAAATCTAAAAGACCGATAGTCCAGAGTTTCAGCTGGAAATTGATATTCTATGTTCTGTGTAAGAACTATGCATATATTATTCATGCAAAAACAAGTACTAAGTAGAATTTGTTGTCAAGTTGTAGATCTATAATGGCTAATGTGTTATTTTCAGCATGGGGCAATTTGGCAAATATCTACAATCGTGAAGGTAGATTACAAGATGCAGAAGATGCATACAGAAATGCATTAAAACATCGATCCAACATGGGAGACACTCATTATAATTTGTAAGTAGGCTCGTATACATCATGTAGGCCCCTATCACATATACTGTAAGTAGGCCCGTCATGTAGGCCCCTATCACCTATACTGTAAGTAGGCCCGTCATGTAGGCCCCTATCACCTATACTGTAAGAAGGCCCGTCATGTAGGCCCCTATCACCTATACTGTAAGTAGGCCCGTCATGTAGGCCCCTATCGCCTATACTGTAAGTAGGCCCGTCATGTAGGCCCCTATCACCTATACTGTAAGAAGGCCCGTCATGTAGGCCCCTATCACCTATACTGTAAGTAGGCCCATCATGTAGGCTACTCTGTTCATTAACTTACTGCCACTCACTTTATCATTATATTTTTGCCATCCTTGCAAGATGTTCGCAACTCTTACGAAAAATATGGAATTCATGATTTAACTCTGATTTTACATTGATTGAGTTTAGATATGCATGTGGAGGGTATAAGTTGAATAATTTTCCAGGAAAACTAATGGGCTAGACAGGTGAGGTAAACATTTGTATGTTAGTCAAGGGAGGTAAATGTTGGTGGGATTATTCAAAATTCAATTTGCAATCTAAGTGGCTTTACTTAGGGAGATATATTATTATACTAATTAATAGATTCATGAAGGGAATTAACTATTAACAGGGTGGCCATAGACTCTTAAAAAAAAGGGAAACAGGGAAAATGCCAAAAACAAATGCCTGTAGGGAAAAATCATGGAATTTCAAAATTGGGCAAAAATCAGGGAATTAATGCATCAGGGAATTCTCTTCATGACTTTATTAAATAGATGTATTTGTTCATAAAGACTGTAAGCAACATGTATTTATAATAAGATACGATAAATAATAAGTTTGATGGTGAATTAGGTATGGCTATCAGGAGAGGTTGGAGGCCATATTTTCAGCTGTATGTGAGTTGCAAACACCACTAACAATAGAGGAAATCACCTTTTTTGGTAACAGAAAAATCAGGGAATTATCAGGGGATTTCATTCTTCATTTTAACGTGGTCACCCTGTTTTGAGAGGTTGTATCAATGTTTCAGAGGTATACTGCTGCAGAATCAGAAAAGAACATCAGAAGCGATTGAAAGTTATAAAAACGCTTTATCATGCAGACCTAATTTATCAAGTAAGTCAGATTGGTTGCTATGGAGATGCATGTATAAACTATGCTGTTGTTTTCTCATTGCATGATGCCAGAGTTCCCTTATGTTGTTATTTATAACAGTTTGTAAACAAAACAATATTAGAATGGAAAGCTTTGAATCATACTCACCTGTTTGGAATGTTCCCACTGGTCATCAGTATATCAGTCGTATGGAGACTACCCAGTCATATTGTCTTGACAATGAGCCTACCTGCAGTAACCTGTATATACCCTTATATGCTGAGTGTCGAGCAACTGAGATATATAATACCAGTTCCATTTTTAATGGATGAAATCTGCATTCTCAGGACATACACTCCAACCACTTGGCGAGGCATACGCTCTAACCACTTGGCCAGACATAAGCTCTAACCACTTGGCCAATGAGAACGTTCTCTTTATATAAAATCTCCAAATATAATATAGTTTAGTTACGTAGAATTATTGATGTGAATGCCAGTATATATGTACATATAACATGACTTGTATTATTACCATGATTGCATGTTCTCATTGCTATGAACTTATGCAGTAATAGTAGAGCACTAGACTCTCACCTAGCATAGACCAGATGGACTCTTTAAGTTGGTCATGCCCCATGCAACAGTCCTGTCTTTCTATTGTTGAAAATGTCAGTGCCAGTTGCTTGCAGAAGTGCATGGCCAGTTTATTGTTAGCACTGGTTGATAGATAAGCCCAGGAAAACTGGTAAAGTTAAATGACTGCTGTAAATATGTCAGAGAAATCATTGAAAAAATGGCACTAACTTAATGAAAACATCAGAACAAATTCTGTGAAAGTGAAATGATAGTTTAAAACTTAGTTTTAAATATGGTAGCAGTAAGTAAAATATTAATAATGTTATGTTAGGTAAATAATTCAGGCATTTTAAAATTGCTTCTCAAAGTATCCTAGATTTGTTCTGAGAATCCTGCAATTATTGTCTGAAAGCAATTGTCTTGACATTAACAGTAATAGCTTAATTGCATGTGAGCTTGTTAACTTGCCGCATACTGGTAGTTGGAATTGCTGGGACAAATCAACCAATCCTTCTGTAAAAATATTTTTGTTTTCTAAATTTAACTTTTACTTTAATCACTTTAAAGTTGTATTGATTTCTACAAAACTGCACATGGAATTACGGTTAACTAGACAATTGCTGTGCTTGTCTGACATGTGTGCTAGAATGATGATAATTACTGCTACTTAGTACACACAACATTACATGTAATTCACTTTACAGCTTAATTAAGTAAAGTACTGTAGACCAATTTACTTTCGTGAATACTAAATTTCGCATTTTGTCGATTGTCGGCATATTTGTGACTTCAAATTTTTCGTTTTTAAGATTCCCGCCATCCATGTCCATGTTTATTTTAATGTTTTTAGCACTTTCACGGTGACTTATTTCGCAAAATTCTATCACTTGTCAACTCCGCAAATTAAATCAGGCAAAATAATTTCTTGGTTAAAAGTATGCATCACTTGATATCCAAGTCAACCCACAGCATGTGTTGATCCAGACGGGGACACAGGGTTCAGAACCCCCTGAAATTTTGGTAAAATAATAATAGAAAATATCTGGTTTTGACTGATTTCCTTCATAATTCTGTGACAGATTATCAATTTGTATACCCCAATCTTTGATGAGGGGGTATATTGCTTTGCACATGTCTGTCTGTAGACCAATTGGTTTCCGTTCAATAACTTAAGAATGATTTTGAGATCAGTAGGTCAAAGGTCAAGGTCACTGTTACCTTTACCATTTCTGACTATTCAAATGGTTTCTGTTCAATAACTTAAGTATGCTTTGCCCAAGGATCTTCAAAATTTGCATGGTGGTTGGTCATCACTAGTAGATGATCCCTACTGATTTTGAGTTTAGTAGGTCAAAGGTTCTGACTATTTGGCTGCCATGGGGGCATCTCTTGTTAAAAGTAATAAAAAACTGTGGTAGCATGAAATACAGGGGAGTGGGGGGATGATAGTCTAGAAATTTACAAAATGTTCTAGCTTAATGCATTGAATGTGTCTCTTTGTACATTTATAATATAGTTTCCTCACCATGTTAATTAACATCATTAACTGAGAAATGCATGTTTAATCTACCCAGTCCTCTATTATCTAATACTGCATGTTTTCAGTGGCACATTTGAATCTGGCAATACTTCTCTCACAGCTCGGCAAAAATCCGGAGGCTGAAAAGGTAGAGTACATTACTATGTATGGTTTAGTCCAGAGAATTTGACATGACTCGAGCTCGACCTTCTATTAGCATAATTTAACAGCTGATATTGTGTCTACATTTATAACCCCGGTTGTATGTTTTTATAAGCGGGAAGTATCACAAGGAAACTCGTGTAATACCAACACAAGTCTTAAGGAAGGATATTGCACGATTTCCTAGCAGGATTTCTATATTCAACACAAGAACCTTGTAATATATTCATGCATAAGGTCATGATCAAGTCAAATTCTCTAAACTATAATCATCTCAATTAAGCAACCACCTGTCTTAAATAGCCAATTATAAACAGTCTGATGTATCCCTTGATTAGTTTATAATGGTGTTTGGTAACAGAATAAAGTATATAGTCAAACCTAGGTTAGTGATCACATCAATTAAGCAACCACCTCTCTTTAACAGCCAACTTTATCGAATTTGAATGAGCAATTTTCATATTAGATGCACATAGTTTAACAGTCACTTGCTTGAAGCAGTTAACATTCAATTCTCTGCCTGACTGACATCTTAACTATTGGATCTGTTTGGCTGTTTTATGAAAAAAGGATACTGAAAAAATGTTTAATATACGTTTTAAGTTTAAAATACCATTTACATGTACTCCGTAAATGAATTTACAAGCATTTCTGCTGGCATTTGCTGGTACAATATTCTCCATCGTGGGTGCTGTTTTGAGTATTAATGTATGTTTTTGGGGCATTTTGTATGAAAGAATTTTGTGGCAAGGAAAGGGCACAGAGCGTTAGTTTTAGTATATTATATGTACTTGTATATGTTTACAGGAATACAGACTATGTGCTGATCTGGACACTTCAAAGTTAAAAGATCCGCGTCTACATGAATCTACCAAAATCTCGTGTCTGTATAACTTAGGTAGATTATACAGTAACACCAAAAGACATGAGGTATACTTACATATTGTAGTTCCTTGTTTTCTGTAATGTATGTGTATCTCTATTATATAGCATATTTCATTGTGTAGGACTGTAGGTTATCATCTCTCCCGCATATGCTGGTGGACACATATTGATTTTGTGCTGGTTATTGGGATGTTTGTCTGTCTAGATGGGTGGATGTCACAAAGTTTATCTTCGCTTGTTCTCCTTAACTTTTAGTCATAGTTCTATGACACTTCACATGAATAATATAATTGATACCTAGCCTAGTTGTGTATATAGTCAGGAAATTTGGGTCAAATGAATTTTGCGAGAGTTATGGTTCTTTGTGGGAGATATACATTTCTGTGCCAAAAAACTTTCAGTTCTTAGTACAGCAATGTGCTTTGCACATGTTCAATACAGTATTTTGACACTGGCCATGAATCTAGTTACTTGATAGAATTGTTTATCAGCACATGAAGGTGTGAACCTAGTGGTTTAGGGTTTGCCTGCACATACAGTACAACCTCTCCAGAGTGACACTCTTTACAGCAGCAACCCCTATGACAATATCCTCAAAATTTACCTATGCTAATATTTATTATTAATATAACCTCGGTGCAGCAGCAACCTCTAAACAATGGTCAATATATGTAGCTCACAAAGGTTGTTGCTGTACAGAGGTTGTACTATAGTTTTAGCAGTGTTTGGAAAACTATATTTGAGGATTTCCATGTTTCCTGATATATTGCTTATGTTGGTATTATTCCTGCTCTAGGAAGGACTGAGGTACATGTACATGAATTAGTTGAGAATCCCATGAAATCTGTACACAGTGTCAATCATTTGTAAGACATGCCTCAACCACAGGTCCGTGAAAAGTGACCCAGTCCACCTATATATACATAGACGGTATTGTCATTTTTCATGGACCTGTAACCTCAACATTGACTTGCAATATGCTTTAGTAAATCCCAGTATATCAATAGCAGGGTTCCTACAATTCCAGAATAATTTGATTTACTGCATTAAAAAGAATAATCTTTCCTGCACAAATAAAAGTTATTTGATGAAGAAATTCCAAGTTTTGACTAAGTTATGACCATTGGAAATTTCAAAAGCAGAATTTTAGCGATAGAACCATGTATAAACCGAAATTTGGTGAAGAGATATGTACTTATGGCACTGAAAACTTGCGGCTCATTTTCAGGATTGGGCATTATGCCTCAGTAGGATCCCGTATATTAGTATATGTCCTACATGTATAAACATTGCATTGTTTCTCTTCATTTTCAGGAAGCACTTGTTGTTTTTGAAGAAGCATTACGTAGAAGACCCGATCATTATGCTCCTCAATCTTTGTATAACCTCTATGGTACGTGATCATTTTATTTGCTCCGTTATCTACTGGTATAGTTATTGTCATGTCCGTCCGTCCATCTGTCCGCTTGTTTGTTCCATTGAAAAACTTGAAAGTTCTTGAAACACAAATATTTTCAAAGTCCATCAAGTCAATGCTTTCAAACTAGACATACTTGTTTACCATCATAAATAATTTACATTGTCAAAGCCACACTATCCAATAATTGTACAGAATTATTGTCCCTGATATATTTTAGCTAATTATTATGGACAAAGCCTCCACTGGGGTATAAGCGTTTACTGAACGCAGTCTTGCATGATGTTTGAAACAGCACTGTTAGATCTGACTGATTGCAGATATCAAGTTACTGTAGTTTTGGCATAAATAATAACTGATGAATACATGACAGTTTATTGTAGTAAAATTGGGACAAAGAGTTTCCATTCATTGCTGCTATGAATATTTAGTACGTACTGAAGTTAACCAATAACCATGTAAAATCATAGACAAAGAGTTCCGATTCACTGCTCATATATCGCTGGCTTAGAATGAGAAGGTCGTAAGACCCATACATATTTGAAATCTGCATCTCAAGACACTTCTTAAGAATCAATTTTCATGAAAATCGCAAGTGGTCATGTTGACCAAACATAAGTTTTTCCTTAAGCAGAGTAGTTTTCAGACAGTTTTTCTTGTTTTCTCAAAAATGTGTTTTTGTACTTATGACCTTCTCATTCTAAGCCAGTGATATTTATGTATATTTTATAAGTCCTCTACCGGTTTTGACCGGAGCCTACCAGTTTTTGACCGGAAGGGACTATAGGTTTGCCGTCCGTCAGTCTGTCAAAAAATCTGGATCCTGACATAACTCAAACAGTTTCCAAGCTACAGGGGCGGATCCAGGATTAAGTGTTAGGGGGGGGCGTGGAATGAAAAAAGAGCTTGGGGTCCAGAGGGCCGCAAGGGCCCCTGGTGGGTGCAGGGCAAAGCCCTGCTAGGGGGTCCAGGGGGGCGAATCACCCCGGTAGCTCCTCGATTTTAGTGATTTTTAATGCTTAGACAAGCACTCCTCGAGCATGTCGCGCCTTATGTGCTTGCATCAAAGTACCTAGGTTAGTGGAAAATGTTAATTGCGCGCAGAAAGCAGAACAAAAATGACTTTAAATGAGTGATTTAGTGTGATACAACAAATGAATTGACTTTACTTTGGCGATTTTAGGGGGGGGGCGTATGCTCATATATTTATGTATATTTTATTAGGTGAAGTATTCTCCAACCTGGGACGTACAGATGAAGCCATACATTGGTTTAATGCTCATATATATTTATGTATATTTTATTAGGTGAGGTATTCTCCAACCTGGGACGTACAGATGAAGCCATACATTGGTTTAATGAAGCATTAAAAGTGAAACCTGATCACATACCAGCTCACCTTACAATGGCTAAAGTATATCATAACATGGTAAGATTTAGTGGTGTTTGGCCGTTTGTTAGCTGTATCTGAATACATACCAGCTCATCTTACAATGGCTAAAGTATATCATAACATGGTAAGATTTAGTGGTGTTTGACCCTTGGTTAGCCTTATACAGTTGTTTGTAATTATTGCTTGCTGAAGAACTAGTATGTACTTGTCGGTGATTAGCTTTAGGAAACTGGTTCGATACACAATACACTGTCACTGTAATTGAAAGCAAAATTGTTGAAAAATAGTGTTAACCTGATATAAACAAAATATTAGACATGAATCTTTCAAAAGGGGTAGGTATTATTGATAGTTTTAATGAGTTAATCTCTCGATTTTTCTAAAAATAAGTATGTATGTTCAATTAAATGTTATTCGTGTTTGGTGGTTACATTCTATTTTTGGTCAACTCTCGATATCTTGAATTTCTCGGGACCGTTGAAATAACTTCGACATAACGAAAATTCGAGATAGAATTTTCTGCCTCAAAGTTGCAAGTTTACTAATTTCTGTCATTTTACGGGTCGCCGCCATAATGCTACGTCGTAAGAACGACATATTCATGAGAAATGCTTAATTTGATATTTATGTACATGTTTTACTCTTTAATCATTATTTTTACAAACAATTGTTCGAGATGACATGTTAATTGATGTTTGGAGGCAACTCCGAATCTTCATGACAAAAAGTCTTGTTTGTGCAAATTGTCGCAAACAAATAATTGTTCAACAATGGTAGGTGCGAAAATTACAGGTAAATCGAAGATTTGATACTCGCGAGGCGTGAAAAACATCTGACGCTAGTCGGATACAATCAGAATTCGACCCGACTTCGAGTTGAACAATACAATTAACGTCCGAATTGGTTAATCGGGACCAAATAAATAATTCGAGATAACGAAAAATTCGAGCCTAAACTTTGAGATGGGTCTCGATATTTCATAAAGACAAAGAAGGAAAAAAATCTGGACTTGAAAAAAACTTCGACATAACAGAAAATTCGACATAAGCGAGTTCGAGATAACGAGAGTTGACTGTAATTATAAAGACTGAATTCAACAAGGAAACACGTGGGTATACCAAGTTTTCGTTCTGAGTAAAATTATAAAATTATTAATACGTTTGTTTATTTTAAGGGTAAAACACAGGAAGCGGAATCTTGGTTCCAGAAAGCAAAACAGATTGATAGTGAAGATATGTCTGTACACCAACATTATGGTATGTTACTTAGCAACATGTGTTACTATGGTTACAGGGTGAAAACTGAGAAACTTCTCTTCAACTACCACGGCCATATCTTTGATATTAATTTGGTACATATACAGCATGGTCTGGAGGACCTCTACCAAGATTGTTCAAATAACGACATCATGGTCAACATTGACTCCGCTCTGGGATCACATGTTTTTGGTATAGATTTCAATATGCCATTGGAAAAGTTTAAAACTTGCAATACCCAGAGCTTTAAAGCTTGTAGTGAGCCATCATCTTGAGCTCCTTCAGCTAGAATGTATTAGAGTTGCCCATATACTGACCAAATTACCGTGTATATATGTTTTATAGGAAAAACATTATTATTTTCTTGAATCACTAGACTTACAGGCGAGATGTAATGTTGCTTTGCCTTGTTCTTACTTTGATTGTGTTCTGGATTAGAATGTTATAAATACAGATACTGTTTAAGTGAATATTTTTATAGATCAAAAAGTTCTGAATTTTCAACATTTACAGTGTGGAAATATTAACAATTTGTTTGATCTCATTCTGGCATTTTTTGTAGGCCAACATTTATGCTAGGGCAAGTAGTTTTATTATGGCAAAATTTGTCAATATTTCTATGTTGCTAAGTTAACCAGCTATACTGTAGTGTATTATTTTCAGCTCAATTCCTCGGGGAAACAGGAAGATTGAAGGAAGCGGCTGATATCTATAGGAAAGCTTTAGAGAAAGATACAGATAGTTTTGAGTTGATATTTAATGCAGCTAATGTCTTCAGGCAATTAGAGGAAAATGATCTAGCTGAAACATTGTTCAAGAAAGTAACACAACTTAGACCAAATGTAAGTATTATGTAGATCATGATTATTCAAATATTTGAAATGGAAGGTTTTTTTAAGGTTTCATAATGAATACAACTGCCTTGCGTTCAACGAAAAATTACGTGAAATACATTTTGTACCTGTTTCGTACCTGGTACAAAACATGCGTCACATGATTCTTCGTTGAACGCAGGGCTGGTTACTTGATTGACAAATTTTGCTGGCAGTGATGGACATCAGGCATCCATCATACATATCTCAACATTTGTTTTCCTAATGTCTTGAAACTCTTATAATGCTTGGATCCTCAAACTGTGTATAGAGGTTGGTAATCAACAGTAGATGGTCCTATTGATTCTAAGGTCAGTAGGTCAAAGTAGCTGTGACCTTTAACAAGAATAAATACTATTTAATAGACCAAATGGTTTCAGACCAATAACACAACAATGGTATGGTCATGGATCTTCAAACTTTATAGAGGTATTGGTTACCATCAGTAGTTGATTCATTTTGATTTTGAAGTCTGACTATTTGGCTGCCTCGAGCATACATGTTTTACAAACATCTCTTGTTTACATTATGACAATACTGTATGTATTTGTATTGTTTCAGGAAGCAGCTGCTCACATGAACCTTGGAGCTATGTATCATTCTAATAATAAACTGAAGGAAGCTGAGAAGAGTTATTTACGTGCCTTGGAAATCAAACCCGAAGATGAGTTGACAAAACAAAATCTCAATAAATTACGTAGTTTGATGGCTAGTAGAGGCTGAAAGGAGAAATCAGACTGAGGTGTGGTAACCATAGTAACGAGAAGAAGAGATGATTATTGTGATAATTGTGCTAATGATGATAATCCTGCTGACACGAGTGGATGACAGGTCTATACTGACAGGGTTGTATGGAATGGAAGTTGTCTAGCTGTGACAGTAGATAACAGACTGGCTAATAAAAAGGCAAAAGACCAAAAATGCTGTGACCCATCTAGAGGCATGTCACCTGTTTCCCACTGTGAACATACTGGTGTGTGTAATGTAGTGTATCCCTTACACAGCAGCTGGTGTTCTAAGGCACACATATTTAATATCGTTGAGAGGTTGTTGTTATAGAGAGGTAGTTTTAAAATTTGATTATGTATACTATTTCAACAGAGGGACTCACAGGGAAGACTGGGTCTGCCTAACTGTGTTGCCTCATGTTATTATAGAGGTTGTTGCTCACAATTGAGAGGTTATATTTTCTACCTTTGTATTGTACTGGTACCTGTGAAACATTTACAGTTACTGTGTTTATATGTAAATATTGTGCTAGACCTCTGATACATTTGGAACACAGTGTCTATATATCATTGAATGGTTTCCAGTTATATAGCTTTGTTAATGTTTTTGGTGTCTTATCTAGAAATCAGCATCTTTTATTATGTTTGATATTTTGTTACATTCCGTTTACTCACATGTAAATATATAAACCTACTTCCATATCACTTTACATTCAGAACTTTCAATTTGCTTGCATTATCTACATGTTTATACAATATAAGCAAATAACAGTGATGATTTACAGCCATTCCAAAATGTCACGATATTTTTAATTTCCATGCTACACCTTTGTATTTGTATAATAGAAGATTAAGTTATTAGTACAAACATTAGGCCTTTTTGACTTGGCTGTTTCACTGAGCAGATTATAGTCTTGTTCTCGTCTTCGATATTAAAGTTGTTGTATATAGTAGTGCTGTAAGTTTGGGACGGGAATCAGACTATAACCTGTTCTATAAAACAGCCAAGTCGATAAGGCCAATTAAGTTTAGTTTTCACTTATTTTGTATTTTCGAGTTTTCAGATATTTGCATTTCAACTTTTTGGTGAATTCTTGCATACACTTCGTATTTCGCCTTGACAGCATTGTGTTGTACATAATTCAGGCTTTACAATATTATGTATACATGTGCACCAAGTTTGTTCAAATGTGATATTGTTTCCGTAGCTACTGCTATTTGTATCCTGTTGTATGTACCAATGTTGCTCAGCAAAATTAAACTAGACATTGCTGAATTCATTGACTTGACTTCAGAAATAATTGGTTAGGATACATGCTGAGCAAAGTCTTTATTTGCCAAGTTTTCTGCTGAAATTGGCGTGCATATGAGTCAGGCCTGCCATAATAAAATCATGCAAAAGCCTGAGATTCTAGCAAACATTGAATTAAAGCGCGCAATGCTGGCAAATTCAATATTTTGCGCTTACGCGCGAACCGCTTAGTTCAAGCCGCTTAGCGCGCAAACCGCCTAGTTCAAGCTGCTTAGCGCGCAAACCACCTAATTCAAATCGCTTAGCACGCGAACCGCCTATTATATAGGCCCTCCAAGATCAAAAACCACTTCATTTAATTTGATAAAGCCATGCAAGTAGTTGTTCTGTAATATTTAGGTCTTAGAATAAATACCAAGGGAGAATTAGAGCTTTACATTTCTTGGTAGCCTTGTAGCCTCATATAAATCTATAAGTCTCTGCCTTGTCTAAGCAAATTTAAAAAAAAAAGATATTTCCTCAATTCTAATAAATTAATTAGCAAAAATATTTAACTCATGTTGATCAAATATCGACAAGTATTTCAAAAAATTTCGATTATAGATCTATATACAATTTAGCTTAAAAAGCAAATTAATAATATAAAAATGCAGAAAAAATGTCTGTAAAAGACCGACTTTAAAATCATCTATGTCAAAAAGTCGTTTTATATATTGAAAATGAAAGCGTTCAAGTGAGACAGATCTAGTATATTAAATCTGAATCAAATTTGGGGAACAATGGGAGGTAGTAAATTTTATGACGCCCGCTTCCTGTTAATTGCTTTATCACCAATTACCGACTGTCAATATACACTATGAACCATGTACGCTACGATTTTATGAAAACGGTATACACTGTGGAGAACTATGTATGCTTTGATTTTCTCAAGATTGCCGGTAAATTGGACCTCAAAGCCGGTGAGCCTGTAGTCGCATCAGATTGCCGGTAATTACCGGCTCAATGCCTGAGAAATGGCAGGCCTGATGAGTGCCTCCACCCATATTTGGACCTGGGTCGCCAGCTTAGACAGCAAGCGTGCTAACCACTGAGCTATTGAGGTACACTTGATATTATCCCACTTATTCTGACCAATAATTAGTAAGGTGGTGTCATCTCTGCTCTGGCATTATGTCAGCTACTAACTATGCTTACACAACTGTAAATAATAAAACTTATTTAGAATTCCGTTTAGAGTGTAATTATGCTGAGCAATATGAGGACATTTTGTGTTGTATTTGTTAATGCTACTCTTCTATTATTGTGTTGGTTTATGTGGTATTACATTTCTTTGCTCAATTACATTTCCATAATAATACATATATAAAGTATATTCACTATATTGCATTTAAATATGATGTTCTATCATTCTATAAAAACTTACAATAGACCAATAGACTTAATGTAGTTTCTCTATCATTGCTCATATTTTCACTCAGTAAGTATAGTATGAATAGCTGACTTAAATGAAGAATTCAGGTGATTAAATAAAAGGATCCACTTTTGGTTGTAAAACCATCGCAAATATTGCATATATTTTTATGATCCAATCACAGGTAAATGTATCATTGATGAAGAGAAAAATATTTTTTTCATAAAATTTATATTATCTTAGAAAGTTGGATTTGCACTAAAGTGGTCAGATTTTCACAGTATCAAAAAGAAGAATTGGCTTTCGATATCTTCATTAGTAATTACATTCATAGACAACATTGTTAGAACTCGACATTGAAGATGAAGCTCTCTAGTTTCTGAATATGTAAATATATGTTAAATAACATCAGTATTAATGAAATGTTGATTAAAAACAAACTGCACCTCAGTGACTGTGTGGTCAATTTCCTGTGTCATAAACCTTTCTAAGATAGAAGTTTATAAAAAATTATTTTTGTTTACTCTTTATTAATGATACAGTTACCTGTGGATCCAATGGATTGAATTGTAAACATCTGCCAAGCAATAAGGGCGTGGCTATTGTATCTCTGCTCTGTCATAAAATCTGTTGGGATGGGAGATACTTTCTCCAGTTTATCTACTTTATGTCATGTATGTGCCAATGCTTATAGCACAGAGAATTTGACCTTTATACATTAATAAATTACAAGGTTCATGCTTTTAATTAAAAAAATTTGCAAAGCAAATCGTGCAATATTGGTCCTTTAGATTTGTGTTGGTATTATACAGCTTGAGTGTCTTTGTGATACTTCCCACTTATGAAAACATACAACTGGGATTATAAATATAGACAATATATCAGCTGTTAAATTATGTTTTGAGTCATGTCAAATTCTCGGTGCTATACTTTTGTTTGATGTATGTTATGGTGTATTTATAAAAGAGGCGTTCACTTGATTTACATGTACAATCAATACATATAATTGCTGTTGTGTGATTATATTGACTTGCGAATCAGATTTTGAGATTTTGGAACTGATGACAAAACATTGGTGAAAATTGCTTCATGTTTGTATTTACATGTGTAGGAAAGGAAATGATTCTCCTAATTAAAAGATTAACTTTCATTCCAAAATTTGTGTGAATCTCTGACGTATGATTTGTATATTGATATTATTATTGTTTCCATGCTGTATTATTGTTAGATATAGGTTACCAGCAAAATGCTGAGGTGAACTTCTGTGATCTGTCTTTGTCCCTGATAACCACTTTTTTTTCAGAAATATACATTTAACGTCAGGGCCTGTATTCATTAAACATTTTATTTATGTCTAATTGTAAATACTGGCCCAGTTCTGTTGCTCTGCCTGTCTGTTTAACATTTACGCTCATTATGTCCCCTATCTTTGATGAGGGGGTATATTGTTGCTTTGCACATGTCTGTTGGTTGGTAGGTTGGTAGACCAAATGGTTTCAATTCAATAACTCAGGAACGCTTTCCCTATGATCCTCAAACTTTACATGGAGGTTGGTCATCAACAGTAGATGACCCCTATATATTTTGAGGTCAAAGGTCAAGGTCTTTATGACCTTCACCATTTCTGACAATTGGGCTGCCATGGGGGCAATTGTGTTTTACAAACAGTCAAATCTACAATAATGTGCGATGCTCATTCTTGGTGAAATAGAAACTGGCTAATTGTCTCAAGACATAGATGACTTGAATACCAAATACACACACATTGTGCAAGTAATGAGTGTTGACAGTACAGTACAACCTCTGTAAAGCAATACCCTCAGGGAGCTGCAAATAATGGCTGTTCTTTAGAGGTTTTTGATCTACATGGTCACTCTGAGGAGGTTGTAATGTACATATTAAGTGACCTTATTGATAACTTCAATAACACTGAAGAGTTATTGTGATCACTTGAATGTGTAGTTTTTGCTCAAGACGATAATTAGGCCCAAAACCTCGGATGCATCTCAAATAGAAGTCTCGTCTTAACATGGAGATTGTGCTCAAATCGGTCAGTGTTTAATGTGACAATATCTGGGTTGAGATTGTTCTCAGAAGTGAGATATTTTCAGGAGATCGAGGCCAGAACTTAAGTGTATTGCAAGTTTAACATTCCTTTTTACAACTGTCTGAAATGCTATGTATTATACAAGTATAGCACAGGTACCAGGCACATTGTTTGGTCCCAAAAAATAACTGGTTGGTGAAGTTGTTCGCTGTAGAATAATTTAACCCCAAAAACTTTTTTCGAAAAGTTGGTTAAAAATCACGATGCCTGGCCCCTGTGTTACAGAGTAGTGTAATGTTACATTTATATTAGTGACTTTACTTGATTATTTACGTCATAATATTTCTTTATTCTGCAATAGCTTTATACATTCCTTTAAAGATTGAAGCAATATTGTCGGAGAATGTTTGTTAGTGAATTATTTACGTTATTATAGAACAATGAATAAATATGTTAGAAGAGTATCTGTGTTTCTCATTTATTTCTGCATGTATGGTTGGAACATCCATATTTTATGCCTCCCACATCGACTGAGTGGAGAGATATGTTATTTCTATGTTGGATGTAATTACATGAAATCAGTGTAGTATTTCTCATTTGGACAATCCAAGACTTATATACTGGGTGTCAGTGAAAAGTTACCACTTATATTTACCTCTGTATTTTGTATACAATATAACCTATCGGTACAAAGTGTGTGCATTTGAATATTGGTAAAGAGGATAGCTGTGACTACACAGTAAGGTCAAAAGATAGTCGTGTTCAGCTTCTAACAGTTTAATGTGAATTTTAAAATATAAGTCAATAGGGTGGTAACTTTTCTTTGATGCTGAGTATTTGTCTGGATGTCATAAAAACACCATTGTTCTCCTTGACCACTGACCATATTTCAATGAAACTTCACATGATTACTTGGTACCAAGCCTAGTGGAGCTTAATGGTTAGGAACTTTGGGTCAGATGACTTTCTGGAGTTATGTACCTTTGGTGGTCAAATATTAGTTATGGGAAACATACATTTTTGTGTCAAAATCCATCCTAGTTTTACTGTCCACCTTAGGAAAACAGGCTGAGGGTATGGTTCAATGTTGTGATATACCCAAGTCCTTAAACTTATATTGCCGAAGGTCCCTTGTTTGGTGCGCAGCACTTAAGAGTTGACTTCTAGCGCTGGTTGGTGAAGTAATAAATATCACACTTTGTATACCTTAATCAGGAAACCATTTATAATTCCATAAAATCAGTTTATGAATGATACAAAGCATGCTTAGATGGTTACAGATAATAAAAAACAACATTTACATGATCTAGTTTAATGAATGAGTATATTTTCAGTGTGCATAGAGATTCACACAGTAACAAGTTAAACAATCATAACATCAAATCATAGCACTTTACTGATAATAAATGCATGTATACAACATGAGAGGAGAATGGCATCATTTAACCCACAAATAAGTTCAAAGTAATGAAACATTTCACATATTAACACTTCACTCAATAAAAAGAATCCACCACTTGTCTTTGGGATCAACACTTATTAAACTCATCGCGAAAAACAAATTGTTAGCTTGCCAAAGGCTCGTTTAACAACCTGTGTTTTCTAGACTTGTTTAAGAAATGTTGATCTCCAAAGACAACTCATGACAGATCCTATATTTCTGTAATTGGATTGTCTCCCTTTCATACTCATAATTGGAATAATAATGGAGAATGGACTGGGGATAAGGGAGTGATTTGATGTATCTATGGAGTTAAAGGTTCATTCATTCGACAGTCAGCTGTCAAAACAGAAACATTTAGTACAGCTAAATTAAGCATGGGAACAAACAAATTAATTCACTTATAATGCTCTTGGGAATAAAAAAGTTTACAAGAGAAAACAAGACATCATTCAATAAACCCCAGTGGACAGCAACATTTATAACTGCTGAATAAGCATTTAAAAACAACACATGGAAACAAACATTGGTTGTTTGACTGCCCTTGTGTAATATTAATGCTTAATCCATCACGTAAGAACATGGCAGATCAAATACCTAGTAGCCATTTACTGCAGAAAGAACAACTGATGATCAGTACATGGTTGCTTCAAACAATCAGTCAGTAGACATGTTTGCAAATACTGCATCTTTACAATAAAATAAGAATTCAAATGCATATTATGTGGATGAATATGTATATAAAAAAAAATTATCAAAAATATTAATTGAGTTTAACTGGATTGTCATGGCAACAATAAGTATTCTTGGATTTGACCATTCAAACCCAATGAACACAATCAAAGCAGAAGTACTTGGCCTAGTAAAAAAGGAACATTTTCCAAGTATTAAAACAATATGCTAAATATGCAAACCATTTTTAGTGTCAAAAATTTTTTAAAATTCAAACGATAAGAGGTCTACACTGACAGGCACACAATATGCCGAATGATTTACTTTCACATTGATGACTAGAAACCAAATGCTCTGACATATATACACATACTGCCAATTAAAACATGATTGGACAAAGTTATATACTAACCCCCACAAGGGGCCATAACTCCAGCAAAAATCATCCAACGTAAAATCAATGTCACCCCCACTATATTTCGGTGATATAACCATGGTACACACTCTTAAGTGAATACTTGATCAATGATGCACATAAAAATACTAATTATCACAGCAAATGTTTACGAATATTTTCTCTCGCCATCGGACAATAAATCCCTCGATACCAGTAATCTCATCACCTCATTGGTTCCTGCAATTATACAATATGAATATTAAGAACAAACCAGAAATAACAAAGGTACATTTCACTATTATGGGAAATCAAAATCACATGCTCAGGTGTACATTAACATAAGATTTCAAGCTGAACTGCCACTTTTCATCCGGGAAAATGAAAATGACCCAAACGTCTCAAGTTATTAAATTTGACAAAACATAAATTGTAGATGTTTGTTTGTAAAATAAAATTCGGGTTAAACGCTGTTTCTCAACAATTTTCAGCTTTATATGGCGGCCAAATCACAACACCAGTTTTCCTGGACTGTATCTTAACTAGTACTAACTTACCCTTCTACAAGACACCAGTGACTTCTTAACATGTGGAGGAAAATCAATATTATTATCAAATTTAATGGACAGGTATGACCAGCTATGACTAGGAATTGAGCCTGGATTGCCTTGCTACAAACTCAGTGCACTAACAACTGGACTACAGCTGCGGTTGAAGAAGTAAAAAGATGTATACATTACCCTCTAGTATCTGATGTACTCTACAATCCCTCATATATTGTTGTACAGCATAATCCTTCAGATAACCATATCCACCATGTATCTGTATAGCCTGGTTACATATCTACAAGGTATCATATACATGTGTACATATCTACAATATAAATATCATATGCAAGCGTGTATGACTTTGATATTGTCAACCTGGCAGAATGTCACCCCAAGGTGAGAGCCAAGGGTAACATTATTTTTGCAGGGTTTAAAATTTCAATGTCATACACATATGATTTTTATGTCCTGTATGGATAGATCGGGAGGCATATAGTGATTCACCTGCCCGTCCTTCTGATACTTCCCACACTTTTACCTAGGGTGAGTGCGCTTGCAGGATTCCCAGAAAATAGCGAGACAACATTTTATTACAAACTAAACTGATTTACACGTCGGAAAGATCAATTACTACACATGTAAAATAATATTGCAATAACATAAATACTTTAAACGATATTGGGCTTTGAATCAGGTGAGTCGTTTTTAAAGTCCTTGAGTGTACATTGTGTACATACCAACACTTTAATATACGTAAATCAATATATATCTACATCAACTCATGACCTTCAGAAGACTGGTGCTTGACAAGCCAAACTGTGTGGTAATAAATCAGGAGACTCCTCAGTCACACCAATCATACAATATATGAAATGATCAATGTGTCATGAATTGCTACTGTAAAAGAAATATTGCCAACTGACTATCATCACAGAATGACACAGATACAAAATAACATATATGGTACATGCACATTGCTAAAACCATCCATACATGTTTATTCGATCCATTCAGTAAACTGCCTCAGCATGTGTATTATTGTACATGTATTCGAAGTCCCAGCATATATTCAGTGTACGACATATACTAGAATACTAGGATCAAAAGAATAAATGTTCATGTTGGAAACTTACATTAAAACATTCATCAGTAGCGAAGTATTTAGCCATAGAACATAAGGCCACCTTCTCTGGCCAATCTTCCTCCAATGCTTTAGCTGCCTGTCTCACCATGTTACGAGATACAACCAGTTTGGTCGCCATTTCTGCCAGCAGAAATTGTAAATACTGAAAAACAGGAAATTGACTTTTTAAAATGTGATGTGCAGGATGTTGAAATTTCATACATGACACATTCAGGAGAGGGTAGATTATCATGACCACACAACTATATCCTTTTTACCTGTGTAAAATAAAATAATTTATATAAAACAGATGTGAACAGCCATCTGTGGTTTGTCTAAGGTGCATATGTAATCTTCGCTCATGTGATGCTTCAGCAAAATGCAACTTATGGAATATACAGCAGACCTAATTGATTACCACAGCTTACTAATTACTCAATTTGTTGTATTTGATTTGGATTAGTATTAGTTTCAGTTCAGTTTTAGTTTTAGCCCTCAAATGAATGAGAACTTACAAAGTTTCTTAAGTATTTTTGTTTGAAAACCTGGAATACATAAGATTGGCGAATTCGGTAGGCAACTGGACTTAGTCTGAATGGAATTATATATTTCATCTAAATTAATAAATTACAAGTTTATAAGTTATTATATTTTCACTAATTATAAACATGTATCCCACTAGATTAAGTACAATGTTTGCTGCACATGTAAAACAGTACATTAAATCGACTTTACGGTTAGAATTTACGTTAATATTATATTTTTATTAAAGGGAGGTAATTCAACAATTTACTAATTCCTGTAAATTGTAAAATTACCTCCCTTTAATTCTTCATATTGACTACCACTTGCACGGTATGTAATTTAGCATACTACAAGTAACCAGGAGATTAGGACAGTGTGATCGAAAAATAACTTAATATTGACCAAATTTAAGAAACATGTCTGGGGACAAAAATACTGAAAAGTGGGGTAACGAGTGATTGTGCCAAGTGCACTGTATGTCGCTGGCTTACAGTTGTTAGGGAAAGATGCTCTTAAAATAGTTCAATGACTTACTTGAAAGTTTTCCAGAGATTTTCCAAATTGCTTTCTTATCTTTAAATAATCTCTGCTTAATTCAACACAAGCCTGAGCTGCTCCCAATGAACAAGATGCTGAAAACGAAAGAATCAAAAACAGTTCTAAATTAGTAAATACCAGAAAATGTGCAAATACTGTAATCATCTAATATAAATAAACGCGGCCTATGTTTAATGAAAATAAACATTGAAAATGTTTCATTAAGATATGTTAAAAGGTGACATTTAGAGCGTAAACAAGACGTTAAGTACAAATATATAATGCAACGCAGCATTTTTCATAACTCAAGGGCACATTACTCTATATCTAGCCTAAAATAGAACTTTTTCAACTACAGTACCACATCAACCCTGCATTATACAGTGTAGCTGGATTATGGCAAAACTTTATCATACATGACCATAACCCTTGTCAATAACTTCAATCACAATCAGTACATACCAATATGTAGAGTAAAACCCAGTACATACCAATATGTAGAGTAAAACCTAGTACATACCAATATGTAGAGTAAAACCCAGTACATACCAATATGTAGCGTAAAACCCAGTACATACCAATATGTAGAGTTAAACCCAGTACATACCAATATGTAGAGTAAAACCCAGTACATACCAATATGTAGAGTAAAACCCAGTACATACCAATATGTAGAGTAAAACCCAGTACATACCAATATATAGAGTAAAACCCAGTACATACCAATATGTAGAGTAAAACCCAGTACATACCAATATGTAGAGTAAAACCTAGTACATACCAATATGTAGAGTAAAACCCAGTACATACCAATATGTAGAGTAAAACCCAGTACATACCAATATGTAGAGTAAAACCCAGTACATACCAATATGTAGAGTAAAACCCAGTACATACCAATATGTAGAGTTAAACCCAGTACATACCAATATGTAAAGTAAAACCCAGTACATACCAATATGTAGAGTAAAACCCAGTACATACCAATATGTAGAGTTAAACCCAGTACATACCAACATGTAGAGTAAAATCCAGTGCATACCAATATGTAGAGTAAAACCCAGTACATACCAATATGTAGAGTAAAACCCAGTACATACCAACATGTAGAGTAAAATCCAGTACATACCAATATGTAGAGTAAAACCCAGTACATACCAATATGTAGAGTAAAACCCAGTACATACCAATATGTAGAGTTAAACCCAGTACATACCAATATGTAGAGTAAAACCCAGTACATACCAATATGTAGAGTTAAACCCAGTACATACCAATATGTAGAGTTAAACCCAGTACATACCAATACGTAGAGTAAAACCCAGTACTTACCAATATGTAGAGTAAAACCCAGTACATACCAATATGTAGAGTAAAACCCAGTACATACCAATATGTAGAGTTAAACCCAGTACATACCAACATGTAGAGTAAAACCCAGTACATACCAATATGTAGAGTAAAACCCAGTACATACCAATATGTAGAGTTAAACCCAGTACATACCAACATGTAGAGTAAAACCCAGTACATACCAATATGTAGAGTAAAACCCAGTACATACCAATATGTAGAGTAAAACCCAGTACATACCAATATGTAGAGTTAAACCCAGTACATACCAATATGTAGAGTAAAACCCAGTACATACCAATATGTAGAGTTAAACCCAGTACATACCAATATGTAGAGTAAAACCCAGTACATACCAATATGTAGAGTTAAACCCAGTACATACCAATATGTAGAGTAAAACCCAGTACATACCAATATGTAGAGTAAAACCCAGTACATACCAATATGTAGAGTTAAACCCAGTACATACCAATATGTAGAGTAAAACCCAGTACATACCAATATGTAGAGTAAAACCCAGTACATACCAATATGTAGAGTAAAACCCAGTACATACCAATATGTAGAGTTAAACCAAGTACATACCAATATGTAGAGTAAAACCCAGTACATACCAATATGTAGAGTAAAACCCAGTACATACCAATATGTAGAGTAAAACCCAGTACATACCAATATGTAGAGTTAAACCAAGTACATACCAATATGTAGAGTAAAACCCAGTACATACCAATATTGATTCTACCACCATTTAAACCTCTCATAGCAATCTTAAATCCATCACCAGGTTCTCCTATCATGTTAGATACCGGCACTTTACAGTCTTCAAATATAACAGCTCTTGTTGGCTGAGAATTCCATCCAACCTGTAATGTATATCATAGTAATATCAGGGATGTACTGGTTGGTAACCCAGAGGTATATAGTCTCCGTTGTAACAATGCTATACATCAGGCATGTTAAACGTCTATTTTTAGAAAGTGCTAGGGCATGGCACCCAGATTACTGGTACCACACAACTGTATCTTTCCTCAAAGTCAGAGGTCATTGGTCAATTAGGCAAGAAAAAAATGACCATGCATCCCTAAGCAAGACTTCCAAAACATACTCAAATCATGCAGTTTTCAAAATGTGTCCTTGTATATGGTATTACTGAATGAAAGAGTTGATCAAGTTTACCTTTTTCTCTTTCTTTCCAAAGTCAAGTCCCGGTGATCCTTTCTCTACTAACAAACAAGAGATCCCTTTAGGCCCCTTCTCCCCTGTACGACACATCACAACATATACATCAGTATCGCCTCCACCACTGATAAACATCTGAAAACAGAACAATAGTTAGACAAATCAACAGTAACAAGAGATGTTTGTATGTAATATGTATGCCCCCATGGCAGCCATATAATCAGTATTGCTATAAGTCACAGTGACCTTAAACTTTGACTTACTGACCTCAAAACCAATGAGGGGTCATCAACAGATGTTGAACAACCTCCCTTAAAAGTTTTAAGATCTTTAGATGAGGCCAAACTATTGTTTGGTTATTGACTAGAAAATAATTGGTTAACTCATTCATGTTAAAATTTATGGTGTACATTTGTATAATTAAAATGATATTTACTTATTTGTGTGGCAACAAATTGTCACCTACAACAGTAAAACATCACTACAGTATTTATTTTGATGAAATGATAATATTTTGTAAGATAAGACAATTTAAAATCCTGGGAGAAATCTGTTAGCAGTTGCCATGGATGCATACCACATGATACCAGTATGTGAAACCATAGCAACATTAACATACCTTTGATCCATTTAGATAGAAATAATCCCCATCTCTCCTTGCAGATAATGTTAAATTTGCAGCATCACTACCATGATCTGTAACAGACAATGGCACATCAAGTAAAACACAGCACTCATTGTCCTATTTATGAAGCAGTTTAAAAATTATCACTTGAAATATTGCTACATTTATAAAAACATGCATGTATTTTAAATCTACCAAACTTTATTAAAAATGGTATACCCAGTATGGTTTATTTGCTACAAATGTACATGTAAACAAGTGAAAAGATGACTATGTAGGATAAGGATTTCACATCCGAAGGATCAGATTTTTACCAGGGACAAGGCTTGCAGAGTTCCTGATAAAATTCTGACCCTGAGGGTGAGAGATCCTTATCCTACATTGACTGTCTCATGATGGATTAGTTTTCTCAGGCGTAATTTGAAAAAATGGGAGTTTATAACATTGTTTAGCTATCATGGCGTCAACATAAAGTCATCATAATGTGCTGTTTGCCGTATGTTCTTATTAATAACAATCATTAATAATAACGTAAATAAAGAGTATGCTGTTATGTTATGCTGAAGAAAATGCTTTTGGTATAGAGCCTATTGATGTTCGTCAAGTTAGCCTAATATCGTCCGTTACACGTAAATCTCGAAACTAAATTATCCCACTCTATGTCGCCAGTACACTCATGTAGAGTTTTCTTCCATTAGCAACGGGCCTATCTCTCATTAGCAACATCAGACATTCCAATTTCCACCTTTTATCTTAAACATCAAGTGTTAGTAGGATATGGGCACCACCGTGCTAATTCCAATAAGCTGTCTTAGTACTGTGTACCATCTGGCTACTTCAGTCGACAGAGCAATGCTGGTGAGTGCATTTATGTGTACTGTGTGAGGTATAGCTTACTTGGTTCTGTGAGACAATATGAAGATAATACATCCATGCTGGCTAACTGTGGTATCCATTGACTCTTCAGTTCATCATTACCAAATTCATCAATCATCCAAGTGCACATACTGTCAACAGAAATAACACAACTACTTACTAGTATACCTGTATTCAGAATGAAGTGTTTGTTTAGAATTTCAAACTTTGAATATCTCTCTTAAATATATACATGTAACAATGTTACTGCAGTATGACATTGTTGTGATCAGATTTTACAAATTGTATGAACAATATTTTTAATGAGATACATACAGTACGAAGAGGACAGAGTGGAAGAGAAAGCAAGGTCGCCTAAAACAACTTGGAGGTGCATAACAATGACTAGGAAGGTTGGTAACATGAACAAAGAAAATAATTGAAATTTGTATAGGATTATAATATACAACTTGTTTATACAAATTTAAATTCCATGAGAAAAGGCAAAACGACCCTCTAATGGAAGAGTCCCTATGTAAATAACTTACTTGTGTATACTGATATAAGCTGTGGTACTAACACAACCTTGTGAGAGAGATTCAAATATGATTGAAGCATCAGTGCGTCCTAAACCGGTGCCTCCGTATAGTTCTGAACAATAAATTGCTCCAAAGCCAAGACTGGCTGCCTTCCTCATGACATCAACTGGAAATGTTTCCTGAAAGTATCATTTTTCCATGTTTTAATTTATAAAGTAAGCGCATACACATACAAATTTTCTGTTCTCACCTTAAAAGCAGTAACTGCACAAAATGACAAACAGGGGAGATAATTCCATACCAAACAGTATTGTCATTATTAATTATAGACGTACAGAGTTTAGTAACCATTTACAACGTTATATTCCCTTGACACTTAGTAATGACAACACATTAACTTGATTCCTACAGAAATCTTGATAATACAGCAGTGTACAGCAGCTAAATTGTTGTATTCCTAATCATACATGGCCATTAATATCAGTTATTAAGGCAATTAGCCATTAATGAAGCTGTAGTTATAGTTCACTATTAATAAGTCCAAAAATATGAGCGATTCTACATGTAATGGTAGACAGATATCAGAAACTATTAAATCAGCATACATGCCAGATGTCCTGCATCATGCATGAGTCTCACACATTTGAGACTCTACTCGCGCATTATTATAATATTATAATTATATAATATATATCGTCGCTGTCGTTCGAAAATGACGTAACTGCAAAATTTCGACAAATGTGTTCCGTGTTTATCCAACTGAATACTACTTGCCGCGTCATATGCGAAAGTAGTGAACCTCCAGTACAATAGGAAACGAACGATACTAGCATGTGACAAAAAGTCAAAAGTCAAAATGTTGTCTGGTTGCTTGGAGAAAAAGTCGTATCTGCAGTAGACCAACATAGTTTCACCATTTTCGCTACACGCATTTTTTGATAGTGACACAAACGACATTTTCTCCAAGTTATGTGTGAGGTGATGGGTTGTTGTAAGTTATTTCAAGGCCGTAAACTATACTTGTTTTAAGGCAGTAGCAACTTAAAACACTTTTTACAGTTAGTATAGCTTGGACAATACTGAATATCCGGTTATTGGTTCAGAAAAATATGTGTATCTGAACAAAAACTATCATCCCTATTATAACAAGAGGGCCCAAAGGGCCCTAGGTCGCTCACCTGTCGAACTTGACCTAGATTTTGTTGAGATGATCATTGTGACCAAGTTTCATAAAGATTAGACCAAAATTGTGACCTCTAGTGACTACACAAGGTTTTTCTATGATTTGACCTTGTGACCTAGTTTTTGACCCCTGATGACCTAATATAAACTTGACCTAGATTTTGTCGAGATGTTCATTGTGACCAAGTTTCATAAAGATTAAGTCAAAATTATGACCTCTAGTGACTACACAAGGTTTTTCTATGATTTGACCTTGTGACCTAGTATTTGACCCCGGATGACCCAATATCGAACTTGACCTAGATTTTGTCGAGATTATCGTTGTGACCAAGTTTCATAAAGATTAAGTCAAAATTGTGACCTCTAGTGACTACACAAGGTTTTTCTATGATTTGACCTAGTGACCTAGTTTTTGACCCCAGATGACCCAATATCAAACTTGACCTAGATTTTATTGAGATGATCATTGTGACCAAGTTTCATAAAGATTAAGTCAAAATTGTGACCTCTAGTGACTACACAAGGTTTTTCTATGATTTGACCTAGTGACCTAGTTTTTGACCCCGGATGACCCAATATCGAACTTGGTCTAGATTTTGTTGAGATGATCATTGTGACCAAGTTTCATAAAGATAAGGCTGAAATTGTGACCTCTAGTGTCTACACAAGCCAATTGTTGACGGACGGACGATGGACGGACGGACGACGGACGGACGGACGACGGACGAAGAGTGATCACAAAAGCTCACTCTGTCACTTTGTGACAGGTGAGCTAAAAAGGGTCGTAACTACAATTGCTTATCATTACAACATCTGATAGGCTAATAAAGTACATGTTGCCATAAACAAAGTGTGTACAATAGCTAAACATCAAATTTGAACTCAATTAAGCAAGTTTGTAAAGTTCTATGTAGTTTTTTGCTCCCACAGAAAAATTCAGTGTAGTTTTTTGTCCTTCCTGAAAACTATTGATTTTGCAGTTACGTCATTTTTGAACGACAGCGACGATATTATATATAGTATAATGGCCAATTAATCAAATCTCACACATTTCTTGGACATACAGGAACCTGACTTTTTTGTTAAAATCAGGCATAGACACTAACTATTTTGGCCACTGGTCAGACAGGGCAAAAGCGCCCAATTTGTAAATAGGACAGTTACTGGTCCTCCAGAATTTTCAGTGGTCCTTCTGGATTTTCACTGGTCTCGGACCAGCAGACCAGTGTTAGTGTCGAGCCCTGAAAATTATGAAAAATTTTACAAATATCAGTTTGAATTGCTTCATTAAGCATGCATGGTATTGTCATATAAGTAAAATAAGTGAAAACTGCATTATATAACCTTCAATAAAGTTTCAGCTAGGAAAATCTCACGTATCTTAATGAAATCTCCTGCATTTCCATCCCCATTCTCATACAAAGGGGTCTGTGAAACGAAATGAATCAGTTTTTATCTATACTAGCCTACCTCCAAATCCCATTTAGCCATGTTTGGTTGAAGCTCATTTTTTGCGAAATCTGTGGCGACACTTTGTATCTGCTTCTGTTCTTCATTCAAACCAAGACTTGCTGTAAAACCAAAATATACATGTATGATGATGGTTTGCTAAACTGTAACTTTCAGGGTAATTATTCAACATTGGCTGATTAGTCATTATATAAGAAATTACATAAAAAGCGTCTGCATACTGTTCTGGTCTAATTAAAAATGAAAACCATTGGTTTGCTCTGAGTAGAATCATCTTCACTCACTGCTATGTTATTTACATCATCTTATTAAGCTATGCCAGCTTTCGATCAATTCATTCCGAGTAATTTCACCTTTATTAGCTCTTTCCTTCACAGTTAAAAACACAAGACTATCCGAATCTTATACCCGGATACTAGTACATTTATGGAGGTCATATGAGTATACAGCTTTTAATAATGAATTTCAGACACTTACGATCAATGCAACTCCCTGATACCCAGAAATTACGCCTTGTGTCTTTCAAAATATTCCGATTTTGCTTCAGGAAATGTCCAAACCTGGCAATTGATTGACACACTTTGGCCATTTCTCTGATTAGAGTTTCCGGATTGAAATTGGGACGGAAAGTGTAGGTTTTACTCTTTCTTCTCTGTTTTGTGTTTTCCATCACTGAAGAGCCAATTCGCGCCACATTTGACAACAAAAATGACGACAGCCGGATCAGTCTCTAAAGTGAGTATTATGGAATGTCATGCTAACATTTTGATGACAAATGAATGACTTTTACATACATGCCAGATCTCCTGCATCATGCGTGAGTCTCCTGCATTTGAGACTCTACTCCTGCATGATCAGAGGCCAATTTATCAAATCTCACGCATTTCATGGACAAACTGGAATCTGACATTTTTTGTTTACATTATGAAAATGATGACAAATATTAGTTTAAATTGCTACATGAAGCATGCATGCTATTGTCATCAAATTAAGATAAGTGAAAACAGCATATAAACTTCAATACTTTAAGTCTAAAGTTTCAGCAAGGAAAATCTCCTGCATTTTAATGAAATCTCCTGCATTTCCATCACCAATCTCACGCAAAGGGGTCTGCGAAACATGGCATGTATGCTTTTATTCTGTTTACACGCTGGCCATTCAGTTTTATAATTATGACTGGTGGAGTTGAGAAAAATAGTATCAAAATTACCCCCTCCCTCTGTCTGTCCCATAGCCTATGGTCTTTCCCTGAGGCTGATGACTGGAGCCCGTTGCCTGACCAAAACGCTGCCAGATAGCTCTATCTAGCGCTTTACTATGTCTATGCAATGACACGTTACCAGCGAGCAGTGCATGCCGATTGCACTTTGTTAGGCAAGCATTTTGCAACGGACCTCTTGGGTATACGCGAGCGCTCATCGGAAACATAAACTATTTTCACCTCGTCCGCTACAAAGGTCTTTTTTGAAGCAAGCTGTTTCCTAGCACTATTGAGTGCTTGTTATCACTTCAGTTAGGCAGCATGCTTCCGGAGTAGCAACAACCAACCTACCAAAACGGGAGATAATTTCGAAAATGGCATAGATTTTTGACCTCATTACACCAGCTTGTTTTAGCGAGTGCTCACCAGTAATTTTTCTGCTACATAGCCCTTAAGTTAGGCAACAGCTAGAGCCTGTACGATTATACACAGACACTTGGGGTCTGGACCATGCCCCCTCTCGCTATGCACCTGGAAATATTTTTTTTTATATTTCTTATATACATGTATCTAGACCCATTCAGTAATCACACAAACATTTGTTGGATGTATTTGATATTAATACAAAAATCTATGCAATTCCCAGGGCTCGACACTAACACTGGTCCGCTGGTCCGAAACCAGTGAAAATCCAGAAGGACCAGTGAAAATTCTGAAGGACCAGTAACTGTCCTATTTACAAATTGGGCGCTTTTGCCCTGTCGGACCAGTGGCCAAAATAGTTAGTGTCTAGGCCTGCAATTCCTCTACTGCTTAAATGTGTATTGAGACAAAACACTGAGAGTAAACAAACTGAGCATCCTTAATTTGCAATTTGAAGGTAAACTTGTATTAGAGGTAAAGCTAGCAACATCATTACATTCGAATAAATTATGGTCGGAAAAAGTCTTGTTTATTAAAGTTACTTACTAGAAATGAAACATTAATTCTTAATTCAATTAAATAATTTACGTCATATCTTGAAAATTAAGTACACTTAGTTCATGACAATAAACATTCGATTACCAATTAGATGACGCCATACGACAAACAGCAATGGCTAAACAAACGTACCAATTTTATGTGATTTTGTTAAAGTAAAAAGTCTCTGTGACAGTCTTTGTCTTCATGACTTAAATGTAACTGCTGATTCGTGGTTCTATCTGTGAATCGCTCACCCCAACTCGTGGATCAAATCGGATCGGCACTTACCTGACGATCCACAGCCCTACTGTGTTGTGGATTGTTTCAGAATGTTGTTCATGGACTTTTGAGTGTACATAATCACGGTAATCTTAAATTGATGTCGTTTGTCGCATAAAATTAGATTTACTCGTAGCCGCGCGTTTAGTGATATAATCCTGATGATTGTTTAATTAAGATCTTTGATTAGATACAAAATTGCGTACAAAATTATTCACGGGTCTAGTATTTATTGCTATTAAATGCAACTGTCAGCATTATAAACCGAATCCACATTATTTTACGCACATGCCGTATTAAATTGAATTGTTTACCTTCAATGTGTTAAAATCTCTATTACGTCATATCGCTCACTACACAATTTGTATATGTGTTAGGTAATTGGTTTACCTCTCGTGTGTAACTTGGTCAGTGCATAAATTATGCTGAAATTGACGGTTTTAGACGACGCGATTAACCATTAACACGACGTGTACGTGTACTGATTGATAAGCGTGTTTTGATATGTCATTTACAATTATTAATAATAACGACTTTGAATTAAAAAAAAAAAATTTTATGCATCTCATTAAGTGCATGGTATGTACGGAGTTACTGTGTCATATTGTTGAACTGATCCTATAGACAGTCGCTAATTTACTAGCGCCTGCGGCATCGGGTTCAGTAACCTCGATAATTATCATAATCCATGAAGGTGCGAAAAATAGAAAACAACATCGTATGGAGTTATGTAAACACGTGTGAATATGCAGTTGTAAAAACCCACCTGTCGCTTCTCAGAGGTAAAACCATACTTAAGGTCAACAATTTTAACGGCCTTGTGGAGGTGTCGTTCTACAGAGGTTAAAATAAGAGTGAAAACGAACAGGGGGAAATAAAAGTGCCGCTTCTCCAAGATTGTCGCTAGTCAGAGGTGCCGTTTCGGGAGGTTATACTGTACATACAAAGCAGTAAATCTGTAAAAGACTGTAAATTATGAGTAAAATACTTTTTGCTTGATATTTTTATTGTCATACTTTTAGGGCTGTTTTGTATTTAAAGGCAAGAAGAAGCATGCTAATGTGGGTACGTATATGTAAGAGTTGTCTTTCAAAGTTTCCAAATTGTGATATTGGCTTTAGTAGCCAAACTCAACAGTTATAATAATTGTGTTTAAATTTGTCCTCAACTGAGGCTTTCTTTATGCAGTATATATGGATGAAAGTTCTACAAAATGCATGATAAGGTTTACAGTAAACATACATCTAATAAAGTGATCATGCATTTTCTTTAAGTTGAAAAAATGTTTATTTCATTATATTATAGAGGATTATCTGCCTGATATGGGAAGAAAAACGGCTCATTTATGTCGGGATCAATTTGTTCAGATGTGGGATAGAATTGATCTACAAATACAGGTAGGCAACATCATGGTTTAAAAGTTTAAAAATGCTTTATGAAATGAATTTAGAAGTTATTTAAATTAATGGTAATAGAACTAAATGCTTCGTACACACTTCATAACAATTTGGGAGAGCCTTTTTACTTTGTCCTCTATACATGTCTTCCCACCCAATGTTTGATCATTGATTGGGTTACATTTGTATATTGCTTTACTCATGTCAATTAAATTGGTCTGTGTGTTTGTCGATCAGTCATCGACCGAAAATGTCACAGAAAAATTGGTTTATTTCACAATTGACAGATGAATCATCTAAATGGTTTATACAACAACATTCCAAACACATAATGGAAGAAATCAAAACCAACCTTCGCTAAATAAATCGAAATATTTTGCTGGATAAAATGCTTTTAATATTTTAGATGGTGGCGACTAGCGGCAAAGATAGCCTCATCGTGAAAATCTTGTCAATTCTCTTACAAGTTTGCCGATCACATTATTTTTTTTCAAAATGGGCAATCCTACAGGCCACCTACATAGGCAAGTCACAATGTGTCAGTTCCGTTCCGAGTATTGTTTGGCTGTTGTGACAATCTTGATATGAGGCAAATAAGCCAGGAGAATAATTTATCATCATCTCTATGTATATTTTAGGTGATGCAATCTGATTTATCATCTCCATTATGTTTTAGGTGATGCAAGCTGATTTAAACAGTAACATATTTGAGGATTTGTTGAAGTTCACCCAGACATGTTATGAGGGATTCAATGTTGATGATTGTAAAAGTATAAGAAGGAATGAGATACCTGCTGCTGCACTTATAACTGGTAACATACCTTGAAATATAACCACTGCATGCCTTGTATGTACCTCGTAACGTACCTATAACTATATTTTTACTACATATTGTTTCATTTTGAACACTAGTAGTTAATGAGATTTTAAATTTCCATTTTCAGTTTACATGCTCTCATTAAAAGTGGTTAGATCCTGTTAAAAAAAAAATTCTTGGAAATATTTTGCGGTCAATGGGACCACCTGCATTCCAAGAGTTAGTGGTCCTCCATGAAAATCACTGGCCTCAGACCAGCAGACCAGTGTTAGAATTAAGCCCTGGTTTATTTATATTGTTTTTGTCTTGTGCATGAAACGTTTGCCATTCATACTATCATATTTATTTTGGTAGGTGTCAATATGCCGGATCATAGTACGATGTTCTCTAACCTTGTTGCTATGTTACACGACAGAGTCACACCACAGGTTGCTATACTCAAGTCCAAGGATTGTCTGAATGTGAAGAGTATATTGAGTGCAACACTCAGTCAGCTACTGGGACACCAATATCAGGTAAACGCTTGTGGAGAATTATGCCCCTCTCCCATCAAAAATATTGGTCTACCATGCACATGTTGGTGGTCAGTTGGTAGACCAAATGCTTCTTTATTAGTAACCCATGTTCAGTTGGACCTAGGATATTAAAACTTTATAGGAAGGTTGCTCATCATCAGTGGATGATCCAATGTTATATTTTGTGGCAAGTAGGTCAAAGGTCCAGGTTGTCATGAATTTAAAATAAACGGCTATTTGGTTGCCATGGGGGTATACATGTTTTACTTCTTTTGTTACTATCTGATTTCTCTAAGGAATGCATGATGAGGTCTGAATATCATCAATAAATAGAAATAGTATCTATAATAAGTAAATGTGCAAACACTGCCTTGATATGATATAACTGGGAAACATTTCCTGGAAGAGGGCTGTATGTCGGGTGTACAAGGATTAAATGTCACAATATTTCAGGATAATGGTGATGATGATGAAGAGACAGAAGTAAACTGTAAGAAACTTCCACTGACACTCTCTGTGCTGGTAAATGAATACAAAAAACGGTACTCAGTAAGTATTCTATAGTATATACTGTTTCCTGGAATTTTCATGTAAATATCCCGATCATAGACACCACTGGGATATACTATACATCGAATATTGCACATGTGTTTGGAATGGTTGTATTACCAAGGTATAATTTTTTAATTGAGCATTCTTTTTGTGATGAGTCAAAGTATGTTAGTCAAATTTTCATTAAAAATAACAAAAGTACAAAAAAGATACTTAGCAGATACAAGTAACTGTACAGAGTATTGATTTTTACTGTACTGAGTATTGCCAAGTATCTCATTTGTGTACAGTGTATTGCACAACATTATAACTACATGACTCATTCACTCACAAAATCCAACGTACATGTATACCGCAGTGGTCATATTATGATGATTATCATATTTCACTGATTTATTTACTGGTTGTTTAACAGAAGTCGAGTCATGGTTAGTGTTCTCGATATGTAACCTGGGAATTGATGTTTGAATCTCAGTCTCAACAGGTCATTGCCCTCCAGGAAAATTTGACAACAATGTTGATTTTACTCCACAAGTGGAGAAGTGTCAGTGCAGCTCAGGATACAATCTAGGAAAACTGATTTGTTGAATCGGCCGAGGTATACAACTGAAAAAATGTTTAATTTAACACCAATAATCAATATAAAAGTGGATTAATTACAGATGGTTGCTTGTACTACAGGTTTTACTATAGGTATAAAACCTGGCCGCATGTACATTTTCTACTTTAGGAGTTCTAATGTAGATGTGAAACCAAATTGTATGATATTAAAACTGTCTTGTTGGTTACAGAATGTTGCAGCATCATCATCGCCTAAGAAACGTAAAATGTCAGAAAGTCAATTAGTTGCTATGACAACATGTCCACCAGTTGTTGTTGTGATGGAGGATTTTGAAAACTTTCTTCCTAAAGTTGTGCAGGATTTTATTCTAATAGCAAGGTACATATAATAATAATAACTTTATTTTAAGAGGCATCACAGGGCCTCTTTTACAAAAGTATTTATTAATGAATGAAGCTTTGTATATAAAATCCAATACATCATTTGCTTAAAAGAACTTGACATTAATTTTGTGATGTTTTACTTGTCTATTTAATTGTTTAGTATGTTTGTTATATTTAGTGTAGTGCAAACAAATTATCAATGCCGTTCAAGTTTATGCATGAATTTATTCACAAGCTTCATATGATATATAGAGGATATTACATGAGTGTCTTTTCATATTGAATTTATTAAACAAGTTGAATAAAATATTAAAGCCTCGCATTTTATCGATTTTATTCAAAGAGTTTAATAAATCCAATGTGGAAAGTCACAAATGTATTGTTCTTTTTATCATATGTTAGCAATTTATGGCCGAAATATAAAATAACTACTTATTTTCACTATAATAAACGCGCAACTTTGACGACATCGCGTATCCTTTGCATGACGTCACGTGATAGCTTTATTACACTAGTGTATTATCAAAAATAAATAATGGCTTTATTACGCTGCCGCGACGTCAAACATATGATAAATGAATATATCAATTTATGAATATAACAATTTCCGAGAGAAAGTCCGCCTTGTCTGGTAATTTAGATTAGTGTGTATAGTACACCATGAAAAAGTTCAGAATACTCATTTTATGAAACAAAGGCTGAAATTGAATTATGGACAGTAAATCAACTGTTACTAGTAAATTATGCCAATAGAAGGTTGAGGAACAGGTTACTATGTTTGCTCTATTCTAGATATAAGTACAGTAAAACTTAGTTATCTCGAGGACCCATCAGGACAAGTCAAATGCTTAAGATAAGCCAGGTGCTTGACATATCCGAAGTCTATGATGAATTGTTGTTACAACACACACGTATTTGATACATGTAACTATGAATATCGACATTGTTTATCAAGTCTACACATATTTTGAATTGTGCCGGATTCTCTTGATATTGATGCTCATCATTACGAAGTTTTACTGTATGAATGTTTTACATTGCAGTAAATATATACATGAACTACCTCTAGTGTTTGTGTTTGGTATTGCAACCTCTGTATCAACTATACATCGACTTCTACCAAACCATGTCTCATCATTATATTGCAGTAAATATATACATGAACTACCTCTAGTGTTTGTGTTTGGTATTGCAACCTCTGTATCAACTATACATCGACTTCTACCAAACCATGTCTCATCATTATATTGCAGTAAATATATACATGAACTACCTCTAGTGTTTGTGTTTGGTATTGCAACCTCTGTATCAACTATACACCGACTTCTACCTAATCACGTCTCATCATTATTGTGTATGGAGAAATTTCAAGCTCCTGCATCATCCGAGTATTTATCTCTGGTCATCAATCAGGTAACCTCATATAGTATGTACAGATAGAATGCCTGACTCATGGCTTAAATCTCTTGAGAAATCTCAATCTCAGCTCAAATTGTCTCATATTAATCGAAATATTAATTAATCTTGGCTCAAATATTGTCTCATATTGCTCAAGATCAATCTCAAACGTTGATCATGACCTAACCATAGTGCACATGCTATTTACAATTATTGTACATGTTTCTTGATACATTATTTTACATTGTTTAATTTTATTTTCAAGTCATGAAAATATTGGATATTCATTTTTGTTCACCTCTCGTATTTACAATTTTCGTTATGTGCTTTGATAAACAGCAGCCTGATGTGTATTAGCTTGTTTTGGTTGCAGGTATTGATGACGGCAGATTATCCCTTCAAGCTTGGTCAAGGTGTCTTCCAGTTATTGCTAGATATATTCCTGTTCCATGATTTCTCTGTCCTCAACTTTAATGCAGCTCTCAGGGTATGTAACTCTATAGTACTAAGTGGAATCTAGTGGAACAAATTTCATTTCTTGGGAATTAAGATTTTTCTAAGAAATGAAACTCAGTATTTAAATACAAATACGATGATAAATTATGGTAAATAATATGGTTTTGTTATGCAAGTTTCAGTATATAATATGATTTATAAAAGTGACTGTCAATTATTTGGTAGGATTTTATAGAGACTACTGTCTATGTCAATGATATAACACCCAATGTTTGTATGTATTTATGACTAATATGTTGTTACAGTTTGCCATGCTGGATCACTACACCAATCAGAAGTCAAGTTTCCTGTGTTGTCCCGTGGATGAAGTACAACAGGTTGTCATGGCAATGGATGAAAACAGTCTGGAGGAAGTTCGACAACTTCCATCATTTATGAGGTATGTCATGGGTTTATAGACAACTTCCATCATTTATGAGGTATGTCATGGGTTTATAGACAACTTCCATCATTTAAGAGGTATGTCATGGGTTTATAGACTACTTCCAATGTTTATGAGGTATGTCATGGGTTTATAGGCAACTTCCATCGTTTATGAGGTATGTCATGGGTTTATAGGCAACTTCCATCGTTTATGAGGTATGTCATGGGTTTATAGACATCTTCCATCATTTATGAGGTATGTCATTGGTTTATAGGCAACTTCCATCATTTATGAGGTATGTCATGGGTTTATAGTCATCTTCCATCATTTATGAGGTATGTCATGGGTTTATGGACATCTTCCATCATTTAATAGGTATGTCATGGGTTTATGGACAACTTCCATCATTTATGAGGTATGTCATGGGTTTATAGACAACTTTCATTGGGACCCTGCTGAACTAAGTTGAGTGATATAAGGTAAGTCAATAGGCCAATCTACAAGCAGACACAACACAACAGCCAACAGCCTTTGAATGCCAAGGCTGTAACAGAGCATGCAAATCCAGAATTGGTCTCTACAGCCACATGAGAAGATGCTCAACAACTTCTCAATATGGCGCTATTCCATAGTCTCTGCTACTGACGGATGCCTACTACATAGGTTTATAGATCAGTAGCTGACAGTGTAACACGTGGTAAAACATGTTCCTAGCCATTCAGATTCCTTGTTAACCCTTTACTCCATAGATACACCCATTTACCTCTCTATCACATATATTCATCATTAACAATTATTATCCAGTATTGAGTATGAAGGAGAGACAAGCCAGTTCTGGAAATGGACTTGGCAAGTTGCACATGAGATATGTACACATTCTAGTTCATCACTTACCAGAATAGGGTTGAGATGTATGTAGATAATGGTTGTGGAAGTTCCTTTATCATTAAAAAGTGTTTGTAGAGTGTTTGCATGTGTAGGTAATATTTCAGATATTGTTTGCACATGTGGGTTATATTTCAGATATGTGGAGCAATGTGATGTCACAGAACAGCCAGATCTTCTTCTGAAGGAAAAATTCACCAAGGTATTTATACACATATCCTTACAGTATATAAAGATGGATTTAAACAAACGTGGCCTGTATAAATGACTGTAATACTATCCACTGATAATTATGCCCCCGATCTTTGATGAGGGGGTATATTGCTTTGCACATGTAGGTCGTCTGTCTGTCGGTCGGTAGACCAATTGGTTTCTGTTCAATAACCCAAGAACGTTTTGCCCTAGGATCTTCAAACTTTACATGGAGGTTGGTCATCAACAGTATTGATTTTGAGGTCAAAGGTAAAGGTCACCATGGGCCTTTAATTACCAAATAAGTATGAAATTGGCCTTGTCTGTACTCTAACGCAAACAGTTTTCATCCGATCATCTTCAAACTATGTGACAATGCTTATAGGCATAATATCTAGGCCAAATTAGATTATAGGCCAAATCGGATTAGGCCTTTTTGGTTATGGGCCTTTAATTACCAAAAAAGTATGAAATTGGCGTTGTCTGTTAGGGGTGACTATTGAGTCCATTTTTGACTATTGCAATACTATTGCTATTGCTGAAAGTACTATTGCGATACTATTGTATTGCTGGAAACTATTGCGATACTATTGCAATAGTTATTGCCAAGGTTTGAAAACCAGAGATTAACTTGTAAATGCAAATTTGCACTGTGTAAGATAACACTTTGTTGTACAGCATACAAATCTACTATTTGTGGAAATTGTTTAAAATGAATTTGACAGAAATAGATTAATAAAATTAAGGCGATATTGGTCCATTGTGACATTTTGGCTCTTGTTTGATGGATGTTTTTTACTGTTATTATTTTTGATGGATGTTATTTTACTGTAATGTTTTATGGATGTTTTTTCAGCAAAGGATTGTTGAGTTGATTACTGGTATACATAAATATCATGCTGACTTCTTCCCAATGCTTCGTTGTTTACATTCCCTTGTTGCCAAGCTTCCAGGATATCCACTGGGAAAGCAGGTATGATTTTAAGTTTGGACATTGCTACAACTATCTTTTCCTATTTAACGCTATTTCTTTCCCTTGAATCTTGAGGTACTCGAAGCCGGAGGTCACTGGCCAAATAGGTAGAGATAAAACTGAATGACCACGCACTATGACTGTCTCAGTTGAACGCAAATAAAACCCAAATATTTCTTGATACATGTACATGTTCCCCTGTATTTATACTACCGGTAAACACTGGGTTGTTTTTAGTCTGTGCATGTTACATTACTGAATTTAACTTTGAAATATAGATTTGTGAAAATTAGAGCACCAATGAATGAACAAAATTCTCATTGCCCAAAAAACAAGTGGTAGAGCTTCTGCTTAAAGTATGAGAGGTCTTAGGTTCAATCTGAGGCTGCGATGTACCAAAGTCATTCACCCTGTGTTAGGATAATGTGACGGGTTAGTCACCTGACACCATATGACTGAAATACTGTTAACCAGTGGGACTTTAAACACCCAATTTTATAAAAAAAAAAGAAGGTTGTTCATCAGTGGTGCTGTTCCCAGGCAGTATACTGTATGTCTCAAAATCATATCTCACTCATTTTGTCTGTTTTTCCCTCTGACGTTTACTTCTCAGGTCTCCATAGAAACATACAGCTGCTACCATGTTTGATGCTGCTAAGTATGCCAAGTATTGTTTATATGTTACATTGTTATTAGTGTGAAAGTTGTATCATATTATTTTATGTTGTTAGGTACGTGAGGTTTATTCTCTATCGTTGCATAGCAACATCTGTGACTGTGAGGACTACAAGCAAGCCATGAACTTACTCAAGTAAGCTCAACTTCTGTTCATTGTAAATAGAATACAGTAATACTATTATCATTGATGATCGTCTGCAGTAAATTAGTTGTGAGTCTTTGATTTAATTTGTGAAAAAAGATAATAACAAATCAGACAGGGAAGGCAGCACTGAGCAGACACAGCAGAGCATAAAAGGCACAACACAGAACAGTGAAGGAATTGCTAGTACTGCATAAAATGGCCCCAGTCAAAAGACAAAAAATGAAAATTTTCGACAGCTTGGACTTGGGCGGATCTTTGCTTGTTTAGTTGGGCATTGTGCCTTGTATGTGTTTTATGTTCCTGTGCTTTGTTGGTTCAGCTGGGCATTGTGCTTTGTGTGTGTTTAATGTATTCTGTGTTCGGCTGGTTAAGTTGAGTGCTGCCTTCCCTGTCTGACTTAATATAATCTTTTTGAGATTGATTATTTAAGCTAGAAAATTATTATTGTTGACAGATTTTGAGCTTTAAACTCCTGAATCACATGTGTACACAATGTGGATAGACTACAATCACTGTTAATGCTGATTCTACGGAGTTCTCCCATTATAAAATGTAGGACATAACTTTGACATCCATTTAAAATCAAATACAGAGTTCTCTCATTGTAAAATGTAGGACATAAGTTTGACACCCATTTAAAATCAAATACAGGTTAGATTATTATGCACAATCATTTCAATACCAATGTACAATATCTGATAATTGAGACTATACCATTTAAGCTGGAAACATCAAATTGTATGACGTTAAGATGGTACAAGGAATATTATTGGATCCACCATCTTCACACTCTTCACCAAATAGGGATAAATAATTTGGGATAGTCTGGGAATAATCAGCTATTTGTATGAAATTGTAATATATGGATTAATATGCATTGTAATGCCGCTCCTCTTGATCATTTTTCCACCAAACATACATGTAGATTAGATCTGGTTATCATGACAATCATGTTTTTCAGAATTTATTCCAAGGATGAGTTGCGGTCAGCATTAATCCAGTGTAAAGATTGTTTGACGTGTGTTGACATGGAGGATGTGTCACAGAGATTAGATTCGTTCCTTCATCAAATAGATAACTTAGACTGTATGTCACTTATTTCTTACACTAAAACCTAGCATTAACTTTATGAAAAAAAGATAATAGAAAGTCGGAAAGGGAAGGCAGCCAGCCTAGCACAGAAAACATCACTCACCACAACCACAGGGCACAATGCCCAGCACATAACCAAACGAGAAAACAAATGACCAAACAAGCAAATGAACTGCCCAAGCCCCAGCTGTCAAAAAGCCAGATGCCCATCAACCAAAAAAGCCAAATGCCCCGGCCAAACGACCCAGCTCTAACAGCAAAAAGGCTGAAATACAGCCCTAGCTGTCTAAAGTCCTAAATAGTTTATTTTGAAAACAGTGCACAATCATGTAACATAGATGCTTTATAAGCTCCCTTGCTTGGTGTTCAGCTTATAAGTATAGTCCCAGTCTTATAACAGGGTAGTATCTATCAGGACTGATGGTCCGAGTCTTATAACAGGGTAGTATCTATCAGGACTGATGGTCCGAGTCTTATAACAGGGTAGTATCTATCAGGACTGATGGTCCGAGTCTTATAACAGGGTAGTATCTATCAGGACTGATGGTCCGAGTCTTATAACAGGGTAGTATCTATCAGGACTGATGGTCCGAGTCTTATAACGGGGTAGTATCTATCAGGACTGATGGTCCGAGTCTTATAACAGGGTAGTATCTATCAGGACTGATGGTCCGAGTCTTATAACAGGGTAGTATCTATCAGGACTGATGGTCCGAGTCTTATAACAGGGTAGTATCTATCAGGACTGATGGTCCGAGTCTTATAACAGGGTAGTATCTATCAGGACTGATGGTCCAAGTCTTATAACAGGGTAGTATCTATCAGGACTGATGGTCCGAGTCTTATAACAGGGTAGTATCTATCAGGACTGATGGTCCGAGTCTTATAACAGGGTAGTATCTATCAGGACTGATGGTCCAAGTCTTATAACAGGGTAGTATTTATCAGGACTGATGGTCCGAGTCTTATAACAGGGTAGTATCTATCAGGACTGATGGTCCGAGTCTTATAACAGGGTAGTATCTATCAGGACTGAAATACTGTGTGTGGGACTAACACCCTATATATCGAATAAATAATGTAACAAAATTCCTGTCACTGACTGTTAGGCTGTTGAAACTGAAATCTGCTGTAAGATTTATTAAATTGTCTATATTGTTCAGGTATAGTAGAGGAAGAGACAGAAGAAGAGCAGACGTCAGATACAAGTTTACCCAGTAGAGCATCACTTCATCAACTTAGACAGGTACAATCTTTATATTACCCTTTATCTTATCTAGCCTACATATAGTGTGTCTGCTTTAAGTCAGGGAAATTGATCCATGGGCTCACATGGTACCAAAGACTGAATTAAAATGGTTCAGTGTTTACACAGCTTAAAGGGAAAGGCAAGGCTAATAACGAGTTGGTTTTATTTTAAACTAGCGTTCATTTGAAACACATGGGCGAAAACAGAATGAAAATCAGACAATTATTAATGGAGCTATTGCTTTTTGAAACCCCTGTTTTGCGTCTTTTCAGCTAGTACATGTAAGTCGCCATGTTGGAAGTTATCCCTCAATAACGGTCACTCTAACTCTACTACAATAGTCATACGCAGTGATCTCCCTTGCCGATACGCTACATTTTCAATATCGTGACACGTAATTTATGCGGTAACATTTTGGTTTATGTAAACATTTTAATTAATGTTTATATATGATGAATTGTGCATAATTTCTGAGTTAACAATAGTAAAGTGTACGCAACATAAAAAATGATAAATCATACGGCCAGAAATAGATTATTTAGCTCGAATAGAATATGTCGAATGATCGACTTGAAATCAATTATGTTCGTCGCTTTCGGCGTAAATAAGTTGTTTGCACATTGTAATTTGTGTAGAGGCCATCATCCGACAACTTATGTAACTGCCCGTAAGGAAAGTCAGCGGGTGTTCTAGTATGACACTGGTTGAGGTTACCGGACTATCTTGATCGGGGCTATATACATTCCAAACTGTATGTCACGCTGTTTTACGGCGGACAAAAAAGAAAGTTAAAACAATTACACAGCGAGAGGTCCCGTTAAAATCGATTAGATCAGCGACTCTATATTGATAGAGATTAGGATGATAATCTACGACATCTACGAATCTATAAGGCCACTTTTTTATTTTCTGGTTTACAAGAATGTTTTGGAAAAATATTCACCGACTGGTCAAAAACAAAATAACTCTTTCCCTCACCATGGAGTTAAGATACGAATCCGGGATAGAACAGTATTTATAGAACAGGTCTTTCCCACACTAACAAATTTCGGTGCGTATTTCATCCTAAAGCCCAAACCTTGGTATTTAATACTATTTATGATTATATACACCACTTTACTTACTAAAAGATTCGCGACAGAAGCAGAAACTCGTTTGAAAGATCCATAGCAACGACGTTACGTACACGTCCGGTCATAGCAACGTATACGGCAGTCTACGTGCGTAATCGTACGAGCGAGAAATCGTGAAGTATTTATAAAACGCGTGCAGGTTATGGAGAAATTATGAAAACATACTATACGTAGATCTATTTGGTCAACAAATAGCGAGATAAAGGTGTTAAAAACATCGCAATTTTAAAATACCACGCCTTTACTGTTATTCCGATCAAAAACAGTCGTACCGACATTGCAACTTCAGAAGTCGCCGACAATAGTAGATCACAGAAATGCCGCCGCTAAATATCAGACTTGCCGATGCATGTCGGGCAATCAAAGGAAACTGTTGAAGAACCGACATCAAATATATCGTAGCTGAACTTTATGCACTTAGGAATTTTGACTGAATTTCACGTACACATTGACACATCGTCGCTTATTTATTTGACTTCACGCTACATACGTGTTTTTTAATCGGTGCTATTGGAATAATGTACGATAGGTCTATTTAATTGATAAAATATATAACCTGTTACGAAACAATAGTGGACTAATAGTTTCTCAAGAAGGTAATTAAATTTGTCCTTTCTTAGCAAAACATGTAAATTAGAAATCAACATTCTACAGTATATTATTTGTAATTAAAATCTGTTTTAAAGGATTCATGTGAAAAGGTATACGCCTTGCCCGAGCGATATGGGGGGCATATCCAGAGGAGGTCCAACTGGGTGGCTGGGAAGGGGTAGGCACGGGAGAGGCGTCCCCTCCCGGGAAGATTTTTTTCGAGTTTTGACTAAACAAGGCGCAATTTCCTGCACTTTTACCTTTGAAACAATACCTAAACTAATTTAAGTAGTGCTACTAATTAATGTCCGTTCCAGTCGAAGGTTTTTCGAGTTTTGACTAATCATATATACGGAAAGTTCGCGTCATTTAGATCCAGTATCGAAATGATCAAACGTAAGACAAATATATTAGTCTTCAATCAAATAATCATGATAATCCATTCACGAGATCAAACAAGCGCTGGATGTAATAAAGATGTCGATTTGTCTCAAATTCTGGGACATGTGCGCTGTATTCTTCCGAGCTCAATTCAAGGTCAGTTCGACCGAGTAATACTCACGTAGCCCGGCGCGATGTCGGAACGATGCGATTTACAAAGAATTTTACGACCTGCTATAAAATGCTTGCATCCTGGAAAACTATAATGAATAAATTAAAATCTACACACAAAACACACAAACGTATGCACACAGAGAACTAAATTAAATTGCATGTACATTTTGGTCGCATTTTTTGATGTCATCCGTCTATTTACGGAAAATCTAGTCAAGTTTTTCGAAAATGAGGTGACCTAATTCACGTAAGTTCGATACATTTCCAATACGACAACTGCAGTTTAATAGAGGTAGCTAAATGATTTGGTCATCATTTTTACATAGAGAATTTTCGATCTTTTGACGAATCGTGCCATCGGCAAAATTAAAAAAGTGAAATTTGATTTTTATTTTTTTCCACTTTCGTAAAAAATTAAACCAAAAATAAATAAATGTGTATTTTTGTACTATACTGTTTCGATGTCGCTATTGCGCGCAGTCGCAATATAGGCACAACCTAAGATCACACAAATCCCGTCTGGTTATTTGTCATTCCAATTGATATGTTGGATTACAGTTACAGTTTATTAGCTATCGGCAAAACATTTGCCTTTGGCCATTTACAAAGACATGATAAATCATGGCAATTGGTACATATTTTTTCTTTATGATCTTAATTGGTCTATTGTGCAATAAACAACCTTTAATTTTCTGATGTTTAAAGAATAAATTGCATTTATGAACTCTGAAGCCAAGGTGTGACAATCAAATTAATATAGTAATTGCATAATTATGTACCACAGAATAATGGCGATAGATCAAACAGGTGTATTCTGTGCATTTCAACAAAACTATTTCTATATCATAACCATGGATGACACTGACCTACAGCCATACAATTGTGAGCCTGAATACACGGAAGAGGAGTTACACGAGTTGAACAACAGACAACTAGACAGTCCAAGTTCCAGTATAGCTAGTCAACGGGTTATAGCACGGAGAATTTGACACGATCCTGACCTTTATGCATGAATATATTTAGGGTTCTTGCGTTGAATATAAATTTCCGCGAGCAAATTGTGCAAAATCGGTCCTTTAGATTTGTGTTGATATTACACATCGAGCACCTTCATGATACTTCCCGCTTATGAAAACACTCAACCGGGAAATAAACAAGCTGTGAAATTATGCTAAATAAGTTGAGAGTCAAATTCTCTGGACTATACATTGGTAAATAAAGGTTAGTTAGATCTGGTGATTTAATAGCGCGCGTTCATTTCCCCGCAAGATCCTGCGAAAAAAATATGCGTTAATTAAACTTCGAAGTATAAAAATGAATTTATCATTACTGTAACTTATGTTAAACATTTCTGTGGAAATTGGCAAGTGTCCTCTAAGTTTTGTACTTGACTTGATCAAATTCACGGACAATCTGTGATCTAATTCATAAATGCCAATTAGCTATTCACACGTTGCTTATGCGTGAACGTGAGATACGATTTCATTGGTTGATAACCGTTGTAGATGACGAGCCCTGCCTCCGATGTTATTAATTTAAGAGTGTCTTATGGGTGATTGACGTATCTGATTAATATACAACATGTCACGTTGTTTATTACTCGTTTGACCCAATTTTTTACACACATAAGAAATTAAAAAGGGCAGGGCCGCTTTGACATCAAAGGGCACAGCAGGGCGTAGGAAAAGGGCAGCAGGGCGTTGCGCCCTGCTATTAACATCTAGCTGGGGCACTGTCAGACATGTCAAGATGCAGTCCCACAAATTTATCCGCACAAGTTTGTTTATGTCGATTTATGTAATCGCCGCACAACAATGTTTAACCAAATATAATACGATGTGACAATAAATATGACAACAATGTTTAAAAAAAATAATTGCAATATCACGCCTCGTTTGGCTACATGAAATTAAAATTATCACTTTTCCAATTAATTCCGCGTAAAACGGCAGCCATTACTTTTCTGCAAATTTCCCTGATTGCAATGCGCGTGGGTCTTTGAACGTACGGTAAACGGGTTTTATTCACGACTGATTACGACGAACGATAACTCGATGCTCTTAAGAGTTGTTGTTATTGAGGGATAACTTACAAATGGCGATCTCCATGTGCATCACAAAACATTGATTTCAAAATGCCCTAGCTCCATTAATAATCATCTGATTTTCATTCTGTTTTCGTCCATTTGTTTCAATGAACGCTAGTTTAAAATAAAACCAACTTGTTATTAGCTTTGCCTTTCCCTTTAATGATTGGCAGAAAAAAGGGAAAGCTGTTTTCTCATCTCTCATACCCTCGTGGTGATGGATACTGTCGGGAATGAGGTGTCGAAAGGGATTAATATTTAAGCTGTAAGTACTAAGTTTCACAATCAGTCTAAAATGAGTTTGTATAAAATTCCAAATTTTCTACTTTTCAGAGATTACAGGATATCAGTAAAAAGCAGAAAAAGTTGACACCGTATGAAAAATTCAGAGTTGAAGTAATAGATTATCTAGATGATGTGTTCCGGTATGTATTAATGGTGCTACTCTATGGAATATGTCTTATTTTAAAGTACTCGGGGCCCGATATCAGTAAATACCTCAATCTGAGCTAAATCTCATCTCAAATATTGCTATGCGTCTTCTGGATAATTTCCATGGATGACAGGACTCAAAATTCGCACCACAAAATATTTTTCTAAGTTTATTACAGTAACATTTAAAGAAAAGAGCCTCAAATTCTGACCCTGATTTGAGCAAAATCTCCATTTGAAATGTGTTTTCTACTTGTCATTGAGATGCTTCGGGAGATGGGGGCCTGGTCTAGATAATACAGGGTAATGCTGCTGTAAAAAAAGTACTTAGCTGATATATTGTCATCATTTTATCATTGGTCATACAGTATATCAGCTCTTGGTAAATAATTAAAGAACAAATTAATTTTACTTGGAATTCTCATGAGACTTTATGTTCATGCAAATGATGTTAAGTGTGTATTTTGCATGGTAATCAGTCTAAGTGATGCAGGATTATTAGCCCCAGCCTGTAACAGACAGAAGTTGTTTTCTGCATTATTGTTACCTGGCTCATTATTATATTTTTCCCAGTTTCAAAGAGATTTGTTTAACGTGTTGTAACAAATCTTGTCTTTTTCAGGAAGTATTTAGCATGTCCTATGACTTTACCTCTACATGAAATATTCTACTATAACTCATCTAAAGTATTGAAACATCGATTGAATGCTGCACCAAGATCATCCCTACAGATGGCACTCAGCAATCCTCACTCTTATCTACAGGTATAATCTGGTGGTGTCCACAGAAAATATTATATATTATTATAGTAACAATACTTTGTTTTGGAAAAAATGTTGTTTGGCCCTTAAAAGGTTTCATCAGCTTTAGTGGATTTACACAAGTAAATGTAACATCATTTGCATTTTGAAGATAGCAACTGCCAAGCATAGCAACTAGGAGAAATGCTCTGACCAAGAACCAAAACTCTATGTAACCCTGTTTTGAAATTATCTCCCTTCGTTTAATTTAAGAATATTTTTGTCCAGTGCATAACTTCAAAAGTCTTCAATTGATTGATTGGAAACTTAACATATAAATAGATGGCAACTAGGGGAAGTGCAGTGGCCACGAATCATAACTCTATATAGTCCAGTTTTGAAATTATCTCCCTTTATTTAAGTTTAAAATAAATGTTTGTCAAGAGCATAACTTAAAAGCTATGTTAGGTATTGACTTGAAACTTGATATGTGAATTAGTGTCAACAAGTGCTCTGACCAAGAACCATAACTCTAAGTAGCCAAGTTTTGAAATTATCTCCTTTTGATTAAACACCCGTTGGTAACAAACATTTATGGCAGGGGATGGCCATGTGAACGTGGCTCTTGTTTCTATTCTGATTGGTAAAAGCACACCCCTTGACCATGATTATTTCGTTAATAAAAGTCTGTGTTTATATTTATATTACAGTGTGAATGTTGCTCATCAGATTCCAATCAGATTAAATCTACGATGCCTGATACATGTATAGCATACAAACTACATCTAGAGTGTGGACAACTCATCAATCTCTACGACTGGATGCAGGTAGGTGGAACGTTTGTACTGGCAGATCTGTGTTCATTCTCCATTATATTTGAGACACTGTCATACTGAGGTTTACTTATACGTATGTGCAATAACAGACATACTATTATTACATTGTTTGAATTGGCATCTTTTTGTTATATCCCCAGGTACAAAGTACGCTTGTACTCATTATTTGTCATCAGTTTAGATTGAATTGCTATGTTGTTAATTTCACCTACCTATGTTTGTAAGGGAGATGTTGACTGTTACCTTGCTATATACGAGTGTTCACCTAGTGTTTATATAAGTGTGTCACTAACATACTTTCTGTTGTGTATGGGCGAGTTCAGATTGAACGCGAGTTCGATCTAGGTAAACTCGAGTACCATTCAAACACACTAAGTTTCTACACTTTTTGTGCTTTCACCACTGAAGAGTCGAACTCCAGTAACACCAACTCCTAGCAGGGTTTACAGATTCCCTGTTTCTGTATAGTAAGCAAAATGAGCAGGCAAAAGCTGTTTAAAGTTTTAGATACATGTATTACCTTATTATAAGCTTTTGATTGGTTGATAAATTTAGCGACCAGTATTGGTAGGAGTAAACATCATTCCTATAATAACATACCCTTGAGTTTCCATCCGAACCCGCCCTATGAAAAAAGAGATAGCTAACGTTGTATGATGCAAACTTTCATCAATATTTTCAGGCATTTATAATGGTGGTAAGTCCTGATGATACACAGGAGTCAGAAGAACAGATTATTAAGTTACGGTATCCTTTATCTGTGTGTTACCAGGTGTCTCATGCAGGTTGATCTGAGCAATATTAATCAAGTACAATTTGGTGCATTTTGATTCCTATTAATTGTCAATGAGCTAGCCTTATTTCTATAAATTAACCAATCCAAGGACATCATGGGGAAAGCCTGTGAGTCCATTGGTACCATGGGGAAAGTCTGGGAGTCGATGGACATCATGGGGAAAGCCTGGGAGTCCATGGGCATCATGGGAAAATCATGGGAGTCCATGGACATCATGGGGAAAGCCTGGGAGTCCATGGGCATCATTGGAAAATCCTGGGAGTCCATGGGCATCATGGGGAAAGCCTGGGAGTCCATGGGCATCATGGGGAAAGCCTGGGAGTCCATGGGCATCATGGGATAATCATGGGCATCTTGGGGAAAGCCTTGGAGTCCATGGGCATCATGGGGAAAGCCTGGGAGCCCCAGGACATCATGATGGGGAACACTTGACTAGTTGATTTTCTTTAACCAACATTCAGGGCACGTTTTATACAAGCGGTGTCACAGCTACAGTTTCTAGGGTTTGTGAAACCCACCAAGAGAAAGACAGATCATGTAGCCAGACTTACATGGGGTGGATGCTGAAGTACTGTAGATTATGATTATAGATTGTACATTCGGTATATCAGGAGGATGCTGTTGTATGTACATACCCACATACTGTGCTTACTGAGAACATTACACACCCAGTGTGCTGTATTAATCAGAAGACTGGATTACATTCTTCATAAGTTCATTACATAAGATCCAAATGAATGTTGATCTGCTTGACTACTGGCCCCTAGCGGTCTACTTGTGTCAATGTACATATTGAAAATAAATTATTATCACAAACTAATGTGTCCTGTTTCACTTGATCATGTTGTCAATCTTTGTCAATCAAACATCTTGTCGCTAGTTTGATGATGAACTCTCTTGAACATAGGATATATGCTAGTGACGAGTCTGTTAATAACAATAGCTTATATAGTCTTATTTGTTATATGAAGTACCATGGGTTGTTTTGAAGATGTCCAACACATAGCCTTGCACATTATGACGATGTAAGAATTATGCAAACTTTGAGTAGTATTATTGACCAATTTGGTGACATTTGGCACTTTGTTTACTGATGAACTTAAAAATACCTCCACTGATCAATATAACAGTCATCCTAAAATGGAACGCCTAAGATCTTAATTCACAGCTGAATGTTTTTATCGTAGTCTATGTATAGCTGATAAGATAAAAGCCTAAGCGGAATTGATGTTGAATCCTTCCAACTATTTTTATACTTTAAGCTGATGATATGGTTATTTTTGCATATACAAATAATATATCTGCCTATGATAGAAGACCATAGTAACTATGGCAACAGAAGCCATATATTGGTAATGTAAGTTTTCATGTGCTCCATCCACTACACAAAGTAGACAATTGTAGGAAGTTTGATGGGAGATTGATTGAATGAAACAACACAGGCTTATACACAAAGGAGAGTTTATTTTAGTAATTATGAAAATTTTGTCTAAACATTGACTATCAAATATATAAATATATGATCTACATCAAATACAAGAATAATATACATGTACACTATTATACAAATAGTAAACACAAAATGTATGTATAAAAACATTGATAGAAAAAGGATTTAATGAAAAGTAAAATTAATTCTATAGCTAACTGACAATACTACTTGCCTTGTTTACAAAGATTGATAATTTAATACATTACTTTTACCACTACATTTCCTATCTCATCCATATTATATTTCAAATCAGGGTCTTAATGAGACAGAATGCCCAATCCTGACAATTGTAGGACCCCTGATGACCTTTTTAAGCATGTTAACATACACAGTATACTGACAACGTGTCCTCTATCATCCATATAGTATCACCCATATAGTGTTAATACTATCAATCTTTGTATATAAAGCAAGAGTTACCATCCACAAGCTATAAAATAGAAATAATATTTGATACAGTGATTCCTGTATTCCATAGGCACACCATTACAGAAAGGTATATTGACCATGCGTTTCATCCTATACTAGTTTATTCAACATTTGAATACAAAGCAATACCAGGATTTTAGCATCCATGAATGGCCTGTAATTATGCCTAGTTATATCAAAGATTGAATCAGCCATGATCTGATTGGATGTTACATTAGGTATATTTTCCCATTATAAAAACCCGCATCTCAAACTGAGCTTGCTTTTAAACAAAGTCCCATACACATAAGTTTACATGAAGATAAAATTTCCTCTCAACCTATCTGACTGTTGTAACACTACATGTGTGGTATGTGCAACACACAAAGTCAACACACATTGCCTATGTAAAAACTGAAACCAGTTCAACCCTAACAAAATATATGTGGTTTTTTATATACAAAATGAATATGTATATGTAGGAATATAAGAATAGATATAGTTACAGATAAGTCTTCTCATATGCATTGTTTCCACAGAAATAAAAGACTAAGAAGGTATTTATAAATATGATAAGAACAAGAGATGTTTGTAAAACACGTATGCCCCATGGCAGCCCAATATTCAGAAATGATAAAAGTCACTTTTGGTGACCAACCTCCATGTAAAGTTTAAGGATCCGAGGGCAGAGCGTTCTCGGGTTATTAAACGGAAACCATTTTCTCTACCGATTGACATGTGCAAATCAATATACCCCCCTCATCAAAGATTGGGGGAATAATAAATACATTTGTATCAATAAGTTGATACATTTGTTTTATCCTCTAGAATTCAGATTATCAACAGATCCTTGGAGTTAAAGTAAAACTACCGTATTGTCTGCATATTTATCACCAAGAATCAACACTTTACATTTGTACCTTTGTTGCATCCTTCTTAGACTGGAGTGCCAGAAGGCTCAGTACAGACTTTTGACATTTTCCAGGTCTCCAAAGGGCAAACTGGAAACGGCTTTATTCCTTTGTTATATTTTTGCATCTGACTTTGCATGTTTCATTTTTACCTCTGTACACAGCTGTGTGCAAAAATTGGTGAATATGGTAGAATGGTTGACGCAAAAGAAAGGCATACTAGCTTACTTCACCTCCAACCCACTGAGATAATCTTTGAGCAAGATAATAAGTAAATCATCAGTATAAAATGTCTAATAAATACATCATAAATGTGAATGCCCTAAAAAGGTTCACTCTCCCTAAAAATCGGGGTTTGTTGTGTCTATAATATAACAAAGCATCCATTACAGGACAACTTATTCTTAATGAGATATGTTCAACCTGAGCATCAATAAATGAATGTTTCAAAGATAAATATGGCCATATTGAGAATAGACAATGGCCATGTGAACAGAAATACATCAGACATGACACAGACCAAAGAACCTTACTCAGTACAACATGAATTTGTTCTGTGGCCAAAGTAGGAAAATATATAGACATTAATAATAGCGCTACTGAACATAGAACTTGCAATTTTTAAAATACTTGAAAAGAAAAGTTAAGCATATATTAATCAAAGGTTACCAGAATAATTCATAAATTTAATACAACCATCGAATGAACATTACAAAATAAACAATAGCTACTATTAAATATGCATCATTTTGCATAAGTAAAGGTCCTTTCAAACAAAATTAACATGTGCAGTATCTACCACTATGTAAATAAACTAAATATTACATAACAGAAAATCTAGTGATTGAAAAAAGAACTGTATCACCAAATAAACCAATCTTATACATCTGCGGTGTGTTTCCAGACAAAATGAGCACTAGTTCACAAAAATTAAAAATCATTTATTCCATACAAAATACCGTCACAATAATAGTATATACAGAATCAACATAACTAATGCATTCAGATCTTTGAACTTGTATCACAGGATATCAACAGTTTGACACGTGTTTATGGATTAACTATAACACAATTATAGAAATATAAAGTGATCACAAATTAATTTGTAACAACTAACGCTCGACTATAGATATATATAATGAAAACGGTGCAGCTTTCCCCACATCATCTAACAATATAACTTTCACTAAAAGCAACAATATTTGAATATCAACAGATATCAAAATTGAAACATACAATATGTATAGGAGAGACCATGTTCGTATACAGGGATATTCATATGCAAAGGTGCCCACTAGCTAGCTATTGGTGAATGGCAGTTTTTTATTGTTCATTCATCCAATATATTGCTGGTGGGCACTTTGCATATGGATAGGTGGTCTCCCTATAGGGCCTAAAAATTAATGTAAAGTAACTTTTTTTCAGTAAATCAAGGCCTTGTACATCCATTAGGGTTTGACACACATTTCACAGGTCATCAATATTATTATGCTATACATTGTATTATTATATTATACCAGTCAACTAATGAGGGGTTGCTATGGAAACTGAAAATAGCAGACTAATACCTAGGTCAAAAATCCAATTTGATCGACGTCTGATGATAAGACATATTTTGGGCTAATCGGGCCGGCGGGTCACGGGCAGCAGCCGGAGTATTTTTAATGTTTTTGTAATATGAATTGCTACCTATTGCCTAGTGTCTGCATGATGCTTAGACATTGGATATACACCGACATATCCGGCATCTGGATGATGTGTGACCCAAGTATAAGACATAACAAAGCTGTTAAATAATTCTATTAGTTGAGCTCCTTTACTTTGATAGTTGCAGGATTGGTTGGCCCAGTCTCTATATAACAGTACTACATCACTAAAACACTGTGAGCAGACCTTTAACCCCTAAATAAAATAGTGTCAAATAATAGTCAAATATTTAAAGGCTATAAAACCCTGTTACATCGAGTAGTTTACATTGATTATATTATGACTGACTATAATACTGGATTTCTATATTGATCAACTACATGAATAATTATATATCTCAAATACATAACAATACAACATAAAATCTTACTACATATGTATGTATTCAGTCCGATACAAACTACAGTAATATTTTAATTCAAAACATAAAATAGATTAGTTTAGTTTGAATTTGCATGCTCTGATTACTTATTGACATATACTGGTAATTGAAGAGTTAAATACATGTACTGGTAAATTAACCATAAACTATACCACATCCTATATAAGGCACAACTATAATCTATATAAAGGAAATCAGGAAAGTTAATGAGCCAATGCGATGTAAAATAAATTAGATTTAGGGCCTTTGTCAGTTATATGTACGCTTGGTCTAATCTCTGCTAGATGTCAAAGAACAGTTTTATGCGGGGTGTGGAACAATTGTAGTGGTACTGTATATTTTGTTCTCAATTATTGGTCCAAAGCAAAACCAGAAGAGGGAGGATAGCCCTATTAGCTCACCTGGTTATACTGTGCAATATATACAATTAAACTAATGTACCAATGAACAGGTCAAAGTTTAGTCGAAATCCCACAGCATAAACAAAATCACTGTACGACTTATTGGGAGACTATACATATCGATGTGTATGACTGATTGCAATAACTGGAAGTTGACTCGTCTAAACACTGTGAATCCACTATGTAGTTTAATTTTGAAACCTACATGAGTAGCTGACCAGCAACCCTTACATCAGTCGGATACAGGAGCATTTATGTTGAGATTTATGATTTGGCTTAGTTCAAGCTGTCATTATACTGAAAATGGTTATGACACACCCGATAGACATCCAACGATTCTAATAGCTAACTATAAGCACTTTGTGCTCAGGTTAGCTAAAAATGATTTCAAAAATACAGTAAAACCTCGTTATTTCGAGGACCCATCGGGACAAGCCCAGTGCTCGAGTTAAGCCAGTTGCTCGAATTATCAGAATCTATGATGAATTGTTGATTTGACTAAGTGTAACTGTGTTTTACAACGTACATGTTTGAAGCGTGTATTGTTGTTGAGACTACGAATATCGTCATTGTTTATCAAGTCCACACGCATTTTGAAGCGTGCAGGCATTTGTCGAATGTTACCTTTGTTGGTGTTATCATGTACAATGTTCTAGTTGAGTGAAATTTCGACCATTAAATGATAAAATTTCATTGTTTTGTGTTGTTTCTCCGAAAAGGTTAACATTTATTTCGGTGAATCGTAAGAGTTACACGCGGCGTGAAAATTACTTTCACTAAAATAAATGTTGACGTTTCAAGTCTATAAACTCATAAATAAAACATCAATGTTTTAATTGAGTTGATATACGACCATAAAATGATATTAACATCATCTGTTTGTGTTTGTTTTCTCTGAGTTGGTAAACGTAAACGTTTATTTCGGTGAATCGTAAGAGTTACACGTGGCGTGTACATTACTTTCACTAAAATAGATGTTGACGTTTCAAATTCATCAATAAAAATATGGATCTTTACGTTCTCGTCATTTATTTCTCATTATTAACACCTCGTAATTAATTTGTATTATTCAACATTTCCCTTTGATACCTTTAATATCGTAGACAATCAACCGATTTAAGTGTTGGGGGTTACGCTATTGTCATAAAATGTGATTATCACGATGTGTGAAAATTACGGACCACAACATGATTAAATCTGACAGTTTTTCGGAGGTGTGAAATTTCGCTCGGATGATTGCCTCGAGATAAGGTAATTAATTATCGTTGAAAATTGTTGATTGGACCGACACCTGCGCTCGAATTAGACCTGATGCTCGCAATAACTTTACTCGAGTTAGTGGGATACATTAATGTACAATATAGAGCAAATTCGTCGGGACTTTGAAATTTGCTCGAATTAGGCCGGTTGCTCGTATAATCGCTGCTCGTATTACCGAGGTTTTACTGTATATGGCATTTATATTAAATATAAACAAAAAAATATAAAAACAATTTGAGCATTAACTAAATATCCATGGAAAGGCACATTAATAGGACTGGACTGAACAATATACCAAATAGGCTAACATAGAAACATTCCTAATTAACACTACCTGTAATAATTTAGTACTGACACAAAAATGTCAAGAAATTGCTGAGTCTGTAAGGTTCACTTTGGTACTTAATTCAAATGATGGTTGAACAAACAATGTGCATACTGTACCATTGGCATTTATATAGATAATGAAATTAAAAAAAGATATATTTACCACATAAAACTTGTTACGAAATGTATATAATTCAACTTTATGACAAGAGTTCATTGCTAGAAATAAGACAGGATGAACAATATAGGAGTTGCATTGTATAGATCTACATAGAAAAACTTGGAGCCTTTTACACAGGTAGTCAACTTAACATTCGTGAAACAGTTACACTGGATAAAACAGAAACTATCTAAAGTACCTGTAGATAGACTTGCTCTTTTCTACCCATCAACAAACAAACACAATTATAATATCAATACAACATGTACCCAAGAAAAGCATGGATTACCATACACGACAATACACAACGATATGCACCAATATATTATATGATAACTTACCACACTACACCATGCGGAGGTATATAGATGAGTCTGATAACTTACCACACTACACCATGCGGAGGTATATAGATGAGTCTGATAACTTACCACACTACACCATGCGGAGGTATATAGATGAGTCTGATTATATTAAATCCAGGATAGTAACTCTATATACATGTAAATGTACAACACTAATGTAAACCAATTTACTCTTTCACGTTTTGCCGATAGTCGGCATATTTTAAGTAAATTAATGTTTTTAGCAACTTCGTGGCGACTTAATTTCACGAAATTCTACTACTCGCGAACTCCTCGAAATTAAACCTTGCTAAATAATTTCTTGGTTTACAGTATGTCACCTCATACCCTGACCACAAATTAGTTAGACCATTTAGCAACATCACACACAGTTTGGGAATGTTACACAAAACATGTTGATACACCATTAAACATGACAATATAACTTATAAGGGTAAATAATGGTTATGTTTTCATTAATTCAACAACAATAATAATTTGCATCAAACAAGAGTTATTAATACCAACATTCATTTCACAAACCAGTCTAGCACTTGACAACAATTTTTCATCAGATACAAATTTTGAAATAAGCTCAAATAATGGTATTACAAGTTTCACATGTTTGCTTTAAATAAAATATTACGGGACTTAAAAAACTACCAAATCACATGACCAGTTTACCAACATGACCAATGGTCACATTTTTGATGACCAATTTGGTGTCGTCTGCTTTTGTCACCAGACCAACCTTTGCAATAAAATGTGGATGGGGTAAGTCCATTATGAAAGGTAATGGGTTAATAAGATTATTAATAAATCTACATATTTTTGTGTGATTTTCAGCATGTTTTTTATTATCAACTGACCAACCTGTGCTATGTAAATGAACTAGTCCAAGCAACAAGGTGGGTTGAATCCATTATGAGAAATAGGGGTAAATGTTTATTAATAATCTCCCATTGGACTGATTTCCTCAGTTTCCTGGAAATCTTCATCTTGCCAGCTGACACCTTGAGCAGTCATCAATGCTTTCATCATACCTTCCAGATTGTTCATCTGTCCTTTCATCTCCTTGTTATTATACCGCATTTTGTTGATCGTTGATTGCAACTTTTCTTGACTTTCCTTTACTTTTTCAATCTCATCCTAATGTACAAACAATTAAGTCAAGTTAAACATGTTTTAACATTTTTTTTTGTTTAATACAGTTTACCAGTTCTTGATAGTAATCAATTGTTATGCAATTTTTCTAGCATTTTTCAACAATTTTTCAAAGATTTTCGATTATTTTTCAATCATTTTTCCAACAAATTTTCGATCAATTTTCAACAATTTACAATCGTTATTCCAACAATTTTTCGATTATTTTGCAACAACTTTTTGATCATTTTTCTACAATTTGTTATATTTTTTTAACAATTTTTAAATCATTTTTGTAACAATTTTTAAATCATGTACAATGGCCAGTTGACCCAACCAGTTTCCCTAAAATTATTAAACTATGAACTGTAACTTTTTCTTCATCAAGCTACTGACAAATTCTTCACATTTTTGTTTCCGCTTTGAAAATGTTGTATTGAAAGTACTGCTCAGTACAGTATAATAAGCATATTACGAATTTTGAAGAAACAATTATGAAATTGGTATATTTTATATTTGAGCTGATTAGAAATGGTTGCAGGTAAAAGTGTGGGTCTAAATGTCAGACAGGTACACAGACTAAGTGACTGCTGTAAACGCCTCATTTTTGATCATCAAACTCACAAATTTTTAAACAGAATTTCCAAGCGTTTCCATGACAACAATCGATACTGCCCTGCTTGTTGTACTTACCAATTCAGGATTTAAAGCTTTATTTATATTTTGAGCAGTCAACCCGTAACTCTCAAGTCCAAACAAACCACTAAGAATCTTATTGACCCCTCTATTTGGCTTCAATGTATCTTTCCTGACCACAAGTCTTCGGCGGAAGAAATCTGGTACAATTCGTTCTACATCCAAAGCTAATTCAACCTTGAAGATAAAGATTGAAACATTTATACTCTTAAGCTAACCATTACTGTTAAATCAATGAGTTTCATGGGGGTTAAATTTTCGTCCATTTCGTGGTTGAACAAATCCTAGCAATTAATCTAACCAGTAGATACAGTGTAAGGAATTTCTTGTCCATGTTTTGTAATCCACATATTTATGGCCCAATCACTATAGCTCATAATAGATTCGTTTATATTACTGACTTTTCAACAAACTTATTCAGTTGATTTGTGTCATTTGATAAAAAGAATCAAACACTTGTCTATAAATTCATTGCCTATAAAGTCATATTAACCAATAAAGGACACTTTTATGAATAATTGAGCCTCAGATCAACACTTGGTAGATCTTGTATACAGATATATGACATTGAAGTAATAATTGTGATGCAAATTTTGAGTCCAGCTTCCCATGGACAATAACTCAAAGACACATGACAATATTTGAAATGAGATTTAGCTAAGATTGAGATGCTCTTGGAGATTGAGACCTGACTGTAATAAGGTGTAATTACCTGCATAGCTTTCCTGGTTAATTCTGCCTGTTCCTGTACTTCCTTGATGTTATCTACAGCCAAACCAACCTGTCAATGTACAATATGTGAATAATAGTAGTCAATATACTCGCATAACACAAACCAAACTGTCAATTACAGTGATCATTATACTCACAAAATACACAGAAAATTACAGAATGCTGCCTTGACGAGGGAAAATCTTAATTTATCCCAGACTCGAGCTTTGAATACGAACCAACCAAAAGAGGCTTTAAAGAATTCATTTTATGCTTATAAATCAATATAAAAAACCAGCACTTAACATGACATCAGAGTAGCATTCACAAAATCAGCAAGCTTCTTGAAGGTGCTGCCAATTTTTCACAATTTTGTAACTTGGCAAACAAATTTAGCGCACAACTTGTTTCACAAAAAGGAATCAAATCTAGACATTCCTGTGAGATAATCTAAGTCTATCACTCACCAACAAAACAAGTCATGCAGACTTTTCATAGTACATTCTGTATTAATCTGACCATGAATAATTTTCAGAGGTTCGACAGGCTTCTGAATCTGAAGGGTCATATTTTTTTACTAAATTTTACCATTTAATAGGCAAAATATCCATGATTGTAAGAGAAAATGACCATTCAAACCAAATATCTTTTAGGGTCAAAATATGGCTTTTTGGAAATTTCAAGGGTCAAAAGCCCTACTCCCGGGTCAAATGGAACCCCTATATTGATAACAAGGATAACTTTGTAGCTGTTGTGGTTTTCATACTCTGCTGCTGCCTTCCATATCCGATAATTATCTTTTTGTTGGAAAGTTAACTTACGAGTAAGTTCATGATGATGATTGACATGACGACCATGAATACACAGAACAGAATGTATGCTAACACTTGGTAGAATACTTCACCATCTGTATATATACCATCATACTCGAACTCTCCGATCATCATAACTGATGTCTTAATCAATGATTGCCATACTGTAGAAAAGGCTTCCTGAAATATATAAACATGTGGGATAAACATGGGCGGCTATTTAACATGGGCCTTTTTATGTAGATATTCAGGGTTGAAATCTGTAGTATAAACAGAAATAATGTTCATGTGTTAGTTACTGTTTATGTGGTTAAGTCAGGAATATGTAAATACCACCTTCTTGATTGCCTAGTGATAGAGCTTCCGCTTTAAGTGCAGGAGGTCTCGGGTTCATACCAAAGACGAAATAAAAATGGTACCAGTAATTCCCTTGGAAACTTGTTTCTCTTCTCTCATACCCTGGTGGCGATGGGTAACATCGGGAATGAGGTGTCAAGATTGATTAATGAGTGAAAGAGAAACATCCAATTCTCTCATATCGCTAGGACTAACCTAGTCTTCAAATTTACCACTCAGTTGCCATGTTATCACTATTTTAGCTACAACTACAAATAATATAATAATTATTGCTGATTTAGCAATCAGTCATGCTAACATAGCCCATTTCTCTAGCCGTATGTAGCTAATGCTTAGTTTACGGGTAGAGGCACTCATATGCCTGCCATATTTCAGCAGCAAGCTCAGCATATTTTTTTTAATTTATGCATAGTTTACCTGATTTTGCAGTAATGAATAGAAGGCGAGAGCGAAGGCGATAATGAACAACATGAAGACGATGAAGAACTGGAAGAAGGTCATCAGTATATCCTTGAACATCACCACATAGATACCAAACCTGGGAAACTTCTGTGCGAACAACACCAGGTTGATCCATGACAGAAATATAGCAACAGTACCAACATTCCATTGCCATCTCTGAAAACAACATGTTGACATAATCAGCCCAGATATTTGTATGTGTGACAATGTAACACAGCGCTTATTTATCCGTGCAGTAGAATAATTACTTACATACAGTGAACTTCTTTTTTAGTTACAGGCAACATTAAACATAGGATGCATTGAAAAAGTTTGAAATAAGGAATGAACAAAATTGGCCAATACATGCAACTACATGTAACTGTCTTAAATTAAGGCAAGTTTTGTTTAGTTTAGATAGCAGACAACATGAAATAAACTACATTATACAAATTGTACATAACAACAGCTGTTAAACAGTCAAGGCAAAATAGATATAAGTAAAAGAAAAAGACTACAAGGTCTTATGTTTTAGATGTCTGATACCTATAAAGAGGTCTTAAGTTTTAGATGTCTGATACCTACAAAGAGGTCTGATGCCTGTACTGAACAGGTACGCCTGACCTCACACATTATAACTTAAATCTAGAATATGTTTACAAAGACTTACAGTTCTATATCCTGTGCCACTCTGACAATCTTCAAAGTCGATGACAAACAGTAATGATGTTACATATACTGTCCATTCTATCAGATTCTCCCAGCTTAGATAGTTTAACTTGGCCTGATAAATTTGTATCAACTGTAATAAAAACACATCACATGTAATTAAAACTACACAATGATTTATAGAAGTAATAAACTTCCAAGGTTCAAACAATTCAAAATTTTGTTTACTGGTTGTTTAGTATCTAAGAAGACGTTATGATATGATCCTTTATACAAACTGATTCATCACAAAATTGACTATGATTATAAAAAACCTTTTACCCTATCGTCAACCCCACATGACTAGAGGCAACACCCATGCAAATTGATAAAACAAATAGTAGAGAAACCTATCCGGCAGCATTCTTTTTTACAGTGTATAATAAACAACTGGAACAACCTTAGTGTGCAAATTCTTACTGCAAAAAGTGTTGAAAAATTTGAATCACTCTTGGACAAAGACCCTACGTGAGGGTTACGGCGGTTACATATAAGTTATTGAGGGGGGAGATAAAACCTTACAGAGTTTATTAGAAGATCCCTAATATTCAAGAAGGTATTCAAGAAAGAATTAAATTACCTCTCTAAGTAAGTTCCAAGCAGCAAGCACAATAATTGCATATTTTCCTATCTTAGCAAACAATGGTTGTTCATAACCAGCAGTATTCAAACTTGCACAGGTCGTAGTGTTTCTGAAATACATATACTAAAATTAGTAAAAATGTAAAATGTAAAATATCAAAATACAAAATGTCAAAACAAAACTTATATAAAGCTATACTTTATAGCTGTACTATTCTCATTGCAAAGTTGACTGGTAAATGTGACCTTGACTGGTCAATGTGACCTTGACTGGTCAATGTGACCTTGACTGATCAATGTGACCGTGACTGATCATTGCAACCTTGACTGGTTAATGTGACCTTGAATAGTCATTACAACCTTGACTGATTAATATGACCTTGACTGATCAATGTGACCTTGACTGGTCATTGCAACCTTGACTGGTTAATGTGACCTTGACTGATCAATGTGACCTTGACTAGTCATTGCAACATTGACTGGTTAATGTGACCTTGACTGATCAATGTGACCTTGACTGGTAGTTGCAACCTTGACTGGTCATTGACTCAACCTTGCGCTTTTATCAATAACAGTCAATTATCAATAGTGGTCAATTCAGGATCATTACAGGTTAATTTATACTTCATCACTGCAGCATGTTGGTTCCTTGTAGAGCTCTACCGTATTACATTGAGTTGCTTGTGTCATAATGCTGTATCTCGCAAGACCAATATGTTGGAAAATAGTGCTGCAGTGGTACAGAAATATTGAGTATTGTATTTGGTATTCCACTGTGTGCTCTATCCTGTATTTGTGACAATACACCCATAAGGTATACAAGAGGGCCCAAAGGGCCCTATGTCGCTCACCTGTTATAGCAGTACATGACCAAGATGTACATGACATCATTGTGACCAAGTTTCATAAAGATTAAGTCAAAATTGTGACCTCTAGTGTCTACACAAGGTTTTTCTATGATTTGACCTTGTGACCTAGTTTTTGACCCCAGATGACCCAATATCGAACTTGGCCTAGATTTTGTTGTGATGATCATTGTGACCAAGTTTCATAAAGATTAGGTCAAAATTGTGACCTCTAGTGACTACACAAGGTTTTTCTATAATTTGACCGTGTGACCTAGTTTTTGACCCCGGATGACCCAATATCAAACTTGATCTAGATTTTGTTGAGATGATCATTGTGACCAAGTTTCATAAAGATTAAGTCATAATTGTGACCTCTAGTGTCTACACAAGGTTTTTCTATGATTTGACCTTGTGACCTAGTTTTTGACCCCGGATGACGCAATATCGAACTTGACCTAGATTTTGTTGTGATGATCATTGTGACCAAGTTTCATAAAGATTAGGTCAAAATTGTGATCTCTAGTGTGTTCACAAGCTTTTTCAATGCTTTGGCCTTGTGACCTAGTTTTTGACCCCAGATGACCCAATATCGAACTTGATCTAGATTTTATAGAGATGATCATTATGATTAAGTTTCATAAAGATTAGGCTCAAACACATGTTTTTACAAAGTTCTAAATTAAATTTCGAATTCGCATTACATTTTATGATATATAGAACTATTATGTCGTATTATTTTAATTATTGCCGTACTGTTCAGTATTTTGCTAAACCGACTTTATGCAAAGTTATTGAGTAAACGTTGGTTTATTTCTTGTTGCTCCTTCACATGTTTTTAATCATGTTAAATTTGTATATTTACTACGTGAATATTTCGCTGGGTTTAGATTTCGCGCTATCTATGTAGACCGCGAATATAGCGAAAATTAACCCCCCGTTAAATATACCCGCTATACAGTAACTGCAGCATTTGCAGTATTAACCATGCCATAAGCTTTAAATTGCCTAGTTCACCAATTTATTTATGGTTTGTTTTATTTTCCACTGTGTAAGATTAACCTACCATGTAATGTTTACCAACAAGGTTTACTTTCGTGGTTGAGGCCTAAAAATCAAGACAACGTGAATTCAAAAGGATCCAGAAAAAGCGAACATTGTACCCCGTGAAATATACCCGCTATTCAGTAATATAATAGACTGGTAGCCATGTATACTTTCTAGGTTCATATACAACACTATGTGAGTGTTAACAATTAGTTGGGACAAGACTAGAATGGAGATAGATAGAAATAGAATGTAAGAAATGAAGGAGGGAGAAGAACAGACAGATGGAAAGAATGTAATTGTTTTCAATTATAATTATGTTCAGATAAATACTGGAAGTTAAAACACAGAATAAGTTTAAATAACTGTAACAAGAGATGTTTGTAAAACATGTATGCCCCCATGTCAGCCCAATAGTCAGAAACGGTAAAGGTCACAAAGACCTTGACCTATGACCAACCTCCATGTAAAGATGGAGGATCCTAAGGCAAAGTGCTCTTGGCCAAAATCTTGGGAAACCATTTGATCTGCCAACCAACCAGCCAACAGCCCAACCGACCGACCGACTGACATGTGAAAAGCAATATACCCCTCATCAAAGATGGGGGGTATAAAAGTGAATAAATAAAACAAATATAATGTATGTTTGCTCAACAAAATTTGGACAAAGCACTTAGTACAAAGTACATGTACAACATTTTCTTATTATAGTTCATATTTTACGCATTGTCCACACCCATACTGACCAAAAACAGACAAAAATGTTTTGATTCGAATTGAAAAGCATTATTATACATCTAAGCCAGAAGCAGAATACCAGTTCTATACACTAGTATAATACTTCTATCTATTTATTTGAAAATAAACATTAAAACACATCTTTTTGTACAAAGAAGCAGCATGCAATACTGTCCAGACACTGTTTATGTTGTTCAAAGCATTATCAGAGCTAAATAAATAGAGTTTGATTAAAGAATGGCATATATCCACATGCCTTGGTATATTTTTTATGAATAACCATGTATGATAATTTTTTTCAAGTAATCAGGTCTCAAGCTATATACATCATGATAAAATTGTGGTATTTTGTTTGTGTATAATTATGAACGTATGAGGTAGTTTTTAATGAGTGAAACACAAAAATGTTGATATAATTTTAATATGATAAATATTGCTGATGGATGAAATGCATGTGTTGCTTTTTAATTTTTTGTTATGTGCACTTAATTACATAATAACATTATAATATTATAACAAGAGGGCCCAAAGGGCCCTAGGTCGCTCACCTGTTATAGCAGTACATGCAAGACCTGTGATTTGACCTAGTGACCTGGTTCTGGCAATATCGCACTTGGCCTAGATTTTGTTGAGATGATCACTCTGACAAAGTTTCATAAGGATTAGGCCAAAATTGTGACCTCTAGTGACTATACAAGGTTTTTTATGATTTGACCTTGTGACCTAGTTTTTGGCCCCGGATGACCCAATATTGAACTTGATCTAGATTTTGTTGAGATGATCATTGTGACCAAGTTTCATAAAGATTTAGTCAAAATTGTGACCTTTAGTGTCTACACAAGGTTTTTCTATGATTTGACCTTGTGACCTAGTTTTTGACCCCATATGACCCAATATCGAACTTGACCTAAATTTTGTTGAGATGATCATTGTGGCCAAGTTTCATAAAGATTAGGTCAAAATTGTGATCTCTAGTGTGTTCACAAGCTTTTTCAATGCTTTGGCCTTGTGACCTAGTTTTTGACCCCAGATGACCCAATATCGAACTTGATCTAGATTTTATAGAGATGATCATTATGATTAAGTTTCATAAAGATTAGGCTCAAACACACGTTTTTACAAAGTTCTAAATTAAATTTCGAATTTTAGATTTTGTTGTGATGATCATTGTGACCAAGTTTCATAAAGATTAGGTCAAAATTGTGACCTCTAGTGACTACACAAGGTTTTTCTATAATTTGACCGTGTGACCTAGTTTTTGACCCCGGATGACCCAATATCAAACTTGATCTAGATTTTGTTGAGATGATCATTGTGACCAAGTTTCATAAAGATTAAGTCATAATTGTGACCTCTAGTGTCTACACAAGGTTTTTCTATGATTTGACCTTGTGACCTAGTTTTTGACCCCGGATGACACAATATCGAACTTGACCTAGATTTTGTTGTGATGATCATTGTGACCAAGTTTCATAAAGATTAGGTCAAAATTGTGACCTCTAGTGACTACACAAGGTTTTTCTATGATTTGACCTTGTAACCTAGTTTTTGACCCTGGATGACCCAATATCGAACTTGACCTAGATTTTGTTGAGATGATCATTGTGACCAAGTTTCATAAAGATTAAGACAAAATTGTGACCTCTAGTGTCTACACAAGGTTTTTCTATGATTTGACCTTGTGACCTAGTTTTTGACCCCATATGACCCAATATCGAACTTGACCTAAATTTTGTTGAGATGATCATTGTGGCCAAGTTTCATAAAGATTAGGTCAAAATTGTGACCTCTAGTGACTACACAAGGTTTTTCTATGATTTGACCTTGTAACCTAGTTTTTGACCCTGGATGACCCAATATCGAACTTGACCTAGATTTTGTTGAGATGATCATTGTGACCAAGTTTCATAAAGATTAAGACAAAATTGTGACCTCTAGTGTCTACATAAGGTTTTTCTATGATTTGACCTTGTGACCTAGTTTTTGACCCCGTATGACCCAATATCGAACTTGATCTAGATTTTATAGAGATGATCATTATGATTAAGTTTCATAAAGATTAGGCTCAAATTGCGACCTCTAGTGTGTTCACAAGCTTTTTCAATGATTTGGCCTCGTGACCTAGTTTTTAACCCCAGATGACCCAATATCGAACTTGACCTAGATTTTATAGAGATGATCATTGTGATCAAGTTTCATAAGGATTAGGCTCAAATTGTGACCTCTAATGTGTTCACAAGGTTTTCCTTTGATTTGGCCTAGTGACCTAGTTTTTGACCCCAGATGACCCAATATCGAACTTGACCTAGATTGTATGAAGATGATCATTGTGATCAAGTTTCATATTGATCAGGCTAAATTTGTGACCTATAGTGTGTTCACAAGCAATTGTGAACGGACGGACGGACGACGGACGAAGAGCGATCACAAAAGCTCACCTTGTCACTTTGTGACAGGTGAGCTAATAACAAAATATACATATTTGACAAAAACAAACATAGTTGTTATCGAGAGCTAACAGCAGTTATTAATTGAAGAAAATGATAAGACACTTACGGCAACATATAAGGAGCATCGGTTGTAACTATGTACCCCGTCAGAAATGTGAGAAATACTGAATAGACTAAGAAGTTGACATAGTAGAATGTACGTCCAAACTTTGTCCATTTATATCTGAGTAATGCTGTAACCAATGGATGAGCCAATAAATCTTCTCTCTTTGCTGTCACCTGTCAATGTAAATCATATCATAATAATTATAAAGCCGCTGCCATGGTCCAGTGGTTAGTGTGCTGGAGTTGCATCCTGGCAATCTGGGTTTGAATCCTCATTGGGGCAGGTAGTGCTATATATCCTTCCATAAAAATTTGAGATTATCCTGGTGAATGTGGAGAAGTTACTGGTTACTGGTGGATAGGTAAGTTAGTTCTGGTTTCAGATGTAAACTTGACTTTCAGCTTTGCAATACTGTTCATTTTCTACTTTTTGGATTTCTGACAGCTAAAACTAGATATTGAAGCCATTTTACTACTGGAACTGGGTCATTCAGCTTTTTGATTGCTGAAACTAATTCATTCTACTTTTTGACAGCTTGGACTTGTATATGTCTTACGTTTTCTGTGCTCGGTTGGTTCTGTCGGGCATTGTGCCTTGTATGTTTTTAATATTTTCTGTGCTTGGCTGGGTAAGTTGAGTGCTGCCTTCCCTGTCTGACTTAATACTATTTTTTGGACACAGTCCAGGAAAACTGGCAAGGCGAAAAATTAAACAAACCTGATGTAACATACATCATGAACGATTGAAGTTTAATACCACGCCACATAATTCCCAAGTCATAAAATGTTCAAGTTAAAATGCAAAATCTCAGGTAAATATGATCAGTATAATGATAAATGAAACTTGGGTTACCATGATCATGAGTGGATGATTCTTCTTGAAGGTGCCCGAGTCTGTTGTGTATGGTCGAGCTTTGGTGGTCAAGTGATCCTCATCATCATAAATACTTCCTGAAAACCAAAATTGTTTTTTCTATGATAATTTATAGGAGTGGTTAGGATCGAGGTTATAGTTAAGACAATTATCATCTGACTTCTTCAAAGGTAATTTGCAGCAGTGTCACTAAACAGCTCTAGAAATAAACTATTGAATGATACCATTTCTGATACAGAAAATTATAAGTATTCATTATGTAATGAAACGTTATGTTTTACATCTTCATTATTAAAACTGTTTATTTGAAATTTCTCTCCTGCATGAGAAATTTAATTTGATAAACATAACCTCACAGTACTTTCAGATTGAAAATTATCGTCATTTGGCTGACTAATACACCCCTGCACTGGCAAAAATAATTGCAGTACAAATTCTTCCCTTTATGCCCTGTCTACATGTTAAATTTGACCATCTGCGAAAGTTTAAAGGAAATCCTGCTAGAAATGTAAGAGGAGTTGTGTACACAAGAATGTAATTTCAGACACAAACTGAATCCTGCCTACCCCCTTTATAACTTGTGCTTGTAAATAACAGTAACATCACATTAAAACAAGAAATGCAATTATGTATGTTTGAAACTACCATATTTTTAGCCATCTGAGAAAAGAACAAAAATACATATGGCGGCTTTAAAGGTCTTGAAAGTGGAAAGACTTACCAGAAGATGAGCCGGAGTCACTGCTGCCTTTCTCACTCCAGTTTAGAACAGAATACAGATCATCCAGAAACTCATAGTTGAATGTGATCGAGTAATTATAACTCTCTAAACTTTCCTTGTTATCTTCCATACATCTGTTAAACACTTCCTCAGCCACATCTATAACACAAACATACAAACATACATAACTTATATTTCGTAATGAATTAGTTTATTCCAGTTGTACTACCTTTCTTAACAATTTTCAGTTATGTACAGTGACAGATTCACCAGACTGGACTGTTTTCTAGTCAGTATTATCAGACTCTTCAACAAGGAGCCAACAAATACTTCACATATGGAGGGAAAACGACATTGCTATCAATTTTTCTTGGAAGATTATAACCTAAAGTGGTTAAGAATCAAATCCATACTACACCCAAGTACTACTCTTACAAGAAACAAGCTAGAATATGTACACATTTAATGTGCAGCTTCTTTGACAAATATGTATAATGATCTCCCTTGATAAGCTGTCTTGTTCATTCCATAACTAACCAAGACATGTTTGTAAAACATGTATACCCCCATTGCAGCCAAAGTCATTAATGTTAAAGGTCACAGCAACCTTGACCTCTGACATACTGAATGTCAAAATCAATAGGGGTCATCTACTGTTGCTGAACAACCTCCATGTAAAGTTTGGCAAAACGTTCTTGAGTTATTGAACGAAAATTATCTGGTCTACCCACAGACCTACCGTCAGACTGATCGACATGTGCAAAGCAAAATACGCTTCATCAAAGATGGGGGGGCATAATTATCTCTCCTCATATTCATTACTGGAAAAAAATTGGCATGACTTAACGTATCTATGGAGTAAAGGGTTCAGCTAACAATATAAATAATTATGTTTACTTACCAGGCATTTTTCGGATCAATTTACGCATGGGTGTATCATGTCTGTTAGAGTTTAAATCCAAGGTATGATTGCGCAACGCTTCTTGCCAATAGTTAGACTTAACTATACACAGGGCAACATTACTGTAACAAGTAAATAAAGAATATTATCAGCATACATGATGGGTGATTGCATGAACTATGTGACAAATCATTGATGTCCATCATACATGTATGCATTCCTAATAGACAAAGCCATAGATACTGGATTATTAATACAAAACATTAATCTGATTATATATCAAAATATACCAAATTTCTAGCATTTCACAGTCTGGGCAGACTATAAGTGATGTAATGTACACTTGCTAAAACTAGAAACTTTGAGAAATCTATTAGACAGACATACTGCCCCTAACACAAAACACAGAAAAATCAAAGGACAAACATATCAATGCCATTCTCATCCCTCAGATGACGGACATTGTACAGATATGTATTACACTATGGCTAACAAGAATGAAATAAAGCAAACATTCTGATAATTAAGCTTGTATAGTACATAACTGATTTTTATGTGGGTTTTTTTCATTATCACACTGTTTGGACTGGTTAAAATAACAAATCTGATTGGACGATAAATAAGCTTGTTTATTTACAGGTGCCAAGTGAAATGTTACAAGCAATATAAATACATAACAAACATACGCATTATTGTTGTCAATAGCTAAATCCAGACAATTATTGCCGTCGGAATCTCTCTGTTCTACATCAGCGTCCCAATCTATCAACAGCTCAACTACTTCATTATGTCCATACTTACACGCCAAGTGAAGTGGTGTAGTCTACAACATATTCAATACATCAATATTCAGTATTATCAAACAATGTAAATGAAGATTGATTGGTTGCACATCAGTAGATGTAGACATGGCATGAGAGTTTTATCTATTTTGCATTTAAACACTTTCTCAAACATAGTATTTGTGATTAGTCACTGGCTACTAACTTCAACACAATTGTGACTAAAGAGCATATTCCTTCAAACTCTGAAGTAAGATCTGATGACCACATCTTCACGTTGATAAGGCTTTTCAAAATTATGAAAGCGAGATGCCGATTGGCTGATGTGAAGTTTGCTAGAAGATGATTTATAAAGCGCTGTCATTAAGTGCTTTTGCTACATAACACCATCCAGTTACTACCTTATTGTAGATCATATTTACATTATTATGATACATCAGTATGCCACAGCCAGTGAGACTATAACCTACCACATTCTAGGCAGATGGTCTACCACTAGGTAGATATATAACATGTTTCCATGGTAACTTTCAAGCTAATGTGTTCGAAAAAACCCTAATAGAGGATCAATACAGCAACTGCTATTGTCACACATATAACAGGGAACAGTTAAGACAACCCTCATTTAAGGTCAAACTAAATGTTACACTAACCTTGGCTTTATCCATAGGATCTATAGGTGAATCAGCCTCTAACAGAACCTTAGCTGTCTTCATCCAACCTTTAGCTGCAGCACAATCCAGGGGTGTCCATAAACTCACATTTCTATAAATACACAATACTTATATTACAGGGGTGTCCATAAACTCACATTTCTAGAAATACACAATACTTATATTACAGGGGTGTCCATAAACTCACATTTCTATAAATACACAATACTTATATTACCAATGCATATTGGGAGTTAACAAGTCATTAAGAATTGCAAGCAATACAGAAGTCCCCTACCAGTTCGAAGTCATTACCCGTTAAATTATTCTCAATGTTTCTGTTGCCATAGCAACTACAATTTTTGTCTGCATTAAAAATGATTTAGTTGTGCAGGAACTCCTTATTGGCACCTACCCACATACACAGTTTCATAAACATAGCTCAGAAACTGTTAGAGATATGACAGAATCCAGATTTTGAAGTATTTTCACTATTTCCTTATCCATAGCAACCATACTTTTGCCAGAATCACAAATTTGTTAGTGCATAATCTCCTTATTGGTCCCTATCCACATACCAAGTTTCATAAATCTAGCTGGGAAACTTTTGAGTTATGGCAGGATCCAGATTTAATGACGGACTGACAAAGGGCAAACCTATAGTCCAATCCGATTGAAAACCAGTAGGGGACTAACTAGAGAACCAATAGGGGCTCAATTAAAGTTTTAAACTAAAATAGATGAATACTAATAAATGTTCTTGATGAGCCCAAACAATGAGTTAAACCATATTATAATTCCAAGTATTTCAATAGAGTTTCTGAGTGAAATCAACAAAACAGCTAGACAAGTGACATGGAGTGACTCTTCCTACTGCAATGGTGCAGGAAGACACTAGATGCCCTATCTAGCATTATTTATATATACATACCTTGCAGCGACATCAGCACCAAACTCCATGAGTACATCAGCCACCTTTGCGTGTCCAGCTAAGGCAGCAAGATGAAGGGCAGTGTTAGAGTTCTCATCTTCGTCATTCACAGAGTTCTTATCCTGTGTAACTAATTCTCTCACAATACTACAAGAAACACACATAGTTCATACACACTTCATCAATCCAATTTCCCTAATTTCCATAACTTTCCATTACTTTCTGATGATATTTCCAGGAAAAAGATCAGTTTTTCATGATATAGTTTACGTTCAGACAATGGACCAGCAGTGCAAAGCTAATATATTCCATTTTTACCAGAACCCTCAAATAGAACAAATACATTTACTTGCACTCATGAAATCACATTTAAACATTGGCTTTTATTTGTCTGATAGCAGTAATATGTGTGAGGAAAACTTAAGAACATATCACACATGTGTTGAATAATATTTTGATTGTTTTCTTTGAGATTTTTTGTTGAAATTGTTATATAGCACTGGCAGTATTAAGAACGTAGTTCATTAACAACCCATGGTATAGGGAAACTTGATGTTACAGTAACTACTTCATTACAAGAAAGTGCAGTCACTTCAAACCGTCTGAATAAATATGACTTTTAAATGAAGTAGGCATTTTGGCTTGTCTAAAGAGTAGCAATTATAGCATTGACAATATTCTATATTTAAGAAAATTAAGAACGTTTAAAACAGTTTGCTACTTTGTTTCAGTTTAACATAAGAAATCATCATACGTGTATTATATATAGAGTAATGTAATGTACATACTTTGTTCTACCAAACTTTGCAGCAAGATGGAGTGGTGTCTCTTCTTCTTCATTTTTACTGTCCATATCAGCAGCATTCTTCAACAAACACTGAAGGAGAAAGAAACATCAATTTTCAAACCATTAAACAAGTTACTGTACCAGATAATATTACAGATACAAATAAGAATTTCCTTCCAAATTTAACACTGGATGTCCATTAGTTGATAATCCATTCTACAATTTGCCTGAAATATCCACTTTTAAAGTATAAATGATGTTCGTCTTACCCAGTTATATATGACTTACCCTAACAATGGACAGATAACCCTTTATAGCAGCAATATGTAACGGATCATTGTATGACTTACCCTAACAATGGACAGATAACCCTTTATAGCAGCAATATGTAACGGATCATTGTATGACTTACCCTAACAATGGGCAGATAACCCTTCATAGCAGCAATATGTAACGGATCATTGTATGACTTACCCTAACAATGGGCAGATAACCCTTCATAGCAGCAATATGTAACGGATCATTGTACGACTTACCCTGACAATGGGCAGATAACCCTTCATAGCAGCAATATGTAACGGATCATTGTCTAATCTGTCACTGACGTTGATCATATCTTTCACTGTGTCATACTTCAACAATGTCTGCAATATAACATATACATGTATGTATGTATGTATGTATGTATGTACCTCCATAAACTGAAAATCTAATACTGTAAACCTAGAAATTATTTTGCGTGATTTATTTGCGCGGAGTTCGCGAGTGGTAAAATTTTGCTAAAAGCATTAATATGGACATTGTGGGAAACTTAAAAATGCGAGTTTGTAGTCGCAAATATGCCGACGATCAACAAAACGCGAAAATTAGTATTGGCAAAAGTAAATTGGTTTACAGTAGCAAAACTAACACAACCACAAGTGTTTACACATGTAAATTGAGAATTCAGTCGACATAGGATATAATTTTGGTTGTAAAAACATTGAAAACGTTCCATCAAAAGACTATAGACAAACAACAGGGCGTGGCTACTTCTGCTTGTTTTACATGGTATTTATTTTTAAGACATGTCATTAAATACAACACAAAAATGATGATTAAATGAGTAAAATATAGGGTATAGTGATGGCAAGCTTTACATCTAGTCAGCTCATATGTCAAAGTTAATTTGTTAATAACTTCAACATATCTTTACAATTGTAAAATCATTCTTATTCTAAGGACAAGATTTTAAGCATGAAGTGAACATTTATGACTGGTAACAAACATTGATGTTAATTAAATTTCGAAGATTTCAAATTTACAAAAAAGAGCCTGCATAGAAGCACTTTGTAAGTCACATATACAAATTTCATGCCATAAATTTCAACAATTTCTCACAACTACAAACCTCAAGAGCACTGAGTTGATTTTCCTCAGCTGCCAAGAACACAGCAGTCTTATCATTTTTATCTACAGCGGTGATGTCAGCCTCTTTCTGTATGAGTAGATCTACTGTAGCAGCTTTACCGTACACACTAGCCAGTAATAATGGTGTATAGTTCTCCTCATCACGACGCTCTATGTCCGCCTCTCTGATAACATTAAATATATTATAAGAGCTGCGTTTGGAAATAGGATGTAGTACAAACAAATTTCATCTTATGCTGCCAAATAACTTTTAAATAACTTCAATGAGTCACCTGACGCCAGCACTAGTTGTCTAGTCAGGAATAGGGGTAATACAGGATTATTCCTAGCCACAACATAGCAAAGTTGTTAGAATCATATTGAAAGAGCTGACATGCTAGGCATTTCAGAGTTTTGAGGAAGGAGCAAACATGCAGAAAGTGTAATATGCTTACTGAAAATATTGTCAAATTCCATAATATAACTAAAGCAGTCGCCCTTTGGTATACTAACATAACCCCTCCCCCCTCCCCCCAGCAAAGGGCCACAATTCTGGTAACAATGATAGTAGGGTACATTCTTTCCTTTAGGCGCATGTACATGCCAGATTGACGGACAGACTAACAAGACGAATCCAGTATACCACCCTTAAAACATGGTTTTGCGGGGTATCATTATTTGTCAACTGGTTACTAGTATAAAATATTTTTCAACCCCCCAAAAAACCTAATAATTTGTCATCCTGGTTAAGATCTCATTCATAACAATTTACCTGTCAACGAGGAACTCGACAATTTGAACATGGTTATACTGACAAGCTTTATGTAGAGGTGTAGCCTGCTCATTGTTCAACGCATCGATACGAGCGTTATGTTCCACTAAGAGTCGTACAATTCTTAAATCACCATTGACAGCACCAAGATGTAACGGATACATGTAAATGTTGTTAGGCACGTTAACATCAGCCCCTGAATAACAGAACAAGAAAGAAGAATAAAAGACAAAAACATAATTATGTCCCCCACATGTGACCATAACTCAACATCGACTAGGCTTGCTACCAAGTAATCATGTGAAGTTTCATTGAAATCCAACCAATGATAAAGGAGAACAAGCATGAACAACTTTGTGACATTCATCCAGATTGTCAAATGTCAAGCATAAAACCAATATGTCTTCCCTTTTCACTTGTTTACTTACCAGTAATATGTCAAGAAGTAATAAGGATTTTATTTATTGCAATAGCAATGACGCCTTATCATTTTTGCAGAAAGCAAGCTGTTTATTTGTCGTCAAGCGGTCAAGTTGATTTGAGTGATTATAATTCAGGTTGAATGATAGTACTATCTTGTTAAATATACAGTACAAGTTTTCAAGCAAGGACTAAGTTATACTATATAAATGTAACCATAGTTACTGTAGTGTTTGATCTTTGACGAACGACTGACTTCATCAGGTAACATACACAAAATCTCTTTATAAACATTGTTGATATCTGCCAGTGCTCACAGTGTGGTCAAGAAGAACTTTTATAGCTGTTGGTAATTGATTTTTAGCCAGAATATCACAGCAATAAGGTATGTACCAAACCTGGCATCAATTCTATGAAAGAATGCTGATTAGGCAGGTAAAATTACTCACTCTTCTCCAAACAAAGTTTGACAACTTCGTAATGTCCATTTTCTACAGCCAAACTTAAACATGTGTTTCCATCCACATCTTTATCATTGACCATCTACAAACATATGTACAATGTCTGGTCATAGTACACAGATCAACATTGTTTATGTTAATATTTGTGCAACAAGAAATGAAGATAGTCCTTACAATTACAATATACCATATTCGCTTAAGCATTGCATGAAGCTGTGTATTGGATGCAAGAGAAAAAGTATGGCCGCCCCTGATAACTGTATCAGAGAATTATTTAAAAGCTGTGTGAAGGAGGCATACAATTTGTGGTTAGGATTCTGGGTTGATAAATTGTGCGAGCTATACTTGGAAGAATACAATATCTACAAACGAACGAAGAAAGATGCAAAACTCACTGATTAATTCACACAAATTGTGATCAAACATGTAATGGCTATAAATTAAACATCAATTAAACATCAAAGCAGTGAATTTACTCTATAATGCTAACTTGCTCTTCACAACTGAAGAACATACCGCCCATATCCTGCTGGGTTACAATCATATGTTTTAGTTATTGTGCATAGCTTAATTGGATAAGTACTGATACAAAACTTACAAGTTGATAAAAAATGTCTACGGCAAGACGCTCTGCCATTATATTAAACTACTGATGCACATACGCAGGCCACATCTCATTTTCATATTGCTGTCCTCATAGAATTGAATGATACAAACCTCTTTTATGGTGACCCATCCATCTTTCTTGGCTGCAGCTCTGAACAACAGTCTGACAATCTGGACATTACCCTCAGTACAGGCAGCATGTAATGGTGTAGTATTCTCATCGTCCTTACATCTCAAGCTTGCCCCTTTCTCTATCAACATTCTCACAATACTGAACTGTTTGTGTGATGCTGCCATATGTAATGATGTCATACCTTGCTTGTCTACAGCCTACAACAGTATACCAAATTTTAACATTACAGGGTACCAGTTGAAGATTTAACATTACTGGGTACCAGTTGAAGATTTAACATTACATGGTACCAGTTGAAAATTTAACATAACAGAGTACCAGTTGAAAATTTAACATTACAGGGTACCAGTTGAAAAGTTAACATTAACATTACAGGGTACCAGTTGAAAATTTAACATTACTGGGTACCAGTTGAAAATTTAACATTACTGGGTACCAGTTGAAAATTCAATATTACACGGTACCAGTTGAAAATTCAACATAACAGGGTACCAGTTGAAAATTCAACATTACAGGGTACCAGTTGAAAATTCAACATTACAGGATACCAGTTGAAAATTCAACATTACAGGGTACCAGTTGAAAATTCAACATTTCAGGATACCAGTTGAAAATTCAACATTACAGGGTACCAGTTGAAAATTCAACATTACAGGATACCAGTTGAAAATTTAACATTACAGGGTACCAGTTGAAAATTCAACATAACAGGGTACCAGTTAAAAATTCAACATAACAGGGTACCAGTTGAAAATTTAACATTACAGGGTACCAGATGAAAATTCAACATAACAGTGAAAATTCAACATTACAGGGTACCAGTTGAAAATTCAACATTACAGGATACCAGTTGAAAATTCAACATTACAGGGTACCAGTTGAAAATTCAACATAACAGGGTACCAGTTGAAAAATCAACATTACAGGGTACCAGTTGAAAATTCAACATAACAGGGTACCAGTTGAAAATTCAACATTACAGGATACCAGTTGAAAATTCAACATTACAGGGTACCAGTTGAAAATTCAACATTACAGGATACCAGTTGAAAATTCAACATTACAGGGTACCAGTTGAAAATTCAACATAACAGGGTACCAGTTGAAAATTCAACATAACAGGGTACCAGTTGAAAATTCAACATTACAGGGTACCAGTTGAAAATTCAACATTACAGGGTACCAGTTGAAAATTCAACATTACAGGGTACCAGTTGAAATTTTAACATTACATTGTACCTGTTGAAGATTTCAACATATTTTTCTAGTACTTATCATGTTAATTCTAATTTCGCGTTAGTCATGTATGTCACAGATTTATGCCCTTTTCTGTTTCATTAGTTATCTATGTTTCACTCTGGTGGTCACCCAACTTTGTACACTCAACTTATGGACGAACCTGATCCAAATACTGGATTTGTAACCTAACAATGGTACTCAACTTATGGACGGACCTGGTCCAAATACTGGATTTGTGATCTAACAATGGTACTCAACTTATGGACGGACCTGGTCCAAATACTGGATGTGTGACCTTACAATGGTACTAAACTTATGGACGGACCTGGTCCAAATACTGGATGTGTGACCTACCAATGGTACTCAACTTATGGAAGGACCTGGTCCAAATACTGGATGTGTGACCTAACAATGGTACTCAACTTATGGACGGACCTGGTCCAAATACTGGATGTGTGACCTAACAATGGTACTCAACTTATGGACCGACTTGGTCCAAATACTAGAATTGTGACCTAACAATGGTACTCAACTTATGGACCGACCTGGTCCAAATACTGGAATTGTGACCTAACAATGGTACTCAACTTATGGACGGACCTGGTCCAAATACTGGAATTGTAACCCAACTTTGTACACTCAACTTATGGACGAACCTGATCCAAATACTGGATTTGTGACCTAACAATGGTACTCAACTTATGACTAAAGTTGACTTATGGGAGCAAATATACAATATTTTGTAGTATAGGTTTTTTAATAGTTTAGAGAGTAAATGATAATGAAATCACCAACCAGAAGAGGGTACTTTGTGGATGAGAATGAAAAGAAATGAAAATGGTAGAACTCTCAAGACTTACCTCTAACATAAGGTTGGAGAAGGTCAACAATTCCTTACATGCGATCTCATTACCTCTCATACAGGCATAGTGTAGTGGAGTCTGTCCATAAATATCTCTCTCATTGATATCTGCACCTTTCTGGATGAGGAAATGTATTACACTCGACTGCGCAGCCAGATCTTCGGTTGTATCACTAGGCTTTATTCCACCATTCTGTTCACCATCCTAGAAATCAGAAATCACATTGAACTTAATTACTGTGTGACTGAGTGAATATTTCCATAAGTCAAAAGGATAGCTAACTTTGAATTTCAGGCATAAGTAAAAGCAACTTTTTTTATTTAGCCCAAAATTAAAGATTATTTGTTTCCCCTACCCGACCCTGGCTAATTAAGGTTGGGTAGATAGGTAAAATGTTTTTTAAATATTTTATTCAAATTTATTGTCAATAATTTTTGTTTACATACTCTCATACCTGACTTTTTATAGATTTTTTTTTAAAAATTCAGAGGTTCAAAAAATATTTTGGATAGGGAACTTTTTACTTGGGTAGGTAGGGAAGCAGAAACAACCAATATTTGGCTTCCATTGTAGCATCCTTTATAGGCCTAAATGAATACTCGGTGAAATGTAATAATGTATGAAAGCCCCATATACCTCATCATCATCATCATCCATCTTGGATTTCTTTCCTTCTCGTTTAAATCTAGCAGCAAAATGTAGCGGTGTTAAACCTTCCTCGTCTCTCTTATCAATGGCTGAAATATTCAATCATGCATTCTCATGTAATAATACAATTTTCTCATGTAATAATACAATTTTCTCATGTAATAATACAATTTTTCTCATTTTCTCATGTGATAATATAAATGTTCTCACGTAATAATACAATTCATTTAGGTCAGTCACCTGTGTATATCGGTAACAAGAAGATGTTAATGAACATTACAATATAATGCTGTCATTGATTGGTCGATTGGACAAGACCATGAACTACTGTATAGCGCTCAAAACTATGTTTTGACATTACATTTTTATACATTGTTTTTTTTATATATATAATCCTAGGTTCTGTGACGTAATACATAGTTTTAGAACAGTAGCAGATGAATCAGTAGTTCACTGTATCATGATATACTTACAGGCCCCATGTTCCACGAACAGTTTAACTATACCAAGCTGATTGTATCATGATATACTTACAGGCCCCGTGTTCCACGAACAGTTTAACTATACCAAGCTGATTGTATCATGATATACTTACAGGCCCCGTGTTCCACGAACAGTTTAACTATACCAAGTTGATTGTATCGTGCAGCATAATGTAACGGTGTCAAGTCATCCTCATCAAGAATGTTGATCTTCTTCTTAATGTTGCCACCCATGTTACTCAGCAATATCTTTGCACTTTTCACATCGCCCATACGAGCACACTGTATAATACAAGCATTATATATAAACATTACAAATTGTACAGAGCCCAGGGGTTCTACTGAGGAATAATGCCCAATCCTGAAAACTAGTCACAAATTGGTATCAGAAGACATTAGCACACACCCCTACACGTTAACTCGGTTTCAAACATTGTTTTATTATTAAAATTCAGATTATGGAACTTCAAATGACCATAACTAGGTCAATTTTTAGAATTTTTTCATCAAATAACTTTTATTTTGTGCAGAAAAGATAATTCTTCCTAATGCAGCAAATCCGGATTTCCAGATTATTTCGGAATTGTAGGACCCCTGAGAGCCAACTTACTGCTATATGAGGTATGTATAAATGTGTATATAACATTTGGCCCAAACTCCAGATAGAAGTAGTGTAAAGTGATAAACAAAATTAGATTTAAACTGAACTGGTTTTTATTTATGTGGCACATATATGCCAAATTGCCAAGGAATTCAGTTTTGAGTAACTCAAATTAATTAATTTCTGATAAAAACTGGGCTCCAACTTCATGTTACAGGTCACAGCAACCTTGACCTGTGATCTTTTTGCATTAAAATATTTAGTCCTTATTTACTGATGATGACCATCCTCATTATAAAGCTAAAAAAAATAGGCCAAACAGAGTTACTTGTCAGAAATCATTTGGACAACTGACAGATTGACCAACCAAAATGTGCAAAATCCCACTCATTCTCTATGACATGGGGGAATTAAAATCATGATAGTTTGTACAAGAAACCAGAATATTATCCGGTGCATTGGTTTACTGTATTACCTGATGCAGGGTAAGGTTGAGTATTTCATTGGTACTCTCCACCCTCGGTATCATAGGTAACATAGGTTGTGTTGGTGTATCATCTTCACCACCATCAGGATGGGTTGGCATGTGTGTCATTTCTACCGGCCCCGGTCCTGCTGCTGGTTTTGTCACATTGATTGTAGAGCGATAATTGCCCTGTGGCATATCCTGTAACAACAAGATTAAACATGTAGATTTTTCAAACATTTTATACAGTCAAACAGTCGGAGAAATTAGCACCCATCTGGTTGTCAGTGACAGTAACTGTTTTGGAAAAGTAACATTTGCAGGAATTTTGTTGCATGAAAGTATAAAGAAAAATTATTGACTTTTACTGATTTGGACAAGTAGATCCAAAACCTAAATTCACAAATTGGTCTGATGGATGAACGTCTTATCTCCCGTTATTATGTCAGTTAAGTGAGCTTAGCAACGAAAAAAGGTTACTGGTATCTATATATGGCAACATCTACCTAGAACTTAGAACTTGACAAGTTATGAACATTTGGTGTGTTTTTCTTGCAATTTTTAAGTTACATTGTAATAAAATGCTGTCCATGCGTAATCATGGTTACAGATTTTCATACCTTAATCTTTTAACTTAAATTGTCCCTTTAAATAACAAAATTAAACTTATTATCAAATGTTAAGGAAAACTAGAGGTATACCGTAAATAATTCTTCATTTTCATAATCACAAATCATTCACAGTCAATAAAACCAGTTAACGTAAATAGTTTTCTACTATGAGTATAATTCTGCATGTTAATAATGCAGATATTTCTGGATATTTACAACTGGAGAGTGTAATCATACATTCCACTCATAACTATATAACTGTTATATTATACATAAACCAATAGTAAATGCTTGGTTAAACACAACTACTGCAAACTCTGTATCAAGTAGCAATTGTATAGATAACAATAGATGAGAATTGATCAATGGTCAGTGTCAAAAGTCACTTTATTGCAGAGTCACCCCTATAGAAACGTCCAACTAATTTGACTTGTGGACACATATTTTCTGATTACATTATATGACGGATTCCTATTCTTCAATGCACGAGGCATGCAGGCATTCGGTAACAATTAACTTTAACTAACTAGCGGCTAACCAATCAGCTATGAATCTCAAGCCAGGCTAATGCCAGGATTCAAACATTCTGCCTCCTGCTATGAAGAAGGATGTCTTAACCACTCGGATATGGAGTGTTCGACAATACATAATATAGAAAGGGCTTTTTCCAGAAATATTTTCAAGCGCAACTACTTTGTGGGTATTAGGATTTTACAGATGATCTACAGATGTGTACCAGAATTAATTTATTTACATAGGTCTTACAATTTCACTATAGTTCGATTTCGAGCATTAAGCCGTGACTGCACTTTTAAGGTTTTAACCACTAATCGATGTAGGTTGGTATATGTTTGACCAGTACGATAAGTAATACAATTAAGGCCAAATATTTCATGTGTCTGGATGGTCATGTCGGTAAAGCGCTTGATACATTGTAAAATAGATTTTGTCCGACCAGGGCGAGTTCGAATCCCACCAAAATAGTTTTTCATTTCTATTATATTTTTTTTAAATGCACACAACTGATAAAATCCGTGTAATACTAGTATATGTGACAAACCATATTTGTTACATGTATATTTTAGAACGTTATGAAGTCTAATCAACCGAATATAGGATGTCAGTAAGCTCGAAATACACAAATGATCGAAATGAGTGAAAATGATAAATATATTAAATCAACACCTTTTAATGGATAAATTAAAAAATATAAACAAAATCTTTAACTTATAATCTCTTCGAGTAACATAAAACAATGAATTGAAAAATGAGCAAATCAGGTATTCGAACCACCGACTTCTGGGTTAGCAATTCGGGATGTTGCCGACTGCACTAAACTGTACTCTGATTATAAACAGATATCTGTAAGTATCATATCATTAACAAAATGCGCCCCGAACGTAATAAACCATGGTCTACCCGCCAAAATGGACTAGTCGTATAGGTCATGGCTAAGGGTTCAAATTGAACTATATAATTTGTATCGTAATAAGCTGACATTGATTTTTTTATTCAAACAATAATATTTAAAATTAAAGTGATCAATAAATACTATAACTGTAGCAGGAGACTCACATTAAAGCGATCAATTAATACTTTAAATACATGGTGATAATTATCTGTAAGTGACACACAGAATCAAGAAAGCTTTGTTATGTTGTTTCATCTATCTAATTTATCAACATGGCAACCATAAATAAATAATTTATATCTCAATTAATTATACGATGGTATGCATAACTTATACATTGCCCTGTAACCTTAACTACAAGATTGCATGAAAGTATTAAAGTCTTGTATAATTTCATTTATAAAAAAAGTCTAGGATAAAATAAAGGATTTTGTCTTTTAAGTTTTATAGCCATGGCAACCAAAACATTTTACATGTTGTTTATATAATGATTAAAATAATAATTTATGCAGTTAATTTGTCTCTATTCAAGTAGCTAGGTATTAAGTTATATTATTATTATTATTATTATAAGTGATACTATTGATTGGCTATATTTTATACAAAACTGTTTAGGCCGTACCATGTGAGAATCAGATCCCAAAATCAGTCAGAAATTATTGAACCACAATCATTTACAATCAATACTCAGGGGTTCCATTTGACTCTGGAGTAGGGGTTTTGACCCTTTTAATTTCTAAAAAGCCACATTTTGACCCTCAAGAATATGGTTTGCAGGGTCATTTTCTCTTAAAATCATGGATATTTTGCCTCTAACATGGTAAAATCTAGGCAAAAGGATCAAAATGACCCTTAAGATTTAGAAGCTAGTGGAACTCCTGTGCTGCCCGTATATCCATCCATCCGTAAGTAATGCAAAATCTTGTTTGTTATACTCATCACAAACTGTCGGGTGGAATTGCTTCAAACTTTTCGAGATAAATAAATTCAATGTTAAGATGACCATATAGGACGAAATTTTCGGAATTACTATATAGTTTATACCACAGGGGTTCGACTTTTTATTCACTGTAGGTTTATGTGTTGAACACCTGTGGTTTATACCCCATCATCAAAAATCTTGTAACAAGTTGTGTGTTGAACTCGTCACATACAAATTCTTCAAATTATCACAAATAAAAGAATCAGTTCTTTGTAAACATGGGATCTGCTGGTGATAATGCGAATGGGCAGTGACTTTTTTCCTTCCTTGTTTGCTACCGGTAAAAGATACCTTCCCAATTTGAAGAAAAGCTATAATTTTCCCAAATTTAAAGGGAGAAATTCCAAATGAACATTTAAAAAAAACATGAAATGACAAAGTTATAAATGAGCATTTTTGACAAGAGGTCAAACCACGGATATACACATATCTTATGTATTTCAGTGGTCAAACATAAAAGTTTACAGAAACCAGTAAACATTCACATGTAATCCATTTTTTTGTTTTATTTGGCCTTTCTACTTCATGAAAATTCCCAATTTCAAGTTGTCACAACGCAAAAATTCCAAATCTGAACGGACCCTTTCCCAAAGAAGCAAAAAATATCACTCAGCAGATGAATTACTATGAATATAGCGAGTAATGGTTTGGAAGTGGTGACCTAGCACTAGGTAAGCTGCATGCTTTGGGATCTGTATGTCCTGAGTTTGTGTGCCACTGCTTCTGATTTCTCTGAGCACAAATAATCTACAATATATGCTCCATTTAACCCCCCCCCCCCCCAGGTGTATGTTGGATACCTGATACTGAGAGTCTGTGAGAAGATCAAAAGTCAATGTGTTGTGGCTGAAGTCAGCACATAGTGTAACAGCCAACTTGTGATTTGATGGGGGGTGAATGTAGCTGGTTGAGCAGACAATGTCTGAAAATGGACTTTAACTTGATCCTTATCTACCTTAGTACATGTAGGTGTGATGTTATGTTGAATTTGATTAAGAAATTACTTTTTACTTCTTCAAAATAATGAAATGATTATTGAAGGTAATAATTTTTACCAGTACAAGGTTTTAATAGGTGCAGTTTTACAGGGTAATATGGCATTTAACGTATTTACTAATTTAGCATCTCCTTTTAACTTGGGAATATGTTTCATTGTGCGGAATGTTAAACAACTGGATGGGCTGTTTTAGTCTAAATGTATCTAGATTTTATTTATTAAAAAAAAAGTGATGAAAACAAAGTTTTATATGCAGACCGTGATATCTATTTATAGCAAGATTTACTAAATTCTATCCAACATAAAATGATAAAGTACATCTCATGAGAGAAATGGTGCATGTCATTTAAAACGTAAACTTGATGGTAAACTGGTAGATTATGGAATACAGATTTGTTTTTTTTGTTTACAACCAGGCTTAAATGCATACATGTAGTCTATTCTTTGAAACCACTTTCTGTATAATCAACATCAACTATTGTATAAAAGTTTAACACAAAATTTATCAGACTAGAACACACACATACACCCGGGGTAACACACCTTTAATTAGAGTTATAAGCGTTCACTCACCTGGAACTCGTCCATACTTTCATGGAGTGGGTGGGGTACAACTTTTGACAGCTCGAAGTTTGTGTGATTTTTCTCCTCAAAATGCTTGATATACTTTCAAATCCAAAATCCTGTTAATTAGACATCAATTAGTGCCAATTAGCTAAAAATAGACTATACAGCTCGTGCACAATACAGAAAGACAACAGGTCTGGAACTTTAATTAAATCTACTGATAATTACGTATGTTTGCACTAATTATATTTAACATAGAATAGAATAGAAGTAATGAAAACATGTCGTTTACAAAATCACTAATTTTGCAACAACAAAAAATTATATTCACAGAAAAAAACGTTGCGAAATTTCTCTCTACCAACCTAGTTGTTTACTTCTCCATGATACGTCACGTGATACGTTAAAAATCAAAGTACTGCAAGTATCATCGTTATATTTTATAAAATTGTGGTCAGCTCTGCCGATTAATTTGAGGAGATATTCATTGTTGACGACCTATTAATCCGTCATACGACTGTGTACCTAGGATGTTTTGACCTATAGTTTTTTATAGAGACCGGGCACCTGCGTCGTAAATTAATTGAGTGATAGCACGTGTTCCCGGCGACTACTAAAAGGCGGTACTCTGAGGTATCGACCGGTATCACATATAAAATCCCGGTATTGATAGTTAATCACGTTGTATATTGCCTTGTATACAGTACATTAATTATGTTGTATATTTGAAACATGCCTGCGGTAGTATGTGTTTGAACTAATGAAAAATAGCACTTTAGTAAAATCATTTACATCAATTGCAATATCTGTGCACTCGATATATTATTAAGTTTACATCAAATTATTTTTCATGAGTTAAAAAACTGTGAAATACATGGCTTAATTAATGCATGTTTCAAAGCATATAGACAGAATTAACCCCCCCCCCAAAAAAAAACATTTTTACAAAAGTCTTGTATGATAACTTCTTAAAAAACATTTTTACAAAATTCTTGTAGATCTATGATAACTTCTTAAAAAAGATAATTAAAAAAATAATTTTAATTCTGTCTATGTTCAAACTGTGCACTTAACTTATCATAACCAGTAACACTTCTTCACTAATCCTTTAATTGGATTATAACTAGCCTTTCAAAAAGGTGTCAGTCATGATTACATTATCTAGAGTACCCCGTACAATATACAATAGGATACCGGAGAATCCCGGTACCGGACAATACCGGTACCGCCTTTTAGTAGTCGCCTCATTGAAACTAAAATATATCTCGAGTTCGAATGTTCCGCATCATAAGAAAATTCGAGACAGCACATCATTTTCTATTAAATTTTCCGCTTATCAGTTAAGTCAGAGGTTTGTTCAGTTTTATGTTGCAATCATGGAAATGGAATGAAAAGCTTTACACCAACTAGCGGATTTAGAGAGGGTGCGCCAACCCGCTAAGATCACCGGAGCTTAGTTGATATGTCATATTTTGGGTGTAAAAACAATGTTAATTTGCCCAAAATAATTCACCAATTTATTGATAAAGTGAGCTAAATGCGACAGAGCATGAGTTTGTGTGCCAGCTGTGTTACGTAGGTAATGAGTTCTATAACTGTAATCAACATGGACTCGGGTATACACGCACATGCAAAACCCCGACATGTCATATATTACTAGACGAGTAATGGAGGAAATTGGCTTGAAATTGTAATAAACCTGTAATTTTGCTGACAAATAAGGTAACTCAGAATGCAGCAGATGAAATCAATGTTTTCCAAAAATTCCGGTGGAACCTGGACCCCTTGAGTTGCTGGATTTCAAATATTTCACTCTCCTCATAACAAACTAAAGTGAAGCCATTGAGATCGGAGGGTATGCTGCTCAGAAAAACAATGCATTTTTTTCTAGGTGACCTCGGTCTCATAGTAGCCATATATTAGTGAATATCATCAAGTTGATTTTTGATGATGCTGCCCAGATAAACAATGATTTTCTTGCTCACTTCGCTCGCATAAGAAATAAAAATATATCATGTTAAATGAATGTAATTTAGCCTTGGTCGGCGATGTTAAATTACGCATAGTTTCTCCAGATGACCCCCACTTTTTTGCAGAACACATCCCGATGCAGTCGCTCAGTATCCCAGAATCATTCCCAATAAATATATATCAGCGAATATAGTCGGGAGTTAAATCCCGAGACCGCGAATGTTACACCGTAATATCGCTGAATTTTCGTCAAGCATTTAAATGTCCCCAAAGGTTCCTGACAAGTTAGCTATACATCGCCCATGTATGTGGGATACATTTGGATGCCTCACGGAATACGTTTTATCGTGGAAGCATCCCCGGTCATTCCTCGAGGCTCTGGGTCCTTCGGGGATGCCTCCTCGGGATATTCCCGACTTAGCGAGTACATCGGGCAAAATTCAATACATGCATTGGACCGACGCATAAAGTTGGGAACATCGGCAGTTCTCCTGGTGCATCTCGTTTCATCATGAATCCTCCCGATTTCATAAATTGTCTTATGACTTCACTGAAGCTTCCCCTAGACCACGAGGACCTTGTTCCCGATGCTTCCTGAAGGTCATAAATTTCAGTACATCGCCGAAGCAAAAATGTTCAGTGGGACAAAGGCTTAAGTATCAAGTATCAAGTCAAGTAGACAATGAGTTTCTTGAGTAATCCTACCTGCTCAGAAAAATGATTTTTCAAATTCGAACTATATTGATCAGTTAATATTACCAAGTAATAAGTATGTGGGGCATGCTGCTCAGACAAACAATGCTTTTTTCCTCACTCGTTTGCTCGCAGCCGTATTTATCTCTGCATCATTTAATGTTGTCTAAAATGAGTATTTGGAAGTCTTGCTCGCTTCACTCTGAAAATTATAATAAGATAATGAATGAGTTTGTGGGGCATGTGGCTCAGATAAACATTTTTTCAGCTCGCTTAGCTCGCATACTTTTTGTAGGGAGGGAGGGGTGTACGCCCCCCCCCCCCAACACCAAATCCTGTGTTCGCCCCTGACACCTCCGACGGGACTGAGAACTGGTGTATCAGAATTATTTGTTCTGACTGTGTATACCGCCGAGATCTAAGAACGCAGTAACTACCATTTGCCATGAATACATTCACAAACTCGGTAGTTCAGACTACCTGTGCCCTAGATAGCTGAACTTAAAAGATAAAATACGCCTGTTTTAAATTGCAGTTCCAACATATCTCTTAAGTTCAATAAATAATGGCATAATATTTCTGAAAATTTTGATTATCATCATAACATGTGCATGTGGGTTAGTATGTCAAGGTTCAACATTTAATATCTGAATTTATTTTATATGTGTTTGACTGTTGAAATGTTATAGTATGTTATAGTATGTATGACATGTTTTAAAATTATTACACGATTGAATGTCTAATGCACACAGGGGAAACATTTTGTCTAAATCTCCACGACGGGAGATGGAGATGCTTGGTATATCAAATGGTCTGTCATAGTTAAATGTCTGTCTGCTTTTTTGTGGCGTCTAAATCCCCAAAGGTACCGAGATATAAAAAAAATTATTCCGACCAAAGTATATTTCTCAGAACCTGGAATCATTTGGTGCGTCAAAGTTCTGCCTGTCGGGTATCGGCTTTTTGAAGACATAAAAGCATCAGAAGGTATTGATTGAGCATTTATATTCCATTTCTGTGAAGACAATATTTACGTATTTTTGTCACGGTTTTCGCGTTCTGTTGAAATTACGCAAATCTAATATGCAGATTTCATATATACATGTATCTAGAACTCGATATGAACGAAATGCAATCAGGGACCCTGGATAACCCCTTCTATACTCAGTCTCAGCATAAAGTAGAATCAAATATTTAATTTATTTAATGTACGTGGTCTGAAATTAGTCTAGCATCTGGACATTTTAGTGTGAAAAAAGGTCCAGAGCGTTTCTTGGTTTATTCATGTAGAGGGATGTTTGAAGTTTAATTTTAGCGAGAGTGGACAGTTGAGATCCTGTAGGTTACCAATATTGCATCAAAATTCTCCGCCAATCTTTTAGCACACACCCCGTCTTAATCTAACCTTTCTAACTAGTATGTACAAACACATAACAATTTTATAATGTGTAATAATTAAAGTACCAGTATAGAGCTCTGAAATGATATGCGGGTCAAGGTCATTTAAAGTCGAGGTCAAGGTCATTTAGAGGTCAAAAGACCAGAAAAATGGGTAAAAAATGTGTTTTTACCCCAAAAAGTTTTCATTCATATGCGTAATATTGTCCATATACTTCATTAATGTATTTCAGCATCGACTGCCATCAGTTGCACTTACAATAAAATTTATTTCGTGTTGACATGGCGAATAATAATTAAATAAGAGGCAATATCGTAACCCCACCCCAATCGAAATTTTCCATATATTTATCAAGACAAAACTGTATGCGTTGCATTTGTTTTCACCAAGTGTACATGTGCAAAATGTGCATACATATTATTGTATGTGCCACCTCATTACACACTGATATCTAGCTCAGCATTCAAATTAATATGTTGACCAAGGTCACGAAGGTGAAGGTCATTACATGGTGAAAATTATAGACAATTGTTCAAGTCGCATTTTAATGTTGTTAAAAGTTCAATAGCTTTGGTTTCTTTTGCATCAGCGAGTAGTATTCCCTCAAACCATGCGTCGTTTTGTTTATTCACGTAGGCAAGTGTTTGAAGTTTAATCCTAGAGAGGGTGGAACGCAGAAATAAAGTCAGTAACCATGGAAACCAAGATGGCGACCAACTATACAGCTCATAACCAGTCCAAATTTCATAGTCCGGCCCGAAAACCCACTAAATTGACCTAACCTTTCATTATTTTTTCTTTAATGATTTCAGTAGACAAGACCGTTTGAATGGAATTTCTGACGGGTGGCATTTTGTCAGTTTTGAGAATTTTAAGAAAATTGGGATAAAACGTTCCAAAATATAAACGAAACTGCCAATTTCTGGAATCGGTAAACTGCATTGTCATTTTCAATCAATGCAACACTCATTCAGTTGTGTCCCAGTAGTGTAAATCGCATGTGCGGTACGCTAACCTAGCAATTGTGATCTAGGTTCCCCATACAGTAGAGTGATTTCTTGTGAAGTTTTATTTCATGATATTAAAAATAAATGTTTCATTCAAACTTGAAGTATGTACTCTTAGGAATGGCGTATTGTATGTACACTTTATCACACTCCTAGCGCAACACCTATATTTTTCATCATTTCTCAACTATTTATACAATGCGATTTGGTTACAATTTGGTGTATTAATAGATACATATTTCACTTATGTTTGATTACCGATTGATTGTAAGATAAAAATAATTTCAAATGATGACCATCACTGCAAATAGAAAAGTCGCAAAAATACACACTGAAAAATACTACCAAGGTGGGTCTAAATTTTACTAAACAGTCTATAACAAAAAAACAACAACATTCTGTTCCTTGTTAATTAGTATCTAGTATGTCCTTCCTTGTTTCTATGGTATGTTTTTTCTTCTGTCCTATCGAGAAAACATAGTTCGTATCAATACCTTGGGAATGGTCCCCATTTCCCGAAAAACGGCCTGTTTCTGTCGTTTTTTCGGGGTTGGTCGTCTAGTTTGTCGCCTGCACAGCTGGTCCCATTCTCGTTCACCAGAGTAGTCTGGGAACTTGACTAACCACTGATGTATGAGGATGAGCTTGTCCCCACAAATTCAAAATGATCTTGAAATTGAAAGACTTTGATGATGCGGCACCTGTAGTATGTTGTGATTATACAGATATATACATGTGCTGCAAGTGCTATATCAGTCGGAGCTCCATCATGCAATATGTTTGCATTGCGTCATTTTTGTGGCATTTCGTTTTGCAGTGATGCTCATTATTTGGTTTAATTTTTATCTTTCAACGAACTGATTTGCGTATAAATTATAGGAGACATGCAAAGAATATATGTTCATTAACCTTCCAAATTTGAACTATATATATTGAATAATAGTGGAGAAATCATCAAAAATATAGGTGTTACGTTGGCAGTGTTCCAGCAAACCCGGCAGACACTAAATATTAAACGTAAATCGAACGTTAGTCTAGCATCTGGACATTTTAGTGTGAAAAAAAGGTCCAGAGAGTTTCTTGGTTTGTTCGTGTAGAGGGATGCTTAAAGATTAATTTTAGCGAGGGTGGACATGTGAAATCCTGTAGGTTACCATGGAAACCATGATAGCGTCATAATTTCCCGCCAATTTATTAGCACGCATCCCATCTTAATCTAACCTCATTTAATCTAAGGTCATTTAGAGGTCAAAATACCAAAAAATAGGTAAAAAATGTGTTTTTACCCCGAATAGTTTTCATTCATATGCACAATTTTGTCAATATACTTCATTAATGTATTTCAGCATCGACTGCCATCAGTTGCACTTACAATAAAATTTATTTCGTGTTGACATGACGAATAATAATGAAATAAGAGGGAATTTTTCGTAACCCCACCCTAATTAAAGTTTTCCATATATTTTGATTATCATGACAAAACTGTATGCGTTGCATTCGCTTCGCCAAGTGTAAAAGAGCAAAATGTGCATACATACTATTGTATGTGCAACCTTATTACACACTGATATCTAGCTCAGCATTCAAATTGAAATGTTGACCAAGGTCACGAAGGTGACGTTGATCAACCAAAATTCAACCTAAAACAATCAATCTATGTTGCACCTTGAGTGGTATGTTGGTTGCTGACGTTGTATCAACGTTGAACATTAGTTGATGTTTTGACGTATATTATTTCAGCAAATATTGTCTGGGTGTACAATATACTACATGTACATGTAATACATTTAGTTATACAGGCCTGCCATAATAAAATCATGCAATTGCCTGAGATTCTAGCATAGATTGTGTGCGATTTTTGGACATTCAATATTCTGCGCTTAACTGACGATCGCCTAATTTAAGTCGCTTAGATTAGTGCAAAGACACTTGGGGGTCTGGACCACGCCCCCATCCCACGGTCGGTCTGTAGACCAAATGGTTTCCGTTCAATAACCCAAGCACGCTTTGTCCTAGGATCTTTAAAATTTACACGGAGGTTGGTCATCAACAGTTTATGACCCCTATTGATTTTGAGGTCAGTTGGTCAAGGTCAATGTGAAATTTACCATTTCTGACTATAATCACTTTTGGGCTGGTTTCAACAGAGTTGGCCCTTATTGACTTAGCTAGTAATAATGGACAAGACGTACACTGTGACATTAGCTTTTATTGAATGCAGTCTTGTTTTCTTCCTGTTATATTCCTGTACAGGACATTTTGTTCAACATGTTGATGTTGTCAGTAAGTGTTTATTCCGTACTTATAGTCAACTAGGGAAGTTAACAGTATGACCCTAGAGAGTTAACATCTAGTGAAACTTCTTGTATCAGTAAATCAGTATAAATATCTCAATGAAAGTTGCTATCATATTCCTGTTCAGGAAATTTTGTATCAAATTTTGATGTTTTCGATAAGTTGGATGTTGATACAGGAAAATTAAAAAATGACTCTAACATTTTTATTTAACACCCAGTAAAACCCGTATCAGTAAAATAAATCAGTAAATTCCTATGACAGAAAATTGTGTACGACATTTTGATGTTGTCGATCAGTATTAAAAATGTTCAAGGAAAATTTACAGAGTGGTCCTTGTGTTTCTACACCCTGTAATGTTCCTCATATAGAAAAGCTGTCAGTGCTACATGTAATATAAAAAAGGGTATTTGAAATATAATTAAAATTGTCTTTGTGGCTTTGCTTGAGACTCGAATTTTTCATGCCCCCTTTGAAGAAGATGGGATATATTGTTGTGCCAGTCGGTGTTCTTCTTCTTTTCTTCTTCAAATACTGTGCATCGCTCCTCTGGAGCATTGTCGCACATGGTGACTATGTACAAATGCGCAAGGGAAAAACGCAGCGAAAGTTGGTTAAAACAGGGTTAAAACATGCTGCTCTAGAGTTACGGCATTGGCGCACCCATCCTAGCCTTGAAGACTTCTAGTGATGGGGCGGTGATGATCACATCTGGTAGGTTGTTCCAGATGCGGATGCCAGAATGGAAGATGGAATATCTGTAGGCGTTGACGTTGGCAAATGGTACTAAGAATCGGTTGGCGTGGCCTCTTGTATGAACTCCTGCTGGGATGAGTAACTGCTGAGCTTGGACATCCACTAGGTTGTTGACGATTCTATACATCATGGCAGCGTTGGTGTGTTGGCGACGAGCCTCTAGTGGTACCCAGTCAAGGTCCTTCATCATGGATGTAACGCTGCTGGTCTGTCTGTAGTCTCCTGTGCAGAATCGAGCAGCTCTTCTTTGTACACCCTCGATTTTGTTCATGTTGGCCCTAGTATGTGGATCCCATATTGAGGATGCGTACTCCAGTTGCGGTCTAACTAGGGACTTGTAGCAAGTGGCCTTGACATCTCGTGGGCATGAGCTCAAGTTTCTGCGAAGGAAGGCAGTGGTGTTGTTTGCCTTCTTGGCTGTCACATCAATGTGGCTGTTCCAGGACAGTGTCTTGTCGAATGTGACTCCCATGTACTTCGCCTTGTCTGTTTCTTGGAGGGTATGGCCATGTGTGGAGTATGATCCGGCGATGATATTCCGCTTGTTGGTAATTCGGATCATTTCGCATTTCTCAGGGTTGAAAGCCATCTGCCAGTCCCGCTCCCATTCTTGTAGGTGGTCCAAATCTTCTTGTAGTGCCTTGGTGTCTTACTTGATGGTCCTATAAAGAAGGCAGTCATCGGCAAAGAGGCGTGCAGTGGATGAAGGTCTACCTGGCAAGTCATTGATGTATACTAAGAATAGGAGCGGTCCTAGTACGGTCCCCTGTGGAACTCCGGATGTTACTGGAGCTGAACGAGATGTCTTCCCATCCAGTGCAACTTGTTGTTGTCTGTTGGCGAGGAAGCTATCTATCTATCCTAGAGTCTTACCCCTGATACCATAGTGGTCGAGTTTTGCTGAAATTCGTCGATGGGGGTACCTTGTCGAACGCCTTCGAGAAGTCTAGTAGGATGGCGTCGATCTGTTGTTTGTGGTTGAGACCTGCTGCTATGTCCTGGACGGTGTTGGTGAGTTGGGACTCACATGATCTCTTCTGCCGAAAGCCATGTTGCTGATCGGAGAGGAACTTAATAATGTGGCTGTGTATTATGTGCTCCATTAACTTGCAGCAGATAGATGTTAGCGAGACTTGTCTTTAGTTGGCTGGCTTGCTCTTGTCGCCTTTCTTGAATATGGGAGTGACTAGTGCATTCTTCCAGTCGTCTGGTACCTGGGATTGGTCGTGGGAGGCTTGGAAAATGAGAGTGAGGGCTGGCGCTATCGAGGATGCCATTTCCTTGAGGAACCTAGACGAAATCTGGTCTGGTCCTGTTGCATTGTGTGGGTTGAGGTCCTCAGCAAGTTTTCTGACTCCGTTGACGTGGATCGTAAGGGGTGGAGCTGTTGCTGGGGGTTTCTGGCCCATGTCAGGAATGTTTTCAGTATCCTCATGGGTGAAAACTGAGGAGAATTGGTCGTTGAGTATCTCCGCTTTGGCGCTAGTTTCAGAGTAGATGATACCCTCTTTCTTCACTCCTGAGCTGTCACTCGTCATGCTCTTAACATATGAGTAGAGCTTCTTGTTCTTGGTGCCTTCCTCACTGACCATGTTGCGTACATAATCATTCCTGGCGTTGCGGCACAGTTTCTGAATAGCCTTTCGAATGTGGCTATATGTGTCCCAATCGGATGGCTTCTTTGATGTTCGGGCTCTCTTGTAAGTTCTTTTCTTTCGTCTAGATAGGCGTCTGATTGAGCGGTTAATCCATGGTTGACTATATCTGGTGGAACTGAGTTTGGATGGAACAAACTTCTCAATGACCGAAGTCTGTGGGTGCTAACTCAAGAACGGTTGATCCAAGATCTTTAAACTTCTCATTGAGGTTGTTCAACAACTGTTACAGTAGATGACCCCCATTGATTTTGAGGTTAGTAGGTCAAAGGTCAGGTCACTGTGACCTTTAACATGGTTTCGAATTGATAACTCAAAAACAATGCGTCCCAGGATCTTCAAACTTTAATTAGATCTTGGTCATCAACAGTAGATGACCCCTATTGATTTTTAGGTCAGTGGTTAAGGTTAAATTGTGTAAATAGACCAAATGGTTTTTGATCGATCACTCAAGAATTGTTTGGCCATGCTGGATCTTCAAATTTTACATGGAGGTTGATCATCAACGGTAGATGACCCTGATGAGTTTGAGGTTAGGAGGTCAAGGACGACTATTGGGCTGTCCTAGGGGCATAAATGTTTTACAAACATATCTTGTGTAAACACACTTGTATACATGGAAAATGGAAGCGTCCAAGCGAGCCTGATCGAGTACATTAAATCATTATCAAATTTGTCAAGGGCAACAATGGAACATGTTATGACTTCTGCTTCCTAATAATTGCTTTATCACCAAGCGATACAAGAAGAAATTGGTTATTTAACAGCTTTAAGCCGTATTTATTGTGTATACATTTCACGGATATTCATGTATTCTTTGATATAGTATAGTTTATTTTCAAATACATAAGACTTTACAATCTATGAGCATTACAAATATTTACAATACAAATTTAAACATACAATGGTCAATGGCAACAGTAATAATGCAAGTACATAATTATGTATAGTCACTGAGTCAAGTCAAAATTTTTGAAAATACGGTATAAATTGAAACACGTACAATTACAACGTTAATAGTGAATAAAATTGTGTATGAAAACACGAAACAAAACAAACTTCCAAAGTTATAGTAATACAATACATATTAGCATTTTAGTAGTATAATGATTCCACAGAAAAAAAACAAAAAAAAACGTTATACTTGGAGTGGAATTTGCATAAGAGTGTATTAATTTGTATAAAATGTTTTGTTTCTCAATTCAAAGGATTTGTAAGTATACATAGCAAGATTTCTGATGACAGTTTTATTTTCAGAATTTATCAAATCTATAAGTTTAATAATATTTGCACGCTTCCAATAATATTTCTTTATATGTAGTTTTCTAATTTCATTATATAATGGACATTCAAACAAAAAATGAAACTCATCTTCAAGGACATTGCATAATCTACATTTACGTTCATTATATGGTGTTTTTACTGGTTTGTGCCACCTTCCAGCTTCAATTTCTAATCTATGAGATGATGTTCTTAGTCTACTTAATGCAATGCGAAATTTTTCGATCTTTATAACATCTAAATAAGGTTGTAATCTAAAAGTACTAAATAATTTATAAGTTCTAGCTCTCGATTAATCTTCAATATCGCTATTCCAGATTTGTAAGTAATTATCCTGTAGTCGTTGTTTAAATGTGCATAAAAAAGCCTTTTCATCACCAACCCCTTGATTCAACCAAACATAAGCAAATCCATTCGATTCTAAAATTGTTTTTACATTTCTTACCCATCCCGTATTGTTTATGTTTTGCTCTAAAGCGTTTAACATCATAGTGTAAATAATGTGAATGTATCTTTCTTTCGGACTTCGGATTATTTTTAACCAATATCTTATAACATTACTTAAACGTCTTATTTTTAAAGGGTATCTACCAAGTTCACCATAGATAAAGCTATTCTGTGTTTGCGACCTCACGCCTAATATTTGCTTGCAAAATTGTAAATGAATCGTTTCTATCTTATTTACATCGTTATACCCCCAAATTTCACTACCATAACATAGTATAGGAACAATAAGTTTATCAAATAAATCTAACTTATGACTAACTGACATATTGGGAAATTTTATCAAATATGATTTTAATTTAAATAATGACTTAAGTGCTTGTCCCGCCAATGCTTCATACGTAGCGTTAAAAGACCCACCTGTTGTAAATATTATTCCCAAATACTTGAACTTATTAACTATCTCTATCTCTATATTATTAAAGGTGAATGATAAATTTCTTTTATTTTTCCCGCCCTTTTTCATAATCCTAATTTTAGTTTTTTCGACATTTACACTTAATTTCCATTTCTGACAATAATCATGTAACAGATTCAATCCTAATTGTAATCCTGTTTCACTCTCTGACATAATAACAATATCATCAGCATACAGTAATAAAAACATCTTCAATGTACCAACATCAACACCATCAAAACCATTTAACATAAAATGTTCTTCTATATCATTCAAATACATCGAAAAAATAAAAGGTGAAAGACTTTCCCCCTGACGGACCCCTAATAAACATGTAAATTCTTCGCCTAATACATTATCATATTTTACTATATATGTGTATAGTAGATCTATATAAAAATGTTCAGTTTCGTGAAATTGCCTGTAAATTGAACTGAATTCCTTGTAAGCCTGTGCTGGAACCAAATTGCCTGTAATTACAGACTCTATGCCTGAGAAATGGCAGGCCTGGTTATTTAATACGGATAACAAGATATATTGTGTTTAAACTAAACAACTGGATTTGTTAATTATTTTTCCAAACATATGTTTTCAACTGAAAATAACTGTGGAAAATTAATATAACTACATGTATTTTAATAAAAAATGTTCTCTTCCGATCATGTGAAAATTAAGGAGCTTTCTACATCTACATCTACATGGTACGTCGACGCGGTCACACTTGACCATTTAGCGACGGGTGGTTTCAGAATAAAGAAAAAGTTGTGAAATAGATAGGAAAGTAAGAAGAAAAGTGGGATAGATTAAAGATAAGAGTAAGTGTATGGTAGTGTTGGGCAGCTGCGTTTTCGTCTTCCTCATCCCAGACCTCTCCGGTTATGGTAGCCACGGCCGACACAGCCCTGGGAGTCATTGATGATTTACTTGCAGCTGACCCGGGCCTAATTAAATATGAAAGGTAGACAATCCCCGCTTGAAAGATACCAAGTCGGGGGCCTCTGCGATTAGTGCAGGCAGTTTGTTCCAATATGATGTTGTTCTTGGTAAGGACGAGTTGTTATAGTAGGAGGAGTTGGCTGAAGGTTGGCGGTATTTCTTTGAATGGGACGATCAAGTACAAGTAGATGATGTTGCTGGAGAGAGATGCTGGTCTACAGGAATGTCCACCAGGTTGTTGTCAATCTTGTAGAATAGGGTCAACTGTGCATTCTTCCGTCTACTATATTTCAAACTGACTGGACATGTTTTATTTGCTTTGTGCTATACTTGAAATATATCAGTGATCTGTTGGACTAAAAATTGGATTTTTATATCAGAGTGAAGGATATTATTGGAACTTTTAGGTTATGTGAGTGAAACAAAAATTAATTTAACAAAATTCATGATATTAGCTAAAAACTTAAAGAAAAACATTCAAAATTAAGTGATTCAAAACATATATGGATTTATTGTTTTTCACACCTACAGAAGGTTGTATACATAATTAAACATACCTGGACATTCTCATAATTCCTGGACAAAGGATCTTTAAAAACGCATTACGTAGACAATGGCTACAATCAATGAACCAGACCGTATAAACAGATTGGACTCTTTTGTAGATTATAGTATTAACAATGGAGAAGGAATTTGTAAAATTCGAGACAGCCAAACAAGTCATAACATCACAATAGTATTTTACAGGGATAATGATTATGACACCTTCTTAGATTTATTGAAAAACCAGTATGATTTTAATGAAACAAAGAACCGTAAAGGGATTTCGGCAACACAGTCTATGCAAAATCAGAAGGTTGTAATAACTGTGTTGTACACAAAAACTCTGCTAATTCAGGGCTCTGGATGTAGAGTCTGGGTTGATACGGAGTTCAAATCGTTAGTGGAACACATAACAACTGGACCCATGGAGACATTTCTACAAGAGAACACAACTGTAAAAACTGTTGAAAATAGTACAGAACCAACAAACAACACAAGATTACATGAGAACATTGAAACTCCAAAAATTGCCACATATCATTTTGGACCAAAGCCAAAACAAAAAACAAAATAACTGTTCAGTCTTAAATCTTTTAGAAAGAAGGTACATATACATGCAACATCAACACCTACGAACCTCTCATCACCAGTTAAAAACGACACATACTTCACTCTTACTTCTCAACCAGTAATAAACTCAGATGATAGAACATGTATTTCAGAAATACAATCAACTACAAGTGACACATCACCAAAGTATATTGACACTTGTGAATCACCAAAGTATATTGACACTTGTGAATCATTGATACAAACATGTGAGTGTGAGACACAGACCGTTTCAACTCAGGTGAATCTCACTGATACAGAAAACAAGCAAACACAGTGCTCCGAGTGTACAATACTACAACAAGAAAATGAGGAACTCAAAGCACTGAATGAACAACTTCATACGCAGAGCTCTGAGAAAAACTGCAGCAGTGACAGCATTGATAAAAGTGAGTTATATGCTCAGATACTCCTTCTTGAAGATGAAGTGAAGTCAATCAAGATAGTGTTATCCTCTATTCTGCCGAAAAAACATGATAAACTTTCCACTAAACCGATCAATGAGCTAAACAAAGCTTTAGCAGCATACTGCAAGAACAACAGCATAATATTTTTGGACAACACACAAAGCTTTATGACAGAAGGAGGTGTTAACAAAACACTTTATAGAGACGAGGTACACCTCAATCCACGCGGCGCATCATATCTAGCGAAAAACATGAAACAAACAATATTTGGTCAAATTAAAAACGATACCAGTGCTTTCAAATCAACAGGAAATTTTCGAATGGACAAATTTACAAATCATCGGATTTACCAAATGAGATATCAACCCAACAGGAATCAAAACTACATGACGTCACACCAGCGATGGATGAGACAGAATCCAATGTCCGTGAACAGGATGTGGGTACCAGACTGGTGTTAGACGAATGCTTAATTCAACCTGACATGAATAGTGCAACTAAAAATTCAAACTGTGACTCAAATAACATCGTGGACGAAACTAATTTTCTATGTGAAAAAGGAATTCATTTCTTTCATTTAAATATACATTATCTATATCCTAAAATTGATGAATTCAAAATTTTACTTCATAACCATCCGTATCTAGATATTGTTGCACTTTGTGAAACTTTCTTAAATAGCAACTTCTCGGACAGTGAAAATAAATGGATATCAAATGTTTCGTAAAGACCGTATAACAAATGGTGGTGGGATCATTGTCTATGTAAAACAAAACTATTCATGTCTCCGCAGGTTTGATTTAGAAAATGATAATACTGAAATTATCTGGCTTGAGATTAAAAATAACAAGCAAAAACCAATAATATTGGGTTATATTTATCGTCCCCCTTCTTCCAATGCGGACTGGAATTTAAATTTAGAACACACCTTTGAGAAACTATTCATTGAAAACAAAGAAATGTTATTAACCGGAGATTTAAACTACAACTTTGATCCCATTACTCAATCTACTAACAACAAATCATGGAATAATATTACTAACAACTTCAATTTAAAACAACTTGTTGACATGCCCACCAGAGTAACTAGCACTACAAAAACAATAATTGACCATCTCTATACAAATATTTCTCAAAATATTACTGAAGTTAATGTTCCAGTATTATCTATTAGTGACCATTTTCCTGTGTGTTTTACACGTAAAATTTCAAATACAGCGCCAAAAGACCCCTTACATCAAATGATAAAATATCGTAACATGAAGCAGTTTATTGAAGCAGATTTTCTTAAATCACTTGAGGAACAGCCATGGTCTATCCTAGATATATATGAAGATCCAAATGATGCTTTAGACTGTTTTCAATCATTATTCAGTGATGCTTTAAATAGACATGCTCCATTGAAACAGAAGCGTGTTAAACACATACATTTACCAGACTGGTACAATCCAGAAATTTCCAAAATGACAAAAGAAAGAGATAAAGCAAAGAAGCTGAATAATGAGGAACAATATAAACATTTGCGAAACAAAGTTAAAACTCTAATATCAAATTCTAAGAAAACATACTATGCGGAAACTATAATTGACAATAAAAACGATGCCAAAAAACTATGGAAGAATCTTAGGCAGTTATCAGGTAGAGCCACAAATCACCAAACAAATTTCATTCATGATGATGAGGGATCTCAAATTTTAGACCCACTTGAAACAGCTGAAGTATTCAATAACTATTTCATTGACATTTTCAAATCTGCTCCCCAAAATTGTTTCTCCTTCTCAGAATGCGATAAAACAAAACTATGTAAATTCATTGAAATGCACTGTAAACAGGACACTTCATTTTCAATACCTACTGTTACAAGCACATTCATAGAAAAAGAGCTAGAAAACCTTGATATAAGAAAATCAACTGGACTAGATGGTATAGGACCCAAATTCCTTAAAATAAGTTCTAAAATAATATCCAAACACCTAGAGAAAATATTCTACCTTAGTTTATCAAATGGAATATTTCCATCAATGTTCAAGAGAGCAAAGGTTACACCTATTCATAAAAAGGGGTCTAAAAGTGAGAAAAGTAATTACAGACCAATTTCAATATTACCAATTCTATCGAAGGTATTAGAAAAACATGTCAGTAATAACTTAAAAATCTTTCTTGAAAACAATTCTCTCCTTCACCCAAATCAAGCTGGGTTTCTAGCTCACCACTCTTGTGAAACTGCCCTGACTGCCATCATTGACAACTGGATAAACGCAATAAATGAAGGAAATCTTGTTGGAACAATTTTTCTGGATCTGACAAAGGCATTTGACCTCATTAATCACAAGTTACTTCTTGAAAAACTACAGTTATATAAAATTGATGAAAATACAATTGCTTGGTTCCGGTCATATCTAACAAATCGCTCACAGTAGGTATGTGTCTCAGGAAGAACTTCCAGTGTTGAACACATACCAGCTGGTGTGCCACAAGGCTCTGTGCTTGGACCTCTCCTATTCATCATTTATATTAACGATATGCCCTTACACCTATCCAATTCTGTGTCTGATATGTTTGCTGATGATACCACTATTTCATCTTTTGGAAATACTTTAGACTCAGTTTGCGCTTACCTTCAAGCAGACATTGGTTCTGTACAAAACTGGTTAAAAAGAAACTCCATGATGGCAAATCCCGAAAAAACAAAATCTTTGTTCATTTCATCTTCAAATCGCAAATCCGAAAATAATTCAAGTATTTCATTCAATGGAAAGACTATTCAATTTTCAAACACAGAAAAACTTCTGGGGGTTCATATTGATCACACACTTAAGTGGAAAACACAAGTACAAATGACACTCAGGAAATGCAACTCATTATTATACTTACTCATGAGAATTAAACAGTTTTTAAACCTACATACACTAAGAGGCACTTATAACTGTGCACTTACACAAATCTAACTATTTCAGTATTTAGTGTGTCTATTTTGTTGAAATTTGCAGCAAGTGTAGTTAAAAGATGTGTGATAATGTCTAAGAATATTTCATTTCATAACAAACAATATTTAGGAAACGCCAGCACATAATTTAGCGTTGCGTAAAATTGCGAAGTCACAAAATCTGCTCCGGCTTAAAACGCACAGTTTTCCAACAAATAAGAACGCGTATTCCTGAGAGTTTAGGCTATGCAATGTTGTCGCATTGACGTCACCTTTGATGGGCAATCTCAGTGACAGTTGATCGAAGCATAACATGCCTTTCTTATTAACATACGTTGAAATCCGACCAGTCATTGCAGAAAAATGAGGTTGATTTTTTTTAACAATGAACGAACAGATAGACAGGTAAAACATGGTTCAAACACCTGTAGGAAGGTTAATGATTGTAAACGCGTACGTTTGCTTATTGGAACGCCAATAATAATTAAATTCAAACAGTTACTTTGTGCAACATTGAAAATCCAGTGTTGATAAACCCGACGTCACGGCGTCAATTTAGACAAACATTGACGTTGTTGTTTTTTTTGGATAACAGGTCATGCATTTAATGGAAATGACCACGTTTTATTTCATTTCCCACTGTTTCACCATTTTCTCGTGCAATTCGTTAAATTGCTATTTTCACAGTCCAATGGACAATATTCATTGAACCGTAAGATAAAAATTTCGGATTGAGTTGCGCGTCGACTGACAACCGAATACACTAAATTTCGTTCAAAAATATTAACAAACAAAAAAGTTATTAGGAATTGAAAACTGCACAGTTATAAGTGCCTCTTAGTGTACTAGAAAAATGTTTTTCAATGCATATATTCTGCCGCATTTAGACTACTGTTGTTCTATTTGGGGGAACTGTAACACCGATCTTTCGAATGATATATACAAATTTCAAAAACGTGCTGCTCGAATTATTTTAGACAGAGATTTTGATACACCAACAGATGAGTTATTCTTGCAATTGAATTGGATGAAATTTTCAGACAGAGTTAATTATAAAAAGGCAATTCTAGTATACAAATCTGTAAACGGCTTTCTCCCAAAATACATGGAGCAATTATTTACATATCATGAAAACAGATCATTGAGATCATTTGAACAAAAACTACTTGCGGTTCCAAAGCCCAGACTTGAATTTTGCAGAAAATCATTATCATACTCGGGTGCCAAATTATGGAACTTTCTTCCTTACCATGTAAGAACATCTGCAAATGTTAACTCATTTAAAAGCAATTACTTGAAGTGGTGGTTTTCTGGTGGTCAAACAAATTTCTCTCACACTGCATGAAGAGATACATTAATTATTACCTATTAAAACTGTTCAATGCAATTTATGTAACAATTAAATGTGTTATATATCAGGTTATATAATCTGCTTAATAACATTTCTTAACATTTCATTTTTGACTTTCTTTCAGCTGTGTAAATATGTACTAGTATATATTAATATTAATTTGCCTTTGTACACATACTATGTCAATGTTATATGTATGAGGCTCACAGGGAAGACTGGGTTTACCCAACTGTGTTGCCTCTTTAAATAAAGTACGTCTTTATTATTATTATTATTACTCTTCAGTGTCTCCCAATTCAGATGGCTTAGCATGTCACTGACGCTGCTGGTGTAATGGTAGCGGTTAGTTGCATACCTTGCAGCTCTCCTTTGCACCATCTCTACCTGGTTGGTATGACTCTTTGTGTGGGGGTTCCATATTGTGGCACAGTACTCGAGCTGGGGTCTATCAAGCGAGAAGTAGGCGTTAGACTTTACTGCCTTATTTGATATCCGTAGGTGTCGGCGCAGGAACCCTTCTTCGTAGGTTTTTCTATCTTTTTGTTTCCCAGATTGTTTCTGTCTTGTGTACAGTTTTTTCAGTTTCTTCAAGTTTGTTCTCACTATCTTGTTTATCCAGGGTTTGTTGGTCTGGTTTCCAGATAGTTGTTTTGAAGGGAAGCTTATTCAACCCCGAGCTTATTCAACCCCAAGCGATTTACAGTATTATTCAACCCCGAGCTTATTCAACCCCAACCCTTGGCTCATTCAACCCCAAATATGTAAGGCTCATTCACCCCAATGAAAAAAATGCTTGGTAGGGGTATTCTGTGAGTTTATAAATACAAAATGTATGTTAAAAGATAAACGTGTTTTTATTTAGAGATATATATAGATAGTTATTAATAAAATCAATTATTATAGAAATACTTAGAAAAAGTATGTTTTACATTGAATACATATTAATTATTTTAACAAACATAAGTTGGGTTTAATTTATAATATTTATAGATAATTATATACAATTATAGAAAGACTTTGAAAATCAAAATTCAAGAAACAGACATGATAACAAAATCACACACCGGGCTTAATTAACAGATCAAACTTATATTATATTTTTGTCTTTCTAATGCTTTTTTGTCATGATTGTAAGTGATTTGTTTAATTTTCCTTGAGAACAGCTCATACATTTGTTAAATTATTAGTTACATTTAATGATCATAGCTTTTCGATCAAATTCATAATGTTTAGACCTACATGTTAAATTTATACCCTTGCAGAAAACAGGCAATGCTGCATAGTACCTGTCTACTTACTGGAAGTCCAGGAAAAACTGTTTTCTTAAAATCTTGAAAATAATTATTGATATAATTAAAATGACTTAAGAATGTGTTTGAATAAAAAGGGTGCTTTGGTGCATAGTACTGGTAGTCCAGGAAAAAAGTGTTCTTAAAATCTTGAAAATTTAAACAATTATGCAGAAAGCATAGCTTTTATGTGAATATATCTTATTTAATTAAATAGGTTATTAGTAAAAATATTGATATTTAGTGATTGTTTTGTGTTTCAAGTTGACATATTATTTCTCCAGTATTTTCTATGTATCAAAATTATAAAAGCATCTTTAAAAATAGTGTATTTATAAATTCGTTATAAACATTTGATGATTAATTGATTTATGAACGATTTTCTGAAATCAAATAACTTTACTAAAGTAATATGTTCATTTTAAAAATACCCTATTAATTAATTATAGCCTTATCAAAGTTAATACAAAATGTCATGATAATCAATTTGATACTACCGATTATGACAGTTAAGTGATTGTTTAATGTATTTGTTTGACATGTGACACATGACACGTGGTAACATCATTTATATTACACATACAGAACTGAACTGGTATTTATTAATAATTCCAAATATTTTTCTTAAAATGACTTAAGAATTGATTTAAAGTACATAATTATGTTTGTCTATTTTCGACATTTAAATACCCGGACTGATTACTACAAGTACTCATTTTCCTCCCTTGCTATTGTACAATGGAACAGGTTGCCAGCTAGATTAGCACTCCTGCCAGATTTGAACCGTTTCAAACTGGCAGTCAGTTCCCTGTCCCATACAATGCCATAAATGTTGCGTCATGTTTTTATCCTTTCACTTTAAGTCTTTGACTTTTTTAACATTTTAACAATATTCTTACTTCACTCACCTGCTTTTATATACTTTTACTCTTTTACCAACTCACACTGTACTGACGCGCACCTGCACATGTAATACCCGCAAGGGGGTGATGCAGTATGAATAGATACTAGATTAAAAAGGGTGCTTTGATGCATAGTACTGGGAGTCCAGGAAAAACAGTTTTATTAAATTGATATAATTAAAATGACTTAAGAATTGATTTAAAGTACATATGTTTGAATTCCTACACATATTGATATCAAAAACACATTTGACTACATGTATGAGTAGTTTATAGTTTCAATGCATGTCAATATCACTTACCTAGAAATTTACTTATAATTAATTTAACAAACCAAAAAAAACATGATAAATACTCATTTCACACTCTGTTTAATTACATACAGAATGGTATTTAACACACAATGTATCAACCCCGTGTTCACACCTGCTTGACAATGTACATGCCTATCACAAAATCAGTTTAAAAATATCACCATGATTTCATGAAAATACTTAACAAACAACAAATAAACAAAAAATAACATATATTTACTACATTATAAAAAAAATTAGTTGGGGTTGAATGAGCCTCAAAATCTCTGGGGTCGAATGAGCCTTGGGGTTGAATGAGTAAAGGGTTGGGGTTGAATGAGACTGGCTTTTCTGGGGTTGAATGAGCCTGGGGTTGAATAACCTGACATTCGTTTTGAAGGTATGTGTTTTTTCATGAGTTCTTTCAGTTTGTTTTCGAATAGTGACCAGGTATCGTTTACATTCAGATCTTTAGACTGTTCAGTGAAGGTTTATTACTTTTATGTGCTTAAATTTTATTATATCAAATAGGCCTATGCACATGCAGTAGGCCCCTACCTACAACCAGACCCTGGGATTGTAGACAGTGTGTCGTGTATTAAACGTACTCTCTCAAGTCTATCCGAAAATGAGTGCTTCAAACGAATCGAAACCCAGCGGAGAAGCAAGTACTGCTAAGGATGAAAGCCCTGTCGACCTATCAAAGGTTAAGAAAACTTCTGTTTTAGAATTGTCTTCCAGTAGTTGTTGTTCTTATTCTTTTGCTTTACATAAATTCCATTTAGGATTAGCTTGTCCAACATGCAAATTCGTCCTCGCACATATTCGTACCTGCCCACAAAGTGAATGTTTATTAAAAATTATTTCCAGGTACAATCTGTTGCAGTGCTTAACTACAACGAACCATTCACTGTCAGCTAAATAATCCATTTTATTTTCCCTCTTATCTGTGATAATAGGCCTTATAGTATTTATAATGTGTTGCTAACTTAATTTTATCAGTTAAGAGTTTTTTTTCAGACATGATTGCTGTCTTAATGTGGTATCCTACATGATTCAGATGAAATGAGTTGGTTTAAAAGTCTATGCAGTTCTTCTCTTTTAAATTGGATGTTAGAATCTATGCAAGTTTTTTGCAATAGGTCGAAGTGTAGTTCTGGATACCATAACTAAATGGTCTTTTATTGAATTACTGTGGTTTCGTCAAATCTCCGGTTCGTCAAATTGAATTTATAGTATAAACACTAAACCGGTTCGTCAAAGTGATAATATAGAGTGATTCACACCAGTCATGTAATTACCGTGTATGTTTGTCATAGTGTGATATACATGCATCGGACAACAAATAAAGTGATTAAAGGATAATTATGATTGAATTGAAATAATTGTTAAATTAAATGCATTTAAATACACATGTATACATTTATAGAACAGAATAGAACTTGATATAAGTGCTTATAAATATCGTATTTTACGGCAATTAATATTTCGCGATAATAATACATAGTAAAAATGCATATATCTATATTACTATACATATTTTATTAACTCTCATGACCATGATTTTCATCTTTATATTGAATAAACAATGTGTCTTGCACAATAATCTGTTGTAAAGGCAATTGTGATTTTTATATGTGATGCATTATTATATTTTGCCACCTGTTACTGTCATATGAAAATTGTATCGTCTTATTTGTATTTTCAATATATTAGCAAAATAAACATTTTTTTATAATTCATCGTGTTCCTTCAATTTATTAACTCCATATTGCACTTCCCGACTAAATTCATTCAAATAGCAGAACAGAGCAGAAAAGTTTATGTTTGCATCGAAATATTCATGGGTGGGACGAGTACGAAGACGGGGACTTGACTACGACACAACTTCTGAGGACCTGTAGTCACATTATTGGACTTGGTCCTGTGTCACCGTCAGGAAACGACAATCCAGAAGATCAATGAACACTGTAATGAAGTGAATTCCTGTGAATATACAATGCCCAATCAATGTGCTATTTCATAACTTGCTGTATGTTACTTGTAACATACAATGCATGTATCTGACTCAATGTGCTATTTTCTGTATAGATTTTGTTTGTAACATTCTATTATATGTATCTCATTTTTAGACCCGATGTGCTAGCTTTTAATGTATAAATATTAATATACATATATCGCATTCTGACTGATGATAATGTTTTTAACATAATATATTTCCCTTTTTTAGATGTGCTAATATTTTCTGTATGATAATTTTATTGTTTAATATATATTAAATCATGCATATTCAATTTTATAATAAACAATAATAAAACACAAACTATTCTTTGTTTTATATATTATATGTATATACATATGCCAAATTGTTATAAATTGGAGTATTTCATGCTGACTTTTCTACATCTACACCTGAAAAAACAACAGTCATTTAATTAAAACACGCCAACAACTGCATCATTAAAACAATATTAAAACATATTAAACAAATTATTTTATTAAATCTATCGTCATTCCAATACAATACAAATAAATCTTAACAAAGGGTGTTTGCTCACACCTCTATATGTATGAACTCAAATCCCTCTATAATTCAATTTGACGAAACCACAACCTGTTTTGTACAGAAAGTTAAGTTTGACGAACCGGAGATTTGACAACCCACTGTCACCCCTTTTATTTACACTGACGTGTCGACCTAAAATGGAATGATCATCGTCAAATACCTTGGACTAGTCGAAGTGTAGTGTTCAAGAACCATAACTCTACTTTGCGCCTTTTTTAAGGCAGTTAGCCTGCTATTCTTACGGGCCCGTAGCCGGGTGGCCAACATATTGACCTGGTGCATAACTTTGTCACAATAAGGTCAAATGACTCGAACATGTTTCTTGAGTATCGAAGAGATCATACGAACATGATACAAATTTTCAAGTCCATACACATTACACAATCTGGACAATTTCAAATGGGACAAGCTATTCAACTTGTCACAGGCCGAACTACGCGGACATTACCTGAAGTTCGAGCCCAAAATGTGTATTCATAATGTTAGACTTTCAGGGGTCCTATTATTCCGGATTAATCGGGAATTCTGGATTTGCTGCAATAGAAAGAATGGACTTTTCTGAGGAAAATAAAAGTTATTTGAAAGAAAAATACCAAGTATTGACTGAGTTATGGTCATTTGAAACTTTATATGCTAAATTTTGACAATAGAACCATGTTTGAAACTGAGTTTTGGTGTAGATATGTGTACTCATGGCATTCAAAACAGACTTGCGTCTTATATTCAGGATTGGGCATTATGCCTCAGTAGAACCCCTGGACTTTACACGTTCAGTCAAGAGGTCAATACCATATTGGAACAAACTCAGTGAAAAAACTATATCCGCCAATACGGTTAATCAGTTTAAGTCACTGCTGAACTGTGAGAACTGGAATGTGAAGAAATTTAAACCAAGTGTTAATTAATGCACCAGTATTAAAGGGGCCAAGACAGCATAGCTATTATGTCGGCCCAAAGATTCAGGTATTCAGGTATAAAATAAGTCAAAGTACATTGTAGGTTCATTCAGCTAACAGCTTACTGGGTATATATTCTATATTGAAGGTTCATTCTGCTAACAGCTGTTACTGGGTATATATTCTGTATTGAAGGTTCATTCAGCTAACAGCTGTTACTGGGTATATATTCTATATTGAAGGTTCATTCAGCTAACAGCTGTTACTGGGTATATATTCTATATTGAAGGTTCATTCAGCTAACAGCTGTTACTGGGTATATATTCTATATTAAAGGTTCATTCAGCTAACAGCTGTTACTGGGTATATATTCTATATTGAAGGTTCATTCAGCTAACAGCTGTTACTGGGTATATATTCTATATTAAAGGTTCATTCAGCTAACAGCTGTTACTGGGTATATATTCTATATTGAAGGTTCATTCAGCTAACAGCTGTTACTGGGTATATATTCTATATTAAAGGTTCATTCAGCTAACAGCTGTTACTGGGTATATATTCTATATTGAAGGTTCATTCAGCTAACAGCTGTTACTGGGTATATATTCTATATTGAAGGTTCATTCAGCTAACAGCTGTTACTGGGTATATATTCTATATTAAAGGTTCATTCAGCTAACAGCTGTTACTGGGTATATATTCTATATTGAAGGTTCATTCAGCTAACAGCTGTTACTGGGTATATATTCTATATTGAAGGTTCATTCGGCTAACTACTGTTACTGGGTATATATTCTATATTGAAGGTTCATTCGGCTAACTACTGTTACTGGGTATATATTCTATATTGAAGGTTCATTCGGCTAACTACTGTTACTGGGTATTTATTCTATATTGAAGGTTCATTCGGCTAACAGCTGGGAAACGGCCGATCTTGGAGATGATGATAGAAAAAAGAAATTTTTACGTTTGATGGGAGCCAGTAAGGAAAAGGTTTGTTGGAAAGCTCTTCATTCCTTATATGTGTGTTTTATTATGCCTCCTAAAAAGAGTCCTATCTTTGATGAGGGGTATCTTGCTTTGCACATGTCTGTCTGTCGTTCTGTAGACCAAATGGTTTCTTTTCAATTACTCAAGAACGCTTAGCCCTAGGATCTTCAAACTTTACATTGAGGTTGGTCATCAACAGTAGATGACCCCTATTGATTTTGTGATCAGTTGGTCAAACTTCAAAGGTCAAGGTCACTGTGACTACTCTGAGATCAATATTGACTTGCTATTTAAATCAGATACTAGTACGATGTTTAGGCATGATCTCAGGGACATTATTCACCACGAGTGGATGGAATAATCATTAATGTGGGGGTAACTATGTAGTTTAAAAATATGGCCCTAAGCGTTTTTGTCCATAATTGTCAATACTATGGGGTATGAACCCTCAAGGGGCCAACCTAGTTGCTGAGAAGGGAGTGCTAGGGCCTTAGATGACTTTTACTTGGAAAAAAGGACCCCCGAGTTAGACACTAGCGGGCCTTATGGCTTTTAGCCCTAAATGTTAAAGTAGTAGACCGTCCGGACGAAAGAACTGACAAACGATAGGTCAAACGGACATGGCAATCACTATATGCCTCCTGCATCAGTAGATATTGGGGCATAAAAATGACATACTACATGTACATGTCACAAAAACAAACATCAAAATGGACAGGAAAAGTTTAATCTAAACAGCTACAAACACACTACATGATAGTACATCCTATGCTGACAGCCGGCTGCATAACATAATAATTAAAGTAGTAAATAAAACTTTGAAATGATGAGTTGATCTTTGATTCAAGGACTTGCCGAGAGGGCAGATGATGATATTTACTGTATATGTTTGTTTTACAGGCAGACCACCACAGTAAAATAGTGATCGGGGATACAGATAACTCACATAAACATGGAAGAGATCGTAAGTCATTTAATTCTAATCTTACCATGTCAGTGATGTCACAAATATTCCTTTACTTGCTCACACGTCGTGTTCCATTAAGTTGGTGATGATTGGCATGTCAAACATTCTGGTGACCAGACTATATATCAAGCACTGCATGTGCTACTATAGGTGTGGGCCGTATATTGCTGATTGTAAACTAAATATCTGGTTGTTTTACTTGAAATTACAGGTCGCACCTGTCTAGATCAAGACTGCATGTAACATTTAGGTCAATTTTGCAAGTTTTCATGGTTTAACATCCACTTTGTGTTTGGATTTTATAAATAAACACATAATTGATATAGTTTATCTCATGGTTGGTTCCAGTATATTTGATTTTGTGTGGATGCACCAAGTTCAAATCTAAGAGATACAAATTTATAGGTGTAGAGGCTAAGGGGGATGACACATATAAATGATTGTATTGATTTTGTGCTGTGCATCTGTCTAGGTGGATGTCATAAAGTTTGTTCACTCTTGTTTTCCTGTACCGTTGATCTGATTTCAATGAAACTTTACATGAATACTTGGTACCAAGCCTAGTTGTGCATATTGTTAGGAATACTTGGTACCAAGCCTAGTTGTGCATATTGTTAGGAATACTTGGTACCAAGCCTAGTTGTGCATATTGTTAGGAGTTATAGATCAGATGATTTGTACCCGAGTTTTGGCCATCGTGGGAGACATACATTTTCATGTCAAAAACCCTTCTAGTCCAATTTTGACATTGAAAGTATTGTTATTGGATTGAGTATGTATGTGCTGTACAAAATTTACAGAGAAACAGACGGAGCAGATAGAGAAGGAACTTGAGGATCAGTACAAACATACATTTGAACATAGAATCACTAAATGGTCACATAAGGGTCTAGGATTTGATGATGAAGAGAAGAAACCAGCGGAGGAACCTAGTGGGACAAGTGAAAACAAAACTGATACTGAGACCACTGAGGAAGATAAAAATAAAGACTCTAAATCCAGCGAGCAAGTTGGTCAAAAACGAGAAAATTCAGAGCCAGCGAAAGATCCCGAAAGTCCTCCGAAGAAACCTAAAATGATGATGAATTTTGTGAAAGCGAGTGATTAGTCCTCACCTCTCATGACTTTCCATTGATCTGTTTCCATGACGCTCAACTACTCAATGCACGATGTAATTTTCTTACCTCCCATTGCGGGAGATACATGTATTCTGGTATATCTAAGCGACAATTCTTCGAAATCATACGATATTCCCAGGTTTGGTAACTGACCTCTTTTGTGCATAACTGGTTTTGTAAGTTGTACAACCATAGTTGCTGGTACATACGGAATATCACTGCAGTGTGTTGATCCGTTTAGCCGTATTACCTCAAGTTGCTTGTGTAATGCCGTATCTCACGGGACTGCTAGGTCGAGTGAGATGCGGTATGGCGCAACAACGAGAGGTAATACGGCTTAACGGATCAACACCACTGCAGTAATATTCCTTTTATTATATACCTTCAAAAGTGAAAAAAGCGCTTTGATGTGTATACATTGACGTCATGAACGTCGGCATATTTTCCGCATATAACGTGACGCCCATTCATAAAAAGGCAATTGTTTACGTCATTGACGTTGGCATATGTTCGGCATATAACATGTCAGACATGCACGATACAGATTCTGAAAACCAGACATGTATGATACGGAAAATGCAATCTGTCGCGTTGTATTCCACTGCGCGATTTGGCCTGTATTCGTGACAATACATTGCTAGGTATATAATAAATTAACATTCACTATAATAGTATTGTGTTCCATGGTTTATGAGACTGCGGGGAACAGAAGAATATATTCAATTAAAATGTTGTACATGCAATGCAGTAAAACCTAACTCTTCTTGTTTTGACATATCATTGAACGTCCTGTCCCCAAGCTCCTGAACTAACTGAAGTTAAAATCTCAGTTCAAATTCAGATTTTGCTCATATCATAGTCAGAATTTTAGACATATACATGGGCGTAGGAGCGTCTTCAACATTGGGGGGGCCAACTATTTGGGAAAGGGGGGGGCAAATTTTTTTTTTAAAATGTGGGGGGGGTTACATTCAGTGTTAATAAGCTATGATGAAAGTTTATGTTTATATTATTCACTAAGGTAAGGTATATCTACTTAGTTGTTTGCTTGTCAAACTATCGGGTACAAAAATTGAACCCTATCATATACTAGTATTGTAAGTAGGGGGGTACGGGGGCATGCTCCCCCGGGAAATATTTTAAAACATTGGATAAATCTGGTGCGTTCTGAGATGATATTTTGGTAAGATCAATCAAAATTAAGTCCTTATTTTGTAAATATTTTTACTTATTATTGAACAGATGCCTGAATTCTGAGAGTTTTAGTGGATAAGTAAGAAAATTTAACATAGTAATGACAAAGTTTAAAAGCAATATAGGAGCTGGTGCGAACTTTATCTTACATTGTATTTCTGTAGTCCTTGTAGCTCATTGCAACAGTAACGTGATCAGGTGATAATATATTTCATAGATTGAAATCATTTTGCGAGCGAAGCGAGCACGAAAATTCACATTTTATACTTTTTAACCAAGGTTAAAAGGCAAATTACCTATTACAAGACTATTTTAGGCGGAAAATTATGAATATGGTCTGAATTATTGGGGGGGCCAAACGATATGTTGGCCCCCCTTGTCCTAACATTGGGGGGGCCTGGCCCCCCCTGGCCCCCCCTTCTCCTACGCCCATGATATAAGACAAGTTGGAGCTCTTAAAATGTTTGAGTTATTAACTTGGCACAGTATGTTTGCCTTATGAGGCTGATATATGTCTGGTCTCAGAGTAGAAAAATCATCCCGATTTGAGGCAATATTGGAGACGTCCTGGGTGTGAAGCAGCGTTATTTTAATAGGGAATATTTGTATGGAATATACAGGTTGGCTTTGAGTATAGATTGTCCAAACTTGAGTTGAATTGTGTGTTTTGTTTGTGAAAAATTGTTAAAGACTAGTTACAGAAACAGTACAGTTAGCGTGTGTCTAGAGATTGTCTATATATAGAGTTTGTAAGATATTCAATACTTGGATAATGTTCTACTATACTGTGTTCAGTGTATATGTAGTCATTGTTTGTTCTTGTACTAGCTGAATTTATATTAATTACATTTCAATGATTTGTCATTTCAAACATTTGTTGCCATGAAATGGTTTATGCACCATCATTTATTGTACTGTTATTGACTTACTAGTATGTTGAGGTCAATATGTGCACATTATTGAATTAATACCTTTTCTCAAATGCACTCATTTGTTTGGCCCATATTTCATACATATAAGAAAAAGTGATAACCAATCCGAATATCAAATATATTGTTGAAGACTGGAATGCTGCCAGTGCGATTGTTTACCAAAAACCGATAAGACTGTACTTCAATATGTTGTTATTTTTAGTAAAAATGCCGAGAGGAAAATGGACAAATAGTAATGAAATAGTAAAGTGTTTTTTCAGACCGTTTTTAAAAGTTTGATCAATAGTTTTGATGGAAACTTCCAATCAGAACTTGAGTTCCCCTGCAATACTAAGTGCTCACTTCATATATATTAAAAACGTTTTATGACGTTGGTGTATATTGAAGTGACATCTACTTTGAAGGTTTGTCAAGACAGTCTGTATGATTTTGAAGAATACAGTATGGGAGTGCCCATCGCAAGTATCATAATCACTTTTGCGGGTCATATAATTTATGTTTTGCCGACAAGGACAGACTGAGAGAAAGCCCTCGAAGGGAGAGACAGAAGATACAGGCATGTCCGGCGCTGCAGAAGTTCGTCTAGCTCTTCTTTCGAAAAGACAGCCTGGTTCTTTAATGTGCCCAGTGTATAGCACCAATGCACAGCTTCCTGGCACCTTTACCCAGATACTTTACATTACACAAGGTCAGATACAGCAGAAAATATAATAAATATTTCAGATATAGTCCCGTTACCATGCTGGGGATTGAACCCACAACCTCTGGATTGACCAGTGTGCTACCACTGAGCTATCACCACTGTTTACTCATATTGACTAATCAAATGAGCGCATTTGAGATGGGTATTTTTGGATTTTAAAATAATTATGCATACTTGTATCCTAAGTCTGTGTTTCTGGCATCACATGCCACATAATAAACCATTCTGCTAAAATGTCTAAAGTTATGAAATTCATCAACATATCATTGGGTGTCACCATGTGGGTTTTGCATGCAATGCATACCAAATATTCCATTAATTTTTGGAAGGAGGTACAAATTCACTGATTCTGGCTGTTAGAAATGAATTGGAAATTGGGGTATTGAAAATCCTGATACATACACCAGGCAAAAAATAAATGTATACATTAAAACATATGTATATGCATTGGGTATTAAAACTGCTGGGTAGAAATGAATTAGGTATTGAAAATGTTGCTTTTATTATTAAAGGAATTGGGTAGTGAAAATTCCAATCTGTTATGTTGAACATGACTGAATAAATTGATGAACTGAAAATACATGACTGTATATTGTTTTTATATCCAATCAAGTTGTTTGATTCCACTGTTATATTTCTGGTTGTAAGGTTACCAGTAGCTTTCATATCCTCGTTAAGTGATGTCACTCAACGATAAAATCAACCTACCTGTTAACGAGATACTGAATTATGCCCATACTCCCAAACTTCGTACACAGTGATTTCCCTTTGGTTTAGATACCATATTCAACATTTCTTACACAGTGATCTCCCTTTGGTTTAGACAGACTCTTCCACGCGTTTATACTACGAATTAACAACTGTTACAAACCGAAGGCTCTGACGCACAAAGTTTAAAACAGGGAAATGTTTCAGCCACTGATTGGCTGAGTGTTATATTGATGCGGGGCTTCCTTTGATATTTTTAGATTATGTCGGCTGCTACAGCAGAGTGTTTACTGAATACCACCATACGTGTTTACCCAACGAAAATGCTTAGTTTTACATTTAAACCCATGTAGACTAATGTGATTGAAAAATTCTTGAAGAAAAATTAGTCGTTTATGAAGTTGTGTAGGGGAGTATTAATCATATCTGCAATTAACGTGACCTTTATCCAAAGATCTAAATTATACACAATACAGGCATTGAAATAAACTTGTTTTATATACACTATCAATTGACAGTCTTGAATACTTCAAAAAGTAATTAAATGCTATATAAACAATTCTATCCGTCCCTGATTCTACACATCTGCAAATCTTAAAGTACAAGATGATCACTATCACCTACATGTATAATAATTTGAAAATAATTCGATTTTACTAGATCTACAAAATGTAGCTACAGATGGTTTGTGCATATTATCAGTTTAGTTTTGTTAAACCTGCGTTGGTTGGTATATATGTTATGTTTGTTGAGATACGCGAGTGCTTGATAAAGATTTAAATTCTTAGAGAAACCACGCACGTTAATTAAATTAAACTTCATGGAGAAACCCTGGCTATTTTTAGATTAAGATGTTAACATTTCGCGGCGCATTATAGGTAACTCGTACAGAAAGCTGTATGTTTTACCCATTATACACCGCGCAGTGAAAATGGTTTGTAACGGACGTTGATTTGCTAATCAGCTCTGTGGAACAGACTAATTCAACATTTCTTACACAGTGATCTCCCTTTGGTTTAGATTCCATACTCAACATTTCTTACACAGTGATCTCCCTTTGGTTTAGATCCCATACTCAACATTTCTTACACAGTGATCTCCCTTCATCTCCATAAGACTCCGAGCCTATGCACGTTCAAGTCTGAAGTGTCTCAGTGTAATGTGGTTTATTACATGTTTTACTATGATCAGAAAATGTTGAAACAGCACATCAATAAAGTTAAACAGGTAGGACATTTCTGCTCCACCTGGCAACACAAAAGGATCAAATATAAACAACATATCATAGGCATAACTCATTTATTTTAAACATTAAAATTTATTTCATCATTATTAATCAAGTTGGCCCCAAGCAGATAGTCCAATGTAAAACTAGGTCAGCAGCTAACAATATGCATATAGTAACATGATACATGACTGGAAACAAAGATATGTAAAACGTAAGTAACTACTTGGCAAAGGTTTTAGTGTAGAAAGTAATATAATGGTTTCCTTGTACAGTTTTAAGATGAACATGGTTTGAACATGGTTTACAAAGCGTGCACAAGGTACAACTTGTGGATAAGGAACTATAGTACCCTACAGCATTATCACTTTGACGACTGTTTAAACGTCACCGTTTAGTGGCCGTGTGTCTCAGTAAATAGCCAAATAAAATCTTCACAATTTAACCCTATACTCCACACTAACACTATGCACACCCTCTTCATACTGGTAATTGGGAAATAATTGGTGAGTGACACCTGGTCTAGATCTCTAAAAACATCTCAAATCTGAACCAAATCTCAGCTGCAATTTTGTCACATATCTGGAGTTAATTTCAATGCAAAATCAAGACTCAAAATTGGTGTCTCATAAATGGAGACATTATGCAAAGTTCATTACGGCAACATTTTTAAGAACTTTGACTTAAGTTTGTCTGAACTCAGACCCCGGGCAAATTCTGTTTAAGATTTTTCCTTGAGATGCTTCTGAAGATTGGGGCCTGCTATACATTGGTATCAAAGTGCATCAGTATAGAGCATGGTAGATAGGTTTGTTTTCATGGAGTAAAGGTTTTAAAGCAGGAAATATTTAAGGAATATTATAACTTCTCATCTAAGTCACAATATGCTAAAGATTTATATAAACTTAACAAATGTTCGAAGTCAATCACTTTTGGAAATTTTATAAACAATTTCATACTTGTGTTGCTTAATTACTCTAATATAAATGTATTCATGGAGGACATATTTCATTGATGAACTCAACCTTGAAATTGTATCTTGATCATTTTGTTTTCCTTCAATTTTCTTAAACTAATTTGTACCAGATACTTGAAATACGCTTATGCCTCCCTCCCCACAATTGCTTTTGTACCAAAATTCACGAATATTCAATTCCACAAATTTACTGATTAGAAACCATTGGACATAAAATTGACAACCAAATGTTATCATTTAATGTTATCATGTAATGTTATCATTTCCAGTAAACTTGTGAAATGCATTCACTTTAGAATTAATAGTTAGTAACTACAATATTAAATCTAGTCATTTATCTCTGGTATCATACAACATGTATTAGGGCAGGGCAGCTTGCAACATCAGTCAAACATATCACTATGTAATATTAGTTCTCGCAAAACAGGGACAATTGTTTTCATTTATAGGTTTGCAAAAATTCTTGACTATTTTGCTTTTGGAAACAGTGAATGTAAAAATCACAAAGGGGGCTTTGTAGGCACTACTGGTAACACCCAACAACAGGTGGCTGACCTAGGGCCCTTTTCACCCGCTTGTTATTTTTCTAATCCAACGTCCAGATAGCAAAATTTTCAAAAAGTTGCCATAAACCTAAAAATAAAAAAACCTTACAGATGGTTTAACATACTTAATATTGAAATCTTGCAGAAAGCCAAGGCAACAAAACCAAAACATGGCATAACAGAATATAAACAAGAATCAGTCATATTGGTGGAAAATTAACAAAAAGCTCAACATCATAATAGCATTGCAAACAAATAAATATATGTTCAAATGAACATGATGGTTAAAATCTGAATATTATATAATTCACAAACAAAAAATTGGAAAATAAAAATAGCAGCAAGATTGTATAAATGTACATGAAATGAATATTTGCATAATGTTAATTTATTAAATAAGCATTTAATCATGAAATAAAGAGCTTTTCCAGGAATAAATTAGTGGAGTCAAAAGTTCAGAACTCAGATTTTCCTATGGGAACCACAAACATAGTTTCAATAACTTGTTCACAAGAACTACAAAATGTAAGCATCTAGGGCCCTTACACCCACCAAATACAACAAGAGATGTTTGCAAAACACATATACCCATATGGCAGCCCAATAGTCAGAAATGGTATAAGTCCCTTTGACCTCTCAAAATCAATAGGGGTCATCTACTGTTGCTTGCCAACCTCAATGTAAAGTTTGAAAATCATAGGGAAAAGCGTTCTTGAGTTATTGAACGGAAACTATTTGGTCTACTGACCTACAGGCCGACATGTGAAAAGCAATATACCCACTCGTCCTAGATGGGGGGGGGGGGCAAAATTACAATTGAGTTCCGTTTCCCCACTCATTTTTTCCTGGAAAAGTCCTAAGAACAATCAACCGATATTTCACACATCTTAGTATAAACAACAAGAAACTTGGACATTCTACCAAGTTTTCAAACATGGTTTTGTTGGTCAACACATGGTTTTGTCATTAAACTTATTAACTTATTGAATTTTCTGACCACAAGAAAAAACTTGAGAAATTTATGACAGTCAATTACATTTAAAGGTGCATCGATCTACCGGTAATATGTACAATAAATTGGTGTAACTACCGGTAATATGTACAATAAATTGGTGTAACTACCGGTAATATGTACAATTAATTGGTCCGACAACCGGTAATATGTACAATTAATTGGTCTAACTACCTGTAATATGTACAATTAATTGGTCTGCCTACCGGTAATATGTACAATTAATTGGTCTAACTACCGGTAATATGTACAATTAATTGGTCTAACTACCTGTAGTATGTACAATTAATTGGTCTAACTACCTGTAATATGTACAATTAATTGGTCTGACTACTGGTAATATGTACAATTAATTGGTCTAACTACCGGTAATATGTACAATTAATTGGTCTAAATACTGGTAATATGTACAATTAATTGGTCTGAAGTGTTGGAAAGAGTTGAGTACATTTCTGAAAGTGACGGTGAACATGTTTTCTATTAAGAATAAAAATGCTCAAATTTGACAAAATATGGACGGATACCAGTGCTATAAAATGTAAAGTATTGGAATGGACGGAATACCGGTGTACTATAAAATGTCAAATATTGGAATGAAGTGAGTAAGGAATGTACAATGTTCAATAAGATAGTTAATGGTGGATCTTTGTGAACAGTTTTATAAAACAATATGGCAAGTTTCCTACACAATCAAGGTTTGTTACGTGAACTTACGTCCCTGGTTTGAGCAATCACTTAACTAATGTAGCACACGTATAATACAATCAAATAAATCAGGAATACACTCAGATACTTCTCTAACTGGCCACTATATTTATATCACTGAAATCTTCATAAAGCGCTTGTTATATGATACATGTTGGTGTGTCCAATTTGACGTAGAAATCAACATGTACAGTCACTTCAGATAAAGTAGCAATTATCAGCATTTATCAGCCTTTTAAAAGCAAAAAAAAAAATTTCAGTGTTTGTTATTTTTAAGAGACATACTGGTATTTTAAAAGTGAAGACATTTTCCAACACTTCCTCCACAGTAGGTTTGTAGAAAAAGGCTTACGAATATAGAGCATGTTCTATCCCATAAATATGTTGTTCAACTCCAGAAAATGTGTGGCCGAGGTGTCCTAGACATAAGTACACTGTACATTTTGATTTTAAGTAACAAAATGTATCATGAAGCTGGCGCTTAAGCAGTTCAGTATGATCACATGGAAAATTATGTTTCAAATGATTGTAATATTTTTTTCATCAAACTTGATCTTGCTTTGATATGATTTATTAGCATGAAAGCACACTCCCAACTCCCAACATATTATTTTGATGCCATAATCCGGATTTTTATTTTTTTGATCTTTGATCCCTTTGTCATGTTACAACCCAAATACAGAGTTGTTTTGAATGAGGTCTACAAGGAAGATAATGTAGCCTCTGGAAATAACACCTTTATTACATCATTATTTTGTTAAGTTCAATATTTTTGCTTAATAAGACCACCTTCCCATATACAAGTACACACATTTGTTAACATAGCCAAACATAGGAAAACATTTGGTAAATTATGCATGACAATATTTCATGCATCCAAATATCATAAGGTGACCAGTTAGACAAGTATTTGAGTATAGACACTAAAAGAAAAACAAAATCAAAATGTATATATTTTACAATGAAATCAGGAAGTCTATTCATCACAGTGGTAAACATGGACGGTTACAAATGAACACACTATTTGTTTTCTGCTGTCTAGCAGTCTTTATAAACAAGTCAAAATAGTTTAACACAATCACAAGGTAGGAATTTCTGTTTTATGCCCTCTTTGTTTATATCCCCGTAAAACCTGGCACAATTCATCGCTTTCATTTCTCCGCTCAAAATATCCTCCGTGTCACACGCTAAATATAATCATCCAATCAACTAAGGCTATAGTACCCATCAGACCTTTACACAGAATTTGTTCCATTATGTAATCTGGTAATCAGTAACAGTCGTACAAAACATTATTACCGACATCGTTTTCAATGTTACAGCAATATTCGCCTGACTTCTGTACACTATATCGGAGATAATACTTGACACTATTAGCAGTCTTATTATTTCTTTCCTTGAGTGCCTTTGGCAGCGGCTGGATTAGAATTCTTAGTCTGTGATGGATTTAATTTATTATTTGTAGTTGTGGCACGTGAAGCATTCTGGGTCAAAGGTCGATTCAAGGTTGAACCTCCGGATGGTGTTGCACGAGAATTAGGCATTGGTGACTTTGATCCGGTAACTCTTGCATGAGTTGTGGTTGGTTTTAAGGAATTAATTGTTGAGCGTGGAATGCTTCCTACTGATGATCGTCCAGTAGATTTCTGCAAGGACAAATAATGATTTCAAATGACAATCTATGTACAGGGTGTTAAAATAGTTTGTTCTGACATCAGAAGAATGTAAAATTTTCAGGTTAATATCCAGAGGGGTCAACCACTGTTCTAATCTTCCTGACATTAAATGAAGCTATTAGAGTAAGAAAATAAAATTGTACACAGCGTACATCTAAGCTCAGATAAAATTTAGAATTAATTTAAATTTTGAGAACAAACTGTTTTAACACCCTGTATAATTATGTTAAATAGAGACTAGTTCTACTAGTTTTACTGACACCATTTTCTGTTTTCAATCAAACACTGTTATAATATCTGGTAACTAAAACAGGTTGTAGTGTAAACAAGTTATAGATCAACTTTAATTCGCTATTCAATGTAATTTCAAAATCAGCAATTTCAACTTTTTGTTTGGTTTAGAGGGGTTCCACAACATCTTAAGATATCTTGATGACAAAGTGCTTGTATGGTATTTTTACTATGTCACAGTACCAGTAATCTGCACCACTTCAATTCCTGCAAACACCATGTTACAAGACAACAAACAATTCATCACCCAGTCTTTTAATCTTATCTAGAAAATAGTTCAATATTTTGTCATTCGAGATGAGTTTAAGAAATGTTGGATCTCAAAGACAATGACTAGTAGATTCTATCACAGAGTTACTGGATGAAAACAACACCAGAATTAATTTAAGCCAGCAACGTTATTTTTCACTCTAAAAACGCTGTGATGTAACACATTTGTTATCACATATGTTTGAGAACAATGTTCCACGATTTGTTCTCTTACTGAAGATAACAGTATTTATATCATAAAAGGTAAAGTTTAATGTAATTTCATACCCATACGATTCTTTAGACCTAAAGCTTTATTTATTGGTTCCCAAATCAGAATCAAGCCTTATTTACTTTAGCAATTTTTAGTTGTTATGATTATTATTTCAATCCATTATGTTTTAAATGTAATTTATATGTCATGCTATATGACCACTGTACTGATTGGAAATAAACTTGATCTTATCTCCTACCTTTCCACCAGAGCCGGGTTTCTTTCCACCAGAACCTTTTCTTTCTGTCGATTCTCTAGTGGTATCTGTAACATTATTATTGGTTTCTTCTGAATGATTCTCACTGCTAATACTGTCCACTACATCCACGGTACTCACTTCACCATTTATTGCACTATGTTCACCGTCCTCACCTTCCTCACCTTCCAACTTTAACTGTTCCTTCCATTCCCTCATCAGTACTAACACGTTCGTAGACTGTCGATTATCACCCTAAATAATGAACAACGAAATATATAAATTCATGGATGAGTTCTAACACGTTGATAGATAAATGATGAACAACAAAAACTTACATATGTACGTTTTCTAACTTATCAACTGGTAACTGGCGTGGTGTGATGTAGATGCGTTTTGTGTAGATGTTAAATAAAACAGTTATCAGCATATTACCCAGTATTGCTCAGTAAAAACCCAGGTTTTCCCAGTATATCCCCCTGGGCCGAGTTTTATGCTTAAAACCTGGATTTTGCCAAGCCTGGTTTTCCACATATAAACAGATTACTGGTTTAGTGTGATGTGATTACATTAATACTGGTTACTGGTTATTTTCACAACCTTTTTGTGGTCGTTGCAAAAGCTGAGTGGTCTAATGCTTTTTTACTTCACATTGATAGGTGATGGCATTTTTAAGTATTGGTCGGAATCTCATTATAAGAGCAAACTTATGACAACTTAGTATGTAAAACTTACATTTGTAAATAATGTAAACTAACAAATTGTTTGGCATGATTTAAGATTACTGAGTGGTATGAATTCATTAACTTATATATCCACAAAGATGTTCCACACTTGAACAACATGGTAATTTCTTGAAAATTAGATGCAGCACAGAGTTAACAGTTTTACAGTACAAGTTGTTGGTTCATGGAAAGGCCTAACCGAACATATCATTACATCAAAGGATGTGCATCAGTTTTATAATAGACAAAATAACAATTGGAAATCTCATCTACTTTTAACTTCCAGTCAGTCCACAAACAAATATCACCGGAAGTTTAAAGTCATTATATAACTGATAACATAGAGCAGTAAATAGAGCACAAGTCAGTGTTGTGTACAGAATCTACATCAGTTCACATTAGGTAAAAGAGAGGCATTTACACTGATCAATATTGTATGAGTTAAAAGGCAAACATTTGTAGGTGAGAAGCATCATCTGATATTTATACACAGTTCTCAGTGTTAGGCAAAAACCAATTAATAGTGGGGTTCTAGAAACATGCTGAAATATAATACTGTAGGTAGGTAGGAAAAACATTTATTTTTTTAAAATTATTTCACTCAGTCTGGTTTTATGCACTGGAAAATTAACAATATGCAGCGACTTCAAACCAAATGCAAATAAAATGTTTAGAGTAGGGGTAAAAAACTAAGGTCAGCCAGTTTATTAGAACCACACTTTTAAGTTGTTTTGGCCTTATCACTATGAAGAAGCTATTTACCGTGATCCATTGACTATCCCGTACTTCACTGGCTGTCAGTCTGTGTGCAGGATCTGTGTTCAACATCTTTTTTATACATGTTTTGGCTAGAATAAACAATGCATGGATGATAATGTGAGAACTATTACACCAATACTTCAATAGTTCATAACATAACATACATGCCCACACACATTTGTAGATACAGTTAATCCTGTATTAATAATCACCTGGATTTAGCAACCACCTGTCTAAAACAAACATTTTAATGACACATTAAGTGAGTCTAAATGAGTCATTCTGATACAGGAGGTATCTATATTATAAAACCACCTGTGACGTAAATTATTTAGATTTTTTAATTCATAAATATAAATTCCCGCCCTTTTGTGAAATAATTTTCGAAACAGATATTTTTGTCTGTACATTTAAGCAGCCAATTGGCAGAATAAATCATTAAAATCTATATACGAGGTTCGTGCAGGTCACTGATGAAATCTTTCTTATCTATGGCATGATTAAGCAGACATGACAAAGTACAAATTATAAAACAAATGTTACATGATTTCATAATAAGCCTTGTTTGGAACAACCAGTGAACATTTGTTCAAGATTGCAGGAAACCTTTAAGTATGTCAGGCAAAATCAGATCTGGACTGACCTAAGTAAGGCAACGTTTTCTCAATCAATTTTATCAATTTATCTCCATTTTGGTCCCACTTATCTTTTTTCAGTTGAAGAGATTTTTAGCAATTGTCAGAGCAAATGTATGACACAGTGTTTAGACTTTCCAGAAGTTTGATGATCTCACATAAAATTGTAAGTATGTAAATTTAAAAGTCAGCATCAATACATGGGTGATGCTGTCAAGATGATTAGGTAAAATGACTAGCAATAAGTTATAAACACAAAACCACACCACATTTACTATACACTGAAACATAAACCATAATACTTTATCCATACCGCATATTAATAAATAACTATATGTTATTTCTAAAATTCATCAATTAAATAGTGGATTCCTCATAAATATTAACAAGACATGTACACTATCAAATGTTATTACTACTGATAAAACAAATATGAAATTATCAATCAATCTTTCATGCATTTCTTTATTTCAGAACTGTTTTTTCTCTCACATTATTTCATGAAGTTTACTTAACTCCATACAAATTTGATAAGCAAATGTTAGACAAATAAATTGGAATGTATTAAAGGCCCCGTCATATATAACAAATACCACCCCACATCAACTTGCGAATACTGGCAAATTCGGCCGTTCGCTAAATTTGTTCTTTTAAGTATACGGCGCTGTCTATCATAGGTGTGCGTATGGATGCTTATGTGAGCGTTTGTTCCGGTAGCTATTTCTTTTGTTCGGTCAGAATTTGTTAGCAATCACAAAATTTCTTTATTTGACACGCTTCGTTAATTAGATTTGCTATGTGTGACGGGGCCTTAAAGCACAAAGTGTTAATCACAAACCTTCCTCGGAAACTTTCTTCCACACCTCATCCGATGTAAAGTCAACATGACCTTTCTTGATTAGTTCATACAAACTGTTATCATCTTTGGCACGGAATGGTGGGTACCCACATAATCTAAACATTTAAATAGACATGTTAGCAACACTGTTAGCAATCACTGTAAACCATTAGGGAGCCAAACCAAACAAGCACTAAGCTAACAAACCTTCGTCCGACACCTCCACCCATACATCATCACTGAAGTCAATGTCGCCTTTTTTTATCATATTGTACAAGGAATCTTCGTCGTTAGACCGGAATGGAGGATAGCCACAAAATCTGTCATAATATTTGAGAACATAGCAATGTTACATAAAACATACAATTAACCTGACCAAAGAAGTAGATGGAGAACTCTGTTCAGTGATGGAAGGATCTTATTCTGGTTGTAAAAATATTGCACACTAGTATAAACCAATGGATTTCACGAGTAATGTCAAACAAACAATAAGGTATTGTCTTAAGACAATTAACACACAATGTCCTAACATTTCCCTATATGTGAATAATAATAGATTTTATATTTATATATCATTTTATAAGTAAATCAGACCAACACATGAATCAGGGTATGGGTACCTATAAGGGAATAGGTTAGTCAAAGATACATATTTGATTTATAAATGAATACAATTAAGTGCATTTAAATCAGAATAAATCATGTGATAATCATACAACATCAAGTGTTTCTCCAAATTTTGATTACTGACATCTAAAGTACAGTCAGTCTCCCCCTGTAACACAGACAGACGGACGGATATACAGCTGTACCATTAGAGTCATACACTCGACAATACCAGGTACCACAGACAGACATACAGACGGACATACAAACAGATGGATATACACTCGATGATACAGATATACAGTCGTACAAGATATACAGCTGCACACATTGTGTCAAACACTGGACGATACCAGGTAGTTTGTATACTTACAATGAATATACCATAACACCCAGTGCCCATACATCACATTGTTGACTATATGTTTTGTTGTCTATAATCTCAGGTGCTATAATATAACAAACATTACAATATTACATACTATAGCTCGCCGGAGATAACTCTAGACTGATCAATAAACATACATTGATTATATAAATATGGCACGGTCGACTGACTGCTCGTTATCTGCGTAGAATGTAAGATTATATGCATTAAAAGTGATAATGCACAAGTTTAAACAAAAAGACATCATTTATTTTTCAATTGTATTTGTAAACAAAGGCAAGTATTATCATTGGTGGACTATACATACATTCACACTTACTGTTATCATACTGCTAACACCTTGCATTCAACATTTAATTATGAATAATGAATTTTGAATACTAGTATCAAATTTTTCTTTGCCACTATGTGATAAGCTAAATCAGGAAATCAGTATTTGTCATTAATTACCCCCGTTATTGCTACTTTAATACGAACTAGAAGGATTTTTGACACAAAAACTTACATCTCACACAAAGGGTCATAACTCTCGTAAAAACCATTAGATCTAAAATTCTGAAAATATATGCACAACTAGGCTTGGTATCAAATATTCATGTGAAGTTTCATTGAAATTCGAGCAATGGTTAAGGAGAAATAGTGCGACAAACTTTGTGACAATTCCATCCAGCACGTAATCAATGTCTCTCAGACTCCCCCCTCCCACTATATGTGGACATGATAATGTTTCAGACTTACCCATATAATTTGGTGTTCCACAAACTTCTTCCATCATGTTATCGTGTCCTACACCACTTTTTGTTATTGACAAACCAAAATCTGTTACCTACAATTACACGCAAATATTTTATTCTACTGTGAGTCTCTAAAACTTCAAGGGTTTTCATGTTTTTTTTATGTATAGAATGCAAAAACATATTTTGAAGTCACATGACCTGATTATCAATTTTCTTGCAACTCAAGCAGGGATTTTCTTACGATTAGCCAATCAGAAATTTTCTTACAACAGGCCATTCAGAAATTTTCTTACAACTGGCCAATCAGAAATTTTCTTACGACTAGCTAATCAGAAAAGAAATAAACTAAAGAAACTGACTTGAAGAAAAATGTTTAAGATCAGTTAATAAGCCGAGTGATTATAGGGACTATTTTTGGGTATCAAACTAATAACTTTAAACATTCCACTGTAAACACTGTCATCAAAACATCCAATCAAACTGATTTCTTACCTTTATTTGAAGTCGATCCTCTGGATTTGTGGCATCAGGGAATTTGCTGACCAGAATATTTTCTAACTTCAAATCTCTATGTACTATGTCTGAAACAATCATATAGGACGGTGTAAAATATTTATCAGAGGAAAATGTAAAACATTGATTTAGTTATATAAATAATAGATAGGTTACTTCAAGGCTGTGACCCACTTACACTCATGCACGGTTACAAACATGTATATATTGACAACACACATTTTAAAACCCTTATTGCACTCAATCCTTGAAGGCCTATCATTAAAAACATTCATATGGCATATTATTCAACCTAATGAGGCAGGTGTACGGAGGGAAGAAGGCTTCTACTCAAAATGTTTCGAGAATGACATGTAACTATTTCTCATGTGTACTGCGGATAATTTAAGCCAATTTGTTTACATTCACTATATAACCATGCTCTTAATTCATTAAGCCATAAACGATGTACAGTTTCGTTAAATTAAAGTGTGGACTTACACCAAACAAACACTTTTTTAACGATGGCCTAATTAGTTTAAAAACATGATTTAATCTTTGCTAATGGGAGGAACAGATCTAGAGATGCTCTGTATCTGGAACTGTTGATAGATTCTGCTTCAAGCAGTTTGAAGTAGCCGGCAATATCGGCTCATTTATTCCATCATCCAGTCAATTATCGTGGTCAATTATGCGTGTAAGCTTTAATCAATACAAGTCAATACGTCTGTACAATATTATATAACCATTGCAGGAACATATATGTTCCACGAGTATATACAAACAGAATTATTCAGTGACTCTAATAAAGACAACCCTCGTAAATCTCTACCAAACAAATAAACTTAAATATATGTTATGAATTAATAATCTATAGCAGTACAGAACAGAACAAACTTCATTTTATCTCAGGTACATATTACAGCAAACTAATTAGCACCAAACATTATTAAAGTTCTCTCCCTTCGTCATAAAATATACCAAACACTAAAATTATACTAATATAGTTTACATAAGAAAATGAACAAAGCAAACGTACACCATGCACCTTGATAAAGCTCTATCAAGCATTCATTGTCAACATACAACATACACATATATGTATCATTGTATTAATTACTGTGATGATTTAAGCCAAGTTATTCTAAAAGCCGGAAATAGACAACAATATTCTGGGCCGAGCATGATTTTAAGGACAATTGAACAAAGAACTTCAACAATCTTGCACCAAAATGTTAGGGTTACAAATTTTGCAAGTGTAAGATGTCATCGAATACTATAACAATTTGTGCCAAGTATTTCATAATACATTTCACAGAAGACATTGCACCAAGTTCTAGATCAGACAAGTTAAATCTGGCACTGTGACCTTGACCTTTTAGAAATGGGTGCCATTGTTTGGTGCCAATTTTGTTAGTGACACATCTTTATATTATAGTAATTATATCTGCTGAATTATGGGTAGGACATGATTTTTAATTTCTGTCAAACTACGTACAAAAATGTCATGTACCTTTTTAAGGTTATTATCTTTCACCAATGAATATTTTCATTCTAGATCAGTTTCTGACAGGAAGTTATTATTCCATTCAATTACAGACCTAACATTAACCTTACACCATGAAATATAGCAATCAGCGTCCAATAATGCTGACAATGCAAGCTGAATGAAGTAAACATCAAGTTGAACTTAACCTACACAGCATGATTGATTGTTCATCAACTATACGTTATAATGATTTCAATTAAGATATTTCCATGAAATTAATCAATCCATTCCACCAGAGATCAAACATTACAACAACAACAACAACAACAACAAGTATCAGGTTCTGTGCAATCCGTGTAATCTGCAGGCAAAAAGGTTTGCAGAACTCGGTAACCAGACAATTTTGAGGGTTCATGAATTTCAAGAGAATATGTGAAAAAACATCCAGAGTGCCGCAAGACGGACACCATGGTGCCCGACTTTAGTATGTTGTCAGAAACTGATTTTCCCTTTTTAATAGCAATATGCCCCATCAGCCATAATTGCATTCCTAAGCGTGGTCTTCAAATAAACTGCCTAACATCACAATGTCTCATTATATAGTTGAGCTTAACATGTAAGATAGACTTAGTTTGTTTCTGCTGAATCAGCTGTCCACCCTGTTGGGTTTCAATTATCTTTTTGCAACTGTTGACTGACAAACTCGTAACCAGCGTTCTGTAATAGTATATTATCATTTAAAACCTTATCAATGGAATTAAATCAAGCAGCAGTGTGATGACCAAGTTTTACTAATATAACAACTTTAATCATTCAAATCATAGGCCTTAATTCCACTACAATGCATTATCAAGTGGTAATTAGTAGAATGAAGTTAATCCTGTTACAACACTTTGACCCCCTGATATTTTGTATAAAATTTTATCTAAATATATTGCTGGCTTAGAATAAGAAGGTGGTAAGTACTCATGCATATTTGAAATCTGCATTACAATGCACTCCTTATGGGCCTATGTTCATGAAAATCAGAACAGGTCATGTTGACCAAACTGAAGTTGATATTTAAGCTTGTTTTTCCATAAGTAAAGAGTAATTTTCAGACAATTTGTTCTTGTTTTCTCAAAAAAGCGTTTTTGAACTTACAACCTCCTTCTAAGCCAGTGATATACAGTCAAGTCTCAATGCAATGACACAGTTTGTTTCCAAGAAAACTGTTGTAACAAATATGTCAGTACAATGAATCAATACAAAGAGTGTTGTAAAACTTTAATTGTGTCTTTTATAAAATGATGTCAGTACATGTTGTATAGCTTGTTGTATCGAAACCTGGCTGTTTAATGCATTGGTTTAGCAGTAAAATTTTATGCAATTGTTTTAATTTGAAAGCTTGTGTTGAGGAATTTAACTTGCAATTAATATAAACATTTTCAAGCAGACACATTGAGGCAGTCAACTTTCATTATGTTGGTAATTATCAGTGATTTATAGCTTGTTAAGACTACTTTGACACTTATATCATTATATATCATATTATTATATAATAAGGTCAAATAAAATAAACCTTATTATATTGAAAATTGGTCTAGAACTAAACATGTCATCCACTCTAAATAAAGTTGTGATTATTATATTTCTATATAGTACTATGCATTAATACTTCCCTATACAACAATCTATCCAAGGTCTCAATATTCTGATATCAATCTCATTTAGAAAATTAAGCAAGTACATTGAGTACCATTAGTTTGTGAGTCAATAGAAGAGGAATGTAATAACCTGTAATCACCTTTGATGTGTATGGTGCTAACAGAGATATTGACAGTTTCTTTGATTCATGATTATTGTACAAAACTTTACAATGAACAGCTAGAAATCTTGATTTGAGATACCGTAAAAATTCAAACATTGGCCACATTTATTTATTGTGTATTGCACAAAGGTAAAAATTTGAGAAAATGAAAAAAGTTAAACTAACGGAAAGGCAAAGCAAGAATACAATATTTGGTTACCAATATGCAGGCTATACTTGAGATGGAAACGTATTATCGAGATGACTCAGAAGATAGATTTAAAACACAACTCCCTGAATTATATATGAACATTGGACTTAGTCAAATAAATTAAGCTAAAAAAATACAATATTAAGATTTCATTAAATGTTTTGCATTATCAAATAACTAATTATGTTCTGATTAATATTTGAACATAAATTATAATTTCCTCAATTGAAGTAGTTTTTCCTACATGAGTGAAGTCAAGTTTACCTCTTGTCAGTTAATTTATGGCCAATTTCTACCTTTCTTACCCATTCAATGCCTTCCTAATCAGTCGATTTATTATTCTGTTTATTTACACAAACTTATTATCTTCAAACAGTCAATGGCTTGTAATATTAAGTATTTCACCAAAACAGGAATCAATTTTAAACCAATCAAACATGAAATTGTAAAAAAATGATCCAGACACAATAAAATACCATTGAAGATATTTTTACAAATCATGTCATTTACTGCAATATAAAACGGATACAATACATACAACTTTATTTATGAGGAGTAATTTTATCTCTTAACAATGACTTTCATAGGTATTCAATATTCTCACAAAGAACTGAATTGACTAAAACCCATCCTCAAAGTGTCAATAATGTCAATAACTTTAACCATTGATGTCGCATATCTATTTTGCTGTAATAAATATTGACCGTTTACTGGGCTGAAATTTCTGTCTTTAATTCTCCATTGATTCTCAGCTATCGTCGGGGATTTTCTTTCACAAAGTCTCGCTGTCTGATGTCACGTTTATTAGGTCAGTCTAGTCTCGTTTGTCTACACTTTCATTTATTGGATCGAAAATAGAATAGGACGTCAAGATAAAAACTTGTAGGTAATAACGCCAGTAATAGCTTAGTCCAATCATCCAAATATAGAAACTCTGGTTTCCATTACATTTTATTTGTTTGTTCTTGACGAGGAACAGAAAATTCAATTAATTATCAATTTGTATCGCTCTATAAAATAGGACAAATTTAACATTAAGTTGTATAGGCAAACTGGGCTTTCTAGTTTGATGTTTGCAACTTTACATTACACGTGAAGTGTTTGAAATGATCTGACTTAATTTGGCACATTTTACACAACTATATAGATAAAAGCATGGACACTTTACAGGAAGGTTCAGTGTTATATTGATGTAAGTGTCTAGGAAGGTTCCTTGTAATATTGGTGTAACATTGTATTCAATATCAACATAAATATGTTAGATTTGCAATGAAGATTGCGTTCAATATACTTCATTAACCATTATTTATGAGAAAATATAAATGCCATTACATATCAGTTTGCAATGTTTAGCGGACTATAACAATTAAATGCAGTGTGAATGTCCACTGTGTGCACTCGACCTTGGTTACTATCGTTCTATGATTACATGTCGTAATATGACATCATTTCTGCTAAATCATGACTTCATCGGGAGGTACCTCAGAGAATTTGACCTGATCTGGACCTTCTATTACCAAAATTTAACAGCTGATATATTGTCTATATTTATAATCCAAATTGTCTGCTTTCATAAGCGGGGAGTATCACGAAGACGCTCGATATGTAATACCAACAAGACTGATATGGCACGATTTGCTTGCGGAAATTTATATATTCAACGCAAGAACCTTGTAATATATTCATGCATAAATACCAGGATCATGTCAAATTCTCCGTGCAATATCTCAGTTAGGATGGTCCACCATACCATATAGATTAAAGCCACCATGTCAGAGTTTAATATTTTCTACTTTTCAAAATCAGTTAAAAAGCTATCAATTAAGATATTCAACAAGAACTGTTTTATTCTCAGGCATGTTAAAAACTAAAATATCAAAATATCCAAGTTAATATATCTGTAAGCCTTGAATTTTGACTTTTGTTAAACAGGACAAGTTTGTCTAACAGGTCAACAATCCCATATAAGACAGTTTATACCAGTAACACAAAGGCATACAATATTGCAGCTTACACCAGGATAAAACAGTTACGGGAAAGAATAAAATATTCATATAAATCAATGTCAACCTCAAATCCACTTTGAGCTAACATGAAAACTTCTCATATATATTAAAATTTCAAGCAAGAAAAAATAACTGCATTAATATTTCAACTGAATCTAAGATTCTGATATAGTTACAATACTAAAGCACTTAACCGAAAGTTACAAGAGAATAACACCTGGTTTATTTTCAATTTTACAAAATGTTGGAGATTTGTGTCGAATAATCAATGCTGTACCAACCACAATAGGAAACAATAAGATTAGAGAAAGTTGTGAATGAAATCACACATCAATAAAATTATAATATTTCAATACCAGACTGTGAGACAAAATAGTTTCAATGACGTAGATACCAAACTCATTCAAGGTTTTGAAGCACATGAATATGATATGTTTTTGTTGATAGCTTCACTACATACTTATGAAGAATACAATATAAGGTATCAATGAAAAAAGCATGTTTTCAATAAACATGACAATGACATTGACCTTAGAGAGACATTTAAATGACCTTGATATCCTAGGAGTGTATAGTTAACTTATATTTAATAAACTTCAAAGCAACAATCGATCAATAAGTGTATAATGTACAGATTTAGCAAACTCATCGTAAGCTGAAAAAACTTGCCAGACAAATTAGGCAGAAAACCATTACGACAGAAAACAAATCAAACCAAACAAGATATGTTTGTAAAACATGTATGCCCCCATGGCAGCCCAATAGTCAGAAATGGTGAAGTTCGCAGTGACCTTGACCTTTGACCAACTGACCTCAAAATCAATAGGGGTCATCTACTGTTGCTGACCAACCTCCATGTAAAGTTTGAAGATCCTAGGTCAAAGCATTCTTGAGTTATTGAACGGAAACCATTTTATACGACCGACCGACAGACAGACATACAATGTGCAAAGCAATATACCACGTCATCAATATATCAGTTTCAGTATCCACCTGAGAAACAGTATGTATACATGTTCATCCATTGTACCTATAACCTATAACAATGTAGTATAGTTCTCCTTCCTTCTTCCACCTAACCTCATCCCAGACAATTCCTAGGAAAATGAAACATTGCATGTACATATAAATAACCTTGACATACCTTTTTTATGAAGATAAGCTATTGCACTTGCTAGTTCCTTGGTTATCACCTTGACTTCACTTTCCACGTAAAATTTCTTCTCTTTGAGAGCATCTGCCAGCTCCCCTCCTTCACATAACTCCATCACCAAATACATACGCTGAAAACAGTAACAATAACTCTATCACCAAATACATACGCTGAAAACAGTAACAATAACTCTATCACCAAATACATACACTGAAAACAGTAACAATAACTCTATCACCAAATACATACGCTGAAACAGGAGCATTATAAATCTGTATTCATAAAGTATATTCATAAGGCCTATATGTTTTTATGGTGTTTGGAATTTTATCTTTGCTATTCTTTATAAGGGTACATATTCCCCCCTTACCGTAATTATTCCAAGTGATTGTTTATGTTAACTCATTTATTCAAAATGCTTTTTTATTCTTTTAGCATAAGATGAGCTTATTATACAGCCTAAATGTATACATGTATATATAATAAGGTATATGAATAAACATTCACGAATAGAGGTCATGCATGTTCAAGATATAAGTTGAAGGCGGCAGACTTTCGGGACGGGATGCCGTGTTTTCAGTTGGGCATTGTGCTTTGTGTGTTTTTAATGTTTTCTCTGCTCGGCTGGTTAAGTTGAGTGCTGCCTTCCCTGTCTGACTTAATATAATCTTTTTTATATAAGTTGAAGCCCACAGAAGATAGGGAAACCAAGGGTGTAGCATCGTGAAATAAAGTCTTAACTTACTTAACTTACTTAGTAAGATACATTGTATAGTTTGTTCTCATAACAAACACTCACAAGACACGATCCTTGTTGATTTGAATGACAAATTCAGTAATTAAGCTAAGAAACTTAAGTTACTGTATTTAAAATGGCTCAAAAGATATCCAAGTCCAGCAGAAAACAATGACCCTGCTTCAATATCAGCTCAGTTCTGGTTGAGTTGACTCATGCTCTGATCAAGGGTATGGGGGTATAATGTGAGCTTGAACCCGATACTGGACATACAGAGTACAATCTGATGGTCAAACATGATTAGAATGGACACACAAAGGAACTCAAACATGTGGTCACATATTTTATATACCAGGGGTATTTACCCATACCTCTAACTACAAGGTCACTATAAGGCAATAATCAACGAGTTAGGAATTAAGCGGGTAATATCAATATTATAATAAGACCCAAAGAATATCATATCAGCGACCCGTATCTCTCATTCAAGGCAATATAGAAAGTGGACCAAGTCTTCAAATAATAAACATAACACCACCAACGGTTAGATCAACAAACAGAACTGCTTGCCTTGATCTCAATAACCCAGGAATTTCAATATATTTTTAACGAGACAGAATTATGCAAACTGCATGCACGTTAAGATATTTACACTTAAAAGTATATATATTGTATACCACTTATATAGCCGTTATTTTATCGTACGATTAGCAACATAAATACATCATAGCCGTTGATTTTAAATCAGGGTATACCATATAGGATGTAAGGTATATACATTCAACTCACAGAATGTAACAGCTATATAACAGCTATATTAGTCTGTCTATACAGACCCTATGTTTAATTAAAGGAGACAACTCATCACTCTACTCTTTTTTCATGAAATTATTCCCCTTTGCACCCTCAAACATAGGTAATCAAGCTCTAAATAAAATATAGCTAAAATTGAAAATAAATTTATAATAATTGATTGACAAAATATCATCTACTGTAGTTGGGTGGCCAGACTAAACAGCTATCAGAGGTAGGGTATTCCAACTGACTATATTTCAACCAGATAGCGGTAACTTTCACCCATAAATCATACCAAGATGGACAGTCAGGAAGACAGTGGTTAAGCTCCACCAATAATGTTAGCTTAGAAGGTAAGTTCCTGACTGTCACAGCCAAATGATACATGATTTATATAAGGCACTGGCATGCAAGGTTTTTGAAACATGGGTTGAGTGCTGCCTTTGCAGTCTGATTAAATAAAGCATCCAAATGACAATTAAGGTTTTAAACTCAGAATGTGTACATGTACCATTTGATTCACAGAAAACTTTGACATGTCAGCAGTTTTTTTGTAATGAATAACCAACTTCAGCACCATTTATATCAAGAACATTTCTTTATTATAAAAAAATTAACATTGAGCAGACATAGATCTAATGATTTGAATATTTTAGTGTTTTTGTAGCTGTTCATTATTGCGTGCTCTGCCGTTTATTACGAGTGCTGCCTGCCCTGTTTGATTATTATTTCCTTTCATACCCTGAATATATCCCCCCCCCCCCGATGTTTACATCATTGTAATATCAACTAGGATTATATAGTGTAGCAACAGGTATCCATATCTTAAAGTATGAAAACCTTGTTATCAAAACTATATAGAGGAATATTTTATAACATTTTTATCTGGTGCAATATTGCCGTGCATTTACATACAGTAATTACTGCATGGTGTAACATGATAAAAACATGAAGTGTTCAAAGGGTAAAACATCAAAGTCTGATGTAAAACTTTACCTACAAATGATTTAAACTTAAATCCTTCTTCAATGGAAATGCACTTGAAGTCCTAAATTACAAAATTAAATACTTAATACATTAAAGGGTATCAATTTTACCATATCACTGGATTGGAAGTCAATATTTTAGTTTAGAGGCATACCTAACAAAAGATGTTTCTAAAGCATGTATTGCCCCCATTGCGGACAAATACTCTTAAATGTTAAAGGTCACAGCAACCTTGACCTTTTCCCTACTGACCTCAAAATAGGAGTCCTCTACTGTTGCTGACCAATCTCAATGTAAAGTTTGAAGATCCTAGGGCAAAGCGTTCTTAGAGTTATTGAACCGAAACCAATAGGTCTACTGACTAATTGTCCTACCGACCGACCGACCGACCGACATTTGCAAAGCAATATTCCCCCATAAATCAAAGATGGGGGTGGGGGGGGGGGGTCTTAATTAAAGATACTGCCAAGGGGGAGTACAGTAAATCTAAGAGAAGGGGAGCAAATTTCACATTCCAAAGTTAAATCTAGTGGGGTATAAATCTGGGTGAGGGGTAAATCTAGTGGGGTATAAATCTGGGTTAGGGGTAAATCTAGAGGGGAGTAAATCTGGGTTAGGGGTAAATCTAGTGGGGAGTAAATCTGGGTTAGGGGTAAATCTAGTGGGGTATAAACCTGGGTTAGGGGTAAATCTAGTGGGGAGTAAATCTGGGTTAGGGGTAAATCTAGTGGGGAGTAAATCTGGGTTTGGGGTAAATCTAGTGGGGTATAAATCTGGGTTAGGGGTAAATCTAGCGGGGAGTAAATCTGGGTTATCTTGACACAAACATAACACTACCTGTATTTGTACAATATAATAATTATGTTGATACACAATGTAATACATCGGACTTATATATTACAATAGTAGTATTATAGCACTCATGAATGCAAATAGAAAGAACATGATAATCCAGAGATTATCTTTAAGAATTTAATCCAAAACTTTAACAGGAATGGTAGAAGAGTCGTGTATAAAAATAGATTCAATATTAGCAAAATAGCAACAAGAAGTAAATCAATGAACTCCCAACATGTAGTATGCATAATCATAGTTAGACTAACATATACACAAGCCATGATGGCTTTTTCAGTATGGATAAATTAATATTGCCGATAACCCAACTTTGCGATTAAGGGTTTAAGGCCAAAATCATATTAATTTTTACCAATATTGAGACTAAAATTTTACAAAATGCTGCACAAAATGTCCAATTTGCAGTAGTTACAAACACTTTGCCTGACAATATCTTATCTCATTGACCAAGAAATCACTGGACACCCAGAAATCAAGCAATACACGGTGACCCACACCATGTTTTGCTTGATTTCTAAATAAAAGGACCCTGACTATACAGTAGTTGTTATCCAAACTACTGGAAATCACATGATTTCAAAATAAAGGGCACATGAATGATAACACTGATTTGCTGAAAGTTTCACATGTGAGCTAGGAGACTTCATTAATAGAGAAGTTCTAGATTTTTCTTAAATCAGACCAGACAACAAGCGTCTTTATGCAGACATCTCCCATTACCACATGCAATTTTCTGAGTCACTCAGAGGGAAAATATACACATTGAAACAAACGCATTTAGTCAAAATAAGGATACTTGAATGTTTCCACTGAAAATGAAGTGACTTGTTTTCTATTTTTATTGCACTGATATTAGTTAATTGACAGTTTGATACAAACATACAAATCTAGGACCTAGAATGCAGTATATACAATACTTTGGTACATATATATTCACTACAAAGTGCACCAGGCCCCGATCTCCTGAAGCATCTCAAGTAGAAATCTCATCTCAAATTGAGATTTTTTTTCAAATTAGAGTCAGAAGTTGAGATAAGTTAAAAAATTTACTGTAACAAACTAAGAATAAGGTTTTCTGTTTTGTGATGCAAATTTTGAGACCAGTCTCCCATGGAAATTATCTAAAAGACACATGGCAATATTTGAGATGAGATTTAGCCTGGAATGAGATGTTTCGGGAGATCAGGGCCAGTAGTCACTGAGGATCTCAATACAGCAGTCAGCAACATTTACATATCGAGACAGAACACTTCAAACAAAACATATGGTTCAGTCGGAACTTCCAAAGACAAATTCAATAACTTTTCAAGTACATTTCTTTCATTTTCAAGGACAAGGAATTGGGTTATAAGTCACGGCAACATTATGCAATAAGTGTCTTAAAAATCAAATGAAACTAGAGCTATCACTGGAGTAATGAATCATACCCCCGCAGCACTGCCTTGACACACGAATATTATTTAAAATTGAAGACTTGCATGACAATACAACCTTTGACCTCTAAAATGACATTGACCTTTGAGCTAGGGACATGGTTCTTGCACATTGCACACCATCTTGATGTGGTAAATATTTGTACCAAGCCATTTTAAAATCCAGTAAGATACAACAATGCTACACAGCTGACACTACTTGTAGGACTATATAACCTTTGATCTTTAAGTGTGACCTTGAACTTTGAGCTAGGGACCTGGGTCTTGCGCATGACACACCGTCTTGATGTGTTGAACATTTGTACCAAGCGATTTTAAAATCCAGTGAGAAACGACAAAGCTACAGAGGTGACACGACTTCGCTAACAGACCGACCACCTGCCCGCCCGACCGAACGACAGACACGGAGACTCCAGTATACCCCCTTCAAACTTTGTTTGCGGGGGTGTAATAATGAAAGAAGCTTGAGCCATCAGACACTCCCCGTTACTGTGGTCATTTGCAACCATGATCTTCGAGGAAAATGAGTCAATACAATGGTGTGGTATTTATAGTCAAACTTATGTCAACTTTTCTTCATCTTTTTATGTTTTGTAATTTGTGTCAGTTTTTTAATAGCAGGAAACTAATTTTTGGCCAATTCACCAAAAATTAAGTGTTTTTTTTTGCAAATTCAAGTATTTTCAATGCCTTTTGGCAATTTTAAATTCATGTACTTTTCAAGTACTATAGGCATCAAATTCACGTACTGTGCAAACCTTGAAAATATTACACCCGACAGGTCTAGTAGAGTTACTACAGCACACTACTGTTACCCAGCAGATCCAGGTTTAAAAGTTTGACTGGTTATGTTGGAAAGAAACAGAACATAACAAATATGATATAACTTACCTTTGCCGTTTCAAATACTTCATTGAGTTGAATGATGTTTGGATGTGATACGACCTTCAATATGTTGGTCTCCCTCTCTAGTAACTTGATAGCTGAACCACCAGCCTGAAAATATACAGTACATGTACACACATGCACTAGGCAGACCTTTTTGGGTTTGTAGAAATTCCTCTACACACCCTTGATCAAATTTGTGCTTAGAGAGAATATTTTACACATAAAGATATGCATAAAGATACAGTACTGCATCCAAAACTGGCTACCGGTAATAATGCAACATATCTGAATAATATGTGCAACTTTCGAAAGAGATTATAAATTTCTTGTACAACTGTTACCCAGTAACCTCATAATTCAATGCTTTGTGCATATGAGGTCAATACAGCCCTAGGTAAATACAAAGATTGGGTGAGATTAACCAATAATTATGTCATGTATAAATCATCACACAGGAAGAGTAAATACAGTCTGAAGGCCACAGGAAGACTGACCACATGTGAATTAAATATGATAAGCCACAATTCTATGGTTCTATGGTCGTTTCTCAGCAACTTTGTCAACATCAGAACTGTGTTAAATAAAACCAACATATACAGAAATAAATTGACATTCCATATCAAACAATCAATGAAGAAAATGAATGGTCTCTCAATGTATAGTGTGAACAAGTTAACTTGATCCTAAACCTTCTATTAGCATAGCTCACTTCTTGTCTAGAATTTAATTTCTTCCATAAAAAATTTCAGAACACAGAGACTTGGTTTGATGGTGAAATGTTAAATAGAGAGGTGGCTTATATGATTATATACATGTACAGTGCCACAGCCTAGTATACTGTATAGACTGGTAGGCTCTATACACCAACAACAATCTCTGTAATAGACCACTTTTCTCTAACTCTCTAGCAATAACCTGTCCTCCATGCTGAATTCAATGATTGTCAAGTTTGTGTTATCATGCATGACATTACACAAGGCTCAAAGGTGCAATGCCTAACCATCTACTAGGCACTCCTTTACAATGCCTAACCATCTACCAGACACTCCTTTACAATGCCTAACCATCTACCAGGCACTCCTTTACAATGCCTAACCATCTACCAGGCACTCCTTTACAATTCCTAACCATCTACCAGGCACTCCTTTACAATTCCTAATCATCTACCAGGCACTCCTTTACAATGCCTAACCATCTACCAGGCACTCCTTTACAATTCCTAACCATCTACCAGGCACTCCTTTACAATTCCTAACCATCTACCAGGCACTCCTTTACAATTCCTAACCATCTACTAGGCACTCCTTTACAATGCCTAACCATCTACCAGGCACTCCTTTACAATGCCTAACCATCTACTAGGCACTCCTTTACAATTCCTAACCATCTACCAGACACTCCTTTACAATTCCTAACCATCTACTAGGCACTCCTTTACAATTCCTAACCATCTACCAGACACTCCTTTACAACACCTTCACCAACTATCATCAGGACATTAAATTATAGACAAGAAAACTCATTAAAACAACTAATCAATAAAAGTAATTGTTACTAAAAGTTAAATGTCGTCATCAAGTCAATACAGAACTTGAGAGAGCATTGTTGCATTCAGTATACATACAGTGGGAGTGTTGTAGAAGAATAAAACTTGTATTATAATACAATACTGTATATTGAGGGGGAGTGTTATCATTTCGCTTAAAACAATCAATTCATAATTTTATAACGAATTTCCAGTAAACAACTTTTCATTGAAACCAATGGCATTGAACTTCTGATGACAAGGTGCTCCAAAACAAACATATTTTAACAATTCAAGCTTAGGGGGTTTAATGCATTAGTTCAATCAATTCCATACAACTTCATACTTTGACCTTGAAGAGTTCCAGGCAAAGAATGTTGTTCAAATTATACTTGTGAAATAAAGTGCAACAAGACAATTAACTTGACTCACACAATGCCTTGATTATATTGACTAAGTCAATGGCCACAACTCTGATAATATAACCTTTCTGTACCACAGCTCATCTCACTTGCCATTCATGTTAAGTTTGGTGACTCTATGTGAACCAGTATTTTTCAGTATACAGTATAATACAGTCAACATGACAGAGCAGTATAATACAGTCACCATGACAGAGCAGTATAATACGGTCAACATGACAGAGCAGTATAATACAGTCACCATGACAGAGCAGTATAATACGGTCAACATGACAGAGCAGTATAATACGGTCAACATGACAGAGCAGTATAATAGTCACCATGACAGAGCAGTATAATACCGTCAACATGACAGAGCAGTATAATACAGTCACCATGACAGAGCAGTATAATACGGTCAACATGACAGAGCAGTATAATACGGTCAACATGACAGAGCAGTATAATACGGTCAACATGACAGAGCAGTATAATACGGTCAACATGACAGAGCAGTATAATACGGACAACATGACAGAGCAGTATAATACAGTCAACATGACAGAGCAGTATAATAGGGTCAACATGACAGAGCAGTATAATACGGTCAACATGACAGAGCAGTATAATACGGTCAACATGACAGAGCAGTATAATACGGTCACCATGACAGAGCAGTATAATACGGTCAACATGACAGAGCAGTATAATACGGTCAACATGACAGAGCAGTATAATACGGTCAACATGACAGAGCAGTATAATACGGTCAACATGACAGAGCAGTATAATACAGTCAACATGACAGAGCAGTATAATACCGTCAACATGACAGAGCAGTATAATACCGTCGTCATGACAGAGCAGTATAATACGGTCAACATGACAGAGCAGTATAATACAGTCAACATGACAGAGCAGTATAATACCGTCAACATGGCAGAGCAGTATAATACCATCAACATGACAGAGCAGTATAATACGGTCAACATGACAGAGCAGTATAATACCGTCAACATGACAGAGCAGTATAATACAGTCACCATGACAGAGCAGTATAATACGGTCAACATGACAGAGCAGTATAATACGGTCAACATGACAGAGCAGTATAATACGGTCAACATGACAGAGCAGTATAATACGGTCAACATGACAGAGCAGTATAATACGGACAACATGACAGAGCAGTATAATACAGTCAACATGACAGAGCAGTATAATAGGGTCAACATGACAGAGCAGTATAATACGGTCAACATGACAGAGCAGTATAATACGGTCAACATGACAGAGCAGTATAATACGGTCACCATGACAGAGCAGTATAATACGGTCAACATGACAGAGCAGTATAATACGGTCAACATGACAGAGCAGTATAATACGGTCAACATGACAGAGCAGTATAATACGGTCAACATGACAGAGCAGTATAATACAGTCAACATGACAGAGCAGTATAATACCGTCAACATGACAGAGCAGTATAATACCGTCGTCATGACAGAGCAGTATAATACGGTCAACATGACAGAGCAGTATAATACAGTCAACATGACAGAGCAGTATAATACCGTCAACATGGCAGAGCAGTATAATACCATCAACATGACAGAGCAGTATAATACGGTCAACATGACAGAGCAGTATAATACCGTCAACATGACAGAGCAGTATAATACAGTCACCAAGATGTCGCATACAACACTCCTAGAGATCAGGGGTTTGTCTGCACCTTCTGTGGGTCCTGAAAACGGTCCCATTCCCAAAGCAAAAGGACCCATTCTCAATGCGAAATATCATCCATTTTTCCAAATTGCATCAATCTTATTTTTGCCATGGGTATATTTGAAGCTCAATTGTCAGTCATTTAATTGGTTTTCAATAACACATGAGTGTTTCCCATGTATTACCACACTTTACAGACCTAAACATTGCTTTGGGTACAATATAGATGACATTTAATTAAGCTTCTTGTTGTAAAAATATTCCCTATTCATGACTGGGTCCTTTTCCCAAAAGAGGTAGGAAAACCCCTGGAGATTGATTACATTTTTTATTGACTACAAATACTCAATGAACCAATAGAATAGTTCCAACAACTAAAATCAATCACCATGTATAAACCTTCAATGATAATTATAAATATCCCTCATTGATTGTACATGTTCTAGGCAACTTATCTCACTTTAATAGCATATCAATACATAATTCCAGCTCCCAGTATGAGATATTATAACCCTTAACAGTCACAAGATGTTGAATAGGTATAGAAATATATTGAAAACAAAATGTTATGTTTGGCATTAAATGACAGTCTAACAGAATTTACTCATTAAAAGACTGATCAATAGAGTAAATCTATTAGCAACATTACGCTACTGCAAGTTTCCCCATAGTAAACATGTTACATGTAACTTCTCAGTTTAATTAAAACATTGCTATTTACCCTGGCGTGATAGTATGCCATAGTGAAGGTATCGGCAACAACAGGACAGGGTGAATGAAGAGCAATGAGAAAACTATATTCTTGAACCTTCAGCAAAGGAGAATAACATACCTTTTCTTTGTTAATGAACTTCATAGCCCATTCCTTGCCGGTAGATTTGTGCTTGACTTGGTACACCTTGCCGAATGCACCTTGACCTAATTTTTTGCCGATCTCGTAAGTTTCCCATATCATCTCCTCCTCCTCCATCCGTGTGTGCGGAATACTTTTATCCGCACTTCCCTTCCGTGCCGCCGTCATCTTGTTTCAAGTGGAGTTCTCATCTGAAATCATACAATCAAATCATTCAAGGTTGATACATTAAGTGTTCATCACATCCACAGGCACCCGTCATGTTATGCCCCCCCCCCCTGTAGACCCCATTACTACCCAGGTACCCCCTACCAGCCCAAACTCTACAACCCTAGTACATATTATATTGTTTTTATACAAATCACAATACATGAACGTGTTTTCTACAAAATATGTCAGGTAAAGTATAGTTATAGAAAAGGTCCGTGACTAGGAGCACCTGTACATACACTGGTCTTGTATCATTCGTACGGTCCGGAACAGTAAGTGTCGTGGATTGGTCAAAATTGAGGGTGTGGGGGGGGGCATAACATGACGGGTGCCTGTGATCACATCACAGTGTACACTAGGCTTACATGTGAAGTGTGGCTGCTTGAAGCAAGTGGTTGTTTAATCAAATACATACAATACAACCTCTCCAGAGTGACCCTTTGAAGAGCAACAACCTCTCTATACAACACCTTCAAAATTTCCATGAGCAGGTTTTTACAATAAATGTAATCTCTGTAAAGCAACAACCTCTATACAGCGACCAATATTTGCAGCTATACAGCGACCAATATTTGCAGCTCACAAAGGGTGTTGCTCCACAGAGGTTGTACTGCAGTTATAAAATATGGCACAAGTATTGCATTTCCCTCACTTAATTGGCACTCAGTGTTAATTATAACAGGAATACATAGCTTCTCTTCTCTCATCTCCCATGGCAATGGAAGCTATCATGAATGAGGTGTTCAAAGTGATTAAATATAAGTTACAGAACTTGTTTCACAATTTATCAAAATCACTATAAAGAGGTTAGTCAATGTAAAATCCTGGTAATTATCAAACTTTATTAGGTCATGTGACTTGTATCACATAATTACAAAGGACCACATGACTTTAAGCCACAATTAAGCCTTGTATTATGCAGTCAAAAACTAATACAATACTTTTACTTTAATACAATATCTATAGTCTTTAATCTTATATTGAATGGGTAGGAAATAAATAAAGGATAGGCAATGCATTTTATACACTATTAGTGTACATTAATTTGTTATAACTTGTATGCTAAACAGAATAAAGAACTTTCAGTTTCAGTTTATTCAATAATTGCAAAGTCCTGTAAAATACAGGATACATAAGTCTTATAAAACTATATCTTGGATAGATATTGTCCAGAAAATGCAATGTTTTCACTACTTTTAAAATCTCATTCAAGCAAATATATCATTGGATAAATAAATCAATCAAATAACAAAATTATAACACAAAATTGTATAAATTAATTGTACCAAATATTAAATAACTATTTATTATCAGCTTTGTAACTTCCTTGGGTCATAAAAATGTTGACAAATGCCAGGAGTCCAGTGTATCAGCTAGCTCACTCCACTAACAGTACAGGTGAACTTGAAACTCAATTATTGATAATGAACACAAAACCACAGATCTATTGAAAATATAAGTTTTGACCCAATCTCCAATAAATGTCTGACAATTACACATTGATAGTTTCCAAATAAGGTCAATCTTATCAAATTTAACATACTTTAAGCACACAGAGGTTCAGTATTGTAATTGACAACTAATTTATTAAAATGTTTCAATGACATAAATTGATCAATTACAAGGTTTGTTGCGTGTTTCACATTCCTACATGTTTGACATCCATGGACACCTGTATATTATACCTGCATGTAATTATTCCACAGATTACTCTAACCTACAAGGCAGCGACTGTTCACAATGTCACACTTTGTTGTCATGACATATATTTCCACTTCAAATCTCTAAACATAACAAATAACAAATTTGGAACTGATATTATAAATACTTAAAGTCAGTTAAAGACATACAACTACTTATGTTCCAATTGACAAGAGAACTTAGGCCATGCTGAAACATTGGTTGTTTGGCAAACCCCTCATAAATCATCAAAGCTTAGATTGTAATCCTAGCATGTATACCAGTAACCATGATCATGCTTTCGAGGAGACTATTTATCTAATGGTTGGTGTGCAGCCAACATCGAGATACGGCGCCCAGCCATATCAAACATTTTGGGACACCATCCTCACAGGTAACAATTCACACCTTGGTTGAGTGGAGCATTGTGGGTAATTCTTGCTCAGAGAAATTAAGCAGTGGCGCAGACCTGGGACCTCTCAATCTAAAAGTGTGCACCTTACCTCTAGGCCACCACTCCCAATATGATGGGGTTGCTGGTTCCTTGTAGAGGGGAAGTCAGTTCTAGTTAGGATGTCAAAAATAAAGAACATACCGTAAAAAGAAAAGTATTTAATTGATTTGCTTGCTAGCAAGACTGCAACAATGTCTATGTGACAAATCAAGTAAGTTCATTTTGCCATTCTCTGTGCAGAAATCATTCCGACTATAATTCTTGTATGCTCCCATACGCGTCATACTGACATTATTAACAAAGACAATTATTTTACCTTTTGAACCAAAGCACAAAATCAGCCACTCGGAAAACAATTCTGTTTGTGCATTAACAACCGCTTTGATATACGCCTTATACACGAACAGTCAGCAATTTAACGAATCAATTAAGGCAATTATATTGAATTTTAATTAATCAAACAATTTGCAAATAAGAATAAAACAAAAGCAATGGCTTGTAGATTTTTGCACTGATAACGTGGTGGCGTTCAGTTAAGATATGACCTTACAACTTGTACATTGAATTAGTGTGCCAACTAATCATACACAAGTAGAATAGAAGTATTAGTTCAGTGTGAGACATCAGGTAATCTATATCTAAAATCTAGTTCTACCTCAGATAAATACCATAGTCAATTCTTCAATGTTCATTTTGTAACCTATTTGCTCTCTATAATAGGTTTTGGCAAGTTAGCATCTGATCAGTGACGCAGTTTTTGGATAGGCATACAATAGATGTGTAATTGAAAAGAAAATATTGTATTATTCAGACAAGAAAATAATCAGATAATTATCTTTGATAGCAAAAACAAACAAGTTCATAATGAAATAGGTTCATTTTCATAAAGATGTTTATTGTATATTTTGACTTGCATAGCATGACTCGTTTAGCATGACCAGGTAATTTCTACATAATAGTCATACATTATTATCAGACAAAATTCAATACTATAATTTTTGGCATATATTTTTACAGAGGTTAATATCGACATTTGTATGATTCTGGAGGGAGCAACCATAGATATGATCATCTGTAAAAACTGATTGCTTTGTAATGATAAACCAGGAGCGAATATACCCAGCAGTACAAATGTATTTAGGTGGATAAGGTACATGTAGGTTTGAACTGATATTAATTAAAGGAGACAACTCATCAATCTACTATTTTTCATGTAATTATTTCCCTTTACAACCTCAAACATAGGAAGCCCAAAATAAAATCTAGCTAAAATTGAAAATAAAGTAAATGATATTTTTGATAAACAAAATATATTATCTAGTTGGGGAGCCAGGCTAGTTTGAGCTGGGTGTAAGCTCTAAGGCCAATAGGTATCTAAACCGCATCTCACAGACGCTGACACCTTTGCCTGGTTCTGATCATAGTGCTACTTACTGAATGACTTAACGGGTTAGGCTAGGAAAAGTAAACATACATTTCAAGATATTTTTCTCTGGTAAAGCGCCCATTAAAAGCTGATCACTCAATTGTTACTTTACCCCCATTACAAGTGTCATATTGATCAATACACAACCATTGACTTCTTCAGTTTTAATGTGTTTAGAAAGTGTCAAGTCATACTTTGTATTTATACTAACTTGATTGTGTATTATAAGTCTTAATGCTGTCTGGAGAGTGTCTGTGAGTGTCTGTGAGTGACAATGTATGCCAGTATTTGATGCTTTGTTTGCGTTAGGCTGAGACAGTCAGGCTGAGACAGTCGTAGTGTATGATCATTAGTTTTTATCCCTGCCTAATTGGCCAATAACTTCCAGCTATGAAGAGACAGAAAGTTTGTGTAATACATTATTTTGGAATTAGGGCATCCAAATAGACTCCTTGGTTGTATAACATGCCCATTGTAAAAAGCATGACTACCTCAGGGCTTCCAACAAGTTTGCCTCTAGTTGGCCGGGAAACACTAAAAAGCATTTCTGAAATTTGCTGTGCCCTGGCCGAGAGGACCAGGGACCTCTGGATTGGTAGTCGAGAGCACGAACCACTTGGCCTCTGTTCCACCCCTACGAGATTATAATTATTAGTTACACTTAGTATGAGTATACTAGTGACCTGAGTATATTAACTGATTATTCTCAACAGTCTATAAATCGCTGGCTTAGAATTAGATCGCAAGTACAAAATCGTTATTTTGAGAACACAAGAAAAAACTTTTTGAAAACTACTCTACTTTTTGAACAACATTTTTTTCAACTTCATATTGGTCAACATGACCTGTTCCGATTTTCATGAAAATAGGCTCATAAGAAGTGCATTGTGATGCAGATTTCAAATATGTATGGGTCTAATAAGGTCGTAAGTAGCACTTATGACCTCGTTCTAAGCTAGCGAAATGTTCCTTAATTAAATGATAAATTACCAAAACCTAAGTTCATCAAGTAATCTAGACTTACAAGTTCATCAGGTGGACCTAGACTGCATAAACTCACTGGCGACACACAAGAACAATGAAACTGACGATGTACTTAATACAAACATTACAGTCTGACCCCAAATTCCTCCCCTACAGTTAAATACACCCCCTTTAATCCCTTTCACCATTCAATGTCATTACAAGTCTTACTTGTGTCAATATTTGCATTATGAACAATATGGCATAGTACATAGGCAATCTGATAGTTTTGGAAACATAGTTTTGGAAACATTGACTCTAACCTTACCAGACTTTCAATGTGCGTCAGATATTTGTATATGCCAATACGTGCTCCTATCTCAAACTAACTGATTATAAATGACCAACATATTTGCCTTTCCTTATATTTGAAATGACCTGACAGTTATAGATTAATATTTCATTCTAAATGCTACAAGTAATAATCTACTTTATTGACCAACTTCATGTGTTTATTTTCATCATGTTTAAAACAATTTTCAAACAACTTTTCTGACAAAATTAAGTATGGAAATTAGTAGCTGTTGGTTCCAAACATCAAGAAACAAACAAATGATTCCTAAACAGGGAATCAAACCTGGGTCTGTCAAGTGACAATCAATTAGCACTGTTATCAACTGAACTAGCCAGGTATGAAAACTTCCTTATCAAATCCCAAGCAAACCACATGTGACTCGGGTGATAGATGACCAGTCTCTTGAATGGACACATTCTGAAAGGGTACTTTTTGTAAAATTACAAGATAAAATTTAAAAAAAATATTTTCATCTAAGATAAAATAACAAATAATAACAATTCAGAACTCACATATTCAATACTCCTCTTAAATTCCAACACACTTATTGCACAGAATAAAATATCAGTATAATGGTTGTGTCAATTAATTATCTTTTTGCTATTGATCAGTCATATTTGAATATAAACCATTTCTCCATAAAGCAGTCTGATCTAATTGTCACTCGTTGATCTTCAATATCTTCAAATGGTTAATACAATGTTGGACAATAGATCGTTTAAGATAATCAGGTCACTGTGTTAACATTTCACAAACATTTTGCAAACTTCAGTTACGATAAATCCATTGTAACAATAACACATCTAAAGAATAAAGTCATATACATTTGAATAGTCTACAAAGTCAGAGTATGTCCAATATTTATATTATGTCCCAATACTTCACATGAATATATTAAAATTGTTATCATAACTTCAATAAAATGAACGGCTGATCTCACTGTATCAACTAGCTAGGAATTATAATATCTTTTCCAAATACTCAACTGTTCAATAATACATGAAAAAACAAACTGACACGAGAAATATTTTCTGTCAAAAGCCATAAAAGATTAAAAACTACAAGCTGGATTAAAGCTATAATTCGAGGTACTTTAATTGTTTTGGAACTTAAAAGATCAGTATTAATACAAGTATTCAAAAACGAGGCCGTGTTTAATGAAGCGTTTGTTGTCGGTACTTCAACTAACCTGCTTTAATTTGTTTTTAATAAAATGTTAAAACATTCTTCCAAGCCTGTTAAACGTAATTTTCTTAATAATAACATACATGGAACATAACAAGTGGACCGGGGAAGGCCTGATATTGCCTATTTGAGAGACATGTTAAATGTTAGTCCCATGTTAGACACTGACCTAGATTTAATACAGATACAGACTATATTCAACATGATCAACTGAAATGGAAAGGTTCTATAACATAATACACAAGCAAATTCTTGACAATGAAAGGTTGTGCATGAAGCCAGAGTGATATATATGATTAACCCAAGTTAAAAGCTCAATAGGAACACTTCAAGTCTTGTTGAAAACAGGAAGTGCTTGTCCCTTATCAAGAGCTGACCTAGCCATCTATATCTTGATGGAATATCACCCTTTGGATTATTACCTAACCCTAGATAACTAATATATATGAGCCAGTCTCCAGGACAACCTGCTATTTTGACAAAAATATTGACTAAGATTTTCCATAGTATTACAGGATAATGTTAAATAAGCAAATTGCAAAAGAAATTATGTTAATATCTTGAGTTTTAAGAAAGTAACAGCTGTTTTTGTAGAGTCCCTATTCAGAGCTTTTTGTGTGGCGTCGCAAACGTCATTCAAACGTTATTCGGCGTAACTGAAATAAGTATTTCATTATTACACCATTTGATCAATTCTTGACATAAACTGTTTAAAATAGTACCAAATTCTATAATTATGTTTCACTTTTCAAAATATATATCAAAATCGAAATTGTTTGCATTCAGAGAAAGGCTACTTCTGTTTTAAACAACTAAATCCTCGTTTTTCTCAATTGGAGTACTTTTCTGAAATTGGTCACCATAGCAACGAAGTATGTGTTTTCGACATAATTCATAGGAAAATTTAAAGCTAAGGTATAGTACTATATGGGTCAATTACTTAAAATAGAATCAATAGATATGTATTTTTCCTTATTTTAGAGCTTTATCAAAATCTTGTTACATGTAGTAATTACATAATGTCATTATTGCAGGTTTTCCTGGAGACTGGCTCATATATAGCTTAATGGAATCTCTGTAAAACTGAAGCTGCTATATTGCATTAAGTTTCAAATTCATTAAGGCAATTGTCCTGAACATGCCTTACTTTTGCATTCACATATTTGTTTCTACATTTTAACCCAATGACCTAAATTTTGACACAACATGATCTATTTTACAAACTGGCCTTGATTTTGTCACTATAAATATTCTGGACAAGTTCATGAAAATCTATAGAAAAATATACTGGTACCTTTATTGTAAACGAAGTGATCTAACTTTTGACCTAACATTAAGTTACATCGTTGGTAAGAATACAAATCATGTCTCAGACTATGCCAGTGTGGCATGGTGGTCGAGTGGGTAACACTATGGATCAAGAGGTTCATGGTTCGAATCTCAGACAGGCACTTGGTCAATTCTGAAATTCTTTATAGTGTTTTCCAACCAACTAGAGATGAGCTGGTTGGTAATCCAGAGGAAGACTTGTGTGTATCAGTGCTATACATCGGGCACGTTGAAGAACCAAAGAATCTATTCGATAAGAGCTTGTATCACACTTGAATTCCTTGTATTAAAAATGTTTTGTCTCTTCCATCGAACCCAGTGGTCATTGGCCAATTAGACAGGGAAATAACCTGATGACCATGCACTGTCTCAGTGGAACGCATTAACAAACAACATCATAACCTGATATATTAACCTCTATCAAGTAATGCGTACAGAACATGCAAGCCCTTGTACTGCACTATCAGGCATGTTCAAACATTATTATTAAGTGATAAACCAATGCTGAATTAAATTGAAAAGGTGATTTCTTTGTACACTGTCAGTTCCTAATGCATCACTCATGTAATATTCTAATGTAAAACATTTAAAGTTTAAAAGCAATAACTGTAGCACAATACATTGCATTAAGGAACATATGTCATATCGTACATGTTGTGCTGCATGTTTGAAAACTCTCATAGACCTTGAACACCATAGTCCTTGACTTTAACCCGTAACAAAACCAATGCTGAGATTATTTTATAATGCAATTTATGAAGTGCTGGAATTATTATTTCTGTGTAGGTGTAGACTGTAATTTATCTAGACATTAAAAATGTGCACATACAACCTCACCATGTTTGCATACCATAGGGTTGAAGCTTATTTCAACATAAGATAAACATAAAAGATGAAAAAGTAGAACATTCCAGCAAGTTGTCTGGAGAAGAAAGGAGAAACAAACAGTGTAAATGCACCAAGATATCATTGGATACATTGTTCAAACATTGTTTATAAAGTGGATAACATGACATGTCGCCAAACAGACGTTTACTAATGATAAGAAATGCAATGTCCATAATACAATCATGAATAATATGTTTTCGGAGACCAATGTACCCATGATTCATACAGCTTTTATTGTTCTTACCATTGTTGAATCAGATAGTGAATATACCATACTATTCAGCCACAATCACAACACTAACAAAAACCAACATAAAATCTCACACCTACATTATACTACCAGACTTTACATTACACCCTGCACTCAATACCAGTGTTTCAACCATTTGACAAATCATGACAAATTGTTTGATAAAATCATGCATTATGCACGCAAGCACCCTACGCATGCACCTTTTGTTTTCAACTGAAATAAGACCTAAGCAACTTCAAAACATACAATGCACGACTGTTAGAGATCTAGCTAACTTCATACAGTACAGTATAGTTTGAGCATGAACGTTGAGTATGAAAGCGTACAATATCATAACACACAGAGTTCGAGAGTAACATAACAAACATGCTGTTTTTTTAAAGTCAATATTGTAAGCTTTGAAAATACAAGATTTTATAGAGAAGACATTGTGTAAGGTCTTTAACCATTACAAATCCTTCACGTCAATCATGGATTATATCCAGATACATAAAATCCCCCATAACATACCTATAGTAAAGTCAGTTCAATGAAATGAAGTACACCAAGAACACTGGTCTACAACTGATTTAATTACAATGAATCATCTATAGATTAAATTAAACAGACCACCCCCCAATTATTTCCCGTATTATCAATAAAAAAAATAAAAAAAGAGATCTAAGCAACTTAAGCATATTTAAACAATTAACCCTAGTATTAATATATAATAAGATACGTTTTATTCAGAACATAATATACAATACCAGTTATAATACTACACTAGGCCAGTGCAAATGGCTGCCAAAGTTGGAAGTATTAGTATTTTTTTTATTTTTGGCACATTTCAAGCTTTAAAATTGCTTTGAAATTTATAAAGCAAAATATGTACTTCATGTACATTGTACACTTTACCATGATAACAAACCTTAGGTGCTTAAAATGCGTATATGAACCCTCACCCTGTAGGTGGGATTTGAGCCCACAACGACGACAACGCCTAGCACTGAAGTGTAAGTGCTTATTTCCCAGCATTCATCACCAGAACAAACCCTGATCGGACTCAAGACAATTATTCAAGTTTAATACAGTAAGTGTATAGTTTATGTATGTTTTAGTATGTTACAATAACCGGCATGGGGAATATCTCTACATATGTTACAACAAATGTTAAAATTTTCAACTTGCCACAATATATTGTATTGGCAATAAACATATATGTTTTCGTCAAATAAAATATTGAAGTTGAAGTTATGTTACAATAACCAGCATGGGGGATATCTTCTGCATTCTGAGCACTTAAAAGGACATAATTAAGTCTATTTTTATAAGCATCTTAAACATACAGGAGAACAAGGTCAACAACATAGATTTAGCTCAGTGACTATATTCTCTGGTTGCATGACAAACGGAAAGTGTCAAGGTATGCATGCAATAAGAGGAAATGTATTCATATTAAGTTGGCTTTGATTACCTAAACCCGAGACTAAACTAAGACTTTTTGATCTAATTGTTATCAAGAATCATAATATATACATGAAGACATGATATATACCCCCTTTGATGTGAACATAAAAACCTTAAGTATAATGCTAATATAAATAATTAAGAGGAAAAATCAGAAATAGATATCAGGAAGCTCCAGTCAGCAACAAATTCAATTAACTTTAATATGCAGCAAACATAAAAATGTAGTGATGAAGATACATATATCAGCTAGACTATAGATTGGCTTCTTTAACGGCTGATAATATAACCATGAATATTTAAAGCAAGGAAGACTGTGGATTTATATAGCAACTTGAACCCAGACTCACCATTGTTGATTCTGGTTTAAGGCTGTTTCTCAACAATAACTAACTTACCCTTCCATATGACCTGCGGTGATTGAGAATGAAACCCAGATCAACCAAGTTATTTAAATTTTAAGTACAAGTGACTTTACCGTATTTTGTAAGTGTTGCCCACATTCTTACCAACCCAATCAAATTGGATGCGCTCTTTACACAACACAGCATTAGACATTTTCCAAGTCTCCGATTGGCAAATTCTCGATATCGACATTGCAGGATAAAACCTGTTTTTTCCGGATTCGAAATTTCACGGTCAGGGGTGAGCGAGCAATGGGCCATATAGCTGGAGTGTATACAAAATCTCCTTTTTCAACGTTTAAACATGAAAAACGAATAAGGCCAAAAAAAAAAAATTGTGTGTTTCGGGTAACCCGACCCTACCTAGCCGAAAGGCGCCGACCCTAACGATTTTTTAACGTTCCCACAACGATAATTTTATGCTTTGGTCCGGCAAAATTTGACTGAATGTCGGACGGTTGGTCCGACGGTGATTTTAAGTCTGGACAACGATATTCCCACATCGTAGTTGAAGATTATTGTAAAGAATGTAACACGAATGTATTTTCGTAAATCCTCGTCGAGATTCAATAAGATATCCCTCCGAAATCGTCAAAAATGTAAAATAATTCAGCGAAATGAAGGTCGCGAAAACTGATTATTTTTTGGATGCGGATAAAACCCGTACTACACGGTACGGATTCCGGAATGTTCGCGATTTTTTTTCTGAATATATTTTTATTTTGACGATTTCCGAGGGGGCTTTTTAACACGAAAAAACGTGATTTAGTTTAAAGATGTTTGATATTAAATGGTAAAATGAAAATAAAATTTCTCTTGACAGAAAGTCCTGTCTGATATATGCTCATTGAATGGGCTGAATGAGCCCATTGTGAAAAGGCAAACTATATAATTAGGCCTATTTGAAAACACTTGTTAACTGTGTGTTAAAGCTAACAATGCATTTCTAAATAATTTACCACTGAATAATTTAAGAAGAACATGCATTATCTATACATCTCTCTTCATTTTTTCGGACTGACAAATGTTCGTTCGGACTGACAATTTTTTTGTTTCTGTCAGTCTGAATGACTGACAGGTTTTTAGAGTTTTCGCGAAGCCTGATATGGTCCAATAAGGATACCGCATTGAAAATCGGGTAGGCTTCGTATGGAACATGGCGTCTATTGTGCAGATCATTCGTCCCAAATGCCAACATGCGGCCGCATTACGAACCTTCCGCGTTCTATCGGATGAAGTCACTTTTTCTAAAGTCGCTTTAAGTTTCTTCATTCTGAAGATTTTCATTCATAAACTCTATCCAACATAAATGTTTGTGTCAAAAAATGTTTTCAGATGTTTCTAATACTATAAAGTACATTACTTTTGTCATCTGCAATTTGTGTCAACTTTCTTTAGGATCATACATGTATATGTTGGTTTGTCAACCCTTATGTTTTCTTGTCTGGTTGGAGCAAAATCATGAGAGTAGCATGTAACCATTTTTATAGATACTTTTAGATTATTTGCATCATATTTACAGTAGAACCTCATTTGTTCAAACTCTTCAGTACTGAAAATGATTTGTAGATAAGAAAGTACATATGCGCCTGGTCACAAGAAAGTGTATTCTGACCTCCCCTTTCCATGCCAATGAAGGCCTAACAGTAAAATTAAGACAGCTATAATACTGAAATGAAATAGCTCTTTCGTTGCTATGAAGTAAATAGTTTGGACCCTGGTCTGGCTATGTGAAACTCATTTTGGTCGACTGGACCCATACTGGTTGCATAATACTGAAGATGTCATAAAGGCATATTTTCTTCTGACATGACATAGCTCATATATATTTTCATTTGTTGATATAAACTAGACTAGTGATAAAAATACTTTGTAAAAGACAGAAAGTCTGTATAAGTCTGACATTACTATTATAAAATGCAAAACCAGCATTAAATACTGAACATATTTAGTATATTCATGTTTGTGTTTCTTTAATACGCTCTAATCTGAGCACAGTGTGCTGTTGCGTTTTTTGACAGCATCCTGTCCGTCAATATTATGTCAACTAAACAGACCTGCGGTACTAAATTTCCAGAACAAATTCGAACAAAACCCTTGTACAGTTGAATGTATTTGTAAGTCAAAATATCAAATGTGCTTTCAGTCAGAATAACAGTCATCTAGAATGATCTGAAATCAAATATGAAGCTAGATATACATATAATTTACACAGATATATCATCTTAAGCCACCACAAATTCATGACTGGTTTCCCGGCAGGCAAAAAAAAACAAAAAAAAAACCCAAAGCCTACCCTACCTAACTTTTTTCAGACCGTTACCCTAAACACACAATTTTTTTTTTTGGCCTAAAACAATTATCGCACATTATCAATAAACATCTTTGATTTTAAATTTTACCATGAATTATCCTAAAATATGCTTTATATTCGAAATATTGCATTTTATTCTACACTGACGATTCCGTAGCTCGATACGGATGACGAGAAAATATACACATTTTTCAAGTTAAATATATTATTTAGGCAAAGTGATTGTCAGTGAGGGCATCAAATAGTGTTGTCATTGTGTTCAAGTAAGACTTTTTACAAATTCTTATCATTTGGCTAAAATAATCGCAATTATTGTACCTAGCTGCTCTATACGCTAGAGACCACCCTGACATATATTCGGAATATCTCGCACATTCTCGCTCAATTCATTCCGTAATCCCGGAAAACGGGTTTTAACCTGTAATGTCGGTATGGTGAATTGGGAATGGCCGTATTCTATTGTCATATTTACACACTTTAATGCATCTGACTTTTTTTCTTTGAATCTTCTCCTGCATCCAATACACAGCCGCGTGTAATAATTGGGCAAATACGGTAGGTATACTTTAACAAATGTTAGAATTTCACCCATTATTAAGTACAACTGCACTCTAAATAATGCCTGCTCTTTATGTTTGTTCTATTATTTTAAACAATGTTAATGATTCAAACGACAGCATACTCAATAGAAGTCAATATCTGTGGTACAGTTCAACTTTTATTCTACAAATAAGTACTTGACTATTCAAATAAGGTTTAAACAGCATATCTATCAGTAATTATTGATCAGTAATTAACAGGAACTTTTGTATTTATTGATCACCCCTCTATACAATAAAATCTTCAAAACCTACCATGCAAATACGAACATACCAAAATGCCACATCAAACAATCTTACACACATTTGCCTTGAAATTTAATGACACGGTAAAGTGAGAATGACCCAAGCAAGTACCATGGCATGTCTCTAAAATTACCAAATATTGATAGAAATCTACCAAGGTGATTGTTATGTGTTTGTTATGTACGGTAGATCATTATTCCCTCAGTTTGATCAGTAAGATTGTACATATAATCACTTAATGTCATAACCATGTTTTAACAAATAAAATTACCACTCATATCTTTATGTGAAGTCAGCTGATAGAGACAGTAGTTTATTATACCAAACTTGAAAGCAATGATAGTTTATGTAACTGGTAGTACCAGGTTCCTGTAGGTAACTCGATACTTCTAGAATGTACATGTAATAGCATTATGCCATGTTTGTATACTAAGACATGTAACTCAATGTCAAATGGGAGCTTCATTAAAGAAATGAAACTGATTTCAACCTGTCATCACCACACATAAGCACTTGTCAAGCACTTGTCAAGCACTTGTCTCAGCGTTTTTTCTATTTTCAATTCCATAATGTTCTAACTCACTATTTTGGTATCATTGGAAAACGCTTTTCAAGATCTATATATTGAAAAGACTTAGAACATTGTTACATTAAAGATAAACAATAAATTTACAGTGCAACTTTGTTCTATCTCTATTGAGATTGACTGCATGGCTCAACAAATTTTTTGGAAGGCACTCTTCCTGCAGGATGAGTAGCTGAGAATTTCCACTAGTCCTGCTACAATATCTACTCGTCGTGCAGGTCAATAAAGAAAAATGCATTTTTATGGTAGGGTATAAAGTTCGTCGTTTCACAAGCTTTCGCTCCGGCGATTCCGATAAACCGTACTACGTACATACCGGAATGTCCTTAGCGAGATTTTAGCCGATCCAATCGTACGGAACTAGACAGATTGAAGGCTTTTAAACAAACGGTCAACATCCCGTTTGTGCGAATTATTTAATTTTCTGTTTTACGTTCGATAACAACTTGAAACTGATTGCTTTCGGCCAGAAATTCCACTCGTATTATTTCATTTTCTGTTCTACGTTCGATTAAGAGATGAAACTGATTGTATTCGGCCAGAATTTCCACTCGTCCTGCAGGACGAGCGTTGCCCTAAGATTCACTCGCCCGTGGTCACTTTCTACTCGTAATTACGAGCGGACGAGTGGATTTGTTGAGCCCTGTTGAGGTCAAAATCTTTAAAGTCGATTTTCTCAAAATGAAGTTTTGTAGACTTAGAACATTCTGTAAAACTGATATATTTTAAATATTTAGAATACATAAGTGGAACTAGGGCATATAATTGACAATTTAAGGCACAGACAACTTAAACATCAATTAACGTTTGATGTATTATAAGCCTTTGATCTCTATACCTTTTTTTCTAGCTTGTTTTTCAAATTGTAGTTCACAAGACTAAAATTGAAAATTGCAAAACACAACATGCTGACCTAAATAGTCTAATGGCTCGTTATTTCTTTACAACTGACAAATTCGGAATTTCAATGTCAGAGAATGGAGCTACTGTTCAAACAGTATGGCCGAGGATTATAGCATAAGTTTGCGTAAACCGTTTCAACTATTATTTCAACGACTGGGAAAGTCAACAAACGAATGGTTTAAAGTAATGAAACATATGATCAAACAGGTATTTGAAGGTGTATAAAGTACAAACTAAACATTGAGAGAATAAGGATCAATAGTTACATCTAGGCTTCTGTGTAAGTTTCTATATATAACAAATGACAATACCTAACAAGCTAAGTATATAACCACTGCAGTAACTTATAACCACTGCAGTAACTTATAACCACTGCAGTAACTTATAACCACTGCAGTAACTTATAACCACTACAGTAACTATGTAGGAAAGTAAAAACTAATTACAATTCCACTACACTAGCCAATTTGTAATTAGAGTTCAAATGAACTAATGTTGGCCTAATTTCAATTATAAAGAGTTAATTTCACACACATATATTTACTACTAAGCCTAAGGTATATTTACTCAGTTTGACCTTACATGTATATCAATTACTTCATCTATTATCAACTTCTCATACAAGTCTGGTTGAATACCTAAGAATCCCCCAAGTTGAATATGTACTAAATACTCCTGGCTGAACCTGTATGAATACTAAATTCCCCTGGCTGAACCTGTATGAATACTAAATATTCCTGTCTGACCCTGTATGAATACTAAATACTCCTGGCTGAACCTGTATGAATACTAAATTCCCCTGGCTGAACCTGTATGAATACTAAATACTCCTGGCTGAACCTGTATGCATACTAAATACTCCTGGCTGAACCTGTATGAATACTGAATTCCCCTGGCTGAACCTGTATGAATACTAAATACTCCTGGCTGAACCTGTATGAATACTAAATACTCCTGGCTGAACCTGTATGAATACTAAATACTCCTGGCTGAACCTGTATGAATACTGAATTCCCCTGGCTGAACCTGTATGAATACTAAATACTCCTGGCTGAACCTGTATGAATACTAAATACTCCTGGCTGAACCTGTATGAATACTAAATACTCCTGGCTGAACCTGTATGAATACTGAATTCCCCTGGCTGAACCTGTATGAATACTAAATATTCCTGGCTGAACCTGTATGAATACTAAATACTCCTGGCTGAACCTGTATGAATACTGAATTCCCCTGGCTTACCCTGTATGAACACTGAATTCCCCTGGATGAACCTGTATGAATACTGAATTCCCCTGGCTGAACCTGTATGAATACTGAATTCCCCTGGCTGAACCTGTATGCAGGGCTTGTTGTATTAATACAGAATTCCCCTGGCTGAACCTGTATGGATACTGAATTCCCCTGGCTAAACCTGTATGCAGGGCCAGCTGTATGAATACTAAATACTCCTGGCTGAACATGTATGAATACTGAATTCCCCTGGATGAACCTGTATGAATACTAAATTCCCCTGGCTGAACCTGTATGAATACTAAATCCGCCTGGCTGAACCTGTATGAATACTGAATTCCTCTGGCTAAACCTGTATGAATTCTGAATTCCCCTGGCTGAACCCGTATGAATACTGAATTCCCCTGGCTGAACCTGTATGAATACTAAAACCCCCTGGCTGAACCTGTATGAATACTGAATTCCCCTGTATGAATACTGAATTCCCCTGGCTGAACCTGTATTAATAATGAATGTTAACAGTTTTCTCATAGAGCCCCATGAGAAGCATGTACTAGATGGTGTATCAAGAACGCTTTAAAATCCCAGTTTATCCCATGGCACAATGACTAGTTGATAATCTTACTGTAAATTATGAATAAATTATAATATTGTTGCAATCCATAGTTTAATATTAACTGTTTAACTTTAGAACCAGAATTGGAGCAGTAAACCTGCACATAACCATATTCACTCCATCTTTTAAAGATTGCTTGACCTGAATTAAACTGAAATATATTAAGTTAACCGTTCCCTTGCATTATTAATGAGACTGACACTGGTATGAACTGGTCATTCATAGATCAAATTATAACAAACCAATCAATTCTACATATTAAATGTACACCACATTATCCTGATATAGGTTAATATGATATACCGTAGTAGTTGAAAGCTGGTATTCAATGACTGCATGTGCGTGTCGCGCTGTATATGTGCAAAATTTGACCAAGCAATTTTCTACAGTCCCTTTTCCATGTTCCGGTACCTGTACAATATGAAATTGATTGTTCTAAGTTTGTGCACACAAAATACGGCAATCTATCATTGACCTTGATTTGGGAATCTGATTATATAATAATAATATATATAATAATAATAATAATGATTGCCCCCTGGCTCTTGATACACAACACAGTGTTAACACTCTAGGTCCTTCAGAGGGTTAACTTACATACTTTGGTATGTAAACTCACCCCCTGGGTTCAATATTTGAGGGTAATACCCATTTTTAGAGAGTAAGAAATTACAGCTTAAAATGAAACTCAAAATATTAACAGTGACAAAATAGAATAATCATTTAGTCTGTTACCAAAATAAATTGGTTTTCAGTCAAATCATTTTGCTGGCATCAAATATTAACCAGATGAATTTGTTTGGAAAGAGTTTGCTTTCCAATCTATTACTAGTCTATATTAAACAATTCAACATTGTGCCTTTGTTGACGCCATTTTAGCAGACATCAGCCCGGAGGTGTGACCGTGTCTCCAACAGCTGATCAGTTTAGTAATTTTGATATAGGCCTATCTATATACCTAAATTGAATATGGCATTGAAATGATTAATCATTAGTAAGCCAAGACGTCTTTACCAATTGATACTTGGACTCCATAAACAATTCGTATCTACAGGAGAATTAACCTTGCACATACTTACTGCGTGCACCACGCCACAGATTCGGACCATTTTATCTAGTGCTTATATCTTAAGTAGCCTCTACACCTACAAGTTTGAGCATCATATATTTGAAATGGGCGCATCTTCACAAAAACAAATACACTGGAACCAACATGTGATAAAACAACATCAGTCATAAATCTGTCTGTTAACAATTTGAATGTCAAACGACGAAAACTTGCAAAATCGGCCTCAATGTTACATGCAGTCTGCAGTCGCAATATAAACATTTGTGACCTGTAAGTTTGTGCACATAAACTGATGACTTCATTAAGAGCGCATGAGAAATGTTTCGGAAATCACAAGTTTTGTTACATAAACTTTGATCTTTTGTTAGTCCGTTGGCAGCTTTAGCGCTTGTGAATATCGTATCTAACGCAAATTTTGAGGAAAACAATTGTTTTCGGATTTCAGGACCTAAAGCGGTGAATATGCAAACAGTAAAATCGGTGTTTGGACAAAACTCACAGTAGACTTAACAAACACTGAGTCTGTTTTTGTCACATTTTTTTTGCATTTTTCGACTGGATAAATATATATTTCCTTAAAAACCTTACAATGAATTTGGGCTCGGAAATGAGATTTTTAGCAAAGTTATCAGAAGTTTTGCTAAAATGCACCATCTTGTAGAAATGCAGGAAGTTATAGGAAAAATTTAAGTGCACCAGACGTTGGACTCAAACCAATGACCCCCGGTATATTAGGACGTAGCTCTGCCAATTGAACTAGCCCTGAAATAAAGTCTTCACATCCACTACGTTTCAAACATAATTCTTCGAAGAGAATCCTAAGCCAACTTTATACTACTGGCAGGCGTCCTACAACCGGACACTATTGTCATATTTTTCACGATAACTCGAGAAATGTGTCAATGAAGTCATTGAAATTTCACCTGAACAAAGGTATAGGGCAAGAGCAGCTATGCGTTTTTCTACTTCCCCCGTAATGTAAACAAGCTTCGCGAGGACAGACGAACATAAATGCGACATTTCTTGTAAAATATTTAACTTTCATCGTTGCTACTTCTTACTCGCAAAAGTCAAGCGTCTAATTGATTGACAACAGATGATCAAAGATCAATGGCCGCAATAAAGCATTTTTGGTCGTCCAGATTTGGTGGTCGCCAGCCAGTAGTGTAATTGACTAATTCAGTCTACAAATAAAATACAAACAAAAACAATAAAAACATGTCAGCTGATTTATAGCTAGATCAAAGAAACAAACAATAAAAATAAACAAACCTGTTGTAAACAAGAAATAAAGCTATTCCAACCACACAGTCTTGTAGTAAAGCTATGACATGGTATGACAACACCAATATGAACTTGAACTATCTTGAGAAATTGTTTGTTAAAAGTTTTGGTAACTTATTCAGGCAAATGTCAAAATTTTAAGCGAATATAAATGAAACCCAATGTCGAATCAGTATAAGAATATAAAACTCAAAGTCACAGTTGCTCAAAATATACTGTCTTAAATCCTTTGCAAAGGAATACACCAAATTACTATTTTCTAATCTTTGATATTCGGGTCTCCATAGGCGCTATCGGCTTCCAAGTGTCACGCGCACCTTTTATGCGCAAGACTGGTTTCAATACTTTTGCGACAGAATTCGATACGATATCGTGAAATGCAACGACAGTCTATTTATTACAAAGCGTAATAACTCGCACTTACCGTTTTCACTCTGTGTACTGATTATCTCCCCTAGACCACTATTTCTCTAAAGTTTTAAACCTCGGGAAATTCAAAATCACAGGATTTGGATTTTTTATAATATTTAAAACACGTAAAGCACGTGGAATGGGCACCCATACATACAGTAAATTCTGGTAGTAGGATAAGATCCTCTGACACCAGCTCTGTGCCACATCAAAGACCATACACTATAAGATCGGATGTAACCACGGATATACACAGAAATGTATTTCCGTGATGTAACTAAATTCCGCATAAGTTCTCACACATTACTCTAGAAATTGAAACAGGAAGATATAAAAGACTAAAAGTTAATGTTAAGGATCGATTATGTAAATGCTGCACTTTAAATGAGACTGAAAATGAGGAACACTTTCTTCTTAAATGTTCTCTTTATAAATCTGAAAGACTGTTATACCTGTCAAACATATCACATATTGTTAATGCCTTTAAGAACCTTACAGATTCAGAGAAGTTCCAATATGTACACTACGCCGAAGTTCTAATTGGCCACCGTATAAAATTTGATACTACATGTATGTGATATATTCAATCAATTTCATTCCACACATTAATCTATCGATTTACAGAAATAAAACACGTGCAAAATCATCCATGCGGAACGGTTAGTTCGAAATTGGTTTTATGCACGTGGTGCGTGTGCAAGGTATGAAATATGTCCGTATTTTGTTGGAACACATCCTCTGTGGATCTCCTTTTATGAAAAAATTAAAACCTCGCGAGAATGAGCAACGGGAACGCGCTCAAGCCGTCAGATGTATGCATGCACTTCAATAAATTTCTATTTGACCACGTGTTTTTTAAATGTATTTTAGAAAAAGTGTTTGCAGAAGAATACAAATAATCCAAAACCCGATGATGTCTACTTACATCGATAGGAAACATGTTTCCCACAGTAGTCTGCGCAAAATTAAACGTAAATAAAGAGTTTGCAATTTTTTAAAAAGGCGTGTGGTGCACTTCGCTGTTTTGGGTGGCGGTACTCATCATTCGGAGGGCTTTGGCGAGTTTCACATTATTCAATCTCTCAAAGTTTGATGTTTTTCATAAAAGGCAATCCACAGAGGATACATTCCAACCAAATACAAACATTTTTCATCCCATGCACGAGCACCACGTGCACAAAAGTCATTTCGCACTAACCGTTCCGCATGGATGATTTTGCACAAAAACACGTGTTTTATTTCTGTAAATCGATAGATAAACGTGTGGAATAAAAACATAACTCAACTTCATATGTATTGGTTGAATATCACATAGTATCAGATTTTATAGGGTGGCCAATTAGAACTTCGGCGTAGTGTAATGTCTAGCGAAAATGTCGAAACAATAAAGGGGTTAGGGTTTAGGGTTACACCCTCCTTGTCTATACTGAAGCTGTGTATGTCTGGATGAGGGCATTTCGTTGAGGTCCTCCTTGGTAAAGACACCGCTGAACTGTTTGTTGAGGATGGGTGCTTTGGTGGCTGGGTCGCCGTGGGTCACTCCGTCGGCCCTCAGGGGTGATATGCCGCTGCTGTCACACCTTTTCCCCTTTACAAGAGAGTACAGTTTCTTCGAGTTGCGGTCTGTGGTTACCATGTCGCTAATGTAGCGATTGTAGGCCTTCCTACATTCGTAACCCATGTCCTTCCGTGCCTGCTTGTAGCGGTTGATGTCAACTTCGGTTCCAGTGGTCCTGGTTCTACAGATGGCCCTCTTCTTAATCCTTGATAGTCGTTTGGCTTTCCTGGATATACATGGCTGGTTGAAGCGTCTGGATGACACCTTTGATGGTACATTCGTTTGTATGGTGGTGTTGACAAACTCCCTGAATGAGTTCCATAATGTGTCTATGTCAGTGGTGTGAGAGTAGCGCGAGACAAAATCATTGCTGAAGTCCTGGATGGCTGTGCTAATGATGGTACTGTCAGCCTTTTTCCACAACAGTATATTTCTGTGTGGTGGTTTGAGTCTTGCTGCTGAGGTCCTTGTCTGTACTGCGTCATGGTCGCTTACACCATGTAGTGGTTTACAGCGTTCTATTAGGGTTGGGCGGTTGGTTATGAAGAGGTCTAGTGTGTTGTTTCCTCTGGTGGTGAAGTTGACAACTTGTTCTGAGCCGGTATCTAGAACAGTGTCTATAAATAGTTGGCTAGTATGTCTAGGGTAGTTGTTTCCTGTGACTATGCCAATTTCCCAATCTATTTCTGGTAAGTTGATGTCGCCAGCTAGCCAGATTGTGGATGTCGGATAGGCAAGATGGAGGTGGTGAATCTGCTTGCAGACCTCTTCCAAGTAAGCCTGGTCACTGCTGGGTGGCCGGTAAATCGATGCAACGATGAGGGGGTCGCTTCCTTTGCATATGAATGATGCGGCTGTGAACTCGGTGTAGGTGTCGAGTTTTATGTCAGTGCCAATGATCGATTTCTTAGCGGCAATGATGACTCCGCCATGCCTGTCTTGGGTATGATCCTTCCTGGCTATGAAGTGGTAGCCCTCTGGGAGGACCTCCCGCTCGTAGATTGCTGGATATAACCATGTCTCCTATGATTATATCAGGGTCGGCTTCCTCAAGTAGGAGCCAGAATGATGATCGTTTAGCCCTTATGCTCTAGAGGTTGATGACAAGAACCCGCATACTAGACTCTCCTTGAATACTTTTGGCTGTTTGTTTTTTGAAATGAAATATACTTGAACATCATTAGTACAAATGAGTAAGTGTTTATTAAACACACATTATCACCAAACCGATGAATGGAATTAAACAAAATAATCAAGTAATAGTACCGGTTATATTTCATTTTCAATTGGTAACAATGCTCCTTGGTAGATTCTTTTTAAAAATAGCTGAAAGAATCACTCGAAATCTATGAATAACTCTTGATTGTTTTAGTTGTTTAATCGGTTGCCATGACAACCGATAACTCTGGTTTCAATGGCAACCGATTGAAAAACTTAAAAAATCAACCACCGATCAGATTCCAAAATCATCTTTACAGAAATAGTTGTAAGGTGAGACTCTTACAAAATTGACATCTTTGCCATGATTTGTAAAAAATGGCCGTGAGTGGGCACGTTTTTCCCCTTATACTTCTTCTCTTAAAGTACTGGTTGGATTTCATGATAAACTGGTAACACTATTCCTTTTGGTGATCTTTCTAAAACGAAACTAAAAGAATCAATCGAAATCTCTAAATATCTCTGGTTGCCATGGAAACCCGTTCGAAAATCTTTTTCAAAAAATCATAAAAAATTCAACCACTGGCAATATTTCTAAATAATTTTACAGAAATTGTTGTTGGGTGACGCTCTTCCAAAATTGACATTTTTGTCATGATTCGTCTCAAAACATGGCCGTTAGTGTGTGTGTGTGTGTGTGGGGGGGTAAATCTGAGAGTACAATGTGGATTGCTTTCCAAATTGGTAAAAATGCTCTATAGATAATAAAAAAACATGCAGAAGCCTGGTTACCATGGCAACCGAAATCAAAGTTCAATTTGAATATGGTTTTAAATACTAGATCAATGTGCACATGTGAGCGATATAATGCCATCTTGGTCCTCTGGTTTCTTTCTGGTAATTATCAGGGTTTAATTCTCACAGCAAATTCTCGTTGTAAATCGTCCTGAATAGTATACAGAGCGTAGGGGTCTGTATGAATTCACTGGTCACTCATTCACGCACTATATATAGTATATCTAGTGAATGAGAGACCAGAGTATCGATACGGAACCCTATGATACTACAGATGGGCCGGTCAGTGAATATCCCAGTAAGAAATAGTGTAATTGATACAAGATACAAGAAGATTTATTTTACGTCGTATATATAAACATATAACATTAGCTAATAGCTATTTTCCGACAAACAGAGGTATATAAGATATAACATATATAAAAACAGCTACAAAATTAGAATTACATGTATAAGATTATCACATATAACAAATTCCATCTTTTATAAATAATAATAATAAATAAGATTTTCAAGCATGCAGGATTAAGGAATAGCATAAGAACATATTTCATGCATATATAAGAATTTAGTATAGCACATAAAACAATAAATAGTAGATCACAGGCAATCATGATATATAGTAAATCTCATGCAACAATAAAGAATAACATAGTTATTACAAAGTAAAGAGTAAGCATAAATGGAGCAGCAAGCCAAATTATAAAAATACAGTTCAAGCAGTAATTGATGAACAATACTCTGGTTGCTGTCTAACTTGAAATTTATCTTAATTTGGAACGGGGCTGACATTGTCACTAAACTCACCCTTCGAAAAGCAAAGGGAAGTAAATGGTGAGAGTGAGTGATAAACGGTTGTTGCTTGGTTTTTAACACAAACTACAGTTGGAGTTGTTCGGTGTTTACCATCGCGATTCCATGTCCGAGATACAATTTTCTGCCTGACGATCCGTCCTTCAAAACTTTGAAAGAGAGATGAAAATGGTTATATAAGTTTCGCTGTTTCTCGTTGAACAATGGGTGGAAATGCAACTAAAGTTGCTGCTAAAAAGGCTGTAAAGCCTCTTAAAAACGTATTCATTGAAGAAAGGGCTATGAGGGTAATTGAAAAGCACAAAACAAACCCGACTGCGGCACCGAGACATCCTTCTACCCAAAAGATAATAGAACAACATGTTCAAGGTATAAACTGTTCGCTTGTTTTCAAGGTTTATTGTAACTTCTTAATGATTCAGTTTGAGATCGATTCATTAAACTTTAATATGCCTACGCGGTGTTTTTCAATCATTAGGAAATAATTCAGATAACTTCTGTATGCCCAGAGTTATGGCCCTTTGAACTTGGAATTTCATTCACCAAGTTAGGCCTATCAAGATTATACTTGATTCTCATCAACCCGAGCTCTAAAACCAGACAGAATAATTTGATACACTCGCGCTACGCAGCCTATTGGCCGATATCTGATTATTGGATAACATCGATTGATTAGTGGCTTGCAGAATGCAGCCAATGATCGATGTCATTCATCCATAATCGATCATCGGATTGTCATAATGAAATGTTAAACAAGACTTCTTTAGCCAAATATTTGCTAGGAAAATTCAAAGCATGGAAGTTTCAACCAATTGAATGCCTAATATCAATTCAAACAATTTCTTCAAATTCAGATAGTAAAACGTCTACCAAAAATCATTGATTTTCCCTTTTTTCGTGACTTGGGAAGTAGGAAAACAGGCGTATTCAGTCACTATCCTGCCTATTATTAATCAGAAAATCGCTTCGGAAGTGCTAGTCGATTCTAGCTGATAATCGATTATGATTTGCTACGGATGTCCCATCACTAGCGATATCCCTTTCTACCCCTTCACCGTTCAATCGTGGATTCCAGAAAATGGGTTTATCCTATAAATTATAATGTCAATTATATTGAGAATATGCTCTTGATTGGAGGCTTGAAGAGCTTGCTGTCTCCTGTATCTATTGTGGCTGCTTTTAAATGTCTGACTGTCTAGTCACGGCCAGTGTTAACTGTGAGCATTGCAATTTGTATCAGTTTGACTACAATGAAGAGGAGGCATGTTTTTCATTTATAAATCAATATTTTGTTTAAAGTCAGTATGCTTTTGCATTGTAAGTTGGCACACCTATTTACTATCATAAGTATCAATGCTTCACAACGGGCACATTAATGCAAACAAACATTCAGCTTTGATTTGCTATAAAGTAGTACTGAGTCTACTGACATTATTTAATATGTTTCATATCAATATTTTACAGGACTTTCAGCTAGTATTTAGAACATTAGCATTAATTATGGTTAACTATTAAAATGAAATTGGGTCAATTTGCAACCATGACCTTTTGAATGTTGTCACAAAATTGAGACCCAGAATATTCGTATTTGATACATTTCATTGATCAAACCATTTTAGCCTTTGAAAGTACAGAGTACTACAGACCGTTTCTAGTCTAATATCTTTTGGTGGATCATTATTATTATTATTATTAGCTGAATGTTTTACAGAAAACCCGCATATTGAAGAAGAGATCAAGAAAGAAGATGTTTCATTGATTGATAGGGTCAACAAACTCCATCTAGAAGTTTCTGATGAATATCCAAAGGTATTGTCTACAATTCGACCATGTCTTGCAGTCTTCATTACTGGTGTTTACTATTGTCCACATATCTTCAAGTTAGTTTTAAAAACGAAGGATTCAAGTGTGTTCTGTATGTGCAAATTACATGTTGTCGCAATTACTTTAGGATAGGAGTAACAGTTGTTTGAAATTGTTATAGAATATTGAAAGTCAGTATCATACTATGGTTGTATTGGTATACTTGTTTTTTTAATCCTTTGATAGAAGAGTGCTTCCAAGCACTTTCTCTTGCAATGGGTCATTTTGGTAGTTGTTCAGCATTTTCCACTATGAAGCGCCTTTTTGGTAGCTATCGTTTCCTAGCGAGGCAATATTGTGCGCTCTGTTGCGCTTTCTTCTACATTTGCTAACAATTATCATAAACTTTTTGTATTTCTTGCTTACTTTTTTTTAGTTTGTTTCAAAAGAACGGAAATTACCATCAAGTACAGAGAGAGTTGAAGATCCAATGAAAGCTTTTGAAGATCCAAAACGGGTACCTAAAGGACACGTTACTTATACAATGCTTTTAAGTATGCTTGAAAAATATAAAAACAAGCCTACTACTGATGAGTCAACTACCTTTGAAGCTGAGGTTGTTGCTAAGGAAAACAATTTAAATGTTCAGGACGTATCTAATATTCTGCGATATTTTACGAAAGTGGACCTTGTAGCATCGAGGAGGGCTGCTGAACAAGATGACAATGATATTATTCATGTGTACGAAACTGATGATGAAGAAAAAAGTATGAACGAAAAATACAATCAAACTAATAGTGACAAAAATAGTGACAAAAAGGAGAAGAAGTCTATGATTGACAAACATTTTAAGAAAACCGCATCTTGATAGTGATAAAGTTTAGATCAATATGTAATAAATTGAGATTGGGCTATTTTATTTATGGATGGCTTAAATGAGAGTCTTTGAAAGTCCAGCTCTTGTATTATTTAGTGAAGCAATTCAGTCTTGTTACTTACTGGTACTGGGCATGAAAAAAAGTATCTATTCTATAATTAACCCTTGATTTCCATCGATGCCACTTAAAAAGTTTATGGTATGGCATATTCTCAAGATTGTATTTCTTTTGTATTGATAAAATTTGTGATATGGTATGAGGTTAACTTTAGTTCACATTTTGTTGAAGAATGTAGAAATTAATGCCAACAATTGACCAAAAGGGCAACAGTGAATATATTGTCTTGTCTTAATTCAAAGGGAGGTAATTTGAACCAGTACCATTGCCGAAGTTTGACTCATACTTCATTAATAAGCTTCAATCATTAAAAATATTAAAACTAATTTTCTGAATAACTGTGAATGCTACATTACAACATCAAAACCGTTCAGAAGTCATTAATTAGATTTTTTAAATAAGCGTAATACTGTTTGAATAACATCTTTGCATTCTATAAAAATCTGTCACAGTGTTGTTTTTCCTGAAAATGTTTAACTGTGTGGCAAGTTAAATAGTCATGAATCATGATGAAGTGCATTGACATATTCAATTTGATACATGACAGATGGACAAGTTCTTAGCCGAGTATATATAAGGGTGTATCTAGCAACACACCGGATGTTAATGCATTTCCATAACTAGTTTAAGCCTACTGGAGGAATTTTCTTCATTTATCTCATTGTGTGTTTACAGGTTACTTGCTTAATTGTGAATAGTGTATTTATAGTTGTGCAAACTTTTAAACCAGTAGTGTGTTGGACCACCAATGCCAGAATGACCAGCAGCTACAGAAACTATTATAATACAGTATAACCTTGGCAGTAAGTCCACCATTAGTTTAAAGTCCACCATTAGTTTACATTAGTTTAAAGTCCACCATTAGTTTAAAGTCCACCATTAGTTTAAAGTCTACCATCATAATCCTTGTTAACTGGTTTTCTTACTGACATTGCTTTTTCTATTCATTTTGGGAAGGGGCCTTGGCCTCTAAATTTTGGGAAAAAGTATTGGTGTATTTCCTGTTTTGGGAAACGAAAAAGTAGGTATAACTTTGGATTTTTGGGAAAACTGCATGATTTTAAAGAAACTTTCAATTTGTAAGGGGCCTTTTATAGACCTCTGTTATATAAGGAGAAAACCCCTGACTGAGGTGGGTGTTAGTCATAATTCAGGTTAAAGTCTCAAAATAACTTGTTTTATCCTATAATATTGATACGCTGATTAACGATCCAAATATGGACTAGAAAACTGTATGTTTACTATTGAGATGTATTTATTAATAATTATTGTTGTGTTTTTCCTGTTAGTCTTACTGTACTGTTACATCACTATCAGGTACGGGTACATCTATGTACATGACTTTAAAGATGGTTCATACCTGTATGCATGACTCGTCGTTTGAAATAAATGTAACAATGTTAAATGTTGTGTTAAAATGTTGAGACATTATCATTTATTAAAGGTTACAAGCCCTTGTAGGCTTATTTTATGCAAGCAGGAATCATGCTCATCTGGTAGCTGTAATATTTGGCATCTGTGTGATAAATGCACTTATCAATATTTCCTTGGGAGGGCAGTGGACTTCTTTTTTGGTACAATTTCTCATCCTAGACAAAGCTGTTTTTGTCTAAATCCCCAATGGGAGATTATAGCTCAACTCCACAATTCTAAGATCAAATCTCCAGCCAGTGTACCTCTGGGAACCCAGAATCATTCGGCGTGTAGAACTTCCCACCTGTTATTAAATCTTGAGTATAATCGCCGGGGGGCATTATAGATAGATGCATAATAACTGAAATAATATTACTTGTTTCAATACAGCATTTCAATATACAGTAGAGGATCTTACATAAGTGCTCATTACACGAGTTTTATCAAACAAGTGGACAAAACAGTAATATGACACGAGGCTTTGCCAAGTGTCATGTCGACAAGTTTAATAAAATTTGTTATGTAATGAGCATGAATGTAAGATTCTATTTATCACATAACCTTTGAGAACCTTCATTATCATTCAAAATGTATGCTGCATCGGTTTCAATCAAAATATAGCTGTACAATGAGTGTGACATCTCGACGATGTGGTATTATCCTCATGTAATGGGCCAATCAAGGCATAGATTGGCTAACATCACGCTTATTTAAATATTTATTAAATCTGAGAGTGCTGAAAGATATTTCGGGCGTGGGTTTACAGCACTGCTAGGCCCCAGGTCATGTGATAAATTCATTGATCATACAATGCCACATCAATGGTACTTTTGTTTTTATGCATACCATGTTTCAATTGTTGTGTTTGTTGAATTATCAGCATGTTGCATGTTTTAATAATGAAAAGTTGTATGTATTAAAATATTTCATAACATTGAATCAGCTCATTATGTGTACTGTTATTGTAGTAGAGCAATAATGCCAGAGAACTATCTGATATGTGCAGTGTATGATACAGTCCTGGAAAACTGGTTGTAGGTGATTCATTCACCATATATACTGTAAAATCATTATTTGGATTTTTGTTGATTTCATTGTTGAACTCGACCACGAAATCTAATGCCCACGATTTGTCCTCTAGTTCGTAATCCACAAATTTATGACCCCATGAAAATGGACTTTTTTTAAAATCCACGAAATTTAATACCCTCGAAAATAAGTGATTTTACAGTAAGTGAGTTTATTTTTTAGAAACGGTGTTTCAACCCAAATAAACATGTAGGAATATAACAGACAGAACACAGTGTATACTTTTTCACTTTTATTTCATTGTCTATGGTACACAACATTTTGTGACATGCTTATAGAGAAATTAACAGAATAACATAAAACATAATTGTACTGCAACAAAATGAAGGTATGAAGGAATGAAAGCAAGTATGTATACGTCCAATGTACATGTATACGTCCAATGTACATGTATACGTCCAATGTACATGTATACATCCAATGTACATGTATACGTCCAATGTACATGTATACGTCCAATGTACATGTATACGTCCAATGTACATGTTTACGTCCAATGTACATGTATACGTCCAATGTACACGTATACCATACTGGCTTTCATTTCTCCACCCTATGATGTACTCACACCTCATTTAACAACAACAACAACAACGTATGCCAGCATTCAGTAGTATGAAATAGAAGAAACATGTTGAACATAGTTTATGTCACACGTAACTTCATAGTAAAGTAATTTTTCAAATGTTGAACATAGTTCATGTGACATGTAACTTAGCAATAGAAATGTTATTGTTACGTATTGAACAGATAAATGTATATATACATTATACATTCTTATAAAAATAAAGTTTTTGACACGTCTTCAGTAAAGTGTTCGACTCCTTTAGTCCAGGAAACAAACGGCTAAAATAATCTTTGGTTTTCAAATTCTTAACCCAAAGGTAAAATATTATGGTCTCAGTTTGCCAATCATAAAACTGCCAGGAAAGTGAACAGATTTCTCGTATATTTATTTTAATGCAGCAACTTAACTAGCATAACGCCCTAGAAATGAAACACATTAATACATGAGTGTAACTGATCCAATAATTAATACAAAACTTGTTTTGCACTTATAAGCTTACGAGCTCATGTCTACCAATATATATATATTAGAAATGAAAACACTCGCAAATCACAATTGATACAAACAAATACATGTATATTGGAACACTTGTGTAACAGTGCAAGCAGGTGCCCACATCTAACGTATCTAGCTACATGTATACATGATATATCCCTCTTGCCTTATTCAAACAAGCTCACCCACTCACTGAAAACATATTTTACGTTCACCTCAACCAAGTTTTACATGTTTTTTTTCAACAATGTTTCAGTTATGGTGGACAGTTGACATAACCCGTTTTCCTGGCATTATAAATCCTGCAAGCAGCTGCCAACTCCTCCACATGTGGAAGATATATGACTGTAGTACATGTAATGCAGGCAGCTGCCAACTCCTCCACATGTGGAAGATATATGACTGTAGTACATGTAATGCAAGCAGCTGCCAACTTCTCCACATGTGGAAGATATATGACTGTAGTACATGTAATGCAGGCAGCTGCCAACTCCTCCACATGTGGAAGATATATGACTGTAGTACATGTAATGCAAGCAGCTGTCAACTTCTCCACATGTGGAAGATATATGACTGTAGTACATGTAATGGAAGAAACCTGCCCAACCTGGGAATTGAACCCAGATCTAGGTGATAGTCTAGAGCTCGAACCACGGAGCTAGCTGGGCAGGCTGACCTCAATATAAGTCACAGTACTTGTCCGATATCACACTACAATGATCTGTAGACCGAGCCAGCACAGGTTTCAACGCACAATGACACACTTATTGTGGGTAACTGTACTTCCAAACAATTCTGTAATTCAAAACATGTGTACATGCGTGTGCACAAGGGTATTTACTATTTTGTCTGAACTCAATACAAGCTGCAAGCCAACTAAAATAAAGCTACAACTCACTTGTAAAGGATAAATGCTCAGGATTACTAGCATGTTGTGTTATGTCAAGGTCTAGCAAACAAGATGGACAGTTCAATAACTAATAATGCAGCATCTTCCAAATATTGTTCACAGGACTGGCCTAACTTTAATCAGAATGCGTGGTTCAGACGTTTAAAGTATAATTAAAGTTCTCCTATCTATGTCTCCACTGATATAAAAACTGCAGCAAAAATGCCATGCATCAGGTTTCTTAATGAATTTTCTGTTGAAAATGATGAGCATCATTTATTTAGAAAACTAAACTAGACAATAAACACACTTGACTATAAGCTTGCATAGCTGCAACAATTCACCGTCCATTCATTTCCAATTAAGTACTGGCATGTTTGTGTAATGGTAGTAAAATGGAACTGATACTTTTCTTTAGCTGAAAGTATTTACATTTCTTCTTTCATATGTTACTAGAAGTCAAAAATTGCTAGCAGTGACTTGTGGTGTGGGTAACATGCAAGGATGTTTACATAACTTCAACAAATCTATCAGTGAGAAATATTACAGAGTAGGGTTAAGGGGAGATTATTCTTTGAATATGAGTATGAATTACATATCGCTGGCTTAGAATTAGAAGGTCGTAAGTACTACTTAAGAACTTTTAAGATTCATGAATATTTGAAATATGCATCTCAAGGTGCTTCTTATGAGCTTATTTTCATGAAAATCGAAAGTGGTCATGTTGACCAAACTTTAGTTTAAAAAGCTTGTTTTTCCATAAGTAAAGAGTAGTTTTCTGACATTTTTTTGTTTTTTCAAAATATTGATTTTGTACTAATTCTAAGCCAGCAATATGTGAGTAAGTGTTCGTATATGAGGACTGAACAGCAGTCACATATTGGATTTCTAGACTTGAAATCTAGCTTTATTGACACCCTTGATTAAACACATCAATAAATTTCGGAAGTTGTTGACGGATTTTATAATTGAATTTATATTAAACCCATTAAATACAACAAGGATGTTAAAACATGGCTTGCTGAGATTAATGAATGTTGTTTGGGAATGTTTGGTAACACAGAGAGAGTAGAACATATGTCTAGTAACAGTCTAACTATTCTATATGCCTACCTTCCTCTCAGTGGAGGGTGGTATGTAATGTTTTTTCTAGTCTCTTACAAAATAAGATACAAGTGACTGGCTAGTTAAAAGAAAAAACGTTGGTAATAACTTAGTAAACACACTCTAACAATGATATTGATAAATATCGATGACTACAGTTTCTGGTCCAACACAAACACTTGTAATGATATAATATATATATAATAAATTTGTCTATAACATATTACGATACTATAAAAACAAAGACTTGTTATATGTTAACCTGTGTAAAGATACATGTATAACTTAAATATATACATTAATGTGTATACACGAAGATGCATATGTACAAATAATTCTAAGAAAAGTTTGCTAGCGATGCACATTTAATGGGCATCAAAAATACAACAAAAAGACAGTCCCTTAATGTACATTAATTATCATATAATTATATTTGTAGTAATTGCTGATTAAACCTGCCTTTAACGACAGAAAATTTGTAACTTCAATCATGTAATAGTTAATGTTATATCAAAGATTAGGTTAGTACTTATAATTACATTAATGATAGATTGGTGTGAGAAAGTTACAATAATTCATCAAACCCTCTCTCATACTGCATGACCAAGGTGATATTGTGAACATTTGTCATGATTTAAACATATTGATTGTTACTTCAAGAAATTTACACAGACGACAACAAAACATGATCAAATATGTGTCAAAATGTCATGCAGATATAACACCATCCAGCCTAGTACCTGTAGCTCCATCAACAATAGAGAGAAAATGTGCACGGATTATGTGACTTCATCCCCTATGAAACCCAATATATACAAGCAGACTTCACACATAATCTCTAAAACACAAGTCATAAGTTGACAATACATGAACTCAAAGAGTGTTTATGTAAATATCCTAAACTATCACGCGGATATCAATGAAATTCATGAAATATAACATCATAATAGTACAATCCCCCCACATGCATGTATGATGATTATATATATGAAACAAGACAGAAATTAAGGTGGCCACTATAGATTGCACAAAATATGACATAAACCTTCCAAATCAAACAGCAAGCAACGTTAAACATACACTCCAAACATTTAAACCAGTCGAATTTCAGCTTGAAACTGTCGCGTCGATTCTACCGATGTCAAATTTGATTATCGTAACAAATCAGTGATCCCTGACAAGCAGACTATAGATGTCAGGCGAGTACATCCAACCTCGGGAGCCTGGCGCATTGATTTGTCAGTAAATGATTTAGATTTTGACATTATTTTTGAAGGCAATCAATGCTTCTGACACCAAGTGTATGGAATAATAATGATCTTGTTAATGTAATACATGTAAATACTGTATTCATCTATTATAACTTACTGGCACAAGTACATCATGGTTTAAAATATTATACTCCTCAACATTTATAATCAGTCAGTGTAAATTGATGGTGTAAACAGCTTTTACAGTAAATTTGAATGTGCTTCGGCCAAAAATCAATAATTAGCTAAATATCCTTTTAAAATATTAGTATGTGAAATTTCGAGTGAATACCATCTAAGTCGACCAATTATGAATGTTGAGAAGTGTATATGTATGGTGAATAACAACCATGACTGTAAACCATCTCATTAACTAGCAATAATGACTTAAATCTTTCAATGTGACTAACAACACAGAAATAGTTGTCAGCTGTTATATAATACAATCACATCTATTCACCTTATTTTGTAAGTGAGTGAAAAAATACCAAACTAAGTCTTTACTCATCCAACTTCAATAATAATGTAGTTTAATAACATGAGTAAATTCAAAACTAAAGTGATCAACAAACGTATTAATACACGTTAACATTTGATATTTTCTAATCTCTTGATTAAATATGATACCGTTTTTAAGAATATAGACAGTTTTGCGTACCATTTCACAATTTTCTACTTTCATTTTGCTGTAAAAGTGACAGGGCAGTATTTATCAAGTAATTCATGTCACAAATAACAATCTAGGGAAAAATAATCCATTGCGAAAACAACTCTGCCAGGTCAGTACACTATGAATTTGTATGTAAATCTGGTATTTAATCATCGTAATAGCCAAACTATTACAAACAATAATGCAAACAGTTCCTGACGTTGAATCACATTTAACATAACTAGTCTAACTATGGAATGTATTTAATCATTTGAAAGTAATCAGATATGACCAATTTTGCATAAAAATGAATAAACATATTATGATGATGGTTGTAATGGTTAGGATAGTTAAAAGAGCCTGAAGTTTTTGTGAAAAGAAATAAAACACAAGTATGAATACAAGATATACTTTTCCAGCAAATTTCATTCAAATGAGCAATCATGGAAAATTCTGATTTTCTTCAAATTCATGTCATTGACATCTCATAATATTCACATACTAGTTGTAAGTCATAAACTAATTATTTCTTTTCAAATGTAGAAACAACAAGGTTAGTGCTATGCATTCCTAACAACATTTTCTGGTTGAAATTTTATTCTAATGCTGAACACTAACCACGGGTTCAAACAATTGAGGACAACATGTATTGACAATTAAATATAAAAGTCACTGCAAATTATCGACATAAAAAACTTAGAACAAAACTAGCACATAAAGTAGGTTCATTGTATATTGTGAGTATGCAGTTTCAATTAAAAACCAATCAACACGGATACCAGTAACAAGTTGATTAATTCAGAGTTCTATTGTTGTGTAGTTACATTAATTTCGACACTGAACAGAAAACAACACTAATCGATTACTGTGTTAAAACAAGAATATTAACCAATATTCACTAAATCACAAACGGCTTGCACGAGATTCAGTTCTAATATATCATAAACGATTATTGCCACATATTTATAAGTGTTTTAATCTAGACAAACATCACTGATTCTGTCCTAGTACAATCTACGATACATGATGACTCACATTCAGCACCGCCTGAGCTTACTTGGAATTATGCCAGCATATCTGTAAATATCGAAAACATGTTTATTAAAAAAAAAGCAAATATGACTACATAGTGAAATGTTTGACATATAGAAATGGTGCAATACTGGGGTGTAACTTTATATCTATCATGTAAGGAATTGTTTTAGCTATAACTGGGAGCAGAAATGTTTTTTTATTGGATCTCCAATATTATAAAAGTTACGGAGATTTATGTACATGTAACTTTTCTCCCTTCTTAGTAACAGACTATTATAGTGTATATGAGGGTCATGAATATACTACTGACTTGTTTGTTACAAGGGGGGACTAGAAATATCGAAGTTTTTCATTATCATACACAATAAAGCCGCCAGTCATGTACGAGTTATGACGCCATCATCTGACAGCATGTACAGACACTCACCTTGTATTATCAAATGACACATTTACACTTGATCACTCTCACAATGCTCCAAATGGATCGTTTGGCTGGGAACCAGCTGGGCGAGGTTGTCCCATGCCCATTGGGGCCATACCCGGCCTCATTCCACCATACATGGGTTGTCCCATCTGTCCCATACCCCCCATCTGTGGGTTAGCCATTGGCATACCGGGCATAGGTGCCATACCTCCCGCCATTCTAGGCGCTCCTGTCATACCTTGTTGCTGTAATAATCAAAGTATCATCTTAACCAAAAACATTCATACCTTAATAGCAAAATGTATTAATTGAACAAGAAGGGTTTTAGACACAAAAATGTACGTCTCCCACTAAGGGAGACAACTCTGGCATAAATCCTCTTACCTAAGATTCCTGACAATATATAAATTTATATACTGGACATCACTGAAATGTTACCACTTACATGTATATATACCTCTGTATCTTGTATACAATATGACCTATAGGTACAAATGTTTTATGGTGTGTGCATTTGAATATTGTTAAATAGGATAGCTGTCACTATAAAAGTAAGGTAAAAACATAGCCGTGTTCGGGCTTTTAACACGGTGTAACGTGAATTTTAAAATAATATTATAAGAGTCAATAGGGTGGTAACTTTTCCTTGATGCTGAGTATATAAGATGTTTTAATGTGTTCACAAGGCTTGTTCTATGATTTGGCCTAGCCACATAGTTTATACTTCAGATGACCCAATGTCAATATGATAGAGATGACTAATAGGGAGCTTCCAAGGAAGACAAGAGAGGATATTTGTGCCATATAAAGTACCGTAACATTTAGTGTGTACTTTTTGTTTTAAATTCCTTTGTTGAATTCTTGGTAGGTTAAAATTTAAGCTACTGGAAAGTAAGGGAATTTTGATAATTTGTGGCATTGGCCAATAATTCCTCATCAGTAATTGAACCACCTACACAGTACTCCAAATTGAACATTATGGACACTACATGTATACAACAGTAATAAACTTACCATCATTGGTTGCATTCCAGGCTGTGCATATCCTCCCATCATACCTGGCATCTGTAACAGTAAAATACAACATAGTCAATCATGAAGAGTTCAATACAATGTACAATTCTGGAAATTCATGACATCATTTTGTATACGGAGGGCAATGGCTGTAAAGTCTCCCCGTACTTTACTTCAGTGTAGTTATCATTCATATTTACCTCCTTTTATGGTTAATTATCCAAGGAATTAGAAGTCCACAGTGTGTCAATCATTGTGGGGCGAGTATAATTTTTATAGGCTTGCTTGAAATATCCATCTTTTGGGGATATGGATGGTTTGTTCTTTGTGCTAGGTAATTTTTGACTGTCTGATAAACAGATATTGAATAATTAAACTAAGTTTAATTTTGCAACTGTATACTTATTTTTGGTGGGCACTGTATTAATTATTAACTTGTTTTAAAACTTTTCTACGGCAACAATCTCTCAACAGCAACCAAATGTTGGTCCCCCAAAAGCTGTTTGCTCCGGTGATATGTTACTGCATTTTTTGACAATTTGAGCAATTTTAACAGTTTGTAGTAATTTGTACCAAAAACGTATAGATCAAATTGTTGGAGACTGACTAGATCTACAGTAGAGTTAAATCCATTATCTACAAATAACAAGCATCAAGAAGCTTACAGAAGCTTGTGGGTACGAGGGTTGTGACCAGGTTGTAGCCTGTGACATTTGTGTTGGTGCCCAGTTATTTCCTCCTGTCTTCTTCTGGTCTCCTTTTGGCTGCCACTGATGTTGTGGTCTGAAATAAGGAGAAACACATTACTATCATAGTGTAAGTGAGCTGTGTACATACATACAACATGTTAAATAGATTCTAACATAGCTGTGGCCGTGGTCCAGTGCTAAGTGAGCTAGATTAGTAATCTGGCGATCCAGGTTCGAGCAATCTTTAATTGATGTATTTATGTTACCTAGACTATTCATAGAATTAATCTTAACAAGAATCCATATGACATAAATTCCCCACTTGCAACTTGACAATGTCAGCAGCCATATTATAACTCAACTACACATGATGAAGAATAATACTCTGTAGCTCAATTTCTTCTACAGTTATAAGTGACACAAGCAATATGTCATCATTCAAGAGCCACAATTTGAATCAAAATAAGAAGGTGAACAAAAATCCATTCTGAGAAATGTTCCAGAAGTTTGAAGAAGGAAGCGCTACTACGTTTCAAGTTACGGACGACCCAACATGTTATGTTTGGACAAGGGTAAATCAATATGCCCCCAAAAGACTTCTGTGCCATAGAAGGTGTAACAATGATCACTCAGAACAAGAGACGGTGCAAACATTAACAACAATGATCAAGAGACGGTGCAAACATTAACAACAATGATCACTCAGAACAAGAGACGATGCAAACATTTACAACAATGATCACTCAGAACAAGAGACGGTGCAAACATTAACAACAATGATCACTCAGAACAAGAGACGATGCAAACATTAACAACAATGATCACTCAGATCAAGAGACTGTGCAAACATTAACAACAATGATCACTCAGAACAAGAGACGATGCAAACATTAACAACAATGATCACTCAGAACAAGAGACGGTGCAAACATTACCAACAATGATCACTCAGAACAAGAGACGGTGCAAACATTAACAACAATGATCACTCAGAACAAGAGACGGTGCAAACATTAACAACAATGATCACTCAGAACAAGAGACGGTGCAAACATTAACAACAATGATCACTCAGAACAAGAGACGGTGCAAACATTAACAACAATGATCACTCAGAACAAGAGATGGTGCAAACATTAACAACAATGATCACTCAGAACAAGAGACGGTGCAAACATTAACAACAATGATCATTCAGAACAAGAGACGGTGCAAATATTAACAACAATGATCATTCAGAACAAGAGACGGTGCAAACATTAACAACAATGATCACTTAGAACAAGAGACGGTGCAAACAATAACAACTTACTTTTTTACAGACTCTGCACCATTGATTCCGATGTTACCAGCAAGTAATGCCAGATTGGAGTCTAAGTCTTGTTTACTCATTTGTTGTTGTTGCTGTGTTTCTACTTGGCCTCCAGCTTGTTTACCACCTTGTGGCATTAAAATCTCTCCAAATGCATCAAAACCTGCAGTATGTACAAACAATCTTATATAAAATCTCTCCAAATGCATCAAAACCTGCAGTATGTACAAACAATCTTATATAAAATCTCTCCAAATGCATCAAAACCTGCAGTTTATTTAAGTCATACAATTCATAAATGGTGTACAATATTAATAGAGGCTCATAAAATGAGTGGTAAAGATAACGTAAAGAGTTAGTTTATTTTAGTGCCACCCTATTGAAAGGGCCAATGGATGTGACAGTTCAATAGCTAGCCATGTTTTCTATGTACAAATTTCTAATAATAAATAAACTTCGTATTTGACTTATGAGATCATGATGAAATCCATGAATTACATCCCTACGAAATGGTCTTTTTCATCAAAAACCACAAAATTTTGTCACATTGAAATGAAATGCTTTCACAGTATTTGGCTTATGAGACCACAATGAGACACATATTTTCTAAATCACAGTAATTTTTGATTCCCATCCTTCGATGCCAGACAGGTGGGCATTTTTGTAACCATCGTTCAACTAGCTGATTATATAACAAGAGGGCCCAAAGGGCCCTAGGTCGCTCACCTGTTATATCAGTACATGCAAGACCTGTGATTTGACCTAGTGACCTAGTTTTTGGCCCCATATGACGCAATATCGCACTTGACCTAGATTTTGTTGAGATAATCACACTGACCAAGTTTCATAAGGATTAGGCTAAAATTGTGACCTCTAGTGACTATTTCTATGATTTGACCTTGTGCCCTAGTTTTTGACCCCGGATGACACAATATCGAACTTGACCTAGATTTTGTTGAGATGATCATTGTGACCAAGTTTCATAAAGATTAGATTAAGTCAAAATTGTCACCTCTAGTGACTACACAAGGTTTTTCTATGATTTGACCTTGAGACCTAGTATTAGACCCAAGATGACCCAATATCGAACTTGACCTAGATTTTGTTGAGATGATCATTGTGACCAAGTTTCATAAATATTAGGTCAAAATTGTGACCTCTAGTGACTACACAAGGTTTTTCTAAGATTTGACCTTGTGACCTAGTTTTTGACCCAAGATGACCCAATATCGGACTTGACCTAGATTTTGTTGAGATGATCATTGTGACCAAGTTTCATAAATATTAGGTCAAAATTGTGACCTCTAGTGACTACACAAGGTTTTTCTATGATTTGACCTTGTGACCTAGTTTTTGACCCCAGATGACCCAATATCGAACTTGACCTAGATTTTGTTGAGATGATAATTGTGACCAAGTTTCATAAAGATTAAGTCAAAATCGTGACCTCTAGTGTCTACACAAGGTTTTTCTATGATTTGACCTTGTGACCTAGTTTTTGACCCCGGATGATCCAATATCTAACTTGACCTAGATTTTGTTGTGATGATCATTGTGACCAAGTTTCATAAAGATTAGGTCAAAATTGTGACCTCAAGTGACTACACAAGGTTTTTGTATGATTTGACCTTGTGACCTAGTTTTTGACCCCAGATGACCCAATATCGAACTTGATCTAGATTTTATAGAGATGATCATTATGATTAAGTTTCATAAAGATTAGGCTCAAATTGCGACCTCTAGTGTGTTCACAAGCTTTTTCAATGATTTGGCCTCGTGACCTAGTTTTTAACCCCAGATGACCCAATATCGAACTTGACCTAGATTTTATAGAGATGATCATTGTGATCAAGTTTCATAAAGATTAGGCTCAAATTGTGACCTCTAATGTGTTCACAAGGTTTTCCTTTGATTTGGCCTAGTGACCTAGTTTTTGACCCCGGATGACTCAATATCGAACTTGACCTAGAATGTATGAAGATGATCATTGTGATCAAGTTTCATATTGATCAGGCTAAATTTGTGACCTATAGTGTGTTCACAAGCAATTGTGAACGGACGGACGGACGACGGACGAAGAGCGATCACAAAAGCTCACCTTGTCACTTTGTGACAGGTGAGCTAAAAAGAATTATCAGAACAAAGCCTGTTTGTGAATTTGAAACTTTGATCTCCCAATTGCCATGGATGCTATATCACTGGACCAAGAGTGCGATACATGATAGGGGCTCATATAATGAGTGTGTTACAGACAAAACAAAGGTACACATAGTCTGTATAAATATCACAATGAAGATTGGATGCGATTTTAAAAGAGTTAGACTTAATGTATTATAAATGTCATTATAAATCAAGGGCAGATCTAATGGAATGATTCACTACTATTAAACCGACTAAATATAAGTATGTCTCAAAGTAAGGGCTGTTTAAGAAATGTTTAAACTGATCAAATATGAGTATGTCTCATAGTAAGAGCTGTTTAAGAAATGTTTAAACTGACCAAATATAATTATGTCTCAAAGTAAGGGCTGTTTAAGAAATGTTTAAACTGACCAAATATGAGTATGTCTCAAAGTAAGGGCTGTTTAAGAAATGTTGAAACTAAGAATGTTGACACTAATTCTGTGTGGACACTAGAAGTACAAACAATAATTACAATGTCCCATATAGGTCACATGGAGCATATGGAGCACTCTTGTGCATAAGTGAGCTAAATTCACAACAAAATGCTGAAACAAACAAACATGAAGAAAGCTTTCATTGTTTTGAAGTTATCATCACATGCTGTTATTTATGAGTTAAATTATTATCATATACAACACCAAACTATACATTACAATCTGAATAGAACAGTTAATTACTCATCTACAGCAGTTTCCTTCTATGGACATTACTGTGCTTACATTCAACACTTAACTAAATCATCTGTATATATTATATCAAGTCAGTGAATTGTATGAAGCAATTTGACCCCAATTCAACGAAAACTGTTAAGTTATTGCTAAGCCAAGACTGCTATTTTAAAGTCATATTTTGTGATTAAATGATCCAAATGTGTAGTAATTTTTCATGGCATTGGGGCTGGAACAATCTGGAGCACAAGTTCCATGAACACAAGTCCCACAACCTAACTATGTTCCTTAGTTTCTCATAGAATAATTTACTGTTAAAATAGCAATGAAAACATTACAATATCAATGTGTTATAGCTCAGAGAATTTGAAATGAACCTGACATTTATGCATGAATATATTACAAGATTCTTGGGTTGAATATATAAATTTCCTCGAGCAAATCGTGCAATATCTGTCAAATAGATTGGTGTTTGTATTACAAATCGAGTGTCTTCGTGATACTTTCCAATTATGAAAACATACAACCGGGATTATAATTATAGACTATAAATCAGCTGTTAAATTATGCTAATAGAAGTTCGAGAGTCGTGTCAAATTCTCTAGACTATAGTGAACAGTGCAACATGTGTACAATATAATGTTCTGGTATAAGTGTATCCAATCATCTCTACCTAACCATTATAAAAAATATGTTATATGATGTTCCTGTAGTTTTCTCTACTACTATGACAATGATAGATGAACATTTAACATTTTTTCAATAACAAACCACAAAGATATAGGTGCTACAAATATATAGTGAGTTTTCCTCTTTCGAGCCAAGATTACATTTTGGTTTTCTATTCTACTGACTACATTTGATATAAGCAAGAATGAAGCTGACAGCAATGTTCTGGTAGCATACGACAATGTTCTGTTAGCATACGACAATGTTCTGTTTCGACAACAATGTTAGTTAGCATATGACAATGTTCTGTCAGCATACGACAATGTTCTGATAGCATAAGACAATGTTCTGTTAGCATACGACAATGTTCTGTTGGCATACAACAATGTTCTGTTAGCATACGACAATGTTCTGTTAGCATACAACAATGTTCTGTTAGCATACAACAATGTTCTGTTAGCATCGATCTAGCAACCAAACCAAGGTGCCTCAACAAACCTTTTACTATATACTAGAACCAAAATAATGAGATATAAACACAGAAATAAAAAAATAAAACTAGAACAGTTTTCAACAAAAATAACATATGTCTGGCACAAAGGGCCATATCACAGGCAATATTCATCTGACAGAAAATTCCTGACAACCGACATAACTAGGCTTAGTACCAACTACTCATGTGAAGTTTCTATGAAATCGGACAAGTGGTGAAGCAGACAAAGTGCAGACAAAGTGCAGACAAACTTTGTGCCATCCATCCAGCACAAAATCAATATGTTTCCCCTACTATATGGGGGAGACATAATAATGAATGCAATAAACTCTATTAAAGTCCCCTTTACAGCTTTCAAGCTGAACAACACCAAGTCCATTGATCAACTGATGTCAGAATTCTAAAGCACTAAATAAATAAATATATCGAACAAAACGGGTAAAAAGAGCTGTCCACGAACAGCGCGCTCCACTATTCGCAGGGCCATGCTAGGATAGTACAATTATTATATATTCAAAACAAAATGGTTCATAACAGCAGCATTACCCTCTGCTATGTAGAGGTTGGGGCTTCTAAGTCGAAAAAGGGGGATAATTTGGACAAATTATGCAGGACCGTTACCAACTCATGTGTAGGTCCTCTAGGTCATGAAGGTAAACAAATAAGCATTTCTTAGTCCAAAAGGGGGCATAATTTCAACAAAATGCTAAAAAGTCATCTTCTCCTGTGTAGGGGTTGGGGTCATGATGGTGAACAAGTATGCAAAGTATCAAAGCAATATATCAATTCACTTTGAAGATATAAGGGGTTAAAAAACATGTACCTAAACTTTAACATTTGCATTTCCAAGTCCAAAAGGGGACATAATTTCAACAAAATGCTTGATAGAGTTACCTACCCCTGTGTATGAGTTGGGGTCATGATGGTGAACAAGTATGTAAAGCAATATGTGAATGCACTTTGAAAATATTAGAGGTGAAAAAACCTGTACCTAAACTTTAACATTTGCACTAAGTTGAAAAAAGGGGGCATAATTCCACCAAAATGCTTAATAGAGTTACCTACCCCTGTGTATGGGTTGGGGGTCAAGATGGTGAACACTATTTGCACCAAGTAGAAAAAGGGGGCATAATTTCAACAAAATGCCTGATAGAGTTACCTACTCCTGTATATGTGTTGGGGTCATGATGGCAAACAAGTATGCAAAGTATGAAAGCAATATCTCAAAGGACTTAGAGAATACAAGAGGTTAAAAAACCTGTACCTAAACTTTAACTAAAGTGTTTCGCCGACGCTCGGGTGACTGCAATAGCTCCCCTTATTCTACGAATAGTGGAGCTAAAAATGCAAAAAGCAAGAGTGGAGTAACAGAATGTGTACAAATAAGAAGGTCAAATCATGGTATTCTGAAACTCAGTTTGGTTGCATAAGCAGGATTTGACCTGGTGACCTTGTTTTATCCAAGGTCACCCATTTTGAATAGATGTTGATCTGGTGACCTTGTTTTATTCAAGGTCACCCATTTTGAATAGATGTTGATCTGGTGACCTTGTTTTATTCAAGGTCATCCTTCAACATACCTCAAATGCAAACAAATAAAGCTAAACAATGTGTTTACTCGGGTTTGACATATGAGGCCTTCTTTTAAGACAGGTGACCTGGTTTGAAGAATGACCAAGCCTGGGTTAAACACTTATAACTTCTAGAGATGTTAAAAAGGTTATTTGTAGAGCATTGTGGCCACTATTTTTAAACTCTAGACTGCCAAGAATCAAGTATTCAAACTGGCTAAAAGAGTTTTCAGATCAACATTGAGAAAATGTCACAAACATTAGGTTACATTTTGGTAAACAAAAAATAGCAGGCAACAACAGAGACAGGGAAATCCCAATAACTGAAATCTAGTAAACGAAAGGGAACTTAAACCATAATTCACACAAATGGTTGCCATAGCAATAAACATCATACTAATGGTTGCCATAGCAATAAACATCATACAAATGGTTGCCATAGCAACAAACATCATACAAATGGTTGCCATAGCAACAAACACAACAGAAACAACAGCAACAAGAACCTGTTGTATCAGTTTCAGAAGTAGAGAAAGCTCCGGTTGTTGGAAACAGATCCGTGGAGGAGGGCGGATGACTTTCCCCACCAAATACATCTACAGCAGGACTCATGCTTCGAATTGATGGACTCTGACGGCCTAAACCTGAATACAACAGTCATGTGATAAACCAGAGTCATTTTTACTTTTCCTAATCAATACAGCAACTTATAACATTCATCAGCCTACTGAACACACGAAACTCTATAATAAGATTAAATTCTTCAGAATTGTTGTTGTTTGCGTTCCACTGAGACTGTCATAAAGTGTATTATAATATTGTTATCTCCCTACCAGACAGGCCATTGATCTCAGACTTTGAGTGAAGAGACAGTTGTGTGATACATGGCATCTGGGTGTGATACCATAGCAACAGCTCTCAAAGAAACTAGCACATAATCAGAAGACATGAATTACATTCATAGCAAATTGGTAAAAAGTTTTAGTTCATTCATAGCAAATTGATAAAAAGTTTTAGTCCAATCAGTTTATATTCATTTATAACTTCATTTTTCTACAATAATACTTATTTACTTTTAGGTAAAAGATCTATTTATCAGCTTACCAACAAAATGTGTTAATTGTAACACAATACTGGAGTTTAAACAATACAGACTACTGAAGGTAAATTAATCAGCTATCAAAAATCTATTTACAATAAATACCTACAACAGACTAAAAAACAAACAAGTTTTATTTTACTCATAAAATAAAATTTTAATCTAAATTTCATAAAACCACAAATAATAATAATACACATTTTCTGAGTGCAGCTGAAGTTAAGGACAACGAAACAAGTGCTGTTCATCATTAAAATGTCAAAAAAAAACTAAATGTACATGCAACCCAAACAGTAAGAGCTAACACTGGGCCCCACCTGACTGCTGAGCCTCACTCCCCGGGGAGGAGCCAAACAAGTTTCCGCCCATTGGATCATAATTGACTCCGCCTTCATTGGCAGCCAAGTCAACCAAAGCCCCATAAGGATCAAAGTTCACGGGTTCAGACACTTGTTTGTGAGAAATGCAAAGAATGAATACAAAATTACTAAAATATTTTCAATTGCAAAATATTTTCAACAACTTTCAATGCATAACATCCTGTAAGATTATAGAATATTTGTTAAAAGGCAAAACATAGTTTATCATATTCCTTTGTATATCCTGACATATACATTAAACTAAGCAGCATATAAAGTGAGTTTAATATGCATAAAATGGCTGATTATTTAACTTGGTAAATTGCTATCAAAAAAGTTAAATTTGAAAAAGAAATAGCCAAGAAAATTTTGAAATATGTTTTGGATTACCGAGTACATTACTTGTTCTGACTAGTTTTTTAAAGATAAACCTTGATCTTCAATACACTATTCTTCATGAACATTGGAATATAGCAGCTGCACCAGTCAGCTAACAAGGACTGATAGGCTTGACAACACATCAGAGAAATTCACTTCCTCAATAATATCTTACAAATAACATGCTCAAAGAAAAGTGAATTTACTCCCATATTATCTTTACAAGAATTCTTCATCTTTCTTGAAATTTAAATGGAAATGCAGGCTTCAAAAAAACTGTCAGTCCTCCTGTCTTGACAGACAAGTTTTGATTCAGACAGACAGAGAATCCTGTAATTTTCTATTAGACGAAGAGGAACATTCACTTATTTTACCAATTCAGACTGACAAGTTTAAAAACTTTTCACTAGTCATGGAAATGGAGGAGCCACAATCTTGGTAGGGCGATTATACCTGTGCACAGCCCTTAACATAGCTCAACAAGTGCAATCAACATATAAATACAGTTTCCTTGTAAAACCAATTAGCACTAGAAGACATATCATAGCTTTTCTGACGATAATATAAGCCTTGCTTGTATACAAACAAAGATTGATAATGTAATATGATATGAGGAGAGAAGGCTTTATTCACATATTGTATGTTAGTGAGCTTTAAAGATGTCATGTATGGGATTAAACATATAGCGACATTCAACACATGTTACAGAATCAATCTCTGTATACAATGCTAGTATTATTGAGCAAGCTATAGAATGTAGAATAGCAAAGTACACAAAACATCTCAAACTTTGGAGTTTAAACATCAGAGACAGTCCAATAAACCAACTAATCAAAGAACAGGAACTTCAAACTTTGAACATCAATGAAACATGCCAACAACATAGAAATATCATATCTCCAGAAATCCAACGAAGCAGTATATATAATTAACTTCCAGTCAGACATGCATATACTGTTCAATGAATATTGGTTATCCAGCATTGGGAGTATAATGTACAGACACATTGAGTATCAGTCTCTGATCTACCCAGCAAGATCAACAATCCAACATCAACATTTTATGTGCAATATTTGGGGGCGAGAGTTTGAAGTGCAGGAGGTCAAGGTTTGATCGTACCTGTAGGAGCTGTGGTCGGCGACGGTGTTAGAGGCAGAGCACTGGTTGTTGTAGATGTCAAATCCAGGGTTGCCACTAGTAACAGCAATATAAACCAACACATAACCATGGCAACCAAATTATAGTGGAGTAAGGATTAATATCAACAATCAACATAATCATGCTCTTCAGACACGGAGGTTATAAAAACTTATCAGCTCAAATGATCACTTATGTTAAGGAATAAAACAGAAACACAACGCATACAGTAATCATCACATGTAACACTTTCAACGGTAAAAGTTTTGAAGATGGAAATGAAAAACATATAAATGTAAGACAGAGAAATTGTAAGTAAATAAATGCTGATTATATTGGTGAAAAGTTTGTAAGTTGACAATCCACAGATTAGTTCTATGTTAGCAAAAAGTTATATACAAAAACATTCACAGAAGACTCGACATAAACAGCTGGCATTGTTAGTTTAAAGACGTATCATACTCATTTCATGGATACCTAATGTCAATCAAGGAAAATATTTTTCATGGGGTTAAAATATCACTCAATGCATACAAACAACAAGTAAACTTTTTCACCTATATTTACCAAACAGACAAATAAGCAATATAGTAAAATTATCCAATAATTTAAATTATAAATGTTATTTTAACTTAATTGAATGTGATATATTTTTCAAACCTTGCAACTGTAAGTAAAATGATAAACTAAACATTTTCAAATAGTTATTCCTTTCCAAAGTTTAAACAAAATACAGTTTTACACCATGCTTGGATGTATCAGTAGTCTTCTGTGAATATAGACGGTGTATGATAAAATCCCGACACGACGGTGTATGATAAAATCCCGACACCTAGCAAGCCAAGTAAATGCTCTATATCTAATCAAGCCTTAAATCTAGCATTTGGTGCCAAACTGTTATATCACTTAAAGTAGTAGATACGATAGTCTGACACAAAATTATTGACATAATCCACCTATCAACTAGTGTCATGTGATTAAGTGTCATATGACATAGTGTCATGTGACATTGTGAAGTCATACAAGAACAACAAGAAGCAGAGGAAAACAGTCATTCAGGTAAATTCACAGGTCATGTGACTAAACCAACTGGTCATGTGACAATATACTGAAATATGATTGGTCACTTACTTGATGTTCCACCTGTACCATTGGGAAACTGTGCAAAATTGGAGTCTGCAAAACCACCTGAAAATGTAACAAAGGACATGAACAAACAAGAAGGGTTTGTGACACAAACATGTATGTCTCCAACAAAGGGCAATAACTCATCCACCCTAAAATTCCTGACAATATGCACACCTAGGCTTGGTACAAGTATTCATGTGAAGTTTCATTAAAATCTGACCAATGGTAAAGTAGAACTAGTACCAACAATCTTTGTGACATACAATATGTCTCCCCCATTATATGTATATGGGAGACTGGCTTGTGACATTCAATATGTCTCCTCCATTATATGTACATGGGAGACTGGCTTGTGACATTCAATATGTCTCCTCCATTATATGTACATGGGAGACTGGCTTGTGACATTCAATATGTCTCCCCCATTATATGTACATGGGAGACTGGCTTGTGACATACAATATGTCTCCCCCATTATATGTACATGGGAGACTGGCTTGTGACATTCAATATGTCTCCCCCATTATATGTATATGGGAGACTGGCTAGATCCATGGACATAGAGTACTGGTTGGAAACTCAGAAGCACAAGCTAGAGTACTGGTTGGGTACTCAGAAACACAAGCTAGTTCCATGGACATAGAGTACTGGTTGGGTACTCAGAAACACAAGCTAGTTCCATGGACATAGAGTACTGGTTGGATACTCTGAAACACAAGCTAGTTCCATGGACATAGAGTACTGGTTGGAAACTCTGCGGAAAAACTAGTTCCATGGATCTGCAGTTCTTGTTGGAAACTCAGAAACACAAGCTTGTTCCATGGACATGGAGTACTGGTTGGAAACACTAGTTCCATGGACATAGAGTACTGGTTGAAAACTGTGGAAACACTAGTTCCATGGACATAAGAGTACTGGTTGGAAACTCTGTGAAAAGTTCAAATCCCACAACTACTATCTTATCAAACAATGTCAAGTTATGTAGATGATCTTACCTGTAGACATTCCAGTAGCAGGTGGTCCCCAGGCTGGGGCACCAAATGCATTCGTCCCAGAATTCATCTGCATAACATTCTTTACATTTTCAACAAATGGGTTACCTGAAACAAGTACATTGTAACAGTTCAACTTACAATCATTTACTGGTATATAACAATTCATAAAGAAGTCACATTATACAGCCAACATAACATAGATCAATTCATGATTTTCTAAATAATTGAATTTATGTGCTCATCTGTGAGAAAGCAAAAATAGTCTCAAATAGACACAAGAGATGTTTGTAAAACATATTATGCTCCATGGCAGTCCAATTTTCAGTAGATTTTTGACCTCAAAATCAATAGGGGTCAATTACTAGTGGTAACCAACCTCCCTATAAAGTTTAAAAATCCTGGGCCCAAGCATTGTTGAGTTATCTAATGAAAACCATGAGCAAAGGAATATACCCATCATCATAGAGGGGTCCCAAAGGGACGTTAAATAATCGGACCAAAATTGCTAAATTGGCCCTAGATGCGCAACTCAGCTTAAAACTTGGAATAAATATCTAATATTTCACACCAATCAAACTGATGATTGGGAACCAGCTCACAGAACCAGTGTTACACATGGACACTCATACGGACAATGCTAATTGATTTTAAAACAATACACTTTTTAAAACAGAAAAACATTTAGGAACCAGCTCTGTCCTGCATGCAGCATAAATTAGAAGGGCATTTGACAGTAAAGCGCATGTCTCCCACAAAGGGCCACATAACTCTGGCAATATTCATCTGATCTAAAATTCCTGACAACATGCGCAACTTAATGTGGAACCAACTAGTTATGTAATGTTTCAATGAAATCTGACTAGTGGTTAAGGAGAACAAGCGCAGACAAACATTGGGATATCCATCCAAACAGACGGACCGACATCCAGCACAAAATCACTATATCTCCCACACTATATGTGATAGACATAAGTACCAAGGTATATGGGGCTTGAAAGACAGAAAGAGGTTATAAATCAAACAAATACTATTACCATCAAAATTGAGTAAATCATTAACATTACCATCGAGATTGAGTAAATCATTAATATTACCATCGAGATTGAGTAAATCATTAATATTACCATCGAGATTGAGTAAATAATTAATATTACCATCAAGATTGAGTAAATCATTAGTATTACCATCAAGATTGAGTAAATCATTAACATTACCATCGAGATTGAGTAAATCATTAATATTACCATCGAGATTGAGTAAATCATTAACATTACCATCAAGATTGAGTAAATCATTAATATTACCATCAAAATTGAGTAAATCATTAACATTACCATCGAGATTGAGTAAATCATTAATATTACCATCGAGATTGAGTAAATCATTAATATTACCATCGAGATTGAGTAAATCATTAATATTACCATCGAGATTGAGTAAATCATTAATATTACCATCGAGATTGAGTAAATCATTAACATTACCATCGAGATTGAGTAAATCATTAATATTACCATCGAGATTGAGTAAATCATTAATATTACCATCAAGATTGAGTAAATCATTAATATTACCATCAAGATTGAGTAAATCATCACTTGGTTTGATAGGTGATGCTGTGGGTGCAGCAGGGGCAGCAGTAGGGGTCACAAATGGGTTATTTGACAATGAAGCAGTAGGCTGACTAGGTGATGCTCCTGTTTCTTTGGCTTTCTGTTCCTTCAAATAGAAGAGTACAATTTCTATTAAAATCAATACAACAAATTGATTGCATTTTCCAAAACTAATGTTAAGAAATTGATTGCATTTTCAAAAACTAATGTTACGAAATATTCAAACATTAAGATTCTCGCTATAAATGTATGCCAAGTAATGAGCTAAATCTGCCACATTTATGCTACTTTAACACAATACAAAGTGGTTAATTAAATCAGCCAGGACAAAGCACTTGGTATAACATACCATAGTGTACAATATATAACATTTACAGTGTTCAATATTTCATCAGTTTACAATCTTTCTCAGCTGTTATATTTCGTCATTAAACTATAATTCTGACTCATCGGGAAAGTATTTAAAGAACAAACACATTATTACTAAGAGAATTATGAAATCACAATTTACTGAAAGAAGAAAGAACTTTAAACAATTCATTCAATTGCAAAAACTGAAAACAACTGCAATAATGTTTGCAAAAAAACCAAGGTGTTCCAACTAACATAATTATGATGCTAAACCTTGCTGAAAGTACAAAACAAAATCAACCAAATATATAATATGAGAATGTGACGGTGTTTTCATTGTAATCTCTTCATTTATGTCAATACATGTATATCTGTTTAAAACACTTGGGAGTTTCGTGTATAAGAAATTAGGGCAAAAATTCTCCATAATAGAATGTATTAAAACTTTGGACATTATTTCATGCATAAACTAAGCATGAAACTTGCAAACATCATAGGTCTGTGTGTTTGTCCAGGAGTTATCTTCCCTAGAATATGCACTATAGATGAATCTTAGTTTTAAGGAAAGATAACTCCTAAACAAGCATGCGATCACTTAAAGACTAATAATATGTTTTTTTCTGTTTGTAACAAAATGCTGTACATATACAAAGTTTGAGCAAGTTGTATTATTAGGAAACTGTTTACGTAAATCCACAGCATACACATATAAATATGAAAATAAATTCCATGAACACTAGCAATTCAAACTACAGCCAGTAGAAACTTGAGTCTTAACTGTTGGTTTGTATGGAAAGCCATTTTTGGGAGGCAATATTGATATTTAAATGAATGAGATGACAATGTGAGAATACCTCATAATGATCATGCAACCAGAGGAAAATGTCATACTTATTAGCGGTAACTCATATAATTTATTTCAAAATCAAATTTTACTAAAACCCATACTAAAACTGCTCAGATTTAATTGGTAATAAATCAATCAATTCCAATAAGTGGCAACAAAAGCTGACTGGATTGATTGGAATCCCTAACCTGTCTCAAGATTCTCAAAATCTGCAGCCACTTTGAGTTTGTTTTGATGTGCATAAAAGGCAAAATAAGAGTTGTGAAGTCTTGTCTCCTCAGTCACCCTCTGTGCCAATCCTCAAACTGCCTAAAGATGGCCTCAGTTTCCAACATCAAGATAATATCATGCATAATCAACTTTATTTATACTTTCCCTATCATCAAACACTTATTATCCTTTTTTACTTTTATTTAGATTTCCTACTTGACATTTTCCAAATTTTTATCCTGCTTGACAAGATTACAAATATTTCTATCATTTTCCAAACTTATCCATCATTTTTCCACTCAATCATTTTTCCACTTAACCAAAGTACATTTTCCTCTGATCACATGACCATATTTCATTGATACATACCATCAAATACACAGGATTATAAACCTAGCAACACACATTATATGTTTATATATATTTAATACACAAAAATCAACCAAATCATAAAACATAGGTGAATCTAGAACAACTACATACACATGTGGTTGTTATGGAAACGTTATCACCATAGCAACCCTAACCTGACACAACACCCCTCATCAACCCAGACACAACAATCCTCATTATGAATACAACAATTGTATGCATGCAAAGCATCGCAAATATTGGCCACTTTCCTTCTGCCTTGTGCATCACATTTTCCTCCAAAACAAATGAAGTTTTTTTTGCATTACATTAAATTTTTCCACATCAATTGTCGTCGCTTTTTCAATATATTATTTCGGTCTGAATGCCCTTAAATGTCAATGTAAACCATTCATCAAACAACACAATGTTACAAGGACTTAACATACTAACAAAATTGTTTACAAGTATTTTAACCTACAAATAAAATATGAAAACATGTAAACTCAATTCAACTTAAACTACAACGAGTGAAGGAGACAGAGAGCGTGATACCTCTGGTTCGTCAAATAATAGGTCAGCAACTGTAGGGAGGACCTCTTTAGGGGCCACCTTTAATAACAACACAATACTTTATATAACATGTGACCATAGCACACCGTGAATACTTAATATAAGTGAGTTAAATACACTGTTATAGTATTCTGTCTTGTATAAGTATAAAACCATCAGTTATATGAGATCTACTGATTGTTTGGAGAAAGTAAAGATAACTTTGCAGTTTAGTAAGACACTGTGTACATAAAGAAACGCACATGTTACATTTTCTCTGTCTGGGGTACATGTTAAACCGGTCATTTTGGACAGTCTGCCATTGTCTTCCTGTTCTACATATATTAGTCATTTTTGTGTCCACTTGTTCTCAGGTATCTCTGCTTTAGTTCTTCAACTGTATTCACACATGACTCTTATCTGATTGTTTTTAAACACAAATTGTTAAAATAGGATTTTCTGGGAAATAACGCATTCAGCAATTTCTTCCTAGAATTCTTGGCTGAAAAGTTAAAGTTTTGAAACAGAGTACCGAAACAACTTTAATGTGTTAACAATCAGAACACACCAAACTCATTGTACTGCGTGGATTTCGGACAAAGCTATAGGCTGACATGTACTCCTTTGGAGAAATGTTACATGTGTGTTTCTTTATGTACTCAGTGTAGTCATTCTTTTTGACCTTTCTATCAAGGCTAACCCATAAGTGTAAGCACTTTTTTTAAATGTGTCCTGTGGTTTTTGCGGAAGAGATACAAGGAACTGGGTGCAATACCCTAGCTCATTCCGCATTGATTCTTGTTTCTTTAACCTGCTTGGTGTAAAGCACCAATACACACAAGACTACTTCTGAGTCACCAACCAGTTCATCTGAGTTGGGTGGAAAACACAGGAAAGCATTTCTGAAATACCCCGGTCGAGATTCGAACCAGGGATCTGTCCATTAGTACACAAGACCATTACCAACTTGATCGCTGTATCACTCAGTTTTGCATTTATTAATCATAAAATGTGTTACCAGTGTTAGACAAACAAGCATAAAGTGACAGCGTGAAGAAATATGTTTGAAAACAGGTTAACTAATTACAATTATCAGATTATTAGATACCTACAAATGTTGATGGAAAGTCAATGAAAAGGTCATCTGTTATGATAGTTAGACACATCTCTGAATATCTTACGTTAATTATATCACAATAAATTACAGCTTCGGATATAGTGTATCTATATATAGATATTTAAGAGTAACAGGTACCTGTGGTTCAGTGGTTGACAGGACATGGGCCGCATCCTGTGGGGTATCGTCCCCTAACAAATTCTCCTCCTTTGATAAAGCGTAGGGAAAGAATAAAAGTTTGCCCAGTAATTTTAAACAGAACTAGATCTACTTTAAGGAAGGAATACAAAATATATTCGCATGTACAGAAAATTTTAACAAAACTGAGATATGGAGAAGATAGATACGGTGTTACATGTGTACTAAAGTATAAGAAAGTATAAATGGATAGATATTTTGTGTCCGTGTATAGAACTACTTTATTTATATTCCCGAGGTACATAATGATCACCACAAAGCAGGACAAATCAACATAAAACAGTTAAAACCTTGCAGATTTCACTCCCAAAACATCGGTACAAACAAATCCAGTTACAGCAATATTTGCCCACACACAATACACCATATTCCCTTATAAAGCAGTATTATTATAAGCTTATTGTATTATATAACCCAGAGGAGAGTGGTGATTGTATGTGTCAGGTACGTGCTATGTATGTGTCAGGTACGTGTCGGGTACATGTCATGTATGTGTCATGTATGTGTAAGGTATGTGCCATGTATATGTCGGGTATGTGTCATGTATGTGTCAGGTATGTGTCGGGTACATGTCATGTATGTGTCATGTATATGTCGGGTATGTGTCAGGTACATGTCATGTATATGTCGGGTATATGTCATGTATGTGTCGTGTATGGTCATGTACGTGTCATTTACGTGTCATGTATGTGTCAGGTACGTATCATGTATGTGTCATGTATGTGTCATGTATGTGTCATGTATGTGTCGGGTATGTGTCATGTATGTGTCAGGTACGTGTGGGGTACAGGGGTTAATCAGTGGTGATGATGCAGTATCTAGCTAGTTATCTACCTGAGGTTCACTTGTGAACATGTCTACGACTGAAACATCCTGTTGTCCCTCCTTCAATACAATAAGGTCCAAGGTTAATATTTACCATCAAACTCTCCATAACAAACAGCATAGTTAATACATTCATAAATCATGCAAATAATATACTCATGTACATAGTACTCCATAAATACCAAACATGGTGTCAATTACATGTTTTATCATTAATCATACAGTAATTCTATGAAACATATACCATTACCAGTCAGCCCAGGTACATAAAGCTGTTACTTTAAGCAAAATACAGAAGTAATTGATACAACTCAATATATGACATGTCTGTAGTGACCCTAACAGAGCAACAGAGAAATGCTCCGTAGTTTATTCCTTAAAACTTTGACCATGACCTTACACTTGGAAAATTTTGTAACTTAACATAAATTTAAAGTTTTTAAAATTCTACCCATTAGAATTTCAGGGAAGGTCCTACTGAGGCATAATGCCCATTCATGAAAATGAGTTGCATGTCCTTTTCAGGTGCCATTAGCATACATCCCTACAGCAAAACTCTGTTTCAAACATGGTTCTATTGTTAAAATTCAGCTTATGAAACTTAAAATGACCATAACTTTGTAATTTCTTTGAATTTTTTCATCAAATAACTCTTATTGTCTGCAGAAAAAAGCATTCTTTCTCGTGCAGCATATCCGGAATTCCGGAATAGTAGGACTCCTGGTCAATTTAAAGTTATAAACTTTCACCCATTAGAAATCAAAATGGTTAACTTTTACCCATTAGAAGTTATGCTTACATGTAAGTATGCCCTAAGTATGCAATATTAAATATAGGATCCATCATGAGTAGTCTTTGGGGATCAACATTTTTTAAACAAGTTTAAGAAATGTTAATCCTATAGACAACGAGCATCAGATTCTTTTTATCACATTACTAAAGTTACAGAGTCAAAATAACGTCAGAAATAATGAATTTAAGCTGACGACGTTATTTTTTTCGCCGAAAACCTGGAGACGTCACACATTTGTTATCACACACGTTGGAGAACACTGTTCCGTGACTTGTTCTCACATGAAAGATCAGGGTATTTATGTGATAAAGACGAGTTATTATGCATTCAGTATAGATTGTTTTATAATATATATAGACACTCAAAAGGTCATACAAGGTCATATATGTACATGTATGCTGATCTATATATAGAACGTCATCCATCGAGACATCATCACCCACGACATACAAAACATGCACATTGAAACATTCAATGCTTTAGTAGACAATATTGTTGTATATGTATTAGAAATGTATTTTAACAATTTGTATTAAAAGAAAGCTCTGGAGTTTTTAAGATTATATATATATTACCTTTGGAGAATTACTAGGAGCCTGTATATGCAAAGCTTATGCATTATATAAATATATATAAACATACATTATTCAGTCCCATTTTATGTGAGCAATAACTTCAAGTCTGAGGACATTTAATTCAGCTACACTATATTCCAACAGGGGTCCTACACATGGGAAATGAAAATCAATTAAACATAAATTGATAGAACTTATTTTATTTTACCCGTGTCGGACCCCTTTGTTGATTATCAGTAAGGAAGAAAAACAAATATCCACAATACATTAAATATAACACAAATATGAGAGTGTAATTTAGATTCATCATATGTAATTGAATTAGTAATGGGGAAAATAAAACTACAGGTAAGCAATGGCAGCCAGTTAGTACACTGAAAAGCACATGTAAATATATGATGTAACAGTTGTCTCAGGACAGGCTGTTCAATATGCAATAAATGGAGAAATATTGGATCACATAAACATGATAAAGGAAAGAATAATGTAGAACTAAGACTTGTATCAGTATGGCTTGGTATTCCAAAACATTATAATTGGTACATTTGCTTTAGAACTAAAGTAAACAGATTGAGACATATGCCTCTCCATTACCATGCCTTGAACCTTTGACCTCAAACCAACATGGTTTTTATCAAGTACAAAATGATTTGCTCAAATGTTCTGTAGGCTAGCACAGTTCCTGCACTTCAAACTTATAGAAGGGAAAGTCCTCATACAATTGTTGGTGCATATCATTTAGTTGTGGTCCAAATGTGTGCACAAACATTTATATGATATATAACATATATAAATTGGACTTTAAAGGAAGTGACTTTTTGTTTTCACAATGCTTAGTTATACATTATTCTTACATAATGATGCGTATTGACTTAAGCCTGGCAAAAATGATGCATAAAACAACAGTTGGGTAGATCAATAAAGCTTACAAGCTACAAAATGTTCAGTTTCTGATTGTATCTCGTGCAAAATGTTCAGTTTCTGATTGTATCTCGTGCTACAAAATGTTCAGTTTCTGATTGTATCTCGTGCTACAAAATGTTCAGTTTCTGATTGTATCTCGTGCTACAAAATGTTCAGTTTCTGATTGTATCTCGTGCTACAAAATGTTCAGTTTCTGATTGTATCTCGTGCTACAAAATGTTCAGTTTCTGATTGTATCTCGTGCTACATAATGTTCAGTTTCTGATTGTATCTCGAGCACATTGATTATTCAGATAACTGAACTTATAATAAACATTTAAAATTTCAGAAAACTAAGCAGCTACCTTAAGAGACTGAGTTAAATTTATTTTTGGATTTTATCATTTTTTTATTTTATTTTTAGAAATACCCGTCTGAATGTTACAAACAATATATCACAAACTCCCTGAAACTTGCAAGTAAAAATATAGGAGTAAAAATATGGATGTAGCGACAATTCAAAGACTTCAATACAATAACATTGTAACTATAAACATAAAGAGGGTAGTTACAGCATTATTACATTGAGTGATTGCCTTATATGGTAAATATACCTTTAACTGTTGTAGTTGTTTACTTTCCTCGTCTAATATTCGTTTCTTCTCTTCGTCCGAGACTTGTATAGAACTATTACTGGCAATCTGATTCACAGCAGAATTAAAGCCAGATGGTCTGTAAACAATACATACATTTATAGTATTATTATAGTCCAGAGAATTTGAGTAATCGAGTGGTCCCAGGTTCAATCCCCGTCAGCGCCACTGCTTAATTTCTCTGAGCAAGAAAAACCAAAAATGCTCCACTTGACTAAGGAGTGAATTGGTACCTGTGAAGGCTTTTTTTGTACAACCACGTTCGATATTCCTGGGTGCCGTATCTTGATGTTGGCTACACACAAACCACGAGAGAAATTGCCTACCCAATGAGACATGAACGCAGGTTTCCTTAGATAACCCCATGACCAGGGAAGTTGAATTTCAAAGAGTGGCTGAATTGCTGAAAGTGGCCCTTAAAACTGGTTATTTAACTGAATTGCTGAAAGCGGCCCTTAAAACTGGTTATTTAACTGAATTGCTGAAAGCGGCCCTTAAAACTGGTTATTTAACTGAATTGCTGAAAGCGGCCCTTAAAACTGGTTATTTAACTGAATTGCTGAAAGTGGCCCTTAAAACTGGTTATTTAACTGAATTGCTGAAAGTGGCCCTTAAAACTGGTTATTTAACTGAATTGCTGAAAGCGGCCCTTAAAACTGGTTATTTAACTGAATTGCTGAAAGCGGCCCTTAAAACTGGTTATTTAACTGAATTGCTAAAAGCGGCCCTTAAAACTGGTTATTTAACTGAATTGCTGAAAGCGGCCCTTAAAACTGGTTATTTAACTGAATTGCTGAAAGTGGCCCTTAAAACTGGTTATTTAACTGAATTGCTGAAAGTGGCCCTTAAAACTGGTTATTTAACTGAATTGCTGAAAGCGGCCCTTAAAACTGGTTATTTAACTGAATTGCTGAAAGCGGCCCTTGAAACTGGTTACTTAGTAAGAAGATTGTTGCTAAGTAAGAAAGTCGTTGCTAGGTAAGAAGATTGTTACTAAGGTTACTTACTTTGGAGGTGGTGCTACTGCTGCTGTTGCACCTTTCTTTCCTTCCAAAGATTTCAAATGTTCTTCTAGGGCATCTAATAAACTTGCAGGAGCCTTAAATAAACAGGTTTTACATTAAGTACATAGTAAACGAGTTTTCATGGAGGCTTTGTTAAAGAGTACAACATGAGTGTAACTATGAAGATGAAAAGACAACTACTGTCTATATGCCGTATGAGAAGTTAACTAACAAATGATATTAGTTACACATAAATACATTCAAAGCACAACTATAATTACTATAATTAACCTCATTAAAACAACTAGATAAACCAGGGGAAGGTAGGGACCAGGGTACTGTTTTATCAAAGCACTTACGATAATCTTAAAGTTACGCTCAAATTTTTAACTTATGTAATTCAGCAACAGTTGCGAATTGTGGTAAAGAGGTCAATAATATTAATGCATGCATTGATTCAAACCATATAATAATGTTCCTAATGAGTATTTGTTCAAGAATTATAAAGAATATAAATGTGTGCATAACTTAATGATTTCTGCAAGTGCTTTGATAAAACAGTACCCTGTTTATAAATTCTTCCAAAAGATAACAGTGGTTACCAAAGATCAATGAAATAGTTTAATACCCTTGCCTAAGATGGAAGCATCATTTATACTTTATTAATTAAGAAGTTAGAAGTCAAAGACAATGTTAAAGTAACATTAAGCCATGTAATATTATAAAGGCATGTTCAGTGACTCAACAAGATTTTATACATCAAGGCTATCACCAACTATTCTTTCTCAAATATATCAACATACCATCAAACCAAACAGCACTATGATCTTAAAAACTTTAAATATTTCACGTACATGGAGAATTGGGGAACAAAAAACACTGAAATTATCATCTAAGTTTACTTTTAAACATAGAACATGGTCATAATTACAATGCTGGCAAATGTCTTTTGATATAAAACTGACAAACTTCAATTTTGACCAATAAAAGATTTAGGTAAATAAAAAATCTTCAAAATTTGAACAAGGTACAGAATGTACTATACACAATGGAACAATTAAAGTATATGATATAAAATCAGTCAGTAACATATTGTGTAATATATGCAACTAGCCAATCAGAATTCCTGTCACATCTATATAAACAACTAGCGATAATGTTTGTCAAAAGTTACTGGTTATATTAAACATTACGAAGCCAAGACAACTCGCTGGTACAATAAAAACTTGTGCTCATATTGAGAATTTGTTTCAGCCAAAACAATGACACAATGTCATAAACTATAGTGGGCACATTGATAATTCATCCAACTGTATCAACAACACTGGACACATGGTTTGATTTAAAGCATTAGTTATATAAATACATAGAACAAAACTAATAGATGGACACTGTATAAAGTGCAAGTTCTTGGCAAATACTTTATACAACATCAATAATCACTATAGGACTGTTGGTTCGCCATCCTGTCGTCCTCTAGCATAAGTAGCAATTAGGGGTTAATTAAATATTTCGCAAGTTTTCTGTAAATCTTATTAAGTAATAACCAAGAAATAACATTTTTAAAGTGTCAGTTTATAAGTTTTGCTCAGTTTAGACACATTAAGAAAAACATAAATGTTCACTATGCAAGCCTGAAAAGCTCCCAGGTGAATAATAGAGAAGGAATGTTGATCAGTTATACTGAGTAATAAAAGTCTTAAATGCTATAAGCAAACAAGTCTGTCGTTAACAGCAAGTCGAGAAATATTCAGCATTTTATCTTACTGCCTAATACTGATATTTACCCTCCCTTTCTGCTCTAGTAACTGAAATCCATAAACAAGGTAAGAGGTCACATAATTATAATAACAAATCACTTGTATGTTGGTAAGGACTGGAGTGATGGTCAGTTTCTTCCCCCACCCAGAACTTCTCAAAGGGGGATGAAACTGACCGAGGGAAGACAGGGTCTGTGACCCCGGTACTAACGAGGCATACATACAGTATATTAGTAGTAAAATACACACAGTGAATGCTACCTTATCAAGAGCATAAATTAACTATACTAAGTAAAGCATGTGTCACATCAGCTGCATTACATTACTCCCGAAAATAAAATTAAAATAACATCCAGACTGCAGACAACATTGCTTACATCACAGTCCTACACGCCAAGTGAATGTAGTAGAAATATGTAATAGAAATAATGGTGGGAACCGTAAATCGCAAGCAAAAAGCGGAAGTCAACATGTGAGGAATTTGGTTTGCAACATTGCGTTCATTGTACAGCGCTAATACTTTGTTATGTAATCGTAGGACCGTCGTATGGTTGTCGCTTGGAACACCAGTGATTTCCCTAAAAGGTGCCTCAACAGGTGATCGTAGACCGGTGTACAGCTGTCGCATGGCTGATGTGACACAGGATTTACTATGTAATTATACATGCATATCGTGGTAAACTAAAGGAATACATGTTTTTGAATCTTCTATTTAAAGGTATACAGCATTATAAGCATAAATATTACAAATATATAAGTCCAGTGTAAACAAGTCAAAGAGCTTTCAAGGCTACATGCTTGTTAATTAAAGTCTCTTGCATCCAAACAAATTTATCAATGTTCACCACTCAAACAAATTTTCTATAATAATTCAGCACAAACATGAAGCTGTCTAAGTGGTCTACATATATCAGAAACATACAGGTAGCTGGTTGAGGAAGTGGAGACACAAACACCACCATCCCTGATGGTAGCTTTAACACAAAGCCTTCATCCTTTACATATGTACCATATGAAACATTACACCATTATAGTATGTACAGGTGAAATCACAGAGACATTAGTTAATGATGAGCTGACCAATGCACCTATCAATGTATTGACCTACTGTGAACAGACATACAATCAAATTACAACAAGTTATTCCTCATACACAATTTTTACTTTGCCAAAAAAGAGCTGCAACTTTTGAAGCCCAACTCTGCTACTGTGAGCATGGGACAGAACTTGGGTGTTTTCCCAAAATCAATGAAGGTACAAACATCTTTATGTCCAGTATGTAATTCACTGGGGCTATTTAACATTGCCCTCTGACCATGGTTTAACCCCCCTCTCTCTGGACAGTCAGGAATCTCTCCCATTACCCCATCCACCATGTTATCCACATAAGGTCAATCTATTGGCAGGTGCATTACATAAGCATCACATAAAATAATGATTATACATTTTGTATATATGCATAAATAACTAACTAAGATGTTAATTGTGTCTTTCAAAGGTAAAGTTATTAGTAAGCAAAGGTGTGGCCTCCCCAGGGTCTGTAAGTAAGGTGTGGCCTCCCCAGGGTCTGTAAGTAATTGTAAGCACATAAGTCATATTATAGTAACCAATGAAATGCTCTCTTGCAATACAAAAACACACATAAAACTGCCTATTGTTGCTATGGATTGAAATCAAGGAGCATAGCATCAGTATATGGAAGCTTTCAATCATTTACCGGTGGAAAGTTTGCATACTTATCGCTCACATTGTCTCATTGTTCAGAAATGGTATATAAAGCATTGTGTACTTAGTCTTGTAAGCGCTTATCACGGTGGACTAATAAATAGAGGATATTACATGAGTGTCTTTCCATATTGAATTTATGAAACAAGTTGAATAAAATAATAAAATGCGAGGCTCTGCCGAGCATTTTATCAATTTTTTTCAACGAGTTTTATAAATTCAATGTGGAAAGTCACAAAATAATGTAATGTTCTTCTTATCACATGTTAGCCGAAACATTAAATAGCTACTTATTTTTCACTATATTAAACGCGCATTTTGACGACGTCGCCTATCCTTTGAATGACGTCGCGTGATAGCTTTATTACACTAGTGTATTATCAAAAATAAATTATGGCTTTATTACGCTACCGAGACGTCAAACATGTGATAAAGAGCAGTATTGAACAACTAGTTGGTCAGTACGAGTAAATAAAATTAAATTTAACAAATTATAGACCAATGTGCATTATGTACACAGTACACAATAGATGTACACAACTCATGAATTGATTGCTGTATTACTCCGGACTGACTGTGAATTGATTGCTGTATTACTCCAGACTGACTGTACCAGCACTAATGAAAAGTTTAACATGATGACCTATCATGACCAGTCATATTTCAGATTTAGCAGTGTAAGAGTATCTAGACCAGAATATACCAGACCAGAATATACCGGTGCTTCTAAACATCAAACTGTATGTGATGTGCTCTCTGTAATATCAACATTTTAACCAACGTAATGCTTTCATAAAATGGAACAGAGTAATAAGATAAACAAGAGCACTGCCTACGAGTGCTGGACGCTTTCTTGTACTTGATAGTACCCTTCCTCATCTGTGAGTAAAACTTCTAAGAGTAACAAGGGCAGATAATTGTAGGTCACAGTGTGACCGACCCTGTCAGTATGGTGAATAATGGTGAATAACTATGTTGAGTTTTAAGTGGATACCTTTGATAGTCTATGAGAAAATGACTCTGACAAAAAACTTAACCAATACAAACACACAGACGCTGATGCAGACGATTCGGTCACGACAATGGAAAGGAAAAGTCAAGCTTAAAATAAATTTTAAAACAATTTTTAAAATTTTTAACAATGAACGTCATGAAACTGGAAAGAACAACCTGAAGAGACCACAAGTCATAATTTGATTGCACCCACAGGTACCAGTCAGTGAGCAGTTATAGATACAGTCCCACAGGAACCAGTGACATTGTGGAAGGTATATTGATGACAGGTAGTTTTATCAATAATTCTATAATATTAATATTATTAATATATACAAAATAATAAATTTATAAATACCCTATGAGTTACAGTATATTTGTTTTATTACTAAATACTAAACAATTAATACTCATTTTACAATTTCTTCTATATTACAAATACTAACTCTAAACAACAAAGCCTCATGAAGAGCAAAACGTTAATTATGATTGTTGATATAAACAAAGTATGCTTCCCAATTAAAGAAATCAATGGACATTTGAGGAATGTATGAAGATAAGATGATACATGTTGAGTTAAGTTATCAAATTTCATCAGATATTAGAATGACTATAAAATATTACAACTTGCAAGGAAACTATGAGATTGAACTCTACAGAGATTAGAGAGAGTTAAGGCAGTTAGAAGATGGTTAACTATGCAGACACATGAAATACGGTCTACTTGCTAGTTTTGTGTAACACATACTCAGATATAGGAAACATCTATGAACAAATTAACCCCAATAAGAAGCACATTTCTACAGAGAACAATTTATTTTCTACAGTAAAATTTATTTTCTTGAGCGTGACATGTCATTTTCATGTATGCAGATCGATACCAACAAATAAACAGTATCCCATGTTGACAAGCGATACAAACGATAACTTACTCGCTCGGCTTTGCCTACTAGACCCTGGGAAGGTAACAGAAAAGTTTATAACAAGGTGAAGCAGTAAGAATGACTATAGAGTTATAATTACTCAGTCAGTCAATACAAGATATCTGCCATAACCAAAGTGATATAAGTTTCACTAATTTGTGAATACCAACTTGTTAATTTCACTAATTTGTGAATCCCAAATGGTTGTTTGCCCAACAAAATACATGCATTACAATACCATAGAAACAAGAAATATTGCAATTCCACAAGAACCAGGTTTTCATATAAAATGTTGACACCCACCCACCCAACAGCTCCCATAATATGTCAATTTAACAACCCTTTCTTATTATGATAATTTTTAGAACAACTCTCTTCCTGTGGAAAACCTGGTATATTACAAACTAAATCAATACATTTTTCACATCCTAGTAAAAGAAACATAATTTCCCACCAAGCAGCTCTATTACAGAAACACATACAGTGCAACATCTCAACAGTAACACCAACTTTCAGCAACAATCCCTCTTTACAACCCACGTAGATCTCAGAAATCAAATTCACTAGAAATTCACCCCCCCCCCCCCCCCCCCCCCCCCCGCGGCAAATACCATCGCCAAACAACAGACAAAATATGCATCTCCTCATGATGTTATACTGGTGAGGTTACACTGTATGTCATCCAAAATAAGAAATACAGGAATAAACATAATATCAAGCACCATCAAAATAGACTACACATATGTTTCATATTCACTAACATTGTTAAATTCTAATAAAATATGTTTTGTTAGTCTAATCTGCCAAGAAAATATTAAGACTAAAATATTTTCATAAAGAGATTCAACCGAGGGCTATAGATAAAATCTTACATGACTATTAAGCTAAGTCACTACAAGTTTATATCTTGTTGGCTTTACCATAAAATAATTTTACTTCAGTTACAGAAGTCAAGTGCCATATTCTTGAAGTCCAACTAACAGTATTTCACTTTTAAAAAACTACTTGGTCATATTTTCATGACATTGGACCAATCAGGCCTAGAACTAGGGTTCATCTGAAGTGTCATGTTTGGGAGCTATATGAGGACATCTTGAACAACTTTGTTATTTGGGGACCTGGGATCAACTTAATTCTATTTAATATGTTCTGTTAGTGAACCTGAATTCAATCAAACAACTACCAGCACAGGTATATATACAATACTGATACAATACTGATATACATGTATATAAAGGATCAACCCTTTCCTCAGTTGGCTGCAATGATTCAAATAAAAGACTTCACAATATAGCTCCTATATGAGCATAGGACAGTTCACCAAGACATTGTGCTCCTATATGACCACTGGACAACTCACCTTTGCCAAGTCTGGAATGTCTCCTTTGTCTATACCAACATTCTGAAACAGTCAAATACAGATCACCACATCAACACAATAGGCAGACGAGATTATAGCACATGGTGCAATAAATTCACCCGGAAACCTTCATTTTTATATTCATTTATTTAAGGTCGATTGTGAAACAAGTTTTTCCAACTTATATTAATCACTCTTGACACATCATTGCTGATGTTATCCATCGCCACGAGGGTATGAGAGAAGAGAAGACTGTTTTACTTTTATGCTGAGCGTCTAACCAGGAAATTCCTGGTACTATTTTTATTTCGTCTTTGGTATGATGCTAATTGGGATCGAACCTGGGACCTCGTGCACTTGAAGCGGACGCTCTACCACCAGGTTATCGAGGAGGTGGTTGGAGATGTATGAATAGAAACCTTCAACTAATCAACATTCCTGGACTGAATCATAACCAGTACTAACTTACTTTTCCACTAGAAACCAGCAACTTCTCCACATAAGGATGAAAAGCGACCCATACAGAGCCTGCCAACTGTTTGAGAGATGTACATAACAAAGACACTGCTATAGAAAGTTCCCTTACCTCTGCTACTTTGAGAAACTCTGAGACCTTGTCCATCCGTACTAAGAACTTTTTATAAATATCTAATGCTTCCTTACACTGTTTCTTATTCATATCAAAAAATTTCTCTGAAATAAAATCAAATCAATTAATTACACCAACTAGAAATAATCAGAATAGAAGCATCAGTGACAACTAAATTCCCCCCCTTGAGGGTAAAAAGCCAATGTGCTGTGGATACCTAAGGAGCCAGTGTAACAGACGACTAAAGCCTTGATACCACTGAGCATTTTTTGACTTGGCGATGTACTACTGATTGAAATTAATCAGCATTCAGGACATCGGGAACAGGTTCCTTGTGGTCTAGGGGAAGCTTCTGTGATGTCACGAGACAGTTTGTGATATCAGAAGGAATTGTGATGAATTGGGTGGTATCAGAAGTAATCTGGAGAACATCGCCAATTTGGAATTCCTCAGTGGGCTTTAAAACTTTATGACAAGGACAGGTAATGTAAAGTAAGCTGAGCAGACACATGCCTGAAAGAAGACTATAAATAGGACTGTTACCTTTTACAAATATTCATATGTATTCATAGTATGAAGTAGATATAAGTGAAACTCTATCTTTCTTCACATACACGAAGGAAGTTATGAAACTAATGTTTGTACAAACAACTCCAAGAGTAGTTATTAACTTACCTAACAAATTTATGGTACCATCATTATAACAAGCAAACAATCGTATAAGGTCTTTGAAGAGTAACATAAAAGATGCATTTATCACACCATTCGTCAACTCATTAGCTGTACACTGAAAATATAAACATAATCATTATATCTATGTTCACTAAAGTCTAGTATAAATTGATAATATCTATGTTCACTAAAGTCTAGTATAAATTGATTATATCTATGTTCACTAAAGTCTTGTATAAATCAATTATTCAGGTCAGTCACTTGTGTACATGAACATTGCAATTTCTCTTCTTAAAAGACGATGACTGACAGGTGTGTGTGTTTTATTACACTTGCAATTAGCGACCCCGTGTCGGCGATTAAGGATTGATGACACATAGTTAATTGTAATTTTAGTGGACCAGATAAGACTTGGACATGTTATGTACAAAACAGGATTAACAATTTTGTTTTTAGGAGTACTCAAATTCTGATTTTGCTATTCGATAATCAGACCTTTGAACGAGTACCCGATACTCGTTGCCATCCCTAATTTTAATTGATATTATGTGTATTAGTATGTAGCTTAGTGAATAAGGTATTGGTTTTCACTGCATTTTCTCAAATTAAAATGTTTAAAACAATAAATACAATGTTATGATATTGCAATGTTTGTATACAAGTGACAGACTAGAGTAAACAGTTCCCCACCTTCACCATGACAATGTGCAACATTTATATACATCATCTCTCTGGTGTACCCAGGTGTACTATATTTAATCCCATTCATTATACATATCTGGTAACATTAATAAAGGGCATGTCATGCCGAGGTTTTGTTTACATATATGTTCAACCCATTGTCATTGACAAAGTGAAATAAAAACATTCATCACTGATTTCATGATTACACACTCATGTTGCACATTTTCTTAAATACAATAGAATTGAGACAGAGACTTGTTTATTATAACTACCAGTATATATATATTGCACTTCGTGTTAGAGAGATTTCAAGCTTGATAGAAATATACAGTTGGCCCCATCTACAAGGTGTTAAATTGATATAGCACAAAATATTTCACCTAATCCTGACCTTTATGCATGAATACAATACAAGGTTTTTGCATTGAATATATAAATTTCCAGGAACAAATTGTGCAATATCGGTCCTTTAGATTAGCGTTGGTATGACACCCTGAGCATCTTTGTGATACTTCTCGCTTATGAAAACATACAACCAGGATTATATACCAGAAGGTCAAGAGTTGTATCGAATTATCTGTACTATAGCATACATTAATGAAGTATTATGTTTTCAGCAAGAGGTTGCTCAAGAGAGGGGGGGGGGGGAGTATTCTGGAGAGGTTGCACTGTAGAATATTTCAATTCCTAATCTATTTTGAAAGCCAACTTTTGTTATAGAAAGACTCAAGTACAAGCAGCTTCAACAGATGAGACATGAAATTCAATAGATTCATAATGAAAGTGTCGTGTGGGGAAGTAACGTGATAAAATATACTTACATCAAATTCTAATAATGCATCAATTTGTTTCTGTAGGATAGGTAATGTCTTCAATAACTGAAAATACCATAGCAACACAATCAATATGCATTAGAATGTAAGTAGAGTAGTAGAATATATAAGTTAGAAGTTACAGAAAGTAAAACATGGTAAATTGTTTACGCAAATTAGGAGCTAAACTAGATCAATGTATCAAATATAAGGCCGAACTTAAAATATTCTTGGTTTCCCCATCCCGACCCTAGCAGATTTAGAATGGGAAGGTAGGTCGGGTAAATATTTTTTTTGGAATTGTTTCAGTATCAATGGTCTAGACATACAAATAATGAAATTTAGAATTAACTCTAAGATGAAACAACCTAAAATTTAATGGTAAGAAAGAAGCCAGCAAACAAAAAATAAAATTTTCACTTCCAATTTTTAATAAAAAAAATATCATTTCAATTTGGGCAATAAAATACTTTGGGTAGGGCCCTTTTTAATTGGGTAGGTAGGGGATGGGGAAACAAACAATATTTTATTTTAGGCCTAAGGCAATAAGCAGAGAATACCAGTAATGAAATACAGTACTTCAAAAGGACTGTCAACAATTTGTATATTCCTATATCCAATTATCCTGCCAGACTATGTATTATGCGGACATTTGATTGACATTAGTTATACAATTATTACACTATTTGTACCTACATACACAAATTGGCACTTTTCTTCTATCATACACTTGCAAACATTAGGAATTATTCTTTATTTTTCAAGGAGAAGGGTCAAGGTCCTCATAAAGGGGTAAAATTGGCATGTATACAAACAGATGAACTTTTCTAGCAAGTTAAATTATCCCCGAACATTGATACTGTATATCCATCATCTATAATTGTATTTGCTCCCTGTAAACTCTTTTTTAAAAATTCTTCTATCTCAACATGGAGTCCAGACATTTCAAACAGATAATTAGAACACTTTATAATGAGTTTATTGGTGTTATTTCAAGATAATCATGTTAAGGTTGAGAAAGCTTCAACACAGACTCATTTAGTGTTTATTGAATGTGATTGGTATGTGGGCTTGATGTTGAGGTAATTTTAGTCTGAAGGGAATAGTTTCAATGATTTAGGGGTAAATTACAGCCTTTTTAAGGAGGAAATGGCACCTTATTTCTTCAATATATTCGCAACCTAAATACTAATATGTATAGTCTGTGATTAAACAAGGTTATTGACCCCAGACGATTCACATTGGAACTTGACCTAGATTTTATCGAAATAAATATTCTGACCCAGATTCACAAATTTCCAACACAAAATACAGTCTTCATTGCATACACAAGATTTGTCTATTATTGTACCTTGTGACCTAGTTTTTACCCCCAAATAATCTAATATGATAATATCAAACATGACCAAGATTTATTAGAGATAGGACCTCTAGTGTCCACACAGCAGATGGAGGAAGAGTGATCACAAAAGCTCACCTTGAGCTAATTATAAAACACTCAGACTCTTCAAAAGATTTTTTAGTAAGTTTTGTTTTTTCAAATCAAGCGCAGGTATTCTCAAAGCACCTGATGTATCTTTTTATTCAATTCATTCAAAGATTTTCTTTTCCTACAAAATGACAAATAAGCCAGCAAAAGTATGCCCACCACTTCTCTTGTAGGAGAATTTACGACTTAAAACAAGGAAATTTAACAAAATTGACGTATAAAACACAGACAGTAACAATGAATGATTCATTAATAGCATGAGACATTAATGGTAGATCCCCCACACACTATCTCATCGTGCTATGTTTTACCATCATCCAACTAATTAGTTTTAAAGGAAATTCAAGGAAATTTGGCAAAAAGCTTTTAACTGAAATGTACAATATTTCCGGGGCTAATGGCTTGCTCACTTACAAAACTTAACAAATAAATATGAATGCATGGAAAAAGCTGAAATTTCTTCAGACAAGTCAGCCTTGCAACTCAAATGTTACCAGAAGTCAGCTGAGCAGAAGCATGACTGAAAGAAGACAATACGGTTGTTATCAAGACTTTTAACTTAACAGCTATGTATATTTGACAGTGTTTACACCAGTTGAACTCACTTTCTCTGAATTCATTTGTCTTAAAAGACCATCATCCCTCCCCCGCTTCACTTTACAGAAATCAAACGCCATCAATCTATATGTGACAGCTTTCTCGTTCAGGTATTTGGCATATCGTCGGATAAATGTGGACATATCATAGCCTGAAAACAAAACAATACATAGTTATATGAGCAGTCATTATTGTCGGAACATTTATTCACAATTGCAATAAAATACAACATTAAGTAGTCCCTAGGTTAGAACATTGTCTTGAGAATTGAATGTTGCAAGTTTGACCTCCAGGCCAAAACAGACTCGAGTCAATACACACTAGGTATACAAGGGTGTTGCCAGAACTGGTCAGTCCTGAGTCACGCTGGAGACTGTATTTCAACCCTTCAACCACCTCATTCTGATGTTACAACCACAAGCAACCTAGTAGCAGAATGTTAATGAAATGAGTTATAACCAGTAGTACAGACCTTTCAAAACAAATTTGATAACAGAAACTAGTGATCAAGGGAAGCAACTCTTTTGTGCATTTCCTATATATTCTTCACCAAATAATTGCACAGGAAGAGACCGTTAGAAGCTTGTGTATTGAAAATCATTTCAATAGGTTTCATGCCTAGACATGTCACAACATTGTCAATATCTTACCAGAATCAATGAACAAACTGAAGACAAGCTATGATCACTAAGAGGTCTATTACTGTCTAACAGCCATATTGAACGAGCCTCATTGATTTCCAGTAAATCTGTCTGCACAACAAATAGTATAGGTGTCAACATGGTGAAGTTTCAGTAGAACATGATTGCACTATACCACGTGACATACTTGTACCACAAGTGAATGATGAGCATTTTATATCTATGATGTAATGTAAGAGTCTTAGTTAGGCTACATGCATGGATCCAGAATTTTTCTCAGGGGTCTTCTTCAGGAAGGGGTCTGACAAGCTATATTTCTGAAGGAATGTTCTGATCAGACTCCAAGCTGTGTCAAACTTGTGTAAATAAATAAGATAACCACACCTTTGTCGAAATTCCAGGTAGGGTCCAAACCCCAGTCCCCACCCCTTCTGGATCAACATAATGGAAATGTAATTGCAATACTCCAATAGCATTTCTTGTGCTATACTCCATTAGCATTTCTTGTGCTATACTCCATTAACATTTATTGTGCTATACTACATTACCGGGTTTGCGCTATACTACATTTATTGTGCTATACTACATTATGATTTCTTGTGCTATACTCCATTAACATTTATTGTGATATACTACATTAGCATTTATTGTGCTATACTCTATTAGCAGTTCTTGTGCTATACTCGAATAGTGTTTCTTGTGCAGTATCCCAATAGCATTTTTGTTTAGGATTTCTTGTGCTATACTCCAATAGCATTTTTGTGCTATACTCCATAAGGGTTTCTTATGCTAAACTCTAAAAGCATTTTTGTGCTATACTCCATTAGGGTTTCTTGTGCTAGTGTAACCAATTCAGTGAAATATTTTAAGATTTTAAACAGGTTCCAAGACCTGTAAGCCTGTGTTACACAATAAGTACTGCACTAACATTATAGTACCTGAGACAATGTGTTGTTTGTGCTTAAAAAACTGTACTCTTACCCATGTAAGAGGAGACTTTTGATCAACTAGTACAGTATCTAATATCTATCACATATAGTTACCTTGAACTCCCGTTTTGTCAATAAAACTTGCCAAGTTGAAAGAACAATTATTTGAAGCCAAGTACTGTGTAAATCTCTGAAAATAGATCAACAATACAATGTTATACAAGCATACACACATATGTTGGCAAGTAATTATGAGGAATCTTTCCTGACTCAGACTCAGACCAACAACCATCAAGTTGGATGTCATGACGATGTCCTAACCCACTATACCACAACACTGAAATGGTGAACAGATGCATCAGTGTAGCACTGATCTGTGGGTGACTGTATCATGAGCACCAATATGTGATTGAATAAAGAAAACTAAAGAAACTAGATGGTTACATACACACAGCGGCAGAATACGCTTATAAATGTGCAGAGAACACTGGACTAACACAACAAGGATCAAGCTTATCCCGAGATGTTAGAGAACACTGGACTAACACAACAAGGATCAAGCTTATCCCGAGATGTCAGAGAACACTGGACTGACACAACAAGGATCAAGCTCATACCGAGATGTCAGAGAACACTGGACTGACACAACAAGGATCAAGCTCATACCGAGATGTCAGAGAACACTGGACTGACACAACAAGGATCAAGCTCATACCGAGATGTTAGAGAACACTGGACTAACACAACAAGGATCAAGCTTATCCCGAGATGTCAGAGAACACTGGACTAACACAACAAGGATCAAGCTTATCCCGAGATGTCAGAGAACACTGGACTGACACAACAAGGATCAAGCTCATACCGAGATGTCAGAGAACACTGGACTAACACAACAAGGATCAAGCTTATACCGAGATGTCAGAGAACACTGGACTAACACAACAAGGATCAAGCTTATCCCGAGATGTCAGAGAACACTGGATTGACACAACAAGGATCAAGCTTATACCAGATGTCAGAGAACACTGGATTGACACAACAAGGATCAAGCTTATACCAGATGTCAGAGAACACTGGATTGACACAACAAGGATCAAGCTTATACCAGATGTCAGAGAACACTGGATTGACACAACAAGGATCAAGCTTATACCAGATGTCAGAGAACACTGGACTGACACAACAAGGATCAAGCTTATACCAGATGTCAGAGAACACTGGACTGACACAACAAGGATCAAGCTCATACTGAGATGTCAGAGAACACTGGATTGACACAACAAGGATCAAGCTTATACCAGATGTCAGAGAACACTGGATTGACACAACAAGGATCAAGCTTATACCAGATGTCAGAGAACACTGGATTGACACAACAAGGATCAAGCTTATACCAGATGTCAGAGAACACTGGACTGACACAACAAGGATCAAGCTTATACCGAGATGTCAGAGAACACTGGACTGACACAACAAGGATCAAGCTCATACTGAGATGTCAGAGAACACTGGACTAACACAACAAGGATCAAGCTTATACCGAGATGCCAGAGAACACTGGATTGACACAACAAGGATCAAGCTTATACCAGATGTCAGAGAACACTGGATTGACACAACAAGGATCAAGCTTATACCGAGATGTCAGAGAACACTGGACTAACACAACAAGGATCAAGCTCATACCGAGATGTCAGAGAACACTGGACTGACACAACAAGGATCAAGCTTATACCAGATGTCAGAGAACACTGGACTGACACAACAAGGATCAAGCTTATACCGAGATGTCAGAGAACACTGGACTGACACAACAAGGATCAAGCTTATACCGAGATGTCAGAGAACACTGGACTAACACAACAAGGATCAAGCTCATACCGAGATGTCAGAGAACACTGGACTGACACAACAAGGATCAAGCTTATACCAGATGTCAGAGAACACTGGACTGACACAACAAGGATCAAGCTTATACCGAGATGTCAGAGAACACTGGACTGACACAACAAGGATCAAGCTCATACTGAGATGTCAGAGAACACTGGACTGACACAACAAGGATCAAGCTCATACTGAGATGTCAGAGAACACTGGACTGACACAACAAGGATCAAGCTCATACTGAGATGTCAGAGAACACTGGACTAACACAACAAGGATCAAGCTTATACCGAGATGTCAGAGAACACTGGACTGACACAACAAGGATCAAGCTCATACCGAGATGTCAGAGAACACTGGACTGACACAACAAGGATCAAGCTCATACTGAGATGTCAGAGAACACTGGACTGACACAACAAGGATCAAGCTTATACTGAGATGTCAGAGAACACTGGACTGACACAACAAGGATCAAGCTTACACTGAGATGTCAGAGAACACTGGACTGACACAACAAGGATCAAGCTCATACTGAGATGTCAGAGAACACTGGACTGACACAACAAGGATCAAGCTCATACTGAGATGTCAGAGAACACTGGACTGACACAACAAGGATCAAGCTCATACTGAGATGTCAGAGAACACTGGACTAACACAACAAGGATCAAGCTTATACCGAGATGTCAGAGAACACTGGACTGACACAACAAGGATCAAGCTCATACCGAGATGTCAGAGAACACTGGACTGACACAACAAGGATCAAGCTCATACTGAGATGTCAGAGAACACTGGACTGACACAACAAGGATCAAGCTTATACTGAGATGTCAGAGAACACTGGACTGACACAACAAGGATCAAGCTTACACTGAGATGTCAGAGAACACTGGACTGACACAACAAGGATCAAGCTTACACTGAGATGTCAGAGAACACTGGATTGACACAACAAGGATCAAGCTTACACTGAGATGTCAGAGAACACTGGACTGACACAACAAGGATAAAGCTTATACCGAGATGCCAGAGAACACTGGACTAACACAACAAGGATCAAGCTTATACCGAGATGTCAGAGAACACTGGACTGACACAACAAGGATCAAGCTAATATACCGAGATGTCAGAGAACACTGGACTAACACAACAAGGATCAAGCTCATACCGAGATATCAGAGAACACTGGACTAACACAACAAGGATCAAGCTTATACCTAGATGTCAGAGAACACTGGACTGACACAACAAGGATCAAGCTCATACCGAGATGTCAGAGAACACTGGACGGACACAACAAGGATCAAGCTCATACTGAGATGTCAGAGAACACTGGACTGACACAACAAGGATCAAGCTCATACCAAGATGTCAGAGAACACTGGACTGACACAACAAGGATCAAGCTTATACCGAGATGCCAGAGATGTCAGAGAACACTGGACTGACACAACAAGGATCAAGCTCATACCGAGATGTCAGAGAACACTGGACTGACACAACAAGGATCAAGCTTATACTGAGATGCCAGAGAACACTGGATTGACACAACAAGGATCAAGCTCATACCGAGATGTCAGAGAACACTGGACTGACACAACAAGGATCAAGCTCATACCGAGATGTCAGAGAACACTGGACTGACACAACAAGGATCAAGCTTATACCGAGATGTCAGAGTTTTATATTGTTTCTTGTAATGTTTAACATAAAGTAGAGGGAGGGTATTTTTCATTTCCTTATCAACAAATATATGGAAAGTATTTGCATGTAGCACAGCCATTATTTCTGGAACTGTCTATCAAAGGTAATGTAACCAATTACTTGCCCATAAAATCCCAATTGCATCTCTTGAACAACTCAAATAAGCCGACAGACAAGTGGCTACATATTTTCTGACTACCAGGATTTTGTGAAAGTGGTTGTGGGGGTCCGACTTTGAGAAAATGTTGCAAAAATTGTACTTTGCATAGGAAAAAGATTTCAGAGGTAAGTTGCCAAGATTAAAATATTGCAAGATCATGAAAATGTGCTTTTTGAGTGGTTCAGAATATCGGACAAATGGGGTAGCTGGACAAATGCCAGCAGCTCAAACTGTCCACTACACTCAAACAGGAAACAATCTGAGCCAATGGAACAGAGGTTTTAGATTAAAGTAGGTTTACAACTTCAACAAATTTCTTGTCTAGACTAATATCCCAGTAATCAAATGATTAGTTAATAAATGGAGAATCCATACATACAGTATTTTAGCCAGATGGTAATGAATTAAATATTCAGGTATAAATCGTACTCATCATCAGTGAATGTTTCATACAGAACATTGGAAGTGTGTCTAGATGTAATCAAATCACAACGGAAACAGAGCATACAGAACATTGGAAGTGTGTCTAGATGTAATCAAATCACAACGGAAACAGAGCATACAGAACATTGGAAGTGTGTCTAGATGTAATCAAATCACAACGGAAACAGAGCATACAGAACATTGGAAGTGTGTCTAGATGTAATCAAATCACAACGGAAACAGAGCATACAGAACATTGGAAGTGTGTCTAGATGTAATCAAATCACAACGGAAACAGAGCATACAGAACATTGGAAGTGTGTCTAGATGTAATCAAATCACAACGGAAACAGAGCATACAGAACATTGGAAGTGTGTCTAGATGTAATCAAATCACAACGGAAACAGAGCATACAGAACATTGGAAGTGTGTCTAGATGTAATCAAATCACAGAGCATTTGACCAGAAATAATGTTTACATGATCAACTGTTTGAAGCTGATCAATGGACAAGCTGCTTCACTGTGAACTAGTTTTCTTACAGAAATCCGAGCGTTCTGCAATTATGTTTGTTTTATTTTTTGTTTTCATAAATAATATTTTGAATTGTAGTTGTACATATTTGAGAGTTGTACAGTGAAGAAATATTGATGACATGATAATTACATGATTATAAAGCATTGGTTCCAGGGAGAATTATAATATTTAGAAATTCAAATGCTCTGATTGAATACTGAAGTACCTTCAGCACTTTGATTTAAGTAGATTGTCACATTTTGTGTGTTACTATATACTGCTAAGAAAGTTCAATCTTTTAATTCCCTCTATTACTTTTAATGAGAGTGGTGTGTACAGATAACTGGTCTAAAACATGTATATATACAGTACATGCTTGACTTGTAGTTAATAAGTCTTTACTGATACCAACAATTCACAATACATTTGATAATTACTGTTATCTTCCTGTAAGGCCAGAGTAAACATATTACGAGATGATCATGCCCACTATAGATTATTATCACAGACACAACTGAGCTTATAATCATCCAACCAGCTTCACCAGATATCATATTACTCAAATATTGTCATTTTCTTTATAACACTGAAAAGTCTGAAATCTATCAAAAGGCAGCAAATGGGAATCTAATGCAAATCCCATAATCCAATGAAAACATTTATTGCCTCCCTAAGAAAACTAAGAATTATCTATAAGTAAATCTATGAATACAATATTTGGTGATAATAATTGATTGTCTTTGACTTGAATGAAACATTTCCTGTTCAACAATATTACAATTTGTGAAACTTTGATGACATTGGGAGTTGGATAATTGACATGAGCTTCATAGAATATAGAATGGCCTAAACTGATAGTCATACACCATATAGCGGTATATCAGCAATAATGTTACAACACACCCATGTTTCATAAGGTGCAGCTCGTTGTATGTCATGATATATCCTTTCTCAATATACAAGAAATACTTCATTCATGAATGCAGTATGTGTGCCAAATGCACCAACACAATGATGAGTAAAGTACATTCAGAATTATGCCAAGAACACAGTTTATTATTACACATAAAAAGAAACTTCAATGTAATGAAGATGGGCATTTATTGATGAAATTGGTCATTAGGATGCAAAACAACATGTAAGTAAAGGCAGCAGGAACATCACACCAAAACTCATTTCACAACCAGCTTGCCATTAAAGCTGACAATATACTGAATTATTCAAGTAACATAGGAAATGTGAAGGAACTTACTGGTCTAGATATATGAACGCATCTATAGTCATAGATAACAGCCAGAATTTGAAGGGTCTTAGAAAATGTTCAGAATATAAACAGACCTCAGACAGACATTGGACATTCCTGTAGGTATATACAGCCTGTGACCACCTTATTTAAGCAACCACCTGTTTTAAACAGGTAATCAGCCATTTCTATATGAAATATACCTGTATCAATCTGCTACCTGCTTTTAGTAGCCACTTTTCGTGATCCTAGAAAGGCTGCTTAGACAGGGTATAAAATACAGATATATCCTGTGTATACAATACTGGACAATTTTCTTTACCTGACAACATCAGAAATTGTGTTACAGCTGTGACAGTTGTTCTTAAGTAAATACAAACATGGTTTATGTAGTGTGTGTTTACAGTCATCAAGTGTTTACCAATAATTAAGACAGTATCAATTAATCAACCAGGGGATATGATGGTGTATACACCCTAACACAGAACACACACACACAGTACAGTCAGTCAGCCATACATACATAACATATCATACTGCAATATATATACAGTAAAATCTCGTTATCTCGAGGACCCATCGGGACAAGCCAAATGCTCGAGTTAAGGCAGGTGCTCGACATATCCGAAGTCAATGATGAATTGTTGTTATAACTAATTGTAGCTGTGTTTATATGAAATTTGCTCGAATTAGGCCGGTTGCTCGAATAATCGCTGCTCGTATTACCGAGGTTTTACTGTATATGTATTGTTTTGTACTGCAAATTAAACGTTCAAATTCTTACAGAGTAAACACACACTAAGTCTTATAAAGTGTGTTAGTTTCTTATCAACAACAGATGTAGAAACATATGTAAATCAGTTTAAACTGTGTTGGTTCCTTTCAACTCTACTGAAGGATGTAATTCAACAAATGTCAAACAAAATATATTCTTAATTTTGTACATTATTGCAGTAGTATTTCCTAGCCAAATGATAAAGGTCATTAACACATGAATTTCTACAACCACTTACACCAGTTACTGGTATATGTAGACCACCCACAGTTCCTGATCAGACCAAGGTGTACACAACCCACAGGAAGGCGAGCACTCAACTGAAACAGCCGAGCACAGAAAACAGAAATAACACCACAGACTGAATCACTCGGCCCAACACACAACTAGACAAGAAAATGAAACTAAGCCGCTGAAAGTCCAAGTTTCAGCTGTCAACAAGACTGCGTTCAATAAACGCTTATGCCCCCTGTGGAAGCCTTGTCCATAAATAAGTCCAAAATTAGGTCAAGGTGAAGGTCAAAATGGGGTCAGGTGATACAGGCATGTGGAGAGTGTTCATATACATCATCCATGCAAGTATGGAAGCTTTGTAGCAAGCCATAATGATGCTAGAAGAAACGGTCAATTTAGGTTAACCGGACGGACGGACGAACGAACGGACGGACGAACAAACGGACAGCTGAATCACTATATGCCTCCCGATCTATCAATACGGGGGCATAAAAAGGTAAAAGTCCAAGGCAGTTTGCCACATGGACATTCTACTGTATCTAATTTCTAACAAAACAATATAACTAAATGTTAATTACCTCATTTCCATAGTTCATGAGATTATGAATTGTAACCAATGATTTGAATACTATAACCCAGCTACCCTGTTGTGTTCTCTCTATAAGTAAGTCAGCCAGCTGAGGTATTGACACATTCGGCTCATTTGTACACTGTAATAAATCTGAAAATATAGAAGAAATCGTAAGTTTTACAAAAGTTATTAAACTAGACTTGTATTGATTGACATCATTTTGTTGTGAAGGTTTGACATAACAAGAGCACCCACTGTCGACTTTCTCGTACTTGATAGTACACTTGCTCATCTGTGAGTGAAAATTTTAGAAGTAACAAGGGCAGATAACTCATAATATAGGTCACAGAGTTACCAGCCTTGTCAGTATGGACTCCCCCTTGTAATGGTGAATAATTATGTTGAGTTTCAAATGGATACCTTGGATAGTTTTATCCATGCCAAATTGGCCAATGAACTGCAGAGGGAACCTAAGCATTATAATATACCTTGATTATTTATTATGTTTTTGCACCCGACTAGAACACTAATTATCATATATTATGATAGATCGTGTTAAATGCAACATTCAGTATAATGTAGCATGTTATGTTTTATTGTAAACATGTTTTTGTTAAACTGACTAGCAGGAAGGACTGGGGCTTGCCAAATTGTGTGGTATCTGAAATAAAGATACTATTATTATTATAGAATATAGAAAATACATGGAATGCGGTTCACAGGAAGATCAAGACATAATGAATACAGTCAAACTGGACCAAGTACAATAGTACAACACTTATAGTACTAACAAAACATATCACAGCTAATTGTCGCAGGAAGTCATTAAAACATAGTTAAGAGTCCAATCACTTACTACTGAACAAGTTACATATTCATGGAAATATCTAAATATATATACTAGCTATAAACATTTCTATCTAGTTTGTTCTAACCACAATGTAATACTATCTTCTCGAAGATCTTTTTAGAGAAATATTAATTTAATAATTAACACACAATCATACCTACACATTGACACACTCGCATATTGTAAACAACTGATTAATGTGATGTTTTGCCTGGGGGATTGTTCTAGTCCAACATTTATAATACTATGATTATGATTTATTGCTTTCTATAGTTTTCCAAGATGTGTGGCCAAATAATAAAGCCAATATTACAACTAAGGTTTTATCCATGTAGTGAATACAATTTCCCCTCTCAAAATGAAGTGTTCTTGGCCATTAAATGTAGACTGTACATTAATCACCTTGACCCTGCGAGAATACAGACCTGGTCTGGTATTCACAAAGCATCTTAAGTGAAAACTTAAATATTTTGACTTAAGTTAAAAATTTGTGCAGCTCACATGTCCCGCAATTTGAAAAATATTCCATGTTTTCTTAGTGATTATAATAGCTGTTTACATAATGCTTCGAACTATGTAAAATATTAATCATCTTGATTTTTCTTGCTTAGCTGATTCAATTTAGAAAATTTTAAGATTTTAAGAAATTTCTAAGTTTCCTGCTAAGATGCTTTGTGAATACCACCCCTGGTTCATAAGTAGTAGTAGTAGCTTATTACTGAAGTTAAAGATATGACACACTGGGATTTGGACCAGCAGTTGACACCTTCAGTGTCAGATAGCACCAAACAGTAGAGGTTTAAATCCCAGAACAGGTGCATACTATTTAAAATATTCTTCATAAACTGGAACAGCAGGTCAGAGCTAAGTACTAAGAATTCCTAGACTTAAATACAGCATGATTCATCTGTTACCATGGTGTTAGATCAATGCACTTGTTGCTATGGACATATTCTGTAAATGTATTTCATTTCAGGAGACACAAATGGAAGATTGGGCAATTACCTGTGATGACTGAAGTCATTATTATTATTACTACTGTAACTACATTAAATCTATTGTAACATGTGTGTGATGTATAAATCACAGATAATAATCACACCAAGATGATTGAAAGTTAAATTTTAAGCCAATTTATCTATCAACTGTTTCAAACATCTCTGTAACAGGGATTCTACTGAGGCCTAATGCCCAATCCTGAAAACGAGTCGCAGGTCTGTTGTGGTAGCCATTAGCACACATCCCTACACGTTAACTATGTTTCAAACATTGTTTTCCAGTTATAATTCAGAATATGGAACTTAAAATGACCATAACTTTGTCAATTATTTGAATTTTTTCATCAAATAACTTATTTTGTGCTAAAGATATAATTCTTTCTAATGCAGCAAATCCGGATTTCCGGATTATTCCGGAATTGTAGGACCCCTGCTTCAATCGTATTATTATCCAACTGTGTACAGTCCAGTATGCAAATGACAAACCAAATCAACAACAACAATAATAAACAATATTTCCTAAATTAAATGCTATGTGTACCATGCACAATTTATGCATATTCATGTTGAGATGCATTATTAAACAATTTATAACAAGCCTATAATTAATGTACGAGCAGACACAGGTGTGTAATATATCAAACATTAGAAAACAATCAGTAAACCAACAGAGATCAATCAATCATCATTAACAGGGATATCATAATAATATAGAGGTACCGTAACTTCTCACACTATTGGATATAAACATGAAGCCAATTACCAATAACATATGACAACTAAATCAAAGTGCTCAATGTTAGCTACCATACTCCAAGAGGGATAATGGCCCCTCTGACAATGCAGCCTTTCCATTGGCAAATTTGGTGACTATGGTACTCTGTAATTACCACTCGGATACGTGAAGAGTGTTCTCTGTAAGAACCAAGTTCAGACCCAGATATAAGAACAATAAATAATTCATGTAAGTTATGCACAATCTTACTGCATATTTTATTATCAGATAATGAATGCTATCTCTTCCTTAATAAGTACAAGAATTAGCTGCACCAAAATAGAACAAGGACAGTACAGTGGAACCCCTCTAATCCGGACTCGTCCGGACCAGACAAAAAGACCGGATTAGAGAGGTGTCTGGATTAGAGGGGTTTCTATTTTTAGATACTTGTATGTTAATTTTAGTTGAAGGCATTGCTAAACACAAAAAAGCAAAAAAAATATGTAAAACAGCAACATTTGATTACACACCTTCATTGTTGGTTTTGGTACAGAAAAATATTCTCTGATCAATTTTACTTTAGCTTCAAGGTCGATTTCAACCTTACGACGTTTTGACGGAGGCTCAGACATGATTATCATATAAAATTATGTAAAAGAATGACCATCCATCAAATGCATTTTGGTAGATTTTTATTGCATTTACTCGTAGATTTATCCAAACTGAGAACGTCCGAATTTGTTTTCGTTTGATGTCGATAACGACCTTCTCAAAATTAAGGGGACCTGTATTTGATTCAACTTACCCCCGTGTAGACAAAACAACCCAGCAATAGTCTTTTAATTAATTGAGTAGGCCATTAAACGCTGTCAATTAGCGCTTTTAAAATGATAATATTTTAATTGTCCCAAACTGTGATTTTCACACCCGTGTCGATAAAACGTACACACCGACAATGCGTATTGTTGATGTTACAACCGTTAATTGATCGGACTATTTTAATTGCATATACGATGATGCGAATATACAACAGATTGACACCTGTCAAAACATTGGCCTGGGCAATGTTCAAATTGATTGTCCGGATCCGAGGGGTCAAATTTAGAGCAAATATATGATAAATCCTCGTATTTTTGTCCGGTGTCCGGAGTGGAGGGGTTCCGGATCCGAGGGGTAAAAACGTATTAAAACATGAATAAGAATATTCGGAACCAACATATCCGCCCGGATTAGAGGGAAATCCGGATTGGAGGGGTCCGGATTAGCGGGGTTCCACTGTACTAGTTTCAAAAATGTTGCTGATTCAGACCATATATACAAGGTCCGACATGACAGAGTTTTGCAAGTAAAATCTTCCTGTTGAAAATAAATTCAACAACACTGTGAAGTCAAGGAAGATATGTACAAACAAAAGTTATAACTATCAGACCCGAAACAGAAGTTTGCTTTGAAATCATTAGTGACGTATTTCAAGAAACAACAAAACGCAGCAACTTATGAGAAACTGTTTATAATTATAGACCTCACATTATTGTTGCCATTGTGGGAATAATGAAACAGATTGTTTTTTTTGCGATAGGTTTCTTTTAAATAATTTTATTAATATACAGTAAATGCTGATGTGTACACGAAATGGATTATCCTTACTCTCCAGTTCAACCTTTTATAGTAATTGTAAATAAAAATGTTCTAGTTTTCAAAATACAAACGATCAAAACACAATTTTAAACAATGTTTTCAAACTGTTAGTCAATACAATATTTGTCTGAGCACTTAAAACTACTTTTAAAAGATAAAATAACATTTTGCTTTCCAGTAAAGCACACATAAATTGTGAAGACTAATTCCCTATCATTGATTTGCCGACACGTCAGCCTCTTAAAGAAATAGTAAAATCAATAAGATACAATAAGATTACAAACAATCAGTGGAGTTGCCATCAGTAGGCAGTGAATACAGCGTAATATCACGCAATCATAAACTACACCATTAATACAGTTACATGGTAAAACTAGGTGACCTTCACTAAAATATTGGTATTGTTCTAATTCCGATACGACATTCAGTGTAAATATTTGTCTATTGAATGAAACTCTACACAGGAATAATTCATTTACCGATATGGAAGAGAGTATACATGGCAGGGGGACAACAAACATATCCACTGTTAGATAGGGGAAAAATCTGATGTAGCCAGAAATATGTACCTATATTGTATGGTACACAGTAACACACTCAATCAATACGCAAGAATTCATGGCTTGGCTTTTATCAATATTTTCCGCTGAAAACAGAGCACATGTCCAATAGTTTTCATTTTCTGTAAATCAATGGTTGAAGAGTGCCTGTACATTCTATCTATACACTGACTCAACTAATCAATCAATAATTAATGTTTATTACTCAGAGGTGTCATTAAAAAGTGAACAGTAAATTAGACTTCATTCTAATATAACTTAATTCAACACTGGTTGGTTAATGATAATGACCAAAGTTACACAAATAAATTTATTATGAAACAACTTTTTTAAAGGTTTAAGTTTGTCCCACCAGCAGTATTTTATTCATGTAGTGAATAATACTCAGTCACACTATCCTTACACCGCTGTGTCACCGGAAATTTCCTGAAGCTGACACTCATGCTGAGCGTCAGGCAAGGGAGATTATTCAGTACCATTTTGGACAAGTTCAGAGGAAGGTCTATTGAAGAATCAAACTGCAATAATCCACCCAAGTAAGCATGAGTGCAGGTTTTCAGCCTATGCTACCCATTCAATAGCAGTCTACAAAACCTATTTGTTTTTTTTAAATCTTCCACTTCTAGAGAGCTTTAGTTGATTATAAAAGTTAACTATACAGTATGAGACTTGTTTGAAAGGCATAATTATCTATTTGGCAAGGTGTATGAGTAATTGTAAACATTTAAACATTATAAACAGGAAATCAGACATATTTGTGTAGCTAACCTGATACAAGTAGGGATAGTTAGGTAACTATATCAGATACCACCTTTCAATGTATGACTCAACTTACACAAATAGTTTTACAACTAGGGGTAAACATTTTTCAATTTGACAAAAAGTTGCCAAATAACCATGTTGTGAACAGTAGGGTCCACTCTTTGGGATCAGAGGTCCAGGGTTTGATCCCTTTTTGCTATTGGTTACTTTCTCTTGGCAAGAATATTAACCCACAACGCACCATTTTACCCAGATGTATGAATGAATACCTGAGACGGTCAAAAGCCAGTGTGATGTGGCTGCCAGCAGTACTCAGTGTGGTAGCTGACTTGTTTCTCAATGATGGGGGTGTGTGGTTGGTTGTTTTGGGCTAAAAGACATAGGTTTGACCATTTTTATAATCTTGTTAAAGCCTGTCCAGACTGGGCAACATTGAGACAGGTTTGTAAAGATTGGATAGGGGGGATGGTAATGTTAACAGTCCATACAGTCCAGACACTAAACATTGCATGGACATGCTTGGAAAGTTGTGCCCAATGTGTCAGACAGGAAACTATCAGCTGATAATGTTTACCTCCCTGTAGAACTCATGACTGATGACGTAGTTAAATAATCATACATCATAAAATAAGCCGTCAAGGTTAAATTGAAAAATCTTTAATTTCCAGGCATTTCACTTACTGATCACAATCCAACATTTACAATAAGCCCATTCTCTGTAGGGTAATTAAATCTTGTAAGCAATTGAACCATAAATAAATTATTAACAAACATCTTAATGCGCAATTACAACAATGATAAATTCTATTTATAACCAATAAATAGTTTACAATGAAACAAAACAATGCATCCTATGAATGTTTACAGTATTGTTAGAGGGAAGAACACTTGCAGAGTCTAATACATGTAACAGTATGGATATAAATTATAAATGCTTTTACTTTGAAACATATTGTGTCTGACATAAACTAAAACAAGTAATATTTCAAAGTTACTGATACTTGTATAACAAACCATAAATATTTGAGTGAACTGTTCCAGATAATCTAATAACATCTACACTGCACCATTATCAAACTGGCAGCGAAATATACAGAAAGACCTGGGCCCCAATTTTATCCCAAAACATCTCAAGTTGAAATCTCATCTCATATTGAGATTTTGCTGAAATCAGAGTGAGTTTGAGACAAATCTGAAATCCTAGTATTACATTGAAATTGTAATGTAATAAATTTATAACCTTTGTTTATTACTTGTTATACCAATTTTGATTCCTGCCTCGCATGGAAATTAACCCAAAGATATGTGGAGATACTTGAGATGAGTTTTAGCTCAGATTGAGATGCTTAGGGAGATCGAGACCTGAAGACCGTTAATATGGGTGAGCGCTACATAGCACTTTCCATGGGAGGTAACCCATTATTTAATTGAACGGGAGTTAACTAAATAATGGCACTCGATAGGCAAGGGATCCCTGAGCTCCAGAGGTAAGCACAACAGAAAGAATGGCCAAACAGACACGTTCATATTAGGACCATCCATATAAGGACCTTGAAGCTGCGAGGACAATAATTACAGAAGACAGTGCAGTTCATCCCCACATCCAAACTGAAGATATAAACAGCCCAGAAGATTGGGCACAGAAGATTGGGCACAGAAGAAGTTATTTATACCTTTGTCAGGAATGTAAAGATCACAGTCAGTACAAATAGTAAAGTTACTGTATCACCTTATTATAGTTCATGCTCTTAGGGAGTAATAATGGTAGTTCCAGGACCACCGGGTACCAGTAAGCCCAGTGTGAAGATAGTTTACTGCCAGGATAGTCTCCATATCACTGTTATGTTTGTTTGTTATGTTTGTTTTTTCGGGTTTAAGTTAACACCAGTCCTTGTCTCAACAATTTCTCAGATATAAACAGCGGCTGACTCATCTAATCAGCTTTCCTTGATAGCATGATCCTAACTGACTTGCCGTTCCACAAGGAAATAGCAACTTCACAACATGTGGAGGAAACCCATCAAGATTTCATGCAAGGGTTTTACCTGCCGTGTCTAGGAACCAAACCAGCGAGTCACTTAAGGTAACAAATCCAGCGGGCTTACCACTGGATAATGGCCGTGGCTATATCACTTTTAAAGGGTTCTAAACTGCACCGAATCTGCACCTAAAACATGCATGTTCACTGTACATCAGATTGAATACACTGATAAATGCATTATGTAATTTGAACATCATACCAAGAGCCTTGACATATTTGTGAGCTAAACCTCTCAAGGTTTCAAGTTTCTCTCATTTTACGGGAACATTAAATCTAGATTACCTGCTGTATTTCAATCATATACTGCATAATTATACTCTCAATCAGAAATATACAACAGACAAAACACAATAATCAACAAATGAAATTGTAGTTTATAATACTTTATCTGGGTGCTCCATCTAACATTCCGTCAAACAAATATCTGGCAGTGTAAGTCCTATATTGGACTCTATTGGAGACGATATTTGGTCCACAAAGTCTCAACAAATCACAATTTCTGACAATTTCAACTTTTCAACAAAGTTTGTAATTATCACACATGCATCATTAAAGACAGAGAGGGGTTTTATTGGGGGGAGGGGGAGAGACAGTTATAGTGTGTGGTCATTTTTTTTCAATCTTGCCTAATTGGCCAATTATAACCTCCAGCTTCGAGGAAAGTGTGAGTTATATACATGCATGCATTTCAAACCAGTTCCACAACACTCCAGTCCCAGTCGAAGCACACATATTTCATGTTCCAAATTTCAAACCAACCAGTAGACACTACACAAACACAAGAAGACAGGAATTGATTGCCACACCAATTATCTTCATACAGAAAACAGATACTCAAATCATTTCTCTACTGTCAGTAGTCAGCTTTCACTCATTTCTCTACTGTCAGTAGTCAGCTTTCACTCATTTCTCTACTGTCAGTAGTCAGCTTTCACTCATTTCTCTACTGTCAGTAGTCAGCTTTCACTCATTTCTCTACTGTCAGTAGTCAGCTTTCACTCATTTCTCTACTGTCAGTAGTCAGCTTTCACTCATTTCTCTACTGTCAGTAGTCAGCTTTCACTCATTTCTCTACTGTCAGTAGTCAGCTTTCACTCATTTCTCTACTGTCAGTAGTCAGCTTTCACTCATTTCTCTACTGTCAGTAGTCAGCTTTCACTCATTTCTCTACTGTCAGTAGTCAGCTTTCACTCATTTCTCTACTGTCAGTAGTCAGCTTTCACTCATTTCTCTACTGTCAGTAGTCAGCTTTCACTCATTTCTCTACTGTCAGTAGTCAGCTTTCACTCATTTCTCTACTGTCAGTAGTCAGCTTTCACTCATTTCTCTACTGTCAGTAGTCAGCTTTCACTCATTTCTCTACTGTCAGTAGTCAGCTTTCACTCATTTCTCTACTGTCAGTAGTCAGCTTTCACTCATTTCTCTACTGTCAGTAGTCAGCTTTCACTCATTTCTCTACTGTCAGTAGTCAGCTTTCACTCAATTTTTCTCCGACCAATCCTCCCCAGCCTTAGGAATGTTTCCATTTAATGACTGCCAAATAGACTATAGTTTGACGCCATTCTTGAAGTACTGAGTATAAGCATGTTCAATGTTTATGAAAGTTTAATTCACCTTTTCAATGCTCATAGGAAAAACAAACTAAACAGACAATGCCAAGTGCCTTTTTTCTGTTTAAAATATTCTTTCAATGAAGCATTATCTGATATCCTGTTAGTTTCTTAGAATCCCGTTCATTTTCAATTATCATGAAATCAGATGATCGGCTTCAACCAGAAAAATCTCACAACCACCACTAGCAACAAATCACTATCATTGATAATATCAGGATTCCAGGAGATCTTACAGTAAATGAGCTATAAACCAACACCGGGGCTTTCTCAGAAGAGCTATAATGAGCATTTTGATCCAAAATTTCTCAATGGACTTGGATTTATTGAGTTGGCTTTCTCAATCACATTCCAATCAGCTTTAAAAGTCCAATGAACCTATATAGATCGAAGACGAGTATTGAGTCGTGACTGCACCCTCAATTATAGACTCTATATACTGTATACCGCAAGGTTACAGCTCAGAGGTCAGATTATATTGATATGTTCATATTTATAAATGTAAGGAACAGAAAACAGTGCCAGTTCTTTAAGGACAAAGTTTACCCCCCTTTTCTGTATAAATGTTTGCTAATTTACTTCTTAAAATATGATTACGACTTATCAGTTGTATTTTGTGATTAATGAAACTGAAAATCTAATCTATAATATTTACTTCTGATATAAACAACATAGTTATGTTTCTAAACAATACAGCTATTGTCATCATGTCATTTATAGCAACAACCATATTATATCAGCATCATTGTATTAAAACATATATCAGCTAGCCGATTATCAGTCAATTACCAATTATCTATATACCTCACGCCCATACAAATTGATAAACAAAATTGTCATTTATGTATAATGATTACAGGGAAGTCATATATACTTATAATCAAATGATCTTTATTGCTTATTTAACCCTCACCATAATACACATACATGCATGTACCCTGTCAGGAATGTTTCACACAAAAATGCACCCAAAATAGTCACAGTCAAGTTATCAGTGGTAATTAACATTAGTCATGTATATACATAACAGATAGTTGTTAATTACAACTTTGTGTATTTTCACATAAATGCTGCATTCTGATTGGTTGAAACGTCGTGTGAAATGTCTTTCATTTGCAGATGAAGCAGCACTGTATTTAGGTTACTTGCATTGCCATACTACTTTTTGTTCAGTAAACAATGTTGTTAATGACATCATCATATTGCACAAAAGTTGTTGACGTTTGAACTGCAGAAAATTGCTATTCAATTCTTAAATTCCTAAAACTTAGTATTGACCATTTTGACCGTGGAGGGGGCCACTTTCATGCAGAGGTAGCAATTTGTATTGTGCTGATTTGTTACATCTTTTATATGCATGTAGCTCCTTCGTCATACAATGCTGGATTTTTTCTTCAAAACTTATTCAGTGATACACAGCATCAGTAATTAAATATCTTTCAAAAAGTGTAAAAAAGCAATATACCAACATGACTGAACAAGTACCAGTCGCCTGAAGCAAGTACAAGTGGAAACACTATATCCAATACATTGGTACAACAAGTATAGCAAATATAGGCAGTCAACTTAATAGTACAATCTGGTAATGGTATACTCCTTTATAAAGTACAGCAAACGTAGGCAGTATTTATTACCTTGTATTAAATTTCAGATCAAATTTCTCGCCGAGTCTCCACTTGTCAACGTGTAATTAAAATTAAAAAAAGCACATATCAGAAATATAGAATTCAGTACATTTAAGTTACGATGTTAAATAGAGATTTGTATTAGGTATATTTTCATATCTAGCGGCATAGTTATGTCACGCTCTTGCATCGATATCATGACACTATACCCACTTTTCATTAAAACAAAACGGCCATATAAATGTAATACAATCACACGTTCAGTATGGTAATGTATTTCTGATGATGTTTTTCACTTAAGGCATTTTTCATTAACACTTGTCTCCCCATTAATTGAATAGTTTCACATCTTGTCATGATTACTCAACACATCATTTCACAGCAAGGTGTACTAAGATTCACTCTTAAATTCAGATGAAATGATAATATTATATAATAATACCAATGTAAAGTACCCACAGTTAAAGTCTACTTTCAGACATGGGTCCGTTCAACCGACTGTACATTTACTCCTCGATCAATGAGAAGCAAGTCCGCTGTTACACTCAAAGTTTGAAGGAACCCCAGAAAAAAGAGAATTAAGACTTAACTTAAGTCAGTCAGTATGGTATTACCGTAACTAAACTAGGCCTGAAGCTCAAGGCTTATTCAGTAAGTAATTTCATGCTTTAAGTTGGAATTTGTAAATGGATAAGAATTCAATTTTAGCACATCTTCTTGGAGTTGGGAAGATATGTAACAAAATTAATGCTATCTATTGTGGCTACAATATGATTTCTAGGCCAGTTGTTCATTTAAGTATAATGCTCAATCAGACTTGTTCTCTGCCAAAATTAACAGGCAAAGCCTACTTCAGTCTTCACAGGAAAAATAACAATCAATGCAAAATATAACACTGACACAGCTTTAAAGAGTCGATTTCACAGGAGAGTAGATTTCAGAACATGTAGATTGGATACAGAGTGGATAGAAGATACAATATGAGTTGCCCATAGATTCATTATAATATGCAGCGTACCATATGATATGCAGCATACATCACACTTATTGCTTTATAAATCCAGCAAGTGGTAGCTCTCAAAGTGAAGTGTAAAATATAATATGATTTCATGAATTGCACCTGTGTACATGTGGCACAGTACAACAACCCAAATACCTACATTGAGTTAGCATTGAAGTATCTCCAACCTAATTACCTATAGCACAAGCATCGAGTTAGCATTAAAGTATCTATATATACCTGTCTTCAAACACACATCGAGCAATGATTAGAAGTATAAATGTAATTATTTATGTATAGTGGTTTATCTACAGCAGTCGAGTAAATACTGCACTCTGCTTTATGGGGGAGATCTGAGAGAGGGCTGGTTTAATATACAGAGTGCAAGGGGGGAGATCTGAGAGAGGGCTGGTTTAATATACAGAGTGCAAGGAGTTTGTACAAGTGTATAAAACTGTTTAGTATTTCTGTGTTAATACTTGATATCCCTCAAATTTACAAAAAGATAGAGCTGGATCTCCTTGTCATGATGCCAATAAAAAAATATGGGAACCAAAATCATGCAAGCAAAATAGTGTTGCAATATGAGGGTCAACTATGTATATTTGTTATTCAGCAAAAAGTTTTTACCTGATATGATAAATCATACATGATAAATCTTTTTTGTATCAAAAATATAAAATGAACATCACTGCAAGGTCTAGTAAAAAGTTCTTGGGGAAGTAAGGAAACTATTGGCCCTTATTTTTGATTTCATATTCAAACCTTGATACCTTGCCTTATGATGCATCATTATACTGCATGCCTTATGCACCAACATACACGATCATAAATAATGTAGAAGCATGATAAATGATACGGAGACAAAATATGCACAGATTCATTTCTTTTGCATTGAATGCATGATTCATCAAGTGTGTATTAATAAGTTCATACTTTTTGTTGCATTATACAACAGCTCTGATCAGAACACTGTGTTCTTGTGAAAACATATTTCTCCAATAAGCACTACCGACAATTTCCTTACAGAACATGAATCAGATGTAAAGGACAACATTTATGACAACTATGTGACAGTATTATTCAAGAGTTTTATTTGACTGTAAAATATAGGTAAAAAGTATGAGATTCAGAAGCTGGTGGAACCCCCTGAGTATGTATGACTGACTGAAGAAACAACCACCACCTCAAAGTAGTAACATGTGACAATTAATGAATTATCTTTTAATTGGTTACTTAAAACAGGTGGCACTGTACGTCTGAAGGCCTATTATTACTATTAGTCTTGCTTCTCAGATTCCAGTAGTAATGCGGGAGGTCCAGGGTTCAATCACAGTTTGTGTCACACCAAAGATGAAATAACAATGGTAAGTGCTCAGCATTAAAGGGAAACTGGTTTCTGTTCTCTCATACCCTCGTGGCAATGGATAACATCAGGAATGAGGTGTCAGGAGTGATTTATATAAGTTGGAAAAACTTGTTTCACAATCCACCTAAAATACATTTGTGTAATCTAAACAGTTACATATTGTTCGACCTGAACCAGCCATTATCATACTGAGCAACTACCAATATACCGGTACTGATAGAATAGCTACACTGGATTAGGATGTTCCCTGCAGTAATCACACATAGTTTAACATACTTTCATGGCTGATGTAGTTTTTATGTACCCGGTACAAGATCGGTAACTCATGCATTACATACTACCATAAATTCACATTACGTACTATCATAAATTCAATGTGTTTTTATGATATAGCATTGTGTAACTAACACAGACTTTACAATAGTAAAATCACAACCATGCATCTATAATCTTCAAATTTGAAATTTTAGTTTTGAAAGCAGAGAGATAGATGCTACAAATAATTGTCAGCAGGGATCCTACTGAGGTATAATGACCAATCCTAAAAAAGAGTCGCAAGTCTGTTTTGGTGCCTTTAGCATACATCCATATAGCAAAACTCTGTTTTAAAGTTAAACATAGTTCTATTGTTAAATATAAGTTTATGAAACTTTAAATGATCATTACTTTGTCAATTCTCTATATTTTTTCATCAAATTACTTTTATTTTCTGCAGAAAAGTTCATTCTTACTAGTGCAGCAAATCCAGCATTCTGGATTAATCCGGAATTATAGGATCAGATACCATTACAGGATGACAACAGTTTGAATGGGAGATTATTTATAACACTTATAGGCTAAACAGACAGAAAGTACAAGTATTATCAAATATTTACAGCAAGATAAATAATTATATAATGAAGTGAGTTATTCCCCATAAACAATTGCTTGCCCTGCAACTAATCTCTGAATTCGAGAATTTCAGTTTCATTTGTACTGCAGCTAGCACAGTCTGTTGTCCAACAATTTTGACTGAACCAGTTTTCCTAGGATTAACTTTCAGAACTAACTTTTCACAGCAATTGATAACCTCTTCACATGAGGGGGGCACTATTTTTATCAGCAAATTGTGTCCATTTTGCTGATTGGCCTTCTGCTAGGCCATTATCAATTTTTGCTGATGGGCCATCTAGAAGGCCATGTTGCAGATGACCCAGATGCACAATGGCTATTTTGTCATATCCTTCCAGAAATGAAGGATGCATTGTGACAAAATTACGACCTAGACATCTTTGAAATATGTGACATTTGTATAAACTCGACCTAAATGTATAGATAAATACGCTTCATTCTTATTAATCTTTAAAATTATATTTAGTGCTTTAATACTGATTATATCATATTTAGTCCACTCATAAATTCATAATTAAGTTATCAGCACCTACATGTGTAACAATACCACATAATTTGGCCTTGATGAAAGTTTATACCTATCATCACCCTCTACATCAACCATACTGACGTCAAGTCCAGATAACTTCCTAATATATCACAAGATAATAGCAGAATTATCATAACATTATCAATACCACAATCATTGATTAGCCGACTAGATTATTTTAACAATGATAAATAGCAGTCATTATGATTATGGAGGTATCTGGGAGCAAAAACACGACATCAGCAAGAAATGTTGTTGATAAAGCACTATAGCGACCAAATACAACATAATGCTATTACTAAGAACTAAGACACACACAGAGCAGGACTACAACTGCAGACATCATTTATCATCATTGAAATTCCAGTCACCATATTATCACAATGATTTCACAGCTGTAGGTCACATGTCAAATGGAACAAAATACAATACAAATTAATAAGTCTAGTATCTTGCAGAGCAGCATCACCTAGGCCAGAGAAAGTACAGGGAAACAAACCATTGAACTCTTGCACACAAAGTAGATGTCTCAATCACTAAGCCACAAGAGATGGTGCTTACAAATGATGCTAATACTACGCTTAAACAAAGGAGGCTTTATGACTGCTATAGTGCAGATCCAATAATGCACCAGACATGCCTTTGCCTACCTTTAATTATTAATGCACACTGCTAATGAGTATACTTCTCATGCATGGTAACTTTGGTTCGAGATAATTAGAGCAACATTGACAGTTAAATTAGTCAATACGTAGTATTTTCAGAGAAAACAATTACAATGTTCTGTAGTTAGCATCTACACAAGATGAGCATAGAATGATAGATTGCCAATACCATAAATTTACATTGGTTAACATAACAATAAACTAAACAAGACACAAAATGCTTCTCGCATGCATTTAAGTGGGTGGCACTTATTTTAAGGGTCCCAGTCAAGTCCTCTGTAAACAATCCAACATCTTAGTCTGATGATGATCTAAATATTTAAAACTAGATACAAAGTGACAAATAACACACATAGTATTATAGTGACCAATCTATCATGACATATTATGCACATGATCAACGATGTTGTAACCAGGTATTTAAGGTCCATAGTAGTAAACTATGGGAAAAAGTGCATCCGCCATCCAATTATAGACTCAAACATGCAATTCCCTAAACATAAGTTGCCGCTCTAATGACTGAGCTAAGCTGCTAATTGGGGTGCCATCTAACCCTACATCACTATATCCCCTTCCAACCTTCAAGGTCCAACCACAGTGGGTCATCAGGACATCGCTGCTACCATGGCAGTAAACTATGGAGACTCCGAGTAACGTCAGTAAGTGTGCCCAAACTGAAACCCATGACTCACTAACACTAGTATGGTGCTCTACTGATTTCTAACCAGGCAAACATCCAAATCGACAGAATAATTTTAACAAAATAGGTAAAATATAGCATGACAGCTAATGTGGCACTGTGGTGAGTGCTAGGACTCCTTGTAAGAGAAGTAAGTTAGGTAATGAGGGGAAAGCATGCAAGATGAGGGGCTCAAACATTCAAGATTCCAACGTCCTGAACAGTTCAACACTGTAGTGGCAATGTATCACCTTAATTGTGCAGCTCTCGTCTACCTTATACTGAGTTGGGCATTTGATAGGCACAATTAACTCAATACATCTATAGTTTACATCAACTCAGTCGCACTTGACTTTTTTGCGATAGGTGGTTACTAGTAAAAAAATAGAACTGCATGGAAATAAATAGAAAGAAAAGTAAGAAATAAGTAAAAAGTTCAAAGAAAGAAGAATAAGAAAGTTTTTCTCGGCTGCATTCAATGTAAAACCCCACAACAGGGCTACACTAACAGGTCTCTTCAGAATGATGCCACTTGCATCAGGGTATCTCATCTGTCAAACTAACTGGTTACCAAGATCTACTCATCCAATGTCACAGTGTCAGTCCAACAATATCAAATATACCTAATTCTTTAGTTCATAGAAACCAATAGTGTTCTGGTCGATACCAATTAAATTAACAGGATTTGAGCTCAAATTACACTAAGGGAGGTAATTTCAAAATTCCAAACAACCAGTTTCTGTGAGGAATCAGGGTCTAAAAGTAGGACACTGGTGCATACAGCACTAAAACTAGGACGGTTTCCATTATAAATATTCAGTATGAATTCTACAATTATTGAGTTAAACATACTTACAATCTAAGTGTTTTCTTTTCGGTCCCATTACTTCTTCGGTCGTAGCTTTGCAAACAGTTTTGGCCAGTCCCTGACCGGCAATTGTGTGTTTTGCCGCAGTTACGCGGTCCATCACACTCTGTCCTGACTTAGCAGTCATGATTAATTATTTTTGTCTCTTATCCGCAAATCCGAGGGTCAAGTGACCCCCTAAAATAAAACCATTCGTCTAAAAATTACACTAAAGGAAGGGGTGGATTTACAAACACCGTCTAAGATGGCGCACCGAAGGACGAAATTAGATGCAATCACGTGACCAAGGGAGACAACTGCGAACTTACTGAATTAAATTACTCTCTGATTTGCGATAAAATGTCTCGGTTTGATAACGTTGTCAAATCAGCAACGAATTTAAACTACCAGATGTAGTTCGGATCATTGCATTTCATATCTATCAAGATAAACAATTTCCTTGTTGCATAATGCGATACAGTACACGCGTACGTGCATCCCGTGATATATTTTGTAACGTAATTTTGTAAAATTTATGGTTTCTACGGTTTCCTGTTTTAAGGTAACTTGGGTAGCTGAAATTGAACCCATCAGTGTATAACCATATCAGGAAATATCAAGTCGGCATCAGGTTTTTTAATAAAAACCATTATGCTACATTGAAAGTATACATATATATATATATGTAAAGGATATTCACATCAAAAAATGAAAAAATATTTTATAAAAGGTGTTTTATTTCCAATTGAATATGGTCATTTTTTGTGTCAAAATGCTGTAAAATGTACTCACTCAATTTCAGTATAAATCACATTGTTGTGTTCTCCAATCTATTATCCAGGTGATCGACTATAGAATAAAAGTATATCAATTATATTTTTTCCATAAATCACTGAATATTAAACCATGTATAACTTAAAATTCTGTTTTGTATTTAACATTTGTTGAAGGAATTTGTGTAGAAACTTTCTATTCATGGGATTAGTTGCAATCAAAACAATTCATTGCCAAACCCATTGATTTTCAACGGTCATCCTTTTGTACCCTTTGTTAGCTGAATCAACAGATACACACACTTTACACTTCAAAATAATCAGCTGTGTGTAAATGAAATTTGTCAATTCTAGTAATAAAGTGGTCAAACGATTTTATACAATGTGTGGATATCATTAATATAATTTATTAGGGAAATAGTCGAGCACCTGGATAAAAGATTGGAAAACACAACAATGTGATTTATATTAAATTTGAGTAAGTACATTTTACAGCATTTTGACACAAAAAATGACAATTTTCAATTGTAAATAAAACATTTTTCATAAAATATTTTTCATTTCTTGATATGAATATCCTTTACGCATATGTATACTTTCAATTTAGCATAATGGTTTTTATTAAAAAACCTGATGGCGACTTGAAAAAATATATTATTTTCTGATATGGTTATACACTGATGGGTTCAATTTCAGCTACCCAATTTACCTTAAATAGGCGCCCCTTTAAAATTTGTAATAAAATGATCGTATTACAACGATATGACGTGGATGCTTATTTTATGCTCCTTAACAGCAGGCCTGCGTCTGTGCATATATTAGCATTGTCGTTTCTATTGAATGCACATCAGTGACTGATTGGACACCGTGGTACACATTTCATGGCATTTTTAACTGCCATTGATCAATTTCGATGGTATTTTGCATGGAGGTAGTTCCAAAGACCTAACTATTATTATTATATATATTTAGGTCTTTGGTAGTTCTAACGATGTTGTCTATGAATGGAATTTCTTTACGAGTATATCGAAAGCCAATTCTTGTTTTTGATATCATGAAAATCTGACCACATTAGTACAAATGCACCTTTCTAAGATAACATGAATTTTATAAAAGCAAACTTTGTTCACTCTTTATCAATGATACAGTTACCTTTAATGGGACTAGGTCAAAATAATAGATTTGGTGACCAAGCATAGTCATGCGCTTGTCGCTCAAAGACTATGCCGAGTACAAAGGGGCATTTTCACGTGAACATTTGATTAACAATGCGAAGCTTTAAAATATTTCTCAAGTTGTTACTGCACAAAATATCTGTATTAAGTCTAACCTATTTGTTACATATTTGCCCATTGGTTGTGGTCACGAAGTTTAATCAATCTGCGTGGTTCTGGTACATTTGTATTTGAATTACATGACATTGGTGGTGAAGAAAATCAAATGCACCCACTTACGTCACTGACTGCGTGTGTTTTTGCAATTACGGGTTTCTTAGAATTTGTGGTCGCGCATATATATAAGGAATTTCTGCTTCAGTCTTGGTTAATGATAGTGAGCTGTTAGTTTCATCTTCTGTTAAACTACGTAAAACATCTCTTGAAAATACTACGGCTATAACTTTAATACTCTCGGTATTTGAAATATGATGAGCATGGTATTCAGTATTAAGTTGTTAACTTCAATAATTGTCTTCCAAATGAAGTGAACATGGGATATACGAGCAGCTAACTGCCCAAATGTCAATATTGCAGCTATGAGTCGAATATCCGCTACTTCAGTTTATTAATGTTCTGTTTTATGTTTGTGTTCCCCTGTCAATGCAGTTCACTTGCCTCGTAGTGAAATACACATACCTGGTTGAAAACAATGAAAAGTAAAATACAAACTCAGGTATGGATTAAACATGTCTGACTTTATCAGTAGATTTATTGAAAAGTGTCATAAAATAATGTTTTCTAAGTATAAACTATGACGTAAAGTTGGACATTATTGTTTGATTGTTGTCGTTTTCAGTTGACCACTTTTGTTTTGTTTTTTCAGATGCTCTTGGTCTGTTAAACTTGTAACATTGCTTAAAGATACCTTACGATATCCGTAATTCTCACTAAGTTCCTCGTGTATATCCAAGTCAAGACCTTTTTTGATATAAGGAATAATTTCAGTCAGTTTTGCTATAAAACGCATTTGGACACTTATAACTCACCTTTCAAGCTTCCTTCCGTTTAAGAAGTTTTGGCATCCAGGCACATACATACATGCATGTATATCGCAAATATTCAAATTTCAGTAGAAACCACCGTGGCACGTTTACAGTTGAACACCAAACTTAGTGTGCCAGCAATCATAGACCATTGGTCGTCTATTTGCTTCCATCATTTCTTGAACTTTATCTCGTATTCAACGACATGACGTCTTCCTCTCACGGACCGTCTTCTTCCCTTCCTTACAACTTTCATATCACTTACAAGTATACAAACAGTGTACATTATGGTAAGGCATTTGTGCAAAGCACATTGCATTTGGCTGTTCTATAAGCCATATAGTTTGTTTCGAAAGCCAACACACAGTTTCACTAAAATATTATTTGCCTACATTTCAATGTCATTTTTCAGACGTCACTTTTAATGCGTAGAAATCATTTTGGCAACAACGCGAAGGTTGTAAAACGTTACACGAGAGGCAGATGTCTTAGACATGCCGCATACACTTGATAGATTGACAGATTTACAAATTAACACATGTTCAGACTAACTAAAGCTATAACACAAATCAATACATTCAAGGAGGGAATTGTAGCGACATGTAGAACAAAAATAACCACAAATGTGGCATACATATTATACCACCAACTAGCCGAAGAAATTGAGGTACTGATGTTAAACATAACCATGTAATGCTACACCAAAGTCATCGGTGGACCCAACTTGACAGATGCATTACCTATTCTTATTTCCCAGAGACAATCTCTTCTTTTTTCTTCCCTTTACTTAGATTGGGTCATGTCGGAAACTACAAGGAATTCATGCAGAGGAAAAACATTGACATATTTGCTGAGAGATATTGTCTTTGCTGACAAGATCGATTGTTGCTATTAGGGTTGTTCAAATTGGAATGCAACTAAGCCCATAAAAATTATCCTTGATAGATTCTAATGAAACAAGCCTTTGATCCCATTGCAGTATTCATCTCCGATATATATGCGAAGTTTCATTCAGTTATTCCTTTTTCGAAATGAAATTTTGTAATCATTCCTTGGTACACTGTGCATAAACTGGAAATGAGCCAAACCGAGATCTTAATGTACCTTAGATTTATTTCGACAATGCAATTGGAATGCTCAAGAACCTTCAGGCTTCTCAGATAGTTGCGTTAACGTGCTGCTGTAGGTGGAGGTCCATTGCTCTGCAATAGCATGCCATCCTTCAAATATTTGGCTTAGCAGCGATTGTCCGAGTATTTCGTCAATTTCTGAAGGAATATCCTTTGTTAAGCTTGGCATTTACCCATGTCCATTTTATACATACAATTTAATGGTATAATCTTGGTTTATAAGGGAAAAGTGTACATTTCTACTGGCGTCCATGGTGCGTTTTGCAATGCATACTTTTGTTCTGTCTTTGCTGGCCTGTATTTGTTTATGGATCTGTCGCACGGGTGACAAAATAAATCCGCGTCTCGTATCTAGAAACTGGTTTGAACTATTTTTGGACAGTTTGTAAGGGCATATGTGCTGGCGCCTCAAAGCAGATAGGGGTATCCAAACTACACTTATCGTCCTATTTTTGTAATATGTTTGATAATTGTATGAATAGCTCCTAATGATGTGCTAACACATTGAGCTACTTGCCTAATTGTAAATACTCCACCAGTTTCCAAAAATATTTTCTCAACCCTTTTCTGGTATGTTGCGATATTCTGATGGCGTGCATGGGGTTCATTTCCAAATACAATTACACCACTTTTAAATTTCTTAAACTATCAAATAGTTGATGAATAAGACATCACATGACACCATTTCACCAATGTCCATACAAGTTATTTTAAAATATTGTATTTGCTCCTGCTTAAAAAAACGATTCTTAAATGAGACCAAATTAGGTCAGAAAAAAGTGACATTTTCACAATTGACGTATTGTTACAGCTACACTGAATGGATTTTTAAATGTGAGATATCAATTTAAAGCTAATACAATGATTTTTGATAAACAGCTCACTATTTATAAAAATACATTGATAAAAAAAATTAAGATATAGCATCACTTTCATTCCAATTTGAACAACCCTCGTAATTCCCCGCTATCGGGACAGGAATGCTTAGTAAGACAACAAAGACAGCCAAATTAGGACATCAGCTGCACGAAACACAACTGACGAAAGATCATCATCAACATAAAATACAAAGCGACAGTTAAAATCAAGAAGGAAGCAGATTCGAAGTTCAGGTAAATGTATTTTATCAAATAAATATCCTGGAACTTTAAAACGAGAAACCCAAACTGTATGTATATACATGTATTAGATACTGGTGAGTATTAAAAGCAAACGTCATTCCTATATGCGAACTTAGTTGACTTCCAAATGCTTTGATTCTGTTTATTACATAAGTGAAATTGACTGAGGTAATACATTTTACAACTAGATACTTACAAAAGTAATTTCACAGAAATAGTTGTTGGGTGACCCTCTTACAAAATTGATATTTTTATCATGATTTGTCAAAAAACATGACCGCCAGTGGGTGGGGCTTCCCTTTTTCCCCTATATATAAATAGTGAAGTCGTTAAAAACCTTCTTTTAAAAGTATACTTATTGGATTTCATTATGAATAATTAACAATGTTCCTTTGGTGATCCTCTATAAAAATAGCTAAAAGAATTGAAATCTACAAAATGTCTAGTTGCCATGGCAACCGATTCGAAAAACTTTTAAAAAATTCAACCACTGGCCAGATTTGAAAATAATTTTACAGAAATAGTTGTTGGGTGACCCTCTTACAAAAGTGACCTTTTTATCATGATTCGTCAACAAACATAGTCGCCAGTGGGTGGGGCTCGTTTACCCCTATATTATAGATAGTGAAGTTTTCATATATGCAGACTGGATTTCATTACAAATTGGTAACAATATTCCTTGAGTGCTCCATTCTTTAAATAGCTAAATAATTGAAATTCGTGCAGAACCATTGCAACCAAAATCAAGGTCCTGTTTGAATATGGTTCTTCTAGTTCAATATGCACTGATGAGCGATACAGGGCCATCTTGACCCACTTGTTTATTGGTCAATTTTCCTAAGAGTTACTGCCCTTGGTTTATAGACTAATTTCGTCCACTAACTAGCGGGTAGAATTTCATGAAATTTAAGGTGATTCATAACTCTTAAATTTTTCTGTACAAGAGGTATCAAACACCTGATTTTTATGAAGAACAGACTCATGACAGTGATTGTGCAAACCCCATAACAGTTTTGCTCGGTTAGTTTTTGAGATAATTTTAGAATTTGGGGAAACCCCCTAAAAACGGATATTTGCATTTTACCGAAAAAGTTTGACATTTTATTTCATGAAACTTGGCATGCATGAAAGTTCGTATATACGGAATCACACGATAATGTTTGTTATAGAATATGCATGTTATATGTATTTTAAATGATATTTTAAAATAACTTAATATAAGATTTTTCATTTTTAAGTTTTACGAAAAAAATAGTTGAACAACATACTGTTTTCGTACATGCAACCAGTAGAGTAACTATTATAGAAGTTTTATTCCAAATTTCATGGCAGTTGCTCGGCTAGATTTTTTTATTGACAGTTTAGTTATTCCGGAAATGTCGAAAACCTGGAGTTTACAAAACACATCAACGTTTTGAATACGTTGTATCCAGTTTTCGCGATAATTTGTTCTTGAAAAAAATGTGTATATTTGAAGATGAGCCCAGTTTTAGCTATATGCTCTTTTGCATTAGCTAGTCTATATCCTTACGAAATAAATGCAAAGAACCTTCCTCTTATGTAGTCGGGATGCTTGCTAAACAAATATTAAATCTTGGATACAATTTTGTGTGGGCGCTTTATAAAACGTTTCACATACGTTGTAGCTAGTATTCGCGAGTGTTGATGTTTTAAAGTGTAGAATAAATGGTACATAAAATTGCAGCTATAGCTTTAGTCTGCAAGCTTATTACAGTATAATATAGTAACAACTATACAGTAGATTCGCTATTTTTAGACATGAGAACTGACGAATCAATTTTTAATTTTTCGTACTATTTCATCATGGTAGTCAGACGCTTTTAATACGTCTTATTTACACCGATTACTAAACTTCCGCTCAAATGAAGAGTTGGGAATCACCTTAAAAGAAATATGAACAACCAGGGCCTGTTCGGAACGCTGTTCCGCACATTCCGGACAGTGGAACACACTTACGAACAAACCGGAACATTGTTCGGAACATGTTCTTTTTGTACCCGCCACAGAGGTAGTGCAGCCAGAACAGTCACGTGATTACAGCAAGAGCAATGGTCGCTTGTGTCATAAAATAGAATATAATAAATTTATTTTCCAATTATGGGGCATTGCGGGCAAACAGTCACATTCAAATATATCGTTTATGCATATTTTTTCTCCAATATTACGGCTGCATCTACAATTTTGGTCGTCTTAAACATTTTACTTTCTGTTCCGTTTTGTTCGTAAGGTGTTTGGAGTAAAACATTCGGCACACTGTGCAGGACAGTTCCGTTTTGTTCGTAAGTTGTTCGGAGTAGAACATCCCGCACAGTGTACGGGACAGACGCTACGAACATGCCCCCATACTGTGATGATGCCTGTCAAGTCATTTTTATTAGTCAATTTTCTGTTGAGTTATTGCTCTTGATTTATTGACAATTGTTATCTGATGGAAGCTTACATTCAAAACTGTACATTGAAATACTGATAACCTGTAGGCGGGGTATACCAATTCAACGAATTTGCTTGTTGCCGATACGTTTGGCCACCAAATATCCACGATTATGCCCAGGCACATGTCAATGAAAGATTGGATTGTTTCTGTTGTGCGCCAAGTCTCGGTCCATATTTCACATTTGAGTGTGATGACCATCCCCCATTATTTAGTAGGTTGAAATATTATTGTATGAGAGCAAGTTTAACTTAGATCGGTCCGTAAAATGTAGGTAATGTAACTGGTGCCAAAGAGTCCAATGATTACCATTTCTCTTATCTTTAGTGGACTCCTTCTTAAGAGGTCAGTCAATGGTCGTATTCTATCTAGTAGAATTATGTTGAATACCTTCCAAGGAACAGTTCAACAGGGGGCAATATCTGCCCTATCTTCTGATGCTGGCACCTTTTTCCACCGTTCATACTGTCCCTCTGAATTTGTTATTGTGACAACGTTCTCATCATTTATAGGCTTCCATGGGACCCATTCTTTTGACAGCTAAAACTCTGGTGGTGTCGTATAACTTCTTTATATTGCTCTTTCCGTCTCCTGTCTCTGCTTTGGTGACCAGGTCTTCAATAAGGCTTCTCTTGTCTCTTCTTGTGACTTCTTGGTGTGTTGTTATGATAATCAGCTTCAGCAGTAACTACCAATCGTGAAAGCTCGGCCATTTCCGTTTGTCTCCGGTAAATTGCAATGCACAGAGGCCGAGGTGATCAGAATGCAGTTCCTACGTCCGTCTCCTACAACTAGGGCATAGGGTTGACTATGTAAAAAATATTTTGAACATGTACTGTGCACTATTCGAGAATGAATTGTCTTACCATATTGCCAACATGTGGTTTGATATTAGTGCCATGTAAATGGTTTTACACTGTTGCCAACTGTAACTTTACTGATACGACTGTTACTATATGATGTCAAGTGAATGGTAACTGGTTTTTCATTATTGCAAAGTGAATTGTGATACACTTGATATACACCAAGTGAACTCAGTTACGTTATTGTCAAATAAACTGTTTTACACTATTGCCAAGTACAAATGTAAATTGTTTTTTATTTGCCAAATGAATAGTGCTACACAATTGCCAAATAAACAGTGCTACATTATTGCCAAAAAGAACTGTGCTACACTATTGGCAAGAAGAACTGTAATACACTATTGGCAAGAAGAACTGTAATACACTATTGGCAAGAAGAACTGTATTACACTATTGGCAAGAAGAACTGTAATACACTATTGGCAAAAGAACTGTGATATACTGTTGCCAAATGAACAGTGCTTCACTATTGGCAAATGAATAGTGCTATACTTTTGCAAAATGAACAGTGCTTCACAATTACAAAATAAACAGTGCTTCAATATTGCCAAGTGAACAGTGCAACACTATTGCAAAATGAACAGTACTTCACTATTGGCAAAATGAACAGTGCTATACTATTGCCAAATATACTGTGCTACACTATTGGCAAAAAGATCTGTGCTATACTGTTGCAAAATGAATAGTGCTACGCTATAGCCCAATAAACAGTGCTACGCTATTGGCAAAAAGAACTGTGCTATACTATTGCCAAATGAACTGTGATACACTATTAGCAAACAGAACTGTGTTAGACTATTGCCAAGTGAACTGTGTTTCACCATTGTCAAGTAAATTGTTTTACATTATTGCCAAGTGAACTAGAAAATATTGTCTAGTGTCAAGTGAATTATTTTACAGTACCACATGAGTAGTTGCACATTGATGCAATGCTGATAGTTTAACATTGTAATAAGCCATACAACATTGCTAAGTCAATAGTTGTCCAATGTTGGCAAGCTAATGGTTTTCCATGGTTCGTATTTCTCTAGTTTTACACCGTTGCAAGGCTAATTGCTTTATACTGTTGCCAAGTCAATAGTTTTTCACTATATACAAGTGAATGGGTTTACACCGTTGCCAAGTCAATGGTTTACCACTATCGCAAGTCAAATGCTTTTGCACTATTAACAAATCAATAGTTGCTAAGCCAATGGTTTACATTTTTGCAAAGTCAATGGTTTACACTTTTGCTTAGCAAATGATTTTACACAGTTGTTAAGTCAATATTTTATGCTGTGGATGTTACCACCGTGCCACTGGCTGTTCATTATTGCCAAGTCGATTGTTTTACACTATTACCATGAACCCCGACTTTTGTCAAGTGAATTGCAAGTGAATGGATATACACTGTTGTTACACATGCTCTCTAGATCTTGTTTTCTTGGAAAATTAAACAGTGGATCATAGATCCTTGGGCGCTCACCTGCTAAACATGATCAAACTTTGAACTTGGCCTTAAGGTCATCAAGATAAACATTTTGACAAAACTTGATGAAAACTAAAGCAAAAATGTGGCCTCCAGAGTGTTAACAAGGTTTTGCTATTATTTGACTTTTTGACCTAGTTTTTGACCCCACATGACCCAATTTCGAACTTGACCATAAGTTTACCAAGATTAACATTTTGACCGTACTTCATGAAGATCAAAGCAAAAATGTGACCTCCAGAGTGTTAACAAGGTTTTCTTTTATTTTACCTTTTGACCTAGTTTTTGACCCCACATGACCCAACTTCAAACTTGACATTAAGGTTACCAAGATAAACATTTTGACCGAACTTCATGAAGATCAAAGCAAAAATGTGACCTCCAGAGTGTTAACAGGGTTTTCTTTTATTTGACCTATTGACCTAGTTTTTGACCCCACATGACCCAACTTCGAACTTGACCTAGATTTCATTGAGGTACAACTACTGACCAAGTTTGATGAAGATCAAAGCAACATTGAAAGTGCTAGAGTGTTAACGGTGAAAAGTCTAACGGACGGACGGACTGACAGACGGACGACGGACAAAAAACAATCACAAAAGCTCACCGTTTATTCAGGTCTATCACTTGTATACATATACAAATATTGCAATATCAAAACATTGTATTTTTACTGTTTAAAACATTTTAATTGGAGAAAAAGGCAGTAAAAACCAATATTTAATTTACTAAGCAGATACTTATACACATAATATTTATTAAAATAAGACATTAAGGTGATTGCAAACTCTTCAGTTGAGCGGAAGTTTAGAAATCGGTGTAAATAAGACGTATTGAAAGCGTCGGACTACCATGAAGAAATAGTACGAAAAAATTAAAATTGATGTGTCAACATGTTCTCATGTCTTAAAATCGCGAATTTACTGTATAGTTATTACTCTATTATACTATAATAAGCTTGCAGAATAAAGCTATACCAGGAATTTTATGTGCCATTTATTCCAAACGTTGAAACACAAACACTCGCGAACACTAGCTACAACGTATGTGAAATGTGTTATAATGCGCTCACACAAAATTTTATCCAAGTTTTAATATTTTTTAGCAAGCATTCTGACCACTGTAGAGGAAGGTTCATTCACTGTAGAGCATAATCATAGCTAAAACTGGGCTCATCTTTAAATAAACACGTTTTTCAAAAACAAATTATCGCGAAAAATGGATACAACGTATTCAAAACGTTGATGTATTTGGTAACATTTCCGAAATCACTAAAGTGCCAATTTAAAAAATCTAGCCAAGCAACTGCCATGAAATTTGGGATGAAACATCTATTATAGTTACTCTACTGGTTGCATGTACGAAAACAGTATGTTGTTCAACTATTTTTTTCGTATAACTTAAAAATGAAAAATCACGTATTTTAAAATATCATTTAAAAATACATATAGCATGCATATTCTACAACAAACGTTATAGTGCGATTCCGTATATACGAAATTTCGTGCATTCCAAGTTTCATGTAATTAAATGCCAAACTTTTTCGGTAAAATGCAAATATCAGTTTTTAGGGGGTTTCCCCAAAATCTAAAAATATCTTAAAAACTAGCCAAGCAAAACTGTTATGGGTTTGCACAATTACTAGCATGAGTGTGTTCTTCATAAAAATCAGGTGTTTGATACCTATTGTACAGAAAAATTTAAGAGTTGGCAATCACCTTAATAAAATAAATTGCAATGTTTATGTACATGATGTTATGCAAACAAGTGACTGACCTGAATACTCCAGTAATACATCTGTACATGATACTAAAGTTGACATAAATAACAGAAAACAAAACTTGACACTATTCTATATTTACATTATATATCACAGATTTATTCTACATACATGTACACAGTTTATTTACATATCATAAACAATTCACGCATATTTCTAAATGAAAAAATATACAATGGTATATGCATGAACTAGATGCTTTAAATAAATATGTTGATGTATAAAACTTCAATATTGTCACCCAGTCCTTTACATCATTTAGAGATTACTGTAATTGTAAATCAACTCTTAGATTATCACCTCCAAGCCCCCATTTTCTGTTTCCTTTAAAACAAATGATAGAAAATTACATTGTTTCAAAACTGTTAAAAAGAGCATATCATTCAAATTCAAACCCTGACACACTGTTTCAAACATCATCCCCCTTTAGTAAATATTTGCATGATAATCTAACAATTTGTTTATACTGTCTGTACATATTGTAAATTCACTTTAATATTTCCATTTGTAAGGGATTAAAAATTTCATAATTTTTTTTCTATTTAACAGCATTATGAAATATTCTACTTTTCATTTCTCACTTTTTGCCCAATCTGAAAAGATGAATATATCTCAAGAAATAGCAATGAAAATTGCATTTCAGGTAATAAAACACAGAAATGTGTGGAACTGCTGTATAGAAATCGCTAAAAATCTCAAGGACAAATCTGAACTATTTCCTTGGGAAGAATTTGAAAGCACAATTATTTTGAAGCCCAGAACAAATGAAAACTGCGGTCAAGTTATTCAAGTTAAAACCAAGTACACAACACTGGCTCCTGACATGAAAATCGTCTTTGCTAGTATCCTCTATCTCTACTAATCTCTAGTATTTGTTTCTACATAGTTCAAAGGAAAGGCTTGTTTCTTGTCACACACCTTTATAACCAAACCATGGTTCCTAGTAAATCTTCATCTAATAAGGCGTAGCCCTGAAAGATAGAATTATGGTATTTGTTGGAACATCTAATTTTAGTCCACTTGTGATCACAGAAAATGATAATATCACAATTGCCCACTTACTCATGAATGTCTGTGAATATAGATTTGGACCTAACCCCCCCCCCCCCCAAAAGTCCCCCTCCCCCAAATACCCTTAATCCATCATCGCGATTACTTTAACTAAGGGAAGTAAATGCTTGAAACCAGACCTTTTCCTAAGTACATGGGACATTATTCAATGAGTACACCACAAAATACTTTATGAAGAAATTAGTTTGTTTATACTCTGGACATGAAACATAAATTGGCTAGATTTATTTTCTAATATGCCTGGTCTACAAGACAAACAAAAGGTATAAAGGGGCTTGGTTTTGGTTAAGTACCCCTTGCATTTCGATTATATAATCAATGATTGATCAAAATAGCATGTCTGATTAATTTTGATTATCGATTGTGTTTTCCATTTCGATTATGAAACCTTAATACCAAAGCCTTCCCATACAAGTAAGGATAGACTATAGCCCAAAAACTATTGTGAAAAAAAACACAACACTTTTAGGTCCTAGTTTACAATGGCTCATGCATATTTCAACATGTTCGTAAATAAGTACATGCAGACATGCTAAAGTACTGTAATTAGACTAAATTAGTGCACAGCTAATAAAACATGCCCGCAAGATAATTGCATTTTACAATCCACTAGAAAACTTTAGAAACTTAATTGAAGAATTCACAATTAGCACAAAATGTGTTCATTATCCTGTAAATAGAATTTTAGTGTGTATACACTGCCCGTCAAAAACAAGTTTTTCCCATTTACTCATCTGTAACAACACTATTTTCAGAACAGTAAAGCAACAATATATTTGAAGACTATGATATTTGTCTAATAAGTGTAAAGACCATACCCTACCTTAGGGGGCAAAATATGAAGTTTCTTTGTGTGGCTTGAAAGGTAATTTTGTCATAAAAAGATGAAATAATTCAGCCTATTGGATCAAATGATTTTTAATTCAGAACATCTTCATCTTTACTGCTATCTCTTTATTGGCTCATTTATTACCGTAACTGCAGTTCAGAAACTAGTATATTTCATTTGTATGTTGATGATTAGTGATAAACAGAAATTGAATAATTTAACCAAGTTTAATTTTACAACTGTATATCTATTTTTGGTGCCAGGGCACTGTACTATAGTGTGATACAGCAGACTCATGGCTCAATAATCAGGACAGTAAATGTACAGTTGGCTAAACAAACAAACAAACACTGGAAATTTCCAAAAAGCCAGATTTAACCCTCAATATATTGGTTTGAAGGGTCATTTTCTTTTAAAATCACGGGTATTTGGGCTATAAGATGGTAAACTTTAGTCAAAAGTATCAACATGACCCTTCAGATACAGAAGCTAGTGGAACCCCTGTAATGTAATACCATTGGACTATTGAGGTCGTTATCATTTAACAATATTACCATTAATAATGTATCTTACCTTGCAAATGTTATTATAGACACAATACCAAAGATGAGTTCAAGTCCTAGGAATGCTAACTGTATACCGGCCAGGATGACGTCTGCTCGCATCACATATGTCTGCCAGTACAGGTAAAATATCGCTCCCAATATGGCAGGTATACTCAGTAAAATAGAGATAATCACTCCAACAATACGCTCCGTTAAATTTCCTTTCCTTGCTGAAAAATGAAAAGAAGTTTATAAAAAACACATCCCTGGAATACTACATGTACAACCTGTGTTTTAAGTTATCCCGGTAAGTATCATTCTCTCTCTTACCTTGGCATTATTATTAAATAATTCCTTTTCATTCTTTGTAAGTGACCAGTGTTCCATTTGATTCGGGAGTAGGGGTTTTGACCCTTACAATTTCCAAAAAGATTTTGGTTTGAAGGGTCATTTTCTCTTAATATCGTGTGTATTTTGCCTATAAAATGATAAAATTTAGTCAGAAATATCAATATGACCATTCAGATTCAGAAGCTAGTGGAACTCCTGAGTGATTTAACAGTTTCATTTCACAGGTTGAGCAAAACAGCTCTGTGATTCTATGGGTACAAGACTGCAGAAAAATGGTCAAAGTAAGGCTGGTGATTTGATGAATTTTTCAACATGAACCTTCAACCAAATAAACATTTTCACCATACATGTATTTTAATAATAATGACTTTATTTTAAGAGGCAACACAGTTGGGCAGCTTATAGTCTTCCCCGTGAGCTCTACATGTAAAGCATGTTTATCAATTAATAGACTTCCAAACTCATAAATCAGAAAGATGTTAACATTTCTTTAAGAGCCTATTCTCAGAATTTTACATAGAAAATAATGACACAGAGTCACATTTTGTAACAAGCTGTTCAGTAAATTGTGGAACATGTTCAGCACTTCTAAGATTTTCCTCTATTGCAAAAGAAAAAGTATGAAATTATGAAACTAAAAACACAAAGATCCTGTTTATGTAAAATAAGAAGTTCATACCAAAGAACAATCTGAGAGATTCGATACCAGCCAGTATAAACACCAGGATTATCTCAGCAGGTAATACACCATCGGCATAAGGAAAAGTTTCTCCTGAAAGTACAAATTTAAAGTTGGCATAGATAAGTTAATGTTTCTCTTCGATGTACAAATATAAGGGGCGTAGCTTGGTCCAAAATAAATGATATAATATGGATAATATACAATATTGGTTTGGTGCAGTTCTGAAAAAGTAACAATACATATCTAAAAACTGACATGTTAATTAAATTTTTACATATATTATAAAATTTACAACACTGGAGAAAGTAAATGCTAAGAAACGTGTACTTGACCTACTAACCTCCAAAAAGGGTCAAACAAGTATGGTAGGTCATGAGGATCTTAGATCAAAACGTTCTTCATTTATTGATTGGAAAGCATTTAGTGATTTAAGTCTACTAACCAACTGACCAGTATGGGTATGTAAAAACTTGTCAAAGCAATATACCAATATTTGATTTTCTTTAAAGATTAAAACCCCTTTCACTATTGCCGTAGGAATTATTTCGTCGTACGACGCTTGCGAATCTACGTCGAAATGTACCAACTTGTGTCTGGAAAGGGTAATTTTGTGTAGCGGTCACAATTGTCACACGACGGACGACCAGCTGCTGAAACTTATTCTTTAAACCAGCTAATAGTTCGATAATGCTATTATCGTACGACAGACGTACGTCGAGTGTACGATGGTTGCACGACATAACAATTGATGCACGACAGCTTTAAGATGAACAGTTGTCGCTCATCTGTCGTACGTCCGTCATACAATCGACGTACGATAATAGCATTGTCGAACTATTAGCTGGTTTAAAGAATAAGTTTCAGCAGCTGGATATAATTAATCAAAGCGTCGAACTAAACTCTTTATTTCGAATAATAATAAATATTTGCAAATAGAAACTTGCTAAATACTAGTATTAAACTGAACTACATGTATGCATAATCAATATAATAATAAGAATGCATTTTGTGGTCCGCTGGTGTCAAACACAGACTATTTAAGGCTTAGTTTGTTTTGGGTTATTTTGGATGTCCACATGTTTAATATAAAAGAGAGAACAGTTGATTCCTAATTCAAATCATGGCTTTCTTGTGCATACAATGTTGGAAATATTTTTGAATTAATAATTGAATTAATTTAGAGTCTTTAGATATACTGTATATGCGTCCATCGCACGTCCGTCGTGTGACGACGTAGGGCATCGCACAACGGACCTACCACAGTCACTCGCCGTAGAAAATTTTGAACATGTCCAAAACTCTACGAGGGTCCACGCTTATGTTTTCCTTTGCACGACGGTCGCACGATGCAGACATTTCTTAAGTCCGTCGTGCGACGAACGCACGATAGTCCTCAAATTTACAACGTAGACCCGCAGCACGAAAATTGTGAAAGGGGTATAAAAGAGGACATAAGCAGCATAATAATGCAAAGTTGAAGTATGTTTAGTTGTTTACAGTAAGTATGTTGTATTATAATTTAAACATGATAAATGCAAATCTAATCTTACCTTTGTATGCAAACAACAAAATCTCGGAGAGAAAGAACAGCCCAAAATACCATCCATTCAGATACAACAATACTTCATATGGCAAGGATGCCCGCTGTCAACTTGTTAAGGGTTACACTCCACATGTATAAATTAACAAATCATTAAATAAATGTAATAAACAAATATCCTGTATAAAAACAGAACCACACAGTTTTGAATACAGGAGTTTTAATTTATAACCTTAAGCCTTGCAAAGAATCAACATCAAGCCATCAACCTAAGCGTGACCGTCCAGTGGATCCAAGCACACTGTGGATTGGCTGGTAATGAAGAAGCTGACCCAACTTGCAGAGCAAGGTGCTCAGTCAGAACAACCACCTATAAGCAAGCAACTTACAAGGAGAAAGTCACCATCATCAAGGTACTTACTAGGCTGAGACAACTTCAGACAAGAGGCAGATGCATATCATGTAGGGCAGAGCAAGTGATAATGGTCAGACTCCAATCTGGGCACAACCAACTCAATGCAGTGATGCCTAAGAAATACAGACTGGTCATCATCGACCTGTCCGTGTGGAACAGAAGACTAAGACAGCTGAACACATCCTCCAAAGATGCGAACGTCATGACCAGGAGCGAGCCTCAAACAGGAACTTTACAAGGACGTTGATGACCCGAGACAAACCATATATCCAGTATGATCCTTCATCGCAGATACTGGCATGGTTGTCCATTAATTTATAAACAGTAAACTTGATAGGATTTATTTTCATGAGTATGTAAAAAGACTATGCTGCATAAATTTGAAAGGATACAACCACTTGAACTTGTCCTGAAAATAAACAAATTAATAACTATACAAATCTGTCACACAAGACTGCATGTTTAACTACATTGTATTTACATGTATTCCATTGATTTTAGTCAAATCAAGATGCGTTTCTTGTTAAAATATATAAGATGATAAGTGTCACAGGGTGAAAAAATGAGCAGTCTGACAGGGGCTTGAAATTGGGACCCTTCGCTTACAGAACAAAATTAATGCTCTCCCGATTGAGCTATCTGGCCATGATTTCAGGTTAATCTTTTATAACCACCATTTAACTGTGTAGTTTTAGTCAAGGAAGATGGCGTCTTTCTTTTGATGTTCCAAGTTTTATCAATAACTTGCAATCAAGAAAACTCTGGGCTAGAAAAGGGACATAACAATTAACTCCAATTAAGATATTACTTTTTATTAGATAACCATAGAATGATTGGGCTTAGCTAGTTGAGGAAACGCTAAATTATGAAAACTTAATTATTTACAATTATAATTTTTCAAAATCCAATTCATAAAGTGTGACTGTTTGAAGAGATATTACATAATGTAAACTGTATGAATTCAAATGTTGAATGAAAGACATTTTAAACAAGAGCACCGCCTTGCGGGTAAAGACGCTCATCTGATCATTGTCACTGTAAAAAAGGTCCATTACCCTTGCATGAAGTAGGGCAGTGTTATGAGTCTTGCTTAAAAAAGTGAGGTATTGATGGTGAAAAAAGGGCAATAACTCTTGCACAATGCTGATCAGAGTTATGGGTCATGCTTGACATGGTCAGGTATTGATGGCGAATAAGTGTTGAAAGTTTCAAAGCAATAGCCTACATGGTGTAGGAGAAAAGTGGACCTAAACACAAAACTTAACCGAGGAATGTTCTAAGTCCAAAAAGGGACAATAACTCTCGCAAAATGCAGATCAAAGTTATGGTTCTAGCTTGACATGGTCAGGTGTTGATGGTGAACAAGTGTTTAAAGTTTCAAAGCAATAGCCCACATAGTGTATGAGAAAAGTGGACCTAAACTCTTGCCAAATGCAGATCAGAGTTATGGGTCTTGCTTGACATGGTCAGGTATTGATGGTGAAAAAGTATTGAAAATTTCAAAGCAATAACTCAAGATAGTTTAGGAGAAAAGTGGACCTAAACACAAAACTTAACAAAGGAATTAACTAAGTAAAAAAAGGGACAATAACTCTCGCAAAATGCAGATCAAAGTTATGGTTCTAGCTTGACATGGTCAGGTGTTGATGGTGAACAAGTGTTTAAAGTTTCAAAGCAATAGCCCACATAGTGTATGAGAAAAGTGGACCTAAACACAAAACTTAACCAAGATTTTTACTAAGTCCAAAAGGGGGCAATAACTCACTCAAAGTGCAGATCAGAGTTATGGTTCTAGCTTGACATGGACAGGTATTGATGTTGAACAACAGAGTCAACAGTTGAAAGTTTCAAAGCAATAGCCCACTAAGTGTATGAGCAAAGTGGACGTAAACACAAAAAGTAACAAAGGAATTAACTAAGTAAAAAAAGGGGCAATAACTCAAGCAAAATGCAGATTAAGAGTTATGGTTCTTGTTTGACATGGTCAGGTATTATTATAATTAATGGTGAACACGTGTTGAAAGTTTTAAAGCAATAGCCCACATAGTGTTTGAGAAAAGTGGACCTAAACGCAAACCTTAACCAAGGCATTTTATTTTCTAAGTCCAAAAAGGGGCAATAATTCTTACAAAATGCAGATCAGAGTTATGGGCCTTGCTTTACAGGCTCAGGTATTGATGGTGAACAAGTGTTGCAAGTTTCAAAGCAATAGCTTTGATAGTTTATGAAAAAAATTTACCTAAACACAAAACTTAACCATGCAACGCTGACGCCGACGACATTCAAGAGATGACAATAACTCATCTTTTTTTCAAAAATCAGATGAGCTAAAAAGGGGCACAACTCTACCAAAATCTGCCAAGAGTTGTCTCATACAAAAAGTATTACAATTGATCAGCAGTGTTGACAGACTAAATAGGTAGTAGGTAAGCCTTGTAAGGTGAGCCATGTCCTTGATAGTAACATTGAAACTTGCAGGCAACAAAGAAAATTCCTAGCCAAACTTGGGGCATAACTACAATTAAAATCGTTGGGGAGTTATAGCACTTGGGCCTTGGCAAGTAGCTTAGTCAAGTTAGTGACTTGATATGTTGATAAGCTAGTGTTTGAACATTTAAACAGCAGATTTTATGAAAACATTTTTATTATTTCTTTCAATATGGTTCAATGACAATATAACAGTTACTCAGTATATCATTCATAAAGGGAGTGTGACTGTGTAAGAGTGTACGTACCACGAATAATTGTTACAATTTGTTTTATATGACGATGTACTTTTCTGTATAAGTCTAAATAAACTGATTCTGATTCTGATTCATAACCTTAACTTTAGCCAAAAAATATTCGACGTTACCCCACCCACTAAATCAACCTGTAATTTTGTCAAGTCCATACACGTATGAATACATTATTAACAAAATTTCCGTTATAACCCAATGTAATGAAAATAAAACACAGTTTAAACGTTATAAACCCCTTATTGTGAGGCAGGCGAGTCTAAATAATCGTAGACAGTATCCAATTAACTCGAGGATAGCTTAAAACAGTACCTCGATTCGGTTTGGGTGCACTGGTAGCCGCCATTTTCAAACAATGCTGCGGGACAGAAATTTTTGTAAATAATAAAACGAATTATATATTATTTTATTGTCAAATTGTTGTATATACAGGTAACAAATATAATATTTATGGTTTATTGACATTCAGTAAATAAAATATAGTTGTTTTATAAAATTTTGTTGAGTTAAAAATGTCTGTATAAAATACGGAAAAAGGTTTCTATATGCGGGGAAATACGCTAGTGGCGATGTTTAGCGTTTGATTATGTAGACTTCTACTACACTACAGTGGTATCGTGTCAATATATCACAGTTTTAAAGACTGGTCTTATCCCAATGCACTTCAATGTCGATATACCTCAGTCTCATGTTTTCGTGTCTTGGTTAAATTAAGCTCAAATAGATCTATATGCGCTACAAGTTTATAGTAATTTTAGTAAAATTCTAATCACACAAATAGTCTGTTTCAATTGAGACAGTCGTTTTTGACGACTCCGCATAGTTGTTACATTGACGACAAGGATCAATACGGTTGGTATAATTATTCCAAATGGTATTCTTCCGATGACGTTATTGTTTTTGCATATCATTTTTATTACATTTTTTTATTATCACAGTCTTTCACACTCAAAATGTGCAACCAGACCGGGGCTCGAACCCGGGACCCTTCGCTTACAGGGCGAATGCTCTACCGACTGTGCTAACCGACTGTTTACACAAGTTTCTCCCCTATTAGTTATCAAATCCTATACACACTACTACATTAGTAATACTCCAAATTTACCAAATTTAAACACCAATAAAAAATGTCACTCCATGGGACCCCGATACAGACAAGTTTTTACGGAAGCAGGACGTTCATGGTTACAACTTACATGTACCAGTGGACATAATTCAGATCAACGGCCTAGACATAAACAAGCTATAATTTTATGGATTTCCATAAACATTCGTCCTTGGTCTTGTTTTTATTAGTTAAGTAAACGATTTTTCTTCCGAAAGATGTGCAGCCAATTTTTTTAACTTGGATGCGCGAGTGCGCATAAGCCGATGAAACTGTATTTATGAGACAATAGGATATATCAATAAATACATTTTATCTTTATTCTAAACACTGATTAATATTAGCTGACGGGTCAAACTGACGGATGTTTGTATTCAAGAACAAAATCAGCTCTCTATATCTCAAACAAAATTGAGCACATGTATAGTGCATATTACTTTGTTTCGATCACAGCGTTAAGTGTTGTGACGTCTATACATCTATTATCATTACACACCTTTGCATATTATCAAAACGCACTTAAGTTTTATGTTCAATCATATTTCAACTTACTTAAGTAAATACATTGTATGCAAACATAAATAAATGTTACACGTAATGGTTCTACTGTAATACTGTATACATGTACTCAACATCTATAATCGGTCAACTAAAATAAATAAATAAAATATACCAGATTTATATAGCGCCCGTTTCATGCGAATGCACGTTCAAAGGCACTTTACATAATTATGTTGCAGACACAAGGGCGCAGGTGTATCCTCTACCAGTGCAGATACAGCATGATCTGATCAGAGGGACAGACTGAGATAAAGCCCCTGAAGGGAGAGAGAGAGAGACATTAGATACAGGCATGTCCGGCGCTGCAGAAGTGCGCCTAGCTCTTATTTCGAATAGACAGCCTGGTTCTTTAGTGTGCCCGATGTACAGCACCGATACACAGCTTCATGGCACTTACAGATACTTTGCAGATCACACGGCCAGATATAGGTGGAAATAGTATAAATATTTCAGAAATGTCAAGTTCCGATGCCAGGGATTGAACCCACGACCTCTGGATTGACAGCCCAGCGCGTTACCACTGAGCTAAATCATGCACTTATAACTAGACATGTTTTTCATATTGTTGGAAATAATTCAGATTACCAATTTACGATTTAAAGCTACTCCATAATTTGAATTCCCACCTTAGCAAAGATCTATAAAATTTGAACAGTATCAGCAATTAGTCGTGTTTCAGGGAAGCAACAGTAAGCAACATTCAGAAAACATGCGTGACCTGAGCCGGCACAACTGTTCGCCTTCTTATTAGTTACATATTTGCTATAATTCGGATCGAACATTAACACGTTATGAACAGGCACGAAATGAAGGACTCAAATCTTTGACATTGAACTATGAGTCTGATATTGAGCCGGCCCAGTTGAAATGTATATCACGAATATATATCAAATACTGTAGCGCACGGACAATTCAAAGCCATACAGAAACGACAGCAGAAGTTTTGTTTATGATTTTGTTTTAATAGATACTATTACAATGATACATGTACTGGTTCACAAATTTTACGGATGATCCTCTAACATACTGCATTATTCTTGTCTTGGGTACACACACTGGCCAATGGTATTATACTATACACTAAGAGGCACTTATAACTCAGCAGTTTTCAATTCCTAATAGCTTTTTTGTTTGTTAATATTGTTGAACGAAATTTAGTGTATTTGGTTGTCAGTCGAAGCGCAACGTAATCCGATATTTTTATCTTACGGTTCGATGAATATTGTCCATTGGACTGTGAAAATAGCAATTTAACGAATTGCACGAGAAAATGGTGAAACAGCGGGAAATAAAATAAAACGTGGTCATGACCTGTTATCCTAAAAAACACAAACGTCACTGTTTGTCTAAATTGACGCCGTGACGTCGGGTTTATCAACACGGGCTTTTCAATGTTGCACAAAGTAACTGTTTGAATTTAGTTATTATTGGCGTTCCAATAAGCAAAAATACGCGTTTACAATCATTAATCCCCCTACAGGTGTTTGAGCCATGTTCTACCTGTATATCTGTTCGTTCATTTCAACGTCATTTGTCTGCAATGACTTGTCGGATTTCAACGTATGTTGATAAGAAATGCATGTTATGCTTCGATCAACAGTCACTGAGATTGACATCAAAGGTGACGTCAATGCGACAACATTGCATAGCCTAAACTCTCAGGAATACGCGTTCTTATTTGTTGGAAATCTGTGCGTTTTAAGCCGGAGCAGATTTTGTGACTTCGCAATTTTACACAACGCTAAATTATGTGCTGGCGTTTCCTAAATATTGTTTGTTATGAAATGAAATATTCTTAGACATTATCACACATCTTTTAACTAAACTTGCTGCAAATTTCAACAAAATATACACACTAAATACTGAGATAGTGAGATTTGTGTAAGTGCACAGTTATAAGTGCCTCTTAGTGTAGGTGTGAGGTTCCGGATGCCCAGGCTACGTTGTATTCCGATGCAGTTGGCGGTGGATTCATTATTATGCCCGTCCTTAAAATAAATACACGAAGCCAATGCCGCCCAAGAGTAGGATTGTCATTAACCACTGAGTCTGACACCAGTCCTATAAGATACTATGTAATTATAAATTCGTATTAGTGGTCGATTGGTAAAGCGCTTGACTACTGATCGATAGGTTCCTGGTTCGAATCTCGGCCGGGGCACTTGGTCATTTATGAAACGCTTTTCAGTGTTGCCCACCTACACTAGAGACGAAACTGGTTGGAACCACAGAGGTAGTCTCGCATGTATCCATGCTATACACTGAGCACGTTAAAGAACCAAGGAGTCTATTCGAAATGAGCTAGGGTAACATATCCGGATTCCTTGTATCACACCTCTATCTCTTGATCTTAAGTTTGTTTGCCTAGACAAATGTCTACGTCTCCGCAAGGGGTTTGACATTGATGGAAGATAGATAGATAAAGTAGATAGATAAAGTGCAGCTTCGATTTTCAGCCCGTCAGGTCCAGTCAAGAAGTATTTTCGAGTTTTGTATTTTGCTGGTCCAACAAATGACCACCATTAACTTGAAGGTGCAAAGGGGCATGGTATTATTGAAGGTGTCGAATTTTATCGACAGATGTATTCAACTTCAATCGTGGTACTTGTCCATATCCATTTTGTAGATATCTACGACCGGTGTAGAGCGAAGTGTGTTGTTGGTTTTTTATTTACAATTTATGTCACAGAAAACTGTCCTTGGTCTTTTACAGGATTTTCACTCAACTCGATTAAAAGGGTCATACTAACCAAAGACCTAAATATACATGTATATTTAGGTCTTTGTACTGACCAACAGGTATTTACACTATACAATCAAATATTGAGTTGGTATTTTGTGAATGGTACTTGCTTGGTGTTTGACTAAAACTCCTCCAGACTTGCAGAGATTACGCAGGATTCCGGGATCATATTCCAATACACAAGAGTCCTTGGGAAATAAGAGTACTGGTATATATTTATCTTGTCTAATATTATATATTTATCTTCAAACAGTGACTCCCTCTGGTGGTTCTGTGTGGTGCAATCATTGGTTGGTAAGTAGCCAGGACAGCAATGAGTAATTCACAACCTTGTACATTAGTGTACGTGACATCTGCTCGGAGTCTGCATTGTTGGAGACATGGTCATTGCAGTTTCTGTATAACTCCAGTAGCACTTGTTGTGTTCGTTCGATTGTATCGTTGGTTCACTGGCTGCATTTCGCTCAACTTGTGCCAATTGTTTGATTTTTGTCTTCTGGTGGGGATTCCAAATTAGCGATGCGTAATCTAATTTTGGTCTTACTAAGCTGGTATATGCATTTTCTTTAACTTTTGATGGACACTATCTCAAATTTCTCAGTTTTATTAGAATTATATTTAGCGGTGCGAAATGACGTGACGTCATCATAAAATCACAGGAAACTTCTGAACGATCTATTAAAATGTATAACACAACATGTTAACTCCTCCTAAGGATAGAAAGCATGAGAACTTCATGAAATATGAAGGTTTCATTGGACAAAGTATGGGTGACTATCTAGTAGATAATCGCCAGAAAATCAACCATGCATTGGGTAGGCCCTATGTAATGGTTTTTTAAAATAGTTTATATGGAAATAAAACAATTCCTGCCACATTAAGTACTATGTACATGGAAGTATATCTCACATTCCGTGATATGTCCCATTTTACAAATACCATAGAAGGGATACGAGAAAGATTTAATTTAACACGTGCGCACGTGATACTAACACGGACCCGCATAAACACACATGGAAGTCGGTAACTATACTTTTGTCATTCACTCCGTAAAATACTCTTAATTTCCGGTGAAAACAATTCTGTTTTCTTGATTTATTGACCTATTTGTGCAATTATAAGTATTGTCTTTTCCCTCCAGGCAAACAAATAACCAGTATATATCTGTTTATCTATATGGCGATAGCTATCACCGCCTGTCAATCTTAAAATCTGCATTGTTTACGTTCCACGTTGACAGGTCACGTGACTACCCGGCTGTCAACTTCCTCAACTTCCTTTTTGATTGCCACATGAAACAGTTCGAACTGTAAAGATGAGTGGTCAGCAACAACTGAACAAAGGAATAGTAAAACAGGTTAAATTACGTTTAATATCTCTTGTTTAGTTCCTATTCAATTATTTATTTCGTCAAATAGGATATTTTTGGTGAAGGAATGACCTAATTTTCTATCTGAATGAAAGATAGCTAGTGGTCACAAATTGACTAGCAGAGGTATCTAGATTCCATATGGTGTGTAGTGTGTTGTTCATAATTAACTTACAGTTATTTCAGTTGGGATGTAAAAAATCAGTGTTAAATTGGTATCATCGCAAATGCGTGTTATGTACAAATATACCTGCTGTTTGTTTTAGGTGCTATCTGGGGATGCTGTAGTTATTAGAGGACAGCCCCGCGGAGGGCCTCCCCCAGAGAAAACTCTCTGCTTCTCCAACATAACTGCACCAAGACTCGCCAGGCGTGCAAATCCTAATATAGAAGGATCAACAGAAACCAAAGATGAGGTATATAGTTCACATAAGATTCACATTAGTCTTCATTATTTATACAAGCTTGCATGCCTTTCTGACTTATTTAAAACCATCAGTTCTAACTGGCAAACTTAAAGTATACCTAAAAAAAACCGAAATGCCAGACATTGGCAGATTGACATAATGATACCTAAAATTCAGCCAAGTTTACGACAACTGAAACGCTATGTATTTAATTAAATTATTGTTACTGCAAATCAAACTTTGTCAGACATCGCATACATTATGTCAGACTAACAGGTTTCATTAAGTCTAGGTTGACCAATAGAAATGTATCATGTTTTTGTTGGGGTTATTTTTACCTAGATCTTCCCTGAGTTCAACAAAAAATAACGTGACTCGCGTTTCGTACCTGTTACATACCAGATAAAAATGTTTCGTACCTGTTACATACCTGTTACATACAAACATGCGTCACATAATTTTTCGTTGAACGTGGGGCTGAAGAGACTTAAAAAACGCTAGTGTTTATAAGGAGAGTATATTTCTATCTTGGTGTAAGTTGCAGTACATGTTTGTAACACATGGAGCACAACTCGAGTGTGATGAGTGCAAATTGGAAAAACTGGTCTTGTGATCATAACCAAATACATGTGTTTAAGCAGCTCTGACTCGTATGTATATTCATATACTACTTACTAGTAAATATTTCAGCCATGTGCGTGGGAAGCTAGAGAATTTGTCCGAAGACGTTTGATTGGTAAAGAAGTTCTATTCACAGTTGAATATAAAACACCTGCTGCTACTCGAGAATATGGATGTGTATTTTTACCTAAAGGTAAATAGATAATTTCACAATGAGGAAATTTGCCCCTCAGCTTTCAATATTTGTCAGTACAGTGTGATCTCTGTATAGCAAAACCTTTTAGGAGCTGCAAATATTGGCAATTGTTTAGAGGTTGTTGCTATACAGAGGTTAAGTTTATAGTAAATAGAGGCTGTTATAGAGCAGTTGTTGCTCTACAGAAGGCCGCTCTGGAGAGGTTATACTGTATATATTTATGGAATGCAATTGATTAAAAATGATACATTAGTCCAGTCTGTGAATTCATTAAAGGGCTGAATCTGCAAAAAAGAACATATTTTCTATATACTTGATTCTTGCAGAAGGTACTTGTTCAAAGCAATAGTAACTACATGTCCCAGCCAACAGGACAAGAGTTTATTTCACAGACTGGAGTTCAGTTCAGATTGCTTCTGAAAGCCATACGTACAGCAGTATTTGTTTCACATGTTAGTTTCATGTTCATTGAGTAGAAAGTTTAAACCCTTGAAATTCCTTATAAATACAAAACTAAGAATACATTTTCTATTTTAGATGCATCTGGAGACGCTAAAGAAAATATAACAGAGCTTCTTGTGGCAGAGGGTCTTGTAGAGTTGAGAAGAAGTGGACTTAAACAGGATGAGTAAGTACAATAATCATTACAGTATCCGTGTGTCTGCAGGATAGTTTGCCGATTCAGTTTGCATTGTTCATATCTATCCAGCTTTTACTGTTCAACCTTGGTAAATAGAATTTGAACCATTTAACTCTGACAGAGAGAATATGTTAGATTTTCTCAGGGTTGACCTGTACTGATGTTAACTTGTCTATATTTTCACCAGAATGAATGCAATTTTGCCTGACTTAATTTTGTCAAACTTATATTAGATATATTCAATAACATATTTGCTCATTTTTACAATTTGCTATGTTTCAGATACATAACACTCGACTCATGTTGAATCAATTTATGTTTGAACCAACACATGGACTCTGTTTCACTGTTTCTGCATGTATTATATTTTGGCTCCTACTTATATAACTGGTATATTCATTATTGTTTTCAGTGAGAACGCACAGCGTTTATTCACTATTGAAGAAGCTGCAAAGTCCGCTGGCAAAGGCAAATGGGCACCTGAAGTTGTAACAAGCCCTGAAAAAGTTACACGAAACATTAAATGGACCATTGAAAGTCCGAGACAATTTGTGGACTCTTATCATCAGAAACCTTTAGATGGTATGTTATCTGAATAAAGTACACAACACCTTCTTAAATGATCTTAGAATAATATTTACAAATATGGGAATTTTCATTGTAACTATTAGCTCTAGACATTGAGTGAGTGAGGTTATACAATAATGCCATGCTTCATCAGCTTGTTCTAGCCTTTAAAATATACCGTAATAAAAGTTTACACAATTCTTTTTTGAATTGTTCAGAAGTCATTCATTTTCTTTCATCCTAAATCTTCTTACGTTTATCAATTAACAGATAACTGTAAAATACATATCCTAGGGGGGTTATATTTTGTTAATTTGGTATATAAACATAAATGATTGAAGTATAATGTATAATCATCTATAATATATGTTTGTATTGTAGCTGTGATTGAACATGTTCGAGATGCGTGTACTGTGAGAGCGTTCCTGTTGCCAGACTTCCATTATGTTACCATCATGTTATCTGGTATCAAGGTGAGTCCATACTACAATCCTCTCAGGGCTTTTTATCAAACCTTGGGGATGGGGACTTACCTTTAAGTAGGGGGGAAATATTGGTATTTTGGTAACATGGGGAATGATTCTGTAACGGTTAACTTCATTTTTGGGGAAAACTGCATGATTTTAAAGATTTTTTCCCAGTTATATAACGCAAAAATGCCCTGCCTCTACATAAAAACTGTATTATAATTAAACACATCTTTTCTTATTATCATAACTGCCATTTCATGTTTTTGTAAACCTTATTATGAAGTTCTGAAAGTGAGTTTTGATACCAATTTCAAATTACAGTCTTGCAATTTCTCAATTTCAAGCTGAGCTCCAGAATAACCTGTACAATATTTGTCCTTATTTGACACATTTGGCTGAACTTGTCATTGTGTATAAAAGTAAAAATGAAAGTACAGTACCTTTTGTTAATTTCTACCAACAGGCACCAATGTTTAAAATGTCTGATGAAGCCGGACAGCAGACTGCTGAACCATTTGCTGAAGAAGCTAAATTCTTTACTGAGTGTCGTCTGCTACAGAGAGAAGTGAAAATTATCATGGAAGGTGTATCTAACCAGAATATACTAGGAACTGTACTTCATCCTGTAAGTAAATATAATCACATGGTAGAATATTACTTGATGAATATTACATTTTAAAGCCATTTCAGATTATATGGATTATGTCAATTTGTTTTAGTGAGTGTTGACCTTCTGTTGTCTCGTTTTACTGATTGTTGACCATAAATTGCCAGTTTTATTAATTGTCATCATTTAGTTGTTGCTATGACAATCAGAGAAACATTGCATTTGCTTGTAGCAGGGGGCTTCACTAGCTTCTGAATCTAAAGGCTCATTTTGATACTTCTGACTAAATTTTACCATTTTTTAGGCAAAATACAAAAGTTTCAAAACCCCTTCTCCTGAGTAAAATGGAACTCCTGTTGCATTTGCAACCATTTCTTGATCTATAGCATTAAATTGGGTGCATTAATAGTTCATCAACTTGTGACAGTTCATTATTATACCATGTTAAACATGTATATGTATGTTTCAGAATGGTAACATTGCGGAATTATTGCTGAAAGAAGGGTTTGCTCGTTGTGTAGACTGGAGCATGGGAGTTGTCTCACAGGGAGCTGAAAATCTTAGAGCAGCAGAAAAGTAAGAAATTTAGAATTTAATGTCAATAAAATGCATTTTTGATGATCCTGTAATATTTCATTAATTATCGCTACGTTTGTATGGTAAATTCTATTTACTTGTCTTATTAGACATTCATGTTTTGCATACAAACAGAGACACAGTGGTGTCCCTACTCAATGTCAGCTTCTACTTACTGGAATTCAATGAAACTTAACAGGAAATTTCACTAAACGATGTACCACTTGTTGGATACTGAAAGGGTGTCTTATAAGATATAATTGATTGTGTAATGGATACAAACTTGACTGTATGTTTGTAGGAAAGCCAAGGAAAGTAAAACAAGAATCTGGAAGGATTATTCACCGGCAGCTTCAGGACCAACCATTGATATCAAAGATAAATCATTCCAAGGAAAGGTGAGTTTTGTAGGGATTTATATTTCCGATATCATAGATAAATCATTCCAAGGAAAGGTTAGTTGTGTAGGGATTTATATTTCCAATATCTCAAAGATAAATCATTCCAAGGAAAGGTTAGTTGTGTAGGGATTTATATTTCCAATATCTCCAAGATAAATCATTCCAAGGAAAGGTTAGTTGTGTAGGGATTTATATTTCCAATATCTCAAAGATAAATCATTCCAAGGAAAGGTGAGTTGTGTAGGGATTTATATTTCCAATATCATAGATAAATCATTCCAAGGAAATGTAAGTTGTGTAGGGATTTATATTTCTGATATATCATAGATAAATCATTCCATGGAAAGGTGAGTTTTGTAGGGATTTATATTTCCGATATCATAGATAAATCATTCCAAGTAAAGGTTAGTTGTGTAGGGATTTATTTTTCCAATATCTCAAAGATAAATCATTCCAAGGAAAGGTTAGTTGTGTAGGGATTATAAATCTTTCCTAGGAAAGGTTAGTTTTGTAGGCATTTATATTTCATACTTGTCTCATGCTTTAGTGAGTATAGAAACATTTCATTTTACTACAACACAGACCGTTCCATGATTGGTTGTTGGTTTAGGAACGATAACTTTAGTTAGGAATGAGATATTGTGATAAAAGATGCTGTATAGAAGCTGCTTGTGTTTGATAGTGGAGCTTGGGGGAGTGTGGTCACTGTTACTAAAAATAGAAAATCAGTTTCTGTTCAATAACTTTCTACTATATTATTTTACAGGTTGTTGAATGTGTTAATGGTGATGCATTAGTTATCAAAACTGCTGATGGAAAATTCAAGAAATGTTTCCTGGCCAGCATAAAACCACCAAGGTATGTATTGTAATGTTACACCAGCTGTTAGCACTTTTACACCATTGTAGCTGTTAGCATGTTTACACCATTGTAGCTGTTAGCACGTTTACACCATTGTAGCTGTTAGCATGTTTACACCATTGTAGCTGTTAGCACGTTTACACCATTGTAGCTGTTAGCATGTTTACACCATTGTAGCTGTTAGCACGTTTACACCATTGTAGCTGTTAGCACGTTTACACCATTGTAGCTGTTAGCACTTTTAGGTTAGTGTCTAAATTCTTGCATACATAACACATTTTATAATCTGGATCTCCTGTGGGAAAGTGGCTTTTGAATCTGCAATATATAACTGGTATTTGTGTCCAAGATTTATTTAAAATGTGAACTTGTGTGCCTTGAGTTTGGTGGTTTGCAGGAACCAAATCTTAACTGAATTATTGAAATGAACATAAGTCTAGATCAGGGAAGTTATGTAATGTTTTTAACATGCAGGAATAAAGTACAACAACCTTCTCAAATCTTAACACTAAATTGTGATGACTTAACTGATGATCTTGGCGTGTCTGATAGAATGCTTATAAGCAAGTCCTGTTTTATAGCCCCTATTACCGGTATTTCCATATATTTCAGGCCTCAAGCTGTAGATTCGGATACATCAAAACCAGCAGTCAGAGTCACCAGACCATTGTATGATATACCTTACATGTACGAAGCTAGAGAATTTCTCAGGAAGAAACTTATTGGTAAAAAGGTGAGTGATCACCAGTATATTTTGATTTGGGTATTGTCATTTTTCAACAACATTTATGTTCAGTGTGGTTCCCTGATGACCCAAAATGTTTTTCCAGGCAATAACTATTAGCCGATACTAACTTAATTTTCCGTAGCTATCTGACAATCTCTTCACATGTTATGAATATTGTAATTGTTCTCTCAGAGTATCGGAAGGAAGCCTCGGGACTGGCTGGCCTAGTAATAGCATAATGTGATAAGATGGTTTCAAAATCATTGAATATATTGCCAAAAGGACTTTGAATTCAAAGTTAGTAAAAAAAATAACACGAAAAAAACAGAGAAATGTTTAATTCTTAGTATTTTTGTAAAAAAGTATAAAATGTATTATAAGGATTTTATACAACAGAGAAAGATGACATGATTGTTAATTGTTACCCAGAGATTATAATAAATGATCACATTATGTTTGTAGGTAAATGTAGAAGTAGATTACATACAGCCACCAAATCAAGGTTTCCCAGAGAAGACGTGTTCTACAGTTTCCATTGGAGGAATGTAAGTCATAGTTTCATATTTAACCAACATATCTTCCCATAGAAAAATGAATGTAAGAAAGGCTCAATTGAGTCGGCTGATATCTCATTTTATGGCACCAAAAGTAAAGTTAAGAAAACCAACAGAAAAATTAATTGGCATGTTATGAGTCTTTGTGGAAAAAACAATCTATTAATTAATTTTGCAACATCCATGCAAACCTTGTTTCGGATATAAGGATAAATGAATGCAATTCATAGTAAGAATAATTTAGCGTAAAATAATAAAATGTGGGTCAAGGTCAAAGTCATGTGTTAACTCTCAGCAAATGTTTTAAAATACATAGCCCTATTTCAGCTTAAACAGTCTAAAGTAGGCATATATCCTTGCCATATGGCTGTATGTAGTTCTCATGTAATAAAGCCGACGATACCTTGTGTTATATATTACAGTAATATTGCCGAAGCTTTGATCAGTAAAGGTTTAGCTACAGTCATCAGATACAGACAAGATGATGATCAGAGATCGTCCAAGTATGATATTCTTCTCGCTGCCGAAGAGAGAGCAAAGAAGAAGGGTGTTGGTCTTCATTCTAAGAAAGAAGCACCGATACATAGAGTAGCTGAAGTGTCTGGCGTAAGTCGTCTCTCGTTCAGTTTGTGCATCTCCTCGCTGTCAGATATCTCATGCTCTGATATTTAGTTTAAACATTTATTAGTTCACTTAAGTTTATAATATATAATAATTTATATACCAACAATATAATACAGCAATGAGATTTGATCAGAAGCTTATTGAGATCAGTTCTCTGATATTTCTCAAGTCAAACACCTCTGATAGGATCCGTCTTGTTAAATATATTCATCCAACAGTCTTGTCATTAATTGCTAGAACACCATCTTCTTTGTGAATATGTTGGAAGACTCCTAGGTGGCTAGATGCTTACTAGGTGACTATATAATGTCTACTACAGATAATAAATCCAGGCCACTTGTCTCCACTTCTGGCTGATGAAGTTGTCACAGTGGTCAGTGGTTTGTGGAACAGGTTAGTTCTTATTGGCATCCCAGGAACACTTGTTTTGTGATAATCAACAATTGACTTGAAGATTGCTTAGTAATGATGTGAGGTTTTAAACTGTATAACAAACAAATTACTCACTTCAGAAAGTTTCCTAAAAGTCACCCTAGCTCATTGATGATGTGTTTTATTTGCAGGACATTACAAAGGCAAAACAATTCTTACCATTCTTGACAAAAGCTGATCGTCTTGAAGCTGTGTGTGAATTTGTTGCTAGTGGTTCAAGGTTAAGAGTTTTTCTGCCTAAGGAAACTTGTCTTATCACTTTCCTTGTCTCAGGTAGGTCATAATTATCTCCCTTGTCTTTCTATAGAATTCCCCCCTTTGTCTTGTTTTTTCCATAGAATATCTAATATAATTACCTCCCTTCTCTTTTCTCTATAGAATTACCTCCCTTACATCATCCATTAAAATTACTTCCATTGTCTTTTCTTTATAGAATTATCTCCCTTTTCTTTACATAATTACCTCCCTTGTCTGTCTGATAGAATTGTCTCCCTTGTCTTTTCTTTATAAAATGACCTCCCTTGACTTTCTTTGTAGAATTAACTCAAGTGTCTGTTTGTTTTGATTACCTCCCTTGTCTCTTATAACAATCTCACTTGTATTAAAAAAAATTGTATTTTATTATAATGTGGGATCACTTGCTACTCAGTCTATATCAAAACCAATGTGTGAATCATCTGAGAAAATTAGTAAATGAATTTTAAAGAATTGCAATAACTGAACTTAATTTACTGAAGAAAGTGAAAAAAAGTAAAATGTAGGTTTGTATTACCGTATATCGGGTAATTTTCTCGCGTACCTAATTTTCGCTTTATTAGCGTCCAAACCAATACGCTAAAATTGAAAACAGCGAAAAATGCATACCAGATTTCGCGATTGTCCGAAGATGAATGTTTCTACTTTCGTTTTCGTCTATCGGCGTTGTAATATTAACGCGTTATGAAAATCGATAGTTTATACTATTTTCTATTACTATACGATAACATATTCCGTATAAATCATATGTAAGCTTTTAGTAAAACTAATTTAACTAAACCACCTATAAAGTTCAAAAGTTTAAACAATTATGTTGTTTAAGATGCTATTACACCAACAAGCGTATTATCACTTATTCATCAGTCTTGAATGTAAACAAACAGGGGCCAATTTAACAAAAGAATTGTCCCGTCTATTGTATGAAACAATTGAAAATAAATGACGGATGTGAACTACATATTTCTGTATTTCACCTGTGAAAATATCTTGTATACATATGACAACGAAAATCATGTATATAATATGCTGCGCTTAAACAATCATATTGGATTAATCTCCCGTTACAACATGGAAAACGCGAAAAAAACAAACAGAGGTTAGAAATCGCTAAAATTAGCTTCGCTAAAATTTGATCTTGCCGAAAATCGCGAAATTTGCAGTATGCGAAAATTACCCGATATACGGTAATACAAATATTTGATTATCTTACAGGAATTGATTGTCCACGCGGTGCCAGACCAGGTCCTGCTGGTTCTACAATTCCTGGTGAAGCATTTGGTGAGGAGGCTACAATGTTCACCAAAGAACTCTGTCTTCAGAGAGAGGTAAGTCAGAGATCTAAACTTCTCACACACTTGTGATGTTGACATTCAGTGCATTTGAATCAAATTTCTCTACAGTTTTGTCATGTTTATTAATATATTTATGGGTATCACAGTTAAAGGATTTGGGTATTGAAAGTGTTACTGGGTTCAGTTTGTTGTTAATTTTCAAATATCGGATGATTTAAATTGTGATTAATTTGGACAATATCACTGAATATTCTTCTCAAATGAACTCTTTGTGTTGTGAGTTTTGTTTTGGAATTTATTTTCGAATTAAGTTTATGCTCCTAGGATTTTGTATGAATTTCCATGTTTATGCTCCTAGGATTTTGTATGAATTTCCATGTTTATGCTCCTAGGATTTTGTATGAATTTCCATGTTTATGCTCCTAGGATTTTGTATGAATTTCCATGTTTCTGCTGTATTTCTTGTGTTAATGGCTTGTGTTTGTTTTCAGATTGAGATAAAAGTAGAAACAACAGATAAGGGAGGTAACTTTATTGGTTGGTTGTTTGTTGACGGTGTCAACTTGTCTCTAGCTTTGGTAGAACAAGGTCTGGCTAAAGTCCACTTCACAGCAGAGCGTAGTGTCTTCTACCCTCAGATGATAAAGGCTGAAGAGGCTGCCAAAGAAAAGAAACTTAATGTAAGTTAATTTGTTGATTAATTTGTTTAGGATTACGTTATGTGAATAACTGTGTAGTCTGAGCACTAGCAGTGTATTTGATTATTCATAACTGTTCAGTTTGAAGAATTAAGTTGACTAAGTAAAACATGTCAAATAATTCTTCACGGCGTATAAACCTAATCACTGTATGACTTATAGGGAGACTATACTATTCAACTTTGAATACTTATTGCGAGCAAAAGCATTTGTGATTTCCGGTCACTGTATGACTTATTGGGAGACTATATACAATTCAATTTGTATGACTTACTGCAATAACCGGAAGTTGACTTGTTTATACACTGTAAGTGTGGTTATTTTCTTGCTTGATAGTCTCACAAATTGTATGACAATAACGTATGTCAAGTTGAATGTGGGGAAATGTTGGAATGATTATGTTCAAAAACTACTTTGTAACATTCAGCTTTGTAGGCACTATGGTTTTGGGGTCGACTCTTATCATGTCTCTTGGTCTAAGGATTGTGTTTTCAAATCTTATCTTGGGCAAGGTTGAATCTTGGAAACTATCTCTGAAACAGACCCGCTTACTGATTTATCTCATAGGAAACCACCATCAAGAGTGATTATATAAACAGTAACAACTTCACCAATCTATGTCAAAATGAAATAAATTAAAATAATTTGTTTAATGTATTTATCAGATCTGGTCTAAATATGAAGAACCAAAGGTGGAGAAAGCAGAAGACGAGCCACAAGAAAGATCAGTGACATATCGTACCATCGTAGTTACTGAAGTCGGATCAGACTTGAAATTTTATGCACAAACGGTCGAAAATGGTATGTAACCTTCTTTGTCACATAAAATTGATCAGTAAGTTAATAGATTACAAGAATGACTTTTGGACATCTTTTATTGACTGCAAAGTTAGAGCATCCCATAAGTATTTGATGAATTAATTTCTTATTATTTATTTTTGAAAATTTAAAAAGTAATCTCACTTAAGTATTTTGTCTAACCAAATTCCTGAATTTAATGATTTAATGGTAACAGGTTATATTGGAGGAACAGACTTCTATATTCAATTCTGAACTTGAACATGTTTAACTTACCCAGGTCCTAGACTGGATAAACTAATGGAAGAGATACGTACAGATATGGAAACCAATCCACCACTTGCCGGATCTTATACACCAAAGAGAGGTGAAATATGTGCAGCTAAATTCTCCGAAGACAAACAGTGGTACGTATAGTTTGACACAAGATTGTAGTCACTTTATACACAGCTTTACTATACATGTAGTTGTGTGCTTAGGTGGAAATATTATTTAATTGTATTTTTACTGCTTGACAGAAGGAATGTAAATTCCCATTTCTTTAATTTGTATTCATTAATATATTTATGTCTGCCACACATTGTAGGGGGAGACATATTGGATAGATGTCTTGACAGATGTCACAAAATTTGTCAATGCTTGTTCTCCTTAACTACATTTTAATGAAATTTCACCAATACTTGGTACCAAGCCTAGTTGTGCATAATATCCTGATTTTTAACACCTACTTTAGTTTTAATGAATGATGCCCATATGACACAAATTTGGAATGAGGTTTGATTGATTAAACATTTTGATTGCAGGTATCGAGCAAAGGTTGAAAAGATTGATGGATCTAAGGTCACAGTTTACTTCATAGACTACGGAAATGTAAGTATTATGTGCTATGTGATAATGTCTAGACAATCACTGTACATGTAGTTGGTATAATTATATTGTCAATTATGACTGATACACACAGCTCAGTAAACTAGCTAGATTCTAAACCAAATACTGTAAAATCATTTAAGTTCAATGGGTCAGAATTTCGTGGTTTTACTGAAAAAGACCATTTCGTGGGGATATAACTTCAAGGGTTTCAGATGCCATAAAATGGCAAGGTCAAAATTTACACAAATTATCAGAAATCATTCAAAAATCAAACGAATAAATGATAATTGTTTTATTACATGTTGATATATGCAAGTAAACTTCCCAAAAACTGAGTCTTATACCTGACTGAACTTGAAAGCAAGTATGGTAGCCACTGTATAAGACATATTTATTGGTATACTTGTTCATTGGAGATTGAATTTCAAGGTTGAGCTCTTCCATGAAATCCACAAAATTAAATCCCACACAAATATTAATGATTTTACAGTTACTGTAACCCTCTACAAAATGTTGATAATAGATAGTTCAGATTAAGGCAAAACACGTTTCATTGCTGATGATTTGCTTGCCTCTATGACTATTATCTGGGTCTGAGTTGTCATTGCTTTTGGTACAGTTAGTTTATTAGGGCCCAGCAAAAATTTATAGTAATCACCTTGTTTATGTCTGTTACTTGTTTACAAACAACCTAATATCATAACATAGTTTTTTTTTTAACATTTTAATCAGACAACAAGGCAGTGAAAACCAGTACATTATCCACTAAGTCACATACATGCACATAAACTGTCTGCTAAATATTTGTTGATAATTCACTCTTTTTACTCAATATTTCGACCTACAAGGTCTTAGTCAGGAAAATATAACACTTAAATGTTTTCACATTGTCTGCTAAATTACTAAATAAGTTATACAGGGTTCCCACGGTCAGGGAAAAGTCAGGGAAAAACATAATTTTTTCAAGGTCAGGAAAAAGTCAGGGAATAATGAAATTAGTCAGGGAAATTTGGAAATTGAGCAAAAAGTCAGGGAATTTTTCATTGAAACTGTCGCTAAGTGTCATTTTCTATGAAGAAAATACCTAAGACTGAAAAAATTCTCGCTTGCTATGCTCGCTCAGAATATTTCTAAGTTGTATTAAATTAATATTAATCAACAGTGTTAAATACTGCTAACCTAAACTCTTTTGTTCCATATAGCCTCCTTTTCTCTATTTTATTGCCATATTTAGCTCTAACAAAAAGATGTCAATGTCGCCCGATCGCCCCAAAAAGTCAGGGAAAACTGTTCTGTGGTCAGGGAAAAATCAGGGAAAAGTCAGGGAATTTTGTCTTAGAAAATTTGTGGGAACCCTGTTATAGATATCATATTGCAAAGTTTATGTATGCAATGTTATGTCAACAAACGACTAACCTAAATAATGGAGTTATACTAGATAGGTTGTATTGATTGTTATACCATGTTATATTACAGAGAGAAGTCACAGATGCCACTATGTTAGCTCAGCTTGGATCTAATTTCTCGGTACTATCTCCACAAGCTACAGAATATACACTGGCATTTGTCAGCTTACCCAGTGATGTAAGTTCCTCTTCAGTTTCCATTAACACAGATTATTCCCGTTGTATCCGAGGGCTATATTGATTCCCCACTTCCTGTCAGTAATTGTGCCCCCCGCCCCCCATCTTTGATGAGGGGGTATATTGCTTGGCACATGTCGGTCTGTCTGTTAGTGGGTAGGTCTGTCTGTAGACCAAATGGTTTCTGTGCAATAACTCAAGAATGCTTTGCCCTAGGATCTTCAAACTTTACATGGATGTTGGCCAGCAAAGGTAGATGACCCTTATTGATTTTAAGGTCAGTAGATCAAAGTTCAAGGACGCTGTGACCTTTAATATTAATGACTATTTAGCTGCAATGAGGCAAACATGTTTAACAAACATCTCTTGTTGTATTTAGATTAGAGTGTGTAACGATATATTCACTTGCTAGAGGTCTAGCCTCTTTCATGTTATGTTTACATGTTTGCACTCACCATGCCTGTCTGATTATGGTCACTTGAGGCTTAAGGCTTAACTCATCTCAATCAGAAAGTGGTTGCTGTTGGTTTGATCCAAGATATTTCAGTCTTTAAACAAAACTACTTGGATATCAGTATATAATGATCAGTATATAATGGTAGTTTGAGGATTCCTTATCCTAAAGTTGGGATAATATGACTGCACAGTCTCCATATGACTTGAATACTGTTAATAGGACTTTAACCTAAAAGACATTGATCAATAAATAAGATACTGTTCAGTTATTCAGTTAGGATAGTAATAGAGTAATGCAGTGGTCGAGTCCACTATTTCGGTGTAAAACCAATAATTAAGGCTTATCCAGACATCTATAATTTCACTGCTAAACTAAAATACTTAGCCTGTTACACATAAAATAAAACGTCACTCTCACATTATCCTAACACTAAACAGGACAGTATGTGATATTTACTTTTGAATGTTTACATTTTATAGGAGGATGCAAAGTTAGATGCACAAGATGCCTTCTACAATGACGTGATGAATCGTCAGTTACTGTTGAATGTTGAGCATCGTATCGGTGGTTGTGAGTGTGTGTCACTGTGTGATCCAGACTCTAAAGATGACGTGGCTAAGAGTCTTATCAGCTCTGGACTTGTTCTAGTAGAACATAGAAGAGAGAAAAGATTTGCCAAAATGATATCAGAGTATAACAAAGCTCAAGATGTTGCCAAGGCAAACAGGGTATGTACACTTAAAATGTTTATCACTTTATCCAACTTAATTAAGTCAGTTTAATAGAAGATTTGGGGGTATCAGTATATTGTTTTGCACATGTTGGTCAATCTGCCTGTTGGTAGACAATATGGTTTCCATTTAATAATTCATAAATGGTTGGGCTCAAGTTCTTTAAAATTGACATTGCTTTTGAGGTCAGTAGGTCAAATATCAAGGTCGTGGTGAACATCTCTTGTTTCAGTTAGTATGTCATAAACAATGAAGTATATAAATTAGTATATGCATTACAATGTTAATTAGTAAGTTAAATTTAAATTTTGATAAAATAAATCAGTATGTAATTTACATTTTGAAAACGCAAATGAAAGCAGAATTTTTTTTGGTATTATAAGTTGTTCGAAGTTTTATTTTGGCACATATAAATTTGAACTTGACATTTGTGATTATGAACGTGACATGATTTTGTGTATTTGATACATTTACAGTTGAACATGTGGCGTTACGGTGACTTCCGTGATGACGATGCTAAAGAGTTTGGTTACCAACGCTAACACAGACCCATAAACAACAACACAAGTGGAACGGGCATAAACAGTGATATATACATATACAGCGATCATCTACACTCTACATAGCGCAAGCATAATGAATTAAATTAGTGCCATCAAGTGTCACCAAACATTAAAAATCGAGGAAAACACACTTAAAATTTGCGATCTTATTTAAGGTCTTATTTATGTAGAAAACTGGGGAAGTTGTAAGTGCTTGATTGAAATGAATTTATTCTAAAACTATGCACATGTGCCATAAACAAAACCCTGACGTATCAATTATTGATTGAAAACGGAATCTTTTACTTGATACAAAGTACCGTGGCAGTTGAAAAACAACCAGTGACATTGTACAGTGGAATTCCATAAAAGGTGAAGCCAGTTATCAGATATATGCGCTGTGTTTTCTCGTAGATTTGGCATGAGTGTAAATTCCTGAATTGCCGTAAAATCCCTGAATGGACGAGAATCGGGGGCTACTGGTAGAGTACTATGATATTGTTGTATGCGTGTATGACGCTGTTTACCGGTGCAGCTACACAAGTGGAATCTAGGGACTTTTAAATATTAAATCAAATATTACCTAACATGAGAGACATTACACAAGTTATATTTAGCTTTTATAAAATGATATTCCATCACCTTTGTACAAAAATACTGAGGAAACATTATCAGTGTTTTTTTATTGTGAGTGTTTTAATTTTGTACGAAGGTGATGGACGACTGAAACAACACATCCAGGATTTACTTTCTTTAATATGTATAGATGTCTATTTTTACCTATTTATTCATTATGCATGTTACTTATAAATGTTACATTTTGTAAACTATTTATTGAGGAATTTGTAACACTATGTTGCCATGGAAATTAAAAATGAAATATCGTATTAAATACTGATCATGTTGTGTTGAATATATGTGAATTATGTACATATTAAACTTACATACTGAATCGTATTCAGGTTGCAGCAAAAATTGTCACAAACTTTTTCTTAACACTTTGTAAAAAAAACTTTGGTGTATGCGGCTAATATTCACATAATCAAACTATTTTTCATGACAGAATTCTGTGGTTAATGCGAAAATTATTTATTTACATATTTTATTGTCTGCAATAGTTGTCTCATATTGTTATTTATACAATTTACTTGTATATTTTGATTAGTGGTTGCTATGGCAACAAATGCAGTATTTACTCTAAGAGATATAAGGCCTTTTGGACTGGACTGTTTCATGGAGCTGGTTATTGTCTGGTTCCCATCCCCAATGTTACTGTACTAATAAAATCTACTACTGTAATAATGGGGACGGGAACCATACTGTAACCTGTTCTAAGATACAGCCCAGTGTGAACGGCCAATAGTCATCCATGTTAAACATTACACATGTATAGACTGATCAATGAGCAAAGTCATTGATGATATTTATATACAATAATGATTCCAATCAGTGAGAGATCTCTATATTTTATATATTCTGGATGTGTTGTTTCCGTGGTAACGGGATAACGATTTATCTGTATCTTGACTACATAGGAAATATATACATTGTGTTCATATCTTGTTCTGTTATTATGTTATGTTCATGTATAGTTTGACAAATTTGACCTCAGACTGATTAACCTTTGGTACGGCTTTTGTGGGTAACCATCGTTTGTAATCACACGTCAGAATGTTTATTTTATTGAAAATACTTAACAGGTGATTAACAAAGGAAGGTCTCAGGAAATGCAAATGTCTCGGGCTAATTGTGTCAAACTATAGTATCATGTTCTGTCTGGGAAAGAGTGTTAGTCATGTTCTGTTGCCAATACTTGTCAATACACTTAACTTGTGTTTGTAGCATTGTCTTTCAAATTCTGTGAATTCTATTAAATATGAATTTACAACCTATGAATTAAGATGTTTTGTTTTACTCGGAAGTTAAATGTGTTCTTAATAGCAAAACCTCTTGACCGTGAACACCATGCACCTCACTATCTACATAGAATGGCATCAAAATGCACCACTATGGAGCAAGGGGTTAAGTTATATATGGTCATGTTCTGTTGCCTTCCATATTGTTCTTGATGTTAGCTTATGTTTGTAGTACTTTAACTTTACTTATTTACTCGCATGTTTTCTGAATGATTTGTTTTAATAGGCATTATTTTGTTTTATAATTCAAAATGATACAAGTTAGACGAGACATGGAGTTGTGAGATGGTTTGTGTGCAGTATGTCACTAGTGGAGCCATCATTTGTCTCCGTACTTAATCTTTATACTGTTGGTTGATTCATCATTTAGGTTGTTTACAATCATTATGAACACAATGATAGTATTTTACACTGTTGTTGAGTTACTAGTATTTTGGCGAAAGTTACTTAGACATCAACGGTGGAAGAAAAGAGATTGTGCCAATATTTTTTACCTTCATACCAAAACTTACTTTCACTCTTTGACATTCGATTTATTGACTATAAAGTTTGGTACTATCATTATGTAGGTTACATTTGTAGGTTACTAGTATTTTGTTATATGAAGTTAGCATGGTATTACATCAAACTTATATGATGATTGTTTTGTCTTGTGTGTATTATTACATATTTCCTATGTAGTCATGAACAGTTGCAATAAATATTGATTTAATGTCAGTTGTTGTTATCATTGACTGATTATCGCCAGTCCCAAACCTGGATGTGAAAAGGGAGACTTGTGCGCTCAGCCAGCAACCCTGCCACGTAGGAAAGAGGTAGGTGCAGAAACCTCAACCAAAGAACAAACCAATGGAAAATAATATGTGTTACCATTATAACTGAATGTCATGAGAAAGTGTTTGCTCTCATTTGATATTGTCATATATCAATGGAAACCCTGTAAGTTATCATTATACACATACCCAGTACTAGCCATCCAAATTCTTAACTCATATACTTTTGTCGCCTTAAGTGTATCCCCACATATATTTTGTTACGAGAAAAAGCATTTAAAGATACAATGTAGTGACTGACATTACTAGAGTTCCGCCAGATAGACAACTCTGTCACACAGATTGACCGTCTTGTTAGTTGCATGTTGTAGAGCGTTTTAAGACGAATCTGATGATACCAAACACGTCATTTTGTCAATGATGAAGTTTATTACTACATTTTGATATGTGCTTTTCCTGAACTTTTAAATTTTCCTGAGTGTGTTAGTATTGAAAAACCCATAGGCACATGGTTTCAAATTATCTGATTGTACCCTATGAAAGGACTCTGTATACTAAATACAAATACACATTATGTCTATCAAAATAATACATTAATAAAAGATATTGCAATGTTTATATACACAATGTTATGTAAACAAGTGACTGACCTGATTAATCGATTTATACATGATAGCAGCTTGGTAGGAACAACACAGACCGGTCATTTTTCATGTATAAAGCTGCATACATTATGTAACACCAGTCTCAAGGTCACCGTCTTCCGTTTTGCCCTATACTAATATATAACCGCGCGCGTCCCAGTTACTCCATCGTTATCTATAATATAACATTATGATCACAAGTAACTGTATCGTTGATAAGAGCACATTTTATAAAAAAAAAATATTATTTTTACTCTTTATCAATGACTTAATATATATAGTTACCTGTGCATATGATATAAGATCAATGTGTTATTCCAGATCAACAAACACTGGTATGTTTATATCATACAGTACATGTGCACATATGATCATTGCACGCGGAAACCTGGAGACAGGCGTTTTTGTCAGTTTTGTGACCACGTTTTGTCTTTGAATTGTTAATGAAATACAAAATGTGCAATTCGTTTTATTTCGTCCAAATTCTGATACAGCTGCGAAAACTATCTTTCTTGTAGGCATATACGTAGAATACTTTGTTTGGTAAAGATTTCGTGTTCTGAGTATTCGCAATACTTCCTTTGAATTTTTTACGGACAAAAATGTAAAGCGAATCGAACTATTAGAAATAGGCTCAGGTGATTGTGTACACAGTAGTGTACTTGGCAACTTCTCGGTCTATAATAATACAACAATGAAAGAATAATCCAATGTATGAAACTTGAACAGTTTATTGATACAATAAAAATGATTTTATCAAAAACATGTACATATAGTATGCTTTGCTTAATACGTTATGTGGTATGTATATATACCACGAGACAATGCACGTTTTACTGTCCCGTCTCCAAATCAGTACTCAGCACAAAACATTTATCATCCTCATTATTTTGTAAAGCCAGAGACCTTATACATAGTATAAGGCTCTAACACAATGCCCTCATCTTTAATGAGGATGCATAAAGCTTTGCAAATGTAGGTCGGTCTGTGTGTTTGTTGGACGGTAGAACTAAAAGGTTTGCGTTCGATAACACTGACACTCAGCCCTAGGATCTATAAACTTTACTTCAAAGTTGGTCACATTAAATAGCTGACCCCTGATTTTGAGGTCAGTGGAATCAAGGTCCCATAAGATTTCTGTCTATATGACTGGTTTTGGGAATACATATGGCTTGGCTTTCTTGCTGCAATGATTCAAGATTATAGCACAGAGACTTTGACACGATCATGACCTTAGGACCTAATGAATATATTACAAGATTCTTGCGTTGCATATATCAATTTCCGCGAGCAAATCGTGCAACATCGGCCCTTTACATTTGTGTAGGTATTACTCCTCGAGCGTCTTCGTGATATTTTCCGCTTATGAAAACATACACCCGTGATTATAAATATAGACAATATATCAGCTGTTAAATTATGCTAATAGAAGTTCGAGAGTCGTGTCAAATTCTCTGAACTATACCACCACAAACAATGTCATGATTTATTTTATAGTCACGAAAGATTAAGACCGCATGGTGTTAAAATTTTGAAGTTATTACGAAGGTCACACGTCGACTATTTCAGTTGGATCCGAACACTTCAATTTATACATTCTTATTTGATAAGCTTTTAAATTACCAACGGTGACAAACAAATTCAAGTCATTGCTCAATGCAATTCCTTTCGGGTGTAGAACACCATGTCTCTCATCTATCACGTGACACATAAAAGCGCCATCTCGTGTAAACATCGATACCCGATTGTTATAGTGATCCGCCACTAGAATATGTCCGAGCCGATCTGTACACACACCGTAAGGCGTTTTTAGATGTCCACACATTTTCCCGAATCGCCCGATAGACCTTGTAAAGTGACCGCCTTTGTCAAATATTTTGATGCAATGGTGACCGGAGTCAGAAACAATAATGTCTCCTAGCGACGAGACACACACATAGCGGGGTTTTGAAAATTGTTGCTCTTTGACCTTTCCGTTGCCGACGTATTTGATAAACTTTCCCGAACTGTCGTGAATTGAAACCCTGTTCGTAAATGCGTCACTCACAACAAACCCATTGTCTGTGTTTGTTTCAACACCACTTGGGCATTCAAAAAATCCGCTACCAAATGACCACAGAAGTTCGCCTTCTTTGGATACAATAATGACGCACTTCCGCTTGCGCGACGTCATCGCAATGTCGCCGTTTGGTGTGAGACACGTTGCCCAGGGCTCTGGCAAATCTTGACCTTGGAAAACGGCAGAAGTTTCACCATATTTCGAACAAATCTGTAATCTGCCATTGATCATGTCCGTGATTAGAATCTTTCCATTTGGCATGCATGTGACATCAGTTGCGTCTTGAAATTCCCCAATACCCTTCCCTTTTTTACCAAACGTCTTGATGTGTTGTTCAGTGTCGTCTGCCTCAAACCTGTCATGTTTATGTTGTATAGCAACATGATCGATAATGCATTCATTCTGAAGTGATTCGTCCTTGCCTGAACCCGTGTCTTCATCATCTGACTGGATAACAGACACACATGATCTGTTTATAAATCCTACTTTAGTCTGTGGATGTCTGCCGAGGCCGTCTGCAAACAAAAGTATATATAAAGCAATATTTAAGCTGCAAGTACCTACATGTATATTTATGGTAAATAGGAATTCAAACATGTCAATACTAGAACATGTATGTGTACGTTGAAAATTACACACATGTGACATAATGATATAAGAAGTTCTACAATGTACTCAGTATCAGTCTGTCAGTCATTTGATTGTAGTTCTAATGTCAGTCACATGCTTATCCTGGTCTTACCAGTTTTTTTAGTTTATACTAATTTATTTAAGGTCGATTGTGAAACAAGTTTTTCCAACTTATATTAATCACTCTCTACACCTCATTCCTGATGTAATCCATCGCCACGAGGGTATGAGAGAAGAGAAGCCTATTTCACTTTTATGCTGAGCGTCTAGCAAGGTAATTTCTGGTACCATTTTTATTTCGACTTTGGTATGTCGCGGCCAGGGATCAAACCCGAGACCTTCCGCACTCGAAGCGAACGCTCAACCACTAGGCTATCGAGGAGGCGGTCCAGGGACTACCCTTATACATTGGTCACCATGTAAGGGAGATATACCAGTCACATTATCCTGACACTAGACCAACCAGTCCTAGAACTACCCTTATATACTGAGCACCAAGCATGGGAGATATACCAGTCACATTATCCTGACACTAGACCAACCAGTCCTAGAACTACCCTTATACACAGAGCACCAAGCAAGGGAGATATACCAGTCACATTATCCTGACACTGGACCAACCTGTCCTAGAACTACCCTTATATACTGAGCACCTAGCATGGAAGATATACCAGTCACATTATCCTGACACTGGACCAACCTGTCCTAGAACTACCCTTATATACTGAGCACCAAGCATGGGGGATATACCAGTCACATTATCCTGACACTGGACCAACCTGTCCTAGAACTACCCTTATACATTGAGCACCAAACACGGGAGATATACCAGTCACATTATCCTGACACTGGACCAACCAGTCCTAGAACTACCCTTATACACTGGACACCAAGCATGGGAGATATACCAGTCACATTATCCTGACACTGGACCAACCAGTCCTAGAACTACCCTTATACACAGCGCACCAAGCAAGGGAGATATGCCAGTCACATTATCCTGACACTGGACCAACCAGTCCAGGAGCTATCCTTATACACTGAGCACCTAGCAAGGGAGATATACCAGTCACATTATCCTGACACTGGACCAACCAGTCCTAGAACTACCCTTATACACAGCGCACCAAACAAGGGAGATATACCAGTCACATTATCCTGACACTGGACCAACCAGTCCTAGAAATACCCTTATACACTGGACACCAAGCATGGGAGATATACCAGTCACAATATCCTGACACTGGCTCAACCAGTCCTAGAACTACCCTTATACACAGCGCACCAAGCAAGGGAGATATGCCAGTCACATTATCCTGACACTGGACCAACCTGTCCTAGAACTACCCTTATACACTGGACACCAAGCATGGGAGATATACCAGTCACATTATCCTGACACTGGACCAACCAGTCCTAGAACTACCCTTATACACAGCGCACCAAGCAAGGGAGATATGCCAGTCACATTATCCTGACACTAGACCAACCAGTCCAGGAGCTATCCTTATACACTGAGCACCTAGCAAGGGAGATATACCAGTCACATTATCCTGACACTGGACCAACCAGTCCTAGAACTACCCTTATACACAGCGCACCAAACAAGGGAGATATACCAGTCACATTATCCTGACACTGGACCAACCAGTCCTAGAACTACCCTTACACATTTGGCACCAAGTAAGGGGGATATACCAGTCACATTATCCTGACACTGGACCAACCAGTCCAAGAACTACCCTTATACATTGGGTACCAAGTAAGGGAGATATACCAGTCACATTATCCTTACACTGGACCAACCAGTCCTAGAACTACCCTTATACACAGAGCACCAAGCATGGGAGATATACCAGTCACATTATCCTGACACTGGACCAACCAGTCCTAGAACTACCCTTATATACTGAGCACCAAGCATGGGAGATATACCAGTCACATTATCCTGACACTGGACTAACCTGGCCTAGAACTACCCTTATATACTGAGCACCAAGCAAGGGAGATATACCAGTCACATTATCCTGACACTGAACCAACCAGTCCAGGAACTACCCTTATACACTGAGCACCTAGCAAGGGAGATATACCAGTCACATTATCCTCGAACTGGACCAACCAATCCTAGAACTACCCTTATACACTGGACACCAAGCATGGGAGATATATCAGTCACATTATCCTGACACTGGACCAACCTTTCCTAGAACTACCCTTATACACAGCGCACCAAACAAGGGAGATATACCAGTCACATTATCCTGACACTGGACCAACCAGTCCTAGAACTACCCTTATACACAGCGCACCAAACAAGGGAGATATACCAGTCACATTATCCTGACACTGGACCAACCAGTCCTAGAACTACCCTTACACATTGGGCACCAAGTAAGGGGGATATACCAGTCACATTATCCTGACACTGGACCAACCAGTCCAAGAACTACCCTTATACATTGGGTACCAAGTAAGGGAGATATACCAGTCACATTATCCTTACACTGGATCAACCAGTCCTAGAACTACCCTTATACACAGAGCACCAAGCATGGGAGATATACCAGTCACATTATCCTGACACTGGACCAACCAGTCCTAGAACTACCCTTATATACTGAGCACCAAGCATGGGAGATATACCAGTCACATTATCCTGACACTGGACTAACCTGGCCTAGAACTACCCTTATATACTGAGCACCAAGCAAGGGAGATATACCAGTCACATTATCCTGACACTGAACCAACCAGTCCCGGAACTACCCTTATACACTGAGCACCTAGCAAGGGAGATATACCAGTCACATTATCCTCAAACTGGACCAACCAATCCTAGAACTACCCTTATACACTGGACACCAAGCATGGGAGATATATCAGTCACATTATCCTGACACTGGACCAACCTTTCCTAGAACTACCCTTATACACTGAGCACCAAGCATGGGAGATATACCAGTCACATTATCCTGACACTGGACCAACCAGTCCTAGAACTACCCTTATATACTGAGCACCAAGCATGGGAGATATACCAGTCACATTATCCTGACACTGGACCAACCAGTCCTAGAACTACCCTTATACACAGAGCACCAAGCAAGGGAGATATACCAGTCACATTATCCTGACACTAGACCAACCAGTCCTGGAACTACCCTTATACATTGAGCACCAAGCATGGGAGATATACCAGTCACATTATCCTTACACTAGACCAACCACACCAGGAACTACCCTTATACATTGAGCACCAAGCATGGGAGATATACCAGTCACATTATCCTGACACTAGACCAACCACACCAGGAACTACCCTTATACATTGAGCACCAAGCAAGGGAGATATACCAGTCACATTATCATGACATCGGCTCAACCAGTCCTGGAACTACCCTGATACATTGAGCACCAAGCATGGAAGATATACCAGTCATATTTTCCTGACACTAGACCAACCAGTCCTGGAACTACCCTTATACATTGAGCACCAAGCAAGGGGTATACCAGTCACATTATCCTGACACTGGACCACCCATTCCTGGGACTATACACTGAGCACCAAGCATGGGAGATATACCAGCCACATTATCCTGACACTGGACCAACCAGTCCTAGAACTACCCTTATACATTGGGCACCAAGTAAGGGAGATATACCAGTCACATTATCCTGACACTGGCTCAACCAGTCCAGAACTACCCTTATACACAGAGCACCATACAAAGGAGCTAAAAAACCAAACTGCTTTGGTGTGTCGAGGCATGATATAGGACCGCAACCTCCCTAATCAGACTCAGTAACCAAATAATATAGTACATAAGTAATTGCAACAGAAGTACTTGCAAAAGAAACCTGCAATGATATCGGCCTATGATTGAAGTACCACTGGCGATAAAGAATGTACATGAATCTCAATTACCGCAGTATATACATTGTACAATTATCATTAACAAGGATCAAACCAATCAATCAAACCTTTTAAAAATTCATCCCCTGTTGATGACCCAAATCTTGCATGCAAGTCTTCAATGTCAGCAAATGTTACCCTTCTGCTACGACGGAAGGCCAATGCTTGTTCCTCAATGTCATCGTTACATTCTGATATAGCTCGATGCCTGTCCTTCTGTAAGGCTTTGTCTGATTTGCCGGTCAAACTCTTACCGAACACCATAGAAGTATACTTCCTTAACACTGAAGGATAAAATAACATAGTACTTATTTGCTGAATTCCTTTTTAACATTTTTTATTTTCATAAGACACATTATACAGCTGTACACATTAACAAAATACACAAACAATTTTGTCAGAATAAAGTGTGTAAAATAAATTCACGACTCTTTATGATATTATTCATTAATGTCATTATGATTTTTGTAGTACAGATAGGGGAAGAGGAAGAGTTATGAGGACAGTCGCCGACTTCTAAGGCTTAGAAGAGAGGTTGCTATTGTAGAGAGTAAGAAAGGAAAGTAAGAAAAAGATAATAAGAAATGGTTATGGGTTCGGGGAATTTACACAATATCACTATTTGAGTTATGCAAGTTATGAAAACTTCTGCCATTTTCTGTTACAGATTTGTAGTTTGTTTTTAAAAAGTGCGATTGTTTGTTCTATGAATGAAATATTTTGAAAGCAGTATAATATAGTTAGTAATAAGCCCATCTTCCTCTGTATTCTTTATATTGTTGGAAACTGAAATATTTTGAAATGTGATATTTAAGTCTTTTGAAAGTTTTTGTAGTAGATTTGTTCAGCTCAAAAACTTTGTACAATATGGCATTCCCAGAACATATGGTATATAGAGTCTGGTAGTCTATTGCAAAAATCACATAAGCTTGACTCGGTTATATGACACTTGTGTAAAAATGAATTGTCGGGTATTATATCCATGATGTATTTATCCTGAAATTCTCTAAGATTAGTATCTATTGTAATAATATACGTTTGTTGGAAAATCTTAACCCATTTTGAGTCTTCTATGGTGAACCTAAGATTCCATTTTCGTTTGTACTTTAGTTCTGTTGGTAGTTTAGTTTTGATTAGTGAATTGTATGCAATCTTACAAAATTTGCTTTTTTTCCATTTAGTTTATCGATTGGGTTGTTTGGTGGGTTATATGTTATAATTTCGTTTTGCATTTGTGTCTTCCATTCTTTCGGTACCTTTTTAATGAGAGTAAAGTACTTTAAGTAATCCCCATTAGGGATATCATATAGAAATTTCATCTGCTCAAAGCTATAAAAATCATTTGTGTCTGAAGTCAAAAATATGTTCTACATACTGGATTCCTTTACTGAACCATGTGTTATAGTAAAATAACTCATTTTTATGTATATGTTTTATACTTGAATTATTCCATATGATTTGTTTGGATGTTTCGATTTCAGTGTTTAGGGTGTTGACCTTAGACGATGAAATCAATATATCCTTTAAAAAATTGATTTTATGTTGAGACTTTTACAGTCTTTTTCAGTTATATAACATTTAAATAGTAATAATCTTCCATACTTTTCTAATTCGGTCCAGTAATGAAAACTCCAATTGGCGTTTGAATTTAAAATTCTTTTTATCCAGCTTATATTTAATGAATCTAGAAAACATTCAATGTCTATCATTTTTAGACCCCCATCTTTGTATTCTTGGATTATTTGTTTACGTGATATTTTATCAGGTTTTGAATTCCACAAGAAATCAAAGAAAATTTTATTGATCAATTTTATAAAATGTGCCAGTGGGTTTTGTAACACAGTTAGTGGGTAAATTAGCTTTGGAAGAACCAATGTTTTTAGAACTGTTATTTTTCCAATGAGTGTTAAGTTCCATTTTTTCCATTGTTTTAGGACAGTTTTAAATTCTATTATCTTATTTGCTACATTTAGATCATACATTGAAGATAAATTATTACTGAAGGTAATTCCTAGCGTAGTTGCCTCCGACGAAGTCCATTCAAATTCGTTGTCAAAGACAATATCTGTATTTATAGACTTCCAATGCGCAGGACTCAAGCATTTGTTTCATTTGAGTTTAAGCCCAGGTGTTTTACCAAAATCGTCAAGGGTTTTTATAAGATTTTTAAAAGACGTTCGATTTCCTTTAAGTAGAAAGCTAGCATCACCAGCAAAAAGAGTTTGTTTTGTAGTTTTATTGTTTAAAGTAATACCTTCTATAGCATCGTTGTTTTCTATAGAAATAGATAAAAACTCGATACTTAGGATAAAAAGATACGGTGATAGAGGACATCCTTGCCGTACACCACTCTTAATGTTAAAAAAGTCAGAAAATGACCATTATTAGTTATACAGCCCTTCGCATTTGCATAAAAAAACATCAACCCATTGTATGAGCGAATCACTAAAATTTAGTTATTTTAAACATTTATACATGAATTTATCATTTAAACTTTCAATTGCTTTTTGGAAATCAGAAAAGAATATGAGACCGTGATCATCGTTAAGTTTCATTTTTTCTATTGTTTCAATAATTGTTCTCACATTCTCTCCTATATATCTTCCCTTGATGAACCCAGTTTGGTTTTCATTAACTATACTATCTACAACTCTTTTTATTCTATTAGCAATGACTTTTGAGGCAATTTTATAATCGACATTTAATAGTGATATTGGTCTCCAATTATTAATTGACAAAGGATCTTTATTCTGTTTTGGTATTAATGTTATGATACTCTGGGTTTGAAGTTCTGTTAATTCCCCTATGTCGTAAGAATAATTTAGTGAGTTAACTAGGAATGTTTTAATATCGTTCCGAAATATCTTATAAAATTCGACAGATAACCCGTCTGAACCAGGGCTTTTGTTATTATTCTTTTCTCTTAGTGCGATGGAACATTCATATTCTGAAATAATTCCACTAGTGAGTGTTTTATTATCTTCTGATAGGATATTGTGTCCATTTGAGAAAAAAGTATTCTTGTGGGTTAGACTTTCGTTATTTTATATAAATCAGCATAAAAGTTTTTACAGTATGATAAAATATCATTGCTGTATGTAACTATCGTGTCGTTATCAGTTTTCAGTTGGTGCATGGTTTTACTTTCAGCTTTTTTGCGTTCCATATTTGCAAAATATTTAGTATTTTTTCCCGCCCCTTCAATCCATTCGGCACGGTATCTTAAAATAATGCCTTTAATCTTTTCTTCAGTTATATCTTTTAATGTTTTTTGTTGGTTAAGTAGTTCGTTATGCAGGTTTTCATTACTTGGTTCGGAGCAGATTTCACGTTCTAATCTTTCAATATTTTGTTGTATTTTTAATTCATTTTCTATGTTTATTTTTGTAGTTTACTTGAATATCTAATGGCTTCGTTCCGGACTGTGCCTTTAACTAGTTCCCATAAAGTATTTGGGTTTGTATCCTTATTTATATTAGCTGTTTCATTAATTGCCTCTTTGGCTTTTGTTTGGAAATCTGTATTTAACAGTATTGAGTTATTTATTTTGAAGAATCCTCGTCCACGTTCTGTTGACGCAAGTTCAAGAACAAATGTAACAACGGAGTGGTCGGATTTAAAGCCCATTTTAATATAACAATCTTTCACATGGTTTAAGATGTCGGACGATACTAAAAAATAATCTAGTCTACCATATATTGGTGGTTTATGATTAGATTGCCATATAAATTGTTTCGAATTGGGATGTTTTAGTCTCCAAATATCGTATATATCTTTATTTATCATGATCTCTTGAATTCTTTTTGAACATTTCCTGTGTGTGGTTTTGTTACCGTTTAGTTTGTCAATATTTACATCAATTATCGTGTTGAAGTCACCACCGATTACGAATGTTTCATCACTATTATCTATAAGTAAGTTTTCTAAAATATTTAATAGTTCCTTGTCATTTGCCGAATTCCTGATATTTTTATGAGGAAAAGTGTTTTACATGTTACCAGTTTGATACTACATTTTGAATATGCAAGTCATGATTTTTTGAGAAATAATTTTGTACATGTACAATAATGTTGACGCACAGATGACGACGAGTTTGGATTTCGTGGAGTTTTTGGAATTTGTTTTAGATAGAGAACGACAGCGCGAGGTTGTCCTATTTGTCAAGGGCGTAGCCAGAGACAAAATAAGTCCACCGAGTATGTGTTTGCTATCTTTCTTGTATCATTATAATCGTCCAATCACGAGGTCTATAAGGCGTGTCTATTGTGCATACATTTATCATTTCTAATACTTATAGGGTCTGCCGATTTTAAAATAAGAAACCAGCACAATTCATCAAATAAAATTGGCTTATACAAGGTGTTTGCGTATTTATATATGTATTTATACATTGTTGTAAACATGATCCATGGACATTATGCCTTAATTTCGAAAATAAACTGTAAAAACTGTAATAATGGAATGCTATTCATAAAATTATGAATCGAAAGTCTCGTGAATCTGTAGCCAGTCTGTAGTTAGATTGTTAATTGCCGTGGCATTATGTTTCGTTAGATCTTGGATGGGACAAAGGCCAGTGAAATAACCACATTGTTTGATATTACTATCATGCACTGTAATTTTTGTTCTCATTCCTTTGAAAATTAAGACCCATTCCCTTCAATTATCAATGCATTTAGTCACACCTCTTCACTTATCACCAATGTTAATTGACGTAACATGATACAGTGAAATGTATGAGGGGCACATGCTGTCTAATGATTTTTATACATGTGTACACTAAACAAATCTTATAAGTGTGCACGTGTTTTTCCCGTATAACTTTTTATATTTATAAATAGTTTTGCATGAAATTTTGTGTATATACTATTAACTAACATAAGATTATGTTATAGTTAGAACATATTAAGTAAATTTTAATGATTAAAAAGGGCGGAGAGAGCGAAGCGAAGCGAGGCCTTTTTAGTCATTAAAATTTACTTAATATGTTCTAACTAACTTAGAATATAACATTCTGCATTCTGATTGGCCGATAGAAATTAGCGCCAACGCAAAACGTCAAGTCTGTTAAGAGAAAATTTTAATGATTAAATTTTCATTTAACCGCGAAAATGCGGCGTTTTCATTGGCTCATAATGTAGGTTATATTCTAAATCAATAAAGTTTTTACTTCAAAATTAAAAACAACGGATCACTGAACCATGAAACAACAAAACACGTAAAATGCACGAGAAATTAACGCGTAGGCGCAAATTATTTCTGTTTATCGTGAATTAGAATTTTAGATATATCGTTACATTCAAAAAACACAAAATTATGTATTTTTCTCTCAACAATATGGTGTTTTTTTTAATTTTTAAAAATTCAGTTTTAATTTTGTGGTCAAAGGGAGGTAACTCTTCCAAAATTGCGTTTTCAGCAAAAAAGTGGGTAGTTATAAACCTAAATTGGGCTTAATTCTTATCATTGTTTTCTTTATTTCTGTCCACGTGATATGTACATACACAACATTGATCAGCAAAGAGGATACATAGCTTCATTAACAAACGGATAAACACCCGATGAACACACGACAAAAACCCGTTACATTAGCTTTTGCTGATGTCATCATTAGTTTACTCTGTTTGGGAAAAAATATTATTAAATTGTAATAAAATCAATCGAATTGTAATTCCACGTATCCAATCTACATATGTTGAAAATTTCAAGAAGATCAAACATGTTTTATATATATACATGCACACCTACAAGAGTTGTTAAGTGTATAATGGTGAATTGTTTATATTCAATTAGTTCAGCAAAGATCAGCCAGATTAAAGTGTAAGTGACCGTCTCCACATTTACAATTTGAGTTACATAGATTATGTACATGTATTACGGTATATTAAAAGGGCCTACGTTACGATATGGTCACCTGTGGTTTAATGTGACCAACAATTTTTCTTATCAAAAATACGGACGTCATTTTGTGATAATACCAATGCAATATGTTATTATTATGCGTATATGTATAATTATAATAGCTACGAAATGATGTACAATGGACGAGAAGATAGTGTATTGTCGTACTACACGCCAGTGGAGCGCATACTTATTACTCGAAACTGAGATATTTGACATTATAAGTGAATTTTATGTTTAACTATAACCGTGCTATACGAACTAAGGGAAATGGAATTGTTCAAATAATGTTGCTGATTGTACTCAAATGATATACTTGTATTCCCTACAAACTATACACATGCTACCAATAATTTAATGTTTGTGTTAAAAAAAGGTTTCCTTCGAATACAGCCCCTCGGGGAGTGGCATTCGTGCGATTATGGCTCCTTGCTATATGGAGCTGTATCGACATTTTGTTTGACCACAGCTCCCTGGGAGACATATGAATTCGGAGTGAAACAGCTACACTATTGACCAAGTATATTAGACGTATGTTTCCGTGGGTTCCTATGACGATATTAGTATAAACGGTTAAAATGGAATAAACAATTCAAATCATTTGAATAAAACAGGTAATTAACATTGTGCATGTTTGTACACTGAATCCTAACCGTCGCTTGTTACTGACGTACACGCTGTTTCCAAACACAAATTTCACGTTATTATATTATCATTTTTATTGAATATGTCTGATAAAATCATGTTATTGGACTGGCCGTAAACTCAGTTGATGTTCCTTTTAATAGAAATATCAAAACAACTGTAAACTGGGCGTATTTTTAATTGAACCAAGCATTTAAGCTTAAGAACAATATAGCACTAGGAAAAACATACGTTAAATAACTATTTAGCATCTAACGTTTGCTCTGTTAAAATTTTGACGATAAAATATAAAAACAAATATATAAAATAAAATATAAATAAGATGGAAACTAACTGATAATCTAACCTGACATATTTGTGTTGCTAAAGTCAATGTAAAATGTCCAACTGCAAACTGCATGTAGTAAAATAAACCGATAAAACAAAAATGTATGATTTCATCTGGTTATATAAGCTGGTGATAATCTGGTAGTTCATATCATACACAACGTATATTGTCTCAGGAGCGTATCTTGTGGAGGAGATATCAGGTCATGTAACCGTAAATATGAGAACCATATCACCCGGACCAACCATCGTCGCTCATTCATGCTCCAAACTTTTTGAAACCATGGTCTAAGACTAATTTTAACCCGATCTGCGGATTAATCCATATACGCATATATCAAACCAGGGCATGTATTATTACCGCAATAAAACATACCTATCAAACTGGCTGTTACTAGTTAAGCCCCGTATCACGTGACATATTTATGAATGAATTAACGTAAATATTTATAGTAAAATCTTCAACGAGACAAGTCGCACGAGTATCCAGTGTTACAGCTATGACACATCTATTTTTAGAAACTCTAATTATACTCTCGAAACTAAGTTTCATAAAAACTTCGGATAATCAATGCATTTATATTTTTTCATTTCATGAAACAAATACCCTATACTCTTGTTATTAAAATTGTTTCAATGTTTAAAAGTGTTATTTCCTTCAGAAAATTACGAAGGTCGTTTTCATTAACGAGGGAGGTAATTGTACCAGCTAATAAGCCACTCAATTTCAGCGTGAAATTATGTTCAATGTCAAATGGGTGAAAATGGAATGCGCGCAGTTAAGTAGTGCGGGATATTATCGTATTAAGAATCGAATAAAAACTCTGTTCTTGTATTTTGTCGGTGAATAAAACACGGACACTCGTTCGGATGCGGAAAATTAAATCACTCGTGCTACGCACTCGTTATTTAATTTTTCCGTGTTTTATTCCCCGACAAAATACGCGAACAGTTTTTTTATTTCTTAACTAAATAGTATACCACAGTTACGACACATTATATTGATGTTAAGTGGAGAGGTGTGGCTAAATGCAATTATAATTGATGGGGCGGATCTTAACTTTCAAAGGAATGAGTGTAATTACTTCAGTGCATGAAAATAGTATCATACATTCATGATCTGGTCATCATTTATATAACCTTTCGATTTGAAGTCAAGATTTCACTGAAGATTAGAGAAACAAAAAGAATGCAATATTTTAGTGCTTTGCAATATTTTAGTGCTTAACCATAGTTTCACAGTTTCAAAACACACAGAAAACAGCAATTTATTATTGTAATTTGTAATACATATACATGAAGTCAAATATATATTAGAAATATTGAGAAAAGATTTGGCCCAAGTGGCGCTAAAGTGGCGACAATTTTTTCCATTTGGCGAATGTAGTGGCGAAAGCTAAATATTCTCCAGAGGAAGCCCTGCATTGTAAACTATCTAAACTCTAGCTACAGACCGGTTCACGTGAATTTCGATTTATAGTTTAATGAATGACATTCCATGGTTACTTACATCTTGTACATGTATAAGTCAATTTAATTGATTGAATTGTGCTTGGTCTTCATTTGAAAATCAACAGATCGTGTAAGTAATGGAAATGTTAATTGTACGCATCATAGTAACCTTATAGACATTGTAATTGGACGATTATAAGATAAGTCAAATAGCAAACTCACAATCGGGTGTCTTATTTTTTTCTCGGGTTACGCCCTTGACAAATAAGACAACTTTGCGTGTTCGTTCTCTGTCTAAAACTTGACCGAATTCATTTTATTTTCTGCTACTCTATACTGACTGATCAAGGAGCAAACCCGACTGACCAAAGTAAAGCGTTGGCTACATGGGCTAGTCTGGTTCTCGTCACAGTAGTTTGGTACCTTTACTGTGGAGAGTGTACAGTTTGGGAACCAGACTAAGTGTTGGTCAGATCATGGTGAATAGTACTGTATCTGTTGAATATAACATCAACCAGGCGAAACATAGAAAACCACCCTCATGTGTTCAAAGGGCCCCGAGATAATAGACTTACTGATTTCAATCCAAACGTGAAAAATCCGGATTATTGCAATACATAAAGACCGAGATTTCATTACACCAACATCACACAAAGTCTTCGAGTCTCATAAATTGGCTGTCTTTATCTTACAATTCAGTTGGAGTTAAATTATGATGACATGAAATAGCTGAGATTTGGCGCCTATGTGCAAAATTAATAACTTTGTTGAAACGTATTAAGACAAAATTTGGGTTTAAGATAAACGTTTGACCTCTTATTGAGACTCTATCCCGATCAGTTTTCACCTTCATAGTGGCTAATCATTTCAAATAGGCCAAACTACATTACTAACACTACTACTCAATAACCCCATTAGGCAGGCGAATCACTAGTCAAATAACCTCACTGACTCAGACCACCAGGACGATCTCACATTACAAGGACCCACAATGCAGCCTCCAGCAGAAAACATTGCCCATTCCATTCCACAACAAGGTAGAGGTGTGCTGATTTTTATAACACCGGTCAAAATGTTTGATAATTGTTGACGATTTTACTAGCAAAGTGCTACGATGTGAGCAATGGAACATTATATTATATTGCTATTTCTTATGAGTGATTATTTGAAATGTTCTATGTGTGTATTTACCGTAATTTCTCGTCATAATTTAGACTCATTGGGTGTAATAAAGAATCAGACCACGATATACAACCGTTGAACGGCAGATAATGAAATGCAAATTCAGTGTTACCAAACTAGAGATGACCTGTTTGATAACACAGCAGTATATCGTTGGTCTCGGTGCTATACAACAGGTGCGTAAAATAACCAGGGAGTCTAGTCGGAAGGAGCTATGAAGCATACCTGAAAACCTTGCTTCACCGTGACAAACATTCTGTCCCTATCCTCGAAGCCGGAGGTTATTGATAAATGAGTCAGGAGTAAAACTGAATGACCACGTACTTTAACTGTCTCGACCGAACGCAAAAGAAATGCACAAAAGAGGTGCAAAACAAAACAAACAGGCAAGAACGAACCACACAGACGACCACACACCTCATGGACGACCATACATCACAAGGACAAACCATAAAGCAACACTCAAAAGAAACAATATATATACTCGTACATACCTTTTAAAATAACAGAAACAGCCATATGTTGGAATTCAAATTTGCAAAAGCGCATATACAAAAACGATCACCATTTTATGGCGGCGGGGATACGATGACCTACTGCGTTCGTATTTTACTGCTGGGCGATCACGGCGTTTAGTATACGATCGAAACCTAATATAGATGCAAACTATTTACAAAATGACACAGTTACAAATTTAAAAATCTTTTAGTAGTTTTCCTAATTCCTTTTTTTAAATTTCTAAGTTTTGATATTTTCTTGGAACGTGATCTGTGTTCAGTATCCAAACAATGTTTTCTGATGTCTTCATCTATAAAGCTCGATCTATAGCTAACTCATCTGAACGAATCCATTTTAATGTGTTTTATCCTTTTAATTTTTGCCCGAACATCTAAAATAACCTTTTTAAGATAATATCGCTGTACATATCGCAATTATAGCATGACATAGGTAGTAAAATACCATGCTCGTTCAAATGTTTCCATAATTTATTGTATTGGGCATGTACATAGCATGCTTCGACAGATCGCTATATGAAGGTATTCAGAATTACTTTAGTATTTGGTAATGCACATTATTATTACAAAATTAATGTCGAGTTTCGCCAAAAATGGAGAAGAAGCATACACATTTTAGACAGTAATCGTAGAATTCTGCAATATAATGAAAAAGACAAATGCAAAGGACATGGTCATTATATCGCTTGCTTAGGATTTGAAGGTCATAAGTACAAAATAAATATTTTGAGAAAACAAGTAAAAACCCTCTGAATCTACTCTTTGCGTATGGAAAAACAAGCTTTTCCAACTTCGTTTGATCAACAAGATCATTTCCGATTTTCATGAAAAAAGGCCCATTAAAAGCGCATTGAGATGCAGATTTCAAACATGCATCAGTCTTATAAGGTCGTAAGTAGCACTTACGGCCTTCTCATTCTAAGCTAGCGATAGACTGCACGCTCCTCATATCCTCATGCATCAGTTGGTTGTAGTAACGGTATATAGAACATTACATATGGGTCATTTTCTTGCTCGATCAGGAAACTTTTGGTACAAACTTTGTCGCTCGGACAATTTTCCCATTGGAAGTGACCTTGCAACAGTACATGCGTCGTTGTACAAGATATGAAAACGTTTGAATCCCGTTCATAACCCTATTATAGAGATAATGAAGATAAACGTTCCATATATAGATTACATATACTAAATACAAACAAGATTAAACTACATAATTTATTTTTAATTAGGCCATATTGCCTCATTATCTCTCAAAATGAGATATTTCTAGTACACGTGACCTTAATGTCTGGTCGAGGATATAATGTATATAGGATGGCTTGACTAGTCCTGCTCATCTCTGCAATAATAGGTCGACTACTTACTATCTAACATGCTGGCAGTTTATACCGACGGATTCTTCTTGGTATATTAGATATGCCTCTCTGCTTGTGCGTGCCAAACGTGATGTTACAAGAGGCATATACATTGTATATGTCTTTTCCCCTGCCTGTATTTACACATGTCACCGACTATTTATATTTATAATTACAAACATGTTTTTGGATAGGTGTTATGTCGGACATTGGTTAAAAACCCCGAGAATGTCGAGATTTCAGGTCCCAGGTATTTGTTGGGATGGACCTGCCCGGCGTTCAACGAAGGATTATGTGACGAAATGTTTCGTCGTGTTTCGTACCTGTTATTCGTTGAACGCTATATGATAAAAAACAGGATGGGTCACGTGAGCGAATTTTGGCTAACCATAGACCGAGGTGATGTGCTTATATTGGTATATCGTATAAAAACAATGGAATGTGAATAGTGAGTCCGTACATGTTTCGAATTGAGTACGGAAAAGCTGGGTTTTACACGTACAAATTGTTTGTGCCAAACATAGCGTTCAACGAAGAATTAAGTTTATTCCTAATGATTCTAACTTGTGACCGGTTTGCTTGAGCAAACAGAATATCGATACCTAATAACTGCCCTTAGAAGCTCTGTTGCCATTTCTGTTCTCGAATTTGAATATGTTGGAAGAGCAAAGTAGATATTGCAAAGCAAGAGGTTGGAAGAGCAAAGCAGATATTGCAAAGCAAGAGGATGGAAGAGCAAAGTAGATATTGCAAAGCAAGAGGATGGAAGAGCGAAGTAGATATTGCAAAGCAAGAGGATGGAAGAGCAAAGTAGATATTGCAAAGCAAGAGGATGAAAGAGCAAAGTAGATATTGCAAAACAAGAGGATGGAAGACAAAGCAGATATTGCAAAGCAAGAGGATGGAAGAGCAAAGTAGATATTGCAAAGCAAGAGGTTGGAAGAGCAAAGTAGATATTGCAAAGCAAGAGGTTGGAAAAGCAAAGCAGATATTGCAAAGCAAGAGGTTGGAAGAGCAAAGCAGATATTGCAAAGCAAGAGGTTGGAAGAGCAAAGCAGATATTGCAAAGCAAGAGGTTGGAGGAGCAATTAAAGCAGATTCTGAAAATGTTCTTCTCTACTCGATAGAGATCAGCCGACCATTTTAAATAACATGACTGAATTCGACATTTGAATTTTAAATAAGAAAAGGACAAACGTTTGAAAAATAGTAGGCTAAATACACTTAAATGGTTTGTGCATGATGTGTGTTTTTTCTACCACATAAATCACATTGCTCATCAGCAACAACGTATAAGAGACATCATAGGTATCAATCCAACACAACTGTCAACAAGGAACGTAACTGCCATCATTGCAACTAGTTGTACGATGTGAGACGGACAGACTGACGTACGCACGGTTGACCACTGATTGGGTATTTTTAGGTTAAAAAGTAGCCAACAATTACAAAAATATCCAATAAGTGACTTACGTTATGAATAGAAGGTGCATACGAATGGACATTTACTGGTTATTTCTTTTGATATCTCGTACCATGTGTCAGACGGACAGGCAGACGGACGGATAGATAGAAACAATATAAACGAAGCCAATACCGATCAATACAACTCCTCGTTGACCGATATTTTCGGTATCTCTTTACTGTCTATTAAAGTAAACCATTTTGACGTAAGGCTATAGCTTATCAAACATAGTTTAAACCCGTACATTGAACCGTTTAAGATTGGATTTAAATTTGGGTTAATCGTCTCTATTACTTCCCTTTGCATTTCTGCTCATTTGTCGGTCAAGCCCACACAACATCAGTCCTTGAATATGTTTGGAAGATCAAACCTAAAATAGTTCTACTACAAGCAGCGGTGATAAAAGTCGTACAAGGACAAACTCTGTGTTCTCATTTAATTTACCTTCCCAAATGAAAGTTACTGATACAATGTATACAGACTTATCGCTTAAAATTGGGTTGGGTAAAGGAGTTCGACTCTAAAACAACTAAACTGAGATTAATGGTTTTATACTTTTTATTCACTTTTATTTAGTTTGTATTTTATGCAGTCAAACTGTACATATTTGAAGAATCACAACAATATAATAACAAGAGGGCCATGATGGTCCTGAATCGCTCACCTGAATCACCTTGCTCAAGATATTTTTATATATGAAACTGTAGCCTCTTGTAGATGACAAGTGCCCTAAATTTGAGAAAGGACCTTATAAAAATGCTACAGACCAAATTTTAGGAAGATCAATCAAGCGGTTCAAGAGAAAAAGTATTTTAAAAAATATATATATACTTAGGTGTAGCGGCCTGTATTGAATAAAGTTCAGAAAGGACTTTATATATATGCTAAAGCCCAAGTTTGATGATAATCCATCAGGCGATTTATGAGAAGAAGTTGTTTGAAGAATTCTCTATATTTAGCTCTAGTGGCCACTTTTAATTAGGGCCATGTGGTCTCAATTGAAATGATTTGAGAAAGGACCATATAGACATTCTATAGATTAAGTTTGATGAAGTTCCATAAGGGCGTTCATGAGAAGATGTTGATGGTTTTTCTATGGAATAGTTGTTTTATATCTAATGTTAAGGTGGAACCACACTATAAAAAAAGTTCCTAACCCATATACAAATTTGGTATCATAGTAAACTTTGATTTATTCTCAATTCAATGTCGCGTCTTATATCTCCGTGCACGATACCATGACGTTACTATGACGTCATGTAGTTACCATGGAAAACACGTTTTGACGTGATTCCGCGGAACGCAACCGAGTCAAGAAATAGCCCATGCAGGGCTTTATTATTACACGTCAGGTAAGTAGTGGGTACCATTCGACGCATTATGTAAGTTCCACCTTAACTACAGCCTCTATCATCTTCACAAGCTTGTAAACAGACATACAACAGATAGACGATGGACATCCAGTGATCACAATAGCTCACCTTTGAAACCACTTCATGCTCAGGTGAGGGGTGCGGCCAATATTGACCTAGGAGTCATGCTTTCAGCAATCTTGGTAGAGATCCAAAAGACAATGCCACATGCTAAATATCTATGCCTTGGTATTGCAGAAAAGAAGATTTTTAACGTTTAATAGTTTATAGTTTTTTCTATAACATAATGTAAAATGAAGGGATGCCCGGGACGCGGCCAATATTGACCCAGGGTTCATGATTTGAGCGATCTCGGTCAAGGTCCACCAGACAATGCTACTAGCAAAATATCTAAGCTCTATGCCTTGTGGTTTCTTCGAAGAAGATTTGTAAAGGTTTTGTAACCTGGTTGCCATGGCAGCCTGAGTTCTAAATGGATCAACTTTATTTGAGCAGGAACATCCAGGAAAAATTTCATCAATATTGGTCAAACTGTTTCAGAGAAGATGTCATTTGAAAGTGTGGACGTACGACGGACGGTGAGTGATCACAATAGCTCACCTTTAGCACTTAGTGCTCAGGTGAGCTAATAATATTATGAACAGACATTAAACACTGTACATGTACAGGAATTTGATCGCTTGTATGTTTTATTCAGTTAGCAATGGCTACGGGATTCCATTTTGAAGGAGGGAATGTGTTGCATTCCGTCAGTATAATAAATGTATAAAAAATAGCGATTTTGAATGGATCGACTGCTATGATATTTTATGGATATAATTTCAAATTGCTGTGTTACAAACAATGATACATTCAAAAGTCAATGCTACCTAATTATTACAATTGAAAGAGGGTGTATTGACATGCATATATATATTCTTTATTTCGTCTCATTTATGTACATACATATAACATACGACATAAGCAGAACAGATAAAATGTACATAACCATTCAGTTATGAATTATAAGAGACAATTATCAAATCTTAAAATAACCTGATTATCATAAAATCACTATATGACTAGCTTGTACTATGAACTGTCCTATAAACAGTGCTATATCACTATTTATAAACAATACACATTAATTTATATACAAAATTAAAACTAAGAGAATGTAGTTAATACGTTGAAATAAAATATAGTTATTTTTTTTTAAGAAACTGAGATTTGTAAATGAGGCACTAATGCGCTTATTAAAATAGTATTAATAGATCATTTATCACCCCGGTCAGACCGTAGATGAACTGATTAACAACATTCCCTTAGATGTCAATAAAACTGGCAATAATTAATAAGATAGTATGAATAGATTATTTACACAGATAAAAATGTCGTCTTTGTAAAATCATAAACAGGTTTTGGCGCAAATTCTTATAGCGTTTTTCTCAGTAAAAAGAACCCTTAGTTTCATTAAATCATTCAGAGAATAAAAATCAGGGCAAATAGTTGCGACCTGTTCATACAAGGTATTTCTTAAATCTGTGTATAAATCACAACTTAAAAGAACTAAGCTTCATCTTCTAAAACTTGACAATTTTGACATATGCGTTCCGTTAATGGCAAGCCTTCATACCGCCCTGTCTCAATGCGTATTGGAGCAACTCCACATCTAAATTTACAAAAGGCTGATCTATGTCTTAAAGGCAATAGTATATTACAATAATTCTCAACTTCGTAACTATGTTTGAAAGTACAATACGTTCTAAGTTTATTTCGGCCTCTACCGGATACACCGGTAATACTGTTAATACTAGAATACCAGTCATTAACATATTTGTAAAAAAGATTGTCTGAAACCTGTATTACAAATGAAGACTTTGGTATTGGCACAGGAATATCACAGAACTGGTTCAGGTGAATATCACAGAATTGCTTTTTAACAATATAATACCAGTTTTTACACGTACTTGGTTGTTGGTTTGCCCAGAGTGCGATACGCTTATTTAATCTCGATGAGTTCGTAGTTGATAAACGAGACCAAAATGTTGAAATGGTTTTCCACTGGCAGATAAAGGTGGGGTCCAACCCATATCACCCGACACGGCTGCATTAGGTGTATACTTTCCGACACCAAGAAAAAACCTAATAGCCCTGTTGTGTATAGTATTTATGCATGAGAAAGTTTTGTTTCCCCAAATTGCCGCTCCGTATGAGATAACTGGCCAGACAACCGTATCGTATAATTTGGTGAAAACATTATAAGGAACACCTCCTATAAGCTTACATTTGGCTATGAGAAGACCCAGCGCGCGACCAGCACTCTGAGCAACCATCTTTGCAGTAATGCTATAATCTAAATGTTCATGTTGTACAAGACCTAAATATGTATATTGCATAGTATAGTTTAGTACATTATCACCAACTTTAAAAACAACAATAGATCTTGGAGTAGACAGAGTACGAAAATGAACTACATTGCTCTTATTAACATTTATAGACATCTGATTTCGTGTACACCAATCATTCAATGCACTTAACAATAGTTGCAAGTCATGTTCATTCTCTGCCAGTATCACAATATCATCAGCATACAGGAGAATACACACCGTTTCATTACCTATACTTACTCCAATGTTAAATGACTTAAGATATATAGCCAAATCATTTATAAAAAGGTTAAACAAAAGAGGAGACAGGATACAACCCTGTCTTAAACCGGATTTAACATCAAACCAGTCAGTATTGTAAGAATTAACTCGTACACAAGACGAAACGGACGTGTATAAAGACTTAATAGCTTGTAACATTCTACCATTGATTCCTAGATCTACCAATCTATTCCACAATATCGAACGATTAATGTAATCATAAGCCTTTTTAAAATCAATAAAAGCTGTAAATGTGGATAATTTTAATTTATTACGAGTCTCAACAATACTAGTTAAAGAGGAGATTTGATCAATTGTTCCTCTATTTTTACGGACCCGTTTTGTTCATCAACCACAATATCATTGTTTTCTGACCATTTACTCAATCTGTCATTTAGAATTCTACAATAAATTTTATAAACGGACGACGCAAGGGCAATTCCTCTGTATGCAAGAGGATCCATTGGATCTAGTGTGGAAGATTTTGGAATCGGATTAATTATACATCGACCCCAAAGTGATGGTACAATGCTATTTTTGAAACATAAGTTAAATAATACATGAAGAAAATATATAGCAGTATCATTACATAACACTTCCGCAGGTAATTCATCAATCCCACAAGCTTTACCAAGTTTAGCTTTGGAAACAGCATTTGCAACTTCTACAAGGGATATATTATCATTAAAAGCCATATTAGAATTGTTTTCATTATTACCAACATTCAATTCCGCATTTACATTATTGTCAACAAATAAAGAACTAAAATCATTTTTCCATTTTGAAAGTACATCATTAATACATGTAGTAACAGAACCATCCTGAAGTACAACTTATTCTGGTATGCATTTACTTTTAGACTGTCTCATGCATGTATATTGTGATTTAACAGTATACAGTGTAGCAATATCACGTGACTTTTACATCACAAAAGGCTACAAATACAAGACGAATTCTGCTTCCCTTCGAAAACAAAAATAGCTTTAAGTATTTTATTTCTATACCAAAGTATTCATCGATAGATATGCCACGCTAAGGGAAACTTTATATGCTTTCCACGACATATAAGATTTTTTCAGTAGCTGTGTCGTTTTGTCCAGCATCCTGTGAAACTATGAGTATAATTTCGATGCACGCTACATGCATTAACCATGACTATATCTGATGTCAAAAATTCAGATTTTTTTTTCTCAGGGGGTCTGGCCATCAATTTCGGTTAGCTAGTTTCTTAGCATGTTGTCCTGTTCAGACTCCAGTTCCTGATGAATTCATGTAAATGTATTACTAGACTCACATTTACCAAATTCCAGGGATCTGGTCATCTAGCCCCCTCTGGATCCGCGCAAAAAGATATATTCGCGAATATAGTTAAGACCTCACGCCAAGATTAAATTTTTAACGCCAATGTTATTTTTTTAACGCCAAGATTAGTTAAAGAATGAAATAAAGACCCGTACATTTTAGCAATATGTTAGTCAACCATGTTTGTATAAGAGTACACTGAAAACTAGAATATACAATAAACTCACAATTTAAAAACAAGTTGAGTAAGTTTGTAAAAATACCGCCACATCCTATTTATCGGGACACAAAATGAAGTGAACATGTATCATGGGAAATATACACGTAGAAACAGTAAGTAGCTATGTACAACCTTTAGAAGGAAAGTCTTAATATATCTGTAATATAGCACTCATAATGCATGCCTTATTCTAATATAACACATATAGTAAAAGCGTTATTGTGGTAGATCCAGTAGTACTGCACTTTACCCGCCGTGTCAATTACCACGAGGAACCAGTACGTGAAAGAAGTCGTGACAATTACCCTACCCATCCCATCAAAACGTGACGAATAGTTAATTTAATAAATTTCTTTTTTTATTTATTTGGATTACAAAACTATCGTTCTTATCATGCAATTACAATTTTCTAAAGAAGTTCTAAAGAATATTAATGTTATCATTGAGTTTGACTTTGGGGATGTACATGTATTTGCAAATAGACATATTTATATATTTATTTTATCAACGTACTGACTCCTATAAATGAATTTACGTACCCGTTTCAATGACCAAGACCAGTATAACATTGGTATTGATTTACCCGTATCAATGAATTGCATCAACATATTAATTCAACCCTGACTAATTACCAAGCCCAAGTCCATATTCCAAATTGAATTGGAACGTAGCTCAGTGGTTAACGCGCTTGGTGTCGAATCTGGCGACCCGGGTTCAAACACGGATTGAGGCACTCATATGTCTGCCATATTTCAACAGAAAGCTGACTGGCAAATAAAAGCTATGCTCGGCATAACAGTCGACGATCTATCCATTGCCCTCGACGTAGTCTTCAATACGTCTCACCACATCAAGACGTTCTATACGACGTAACCTATCCACCAGTACCGACACTGTCGCATGTTCAGTGGTGGCACCCCAATCTTGTAACAGCGCATCACATGGATCACGTGGGGAACGGAATCTTAGAATGTCAATCTCTCGCACTGTACGCCCCAACTCGTCTGAAAATAGATACGAGGGGCATTTGATAAATAATAATATTAAAATTTAAAAATAAAATTCTGATAAAAATATTGCTAAGCTACGTTCACCTGCTGAACTACTAGTAATCACCGTTTATATACCGATTTCACTAATTATACTCGTTCCACGAAGACCACGTGCTCCACGTTCGTTGAATGGACTATGGGCTACCACATTGACTGAATTAAGCTAGTGCTTCAACTTGAATGTTACATTTGTTTTAAATGAGCAGCGAGCTTGTTGCAAAATTCGGTCGAAACTAGGTTATTCTGCAACCGCTAAAGGTTTACGGAAAGAATGCTCTATGTACAACATGGTGCGGTTACAAAATGGGTGCGCCCATTAAGGAGGGGTTCAATTCAACTACTGATGATAAAAGACCGACGCGTCCTGTATACATATCAGTACACGTGGATAAGAGGTATCTGTTATGAACATGGCTGTAAAATGGCTAGGTCATCATAAGAGTTGTGCTTTATGGGTGCCCCATATTATGACACCCGACAAGAAGGAAATGACGGTCCAGCTTGCGAAATAAATCGTGGCAAAGTTTGACGAATGTGACGAACGACATTTTAATGAAATAGTATCAGGATACGAAACTTGGATTTACCATTTTCAACGCGAAATAAAGCAACTCAAAACTGTTTGTGTCACCACGTAGTCGCCTAAAGAAACAAGACGGCTAACAAATCTATGTACGCTATTTTCTATGATGGACACGGCCAAGTACTACAAATACCCGTTCCTAAGGTACATATCAGTCATAGCAAAATTTAACAAAGAAGAAGTTCTTGAAAAACTAAATCTTGTTAAAGTATACCCCAAGACCATCGTCCCGCACTGGCGTTAGAGACATTCACCCACTACGTGACAATGCACCTGAACAAAAATAATTCGCTGTGACTGACTATTTAAAAAAAAGCAGCCTTCGATCATGTCATAGCACTTCCATTACAAAGTCCTGGCTTTTCCCCGTGCGATTTTTGGCGGTTTCCGAATGAAAAAGAGATATTTGCAGGTCGGCATTTGGACTCACGGACGGACATTGGCTGTAGCCTATATCAATGTCTGAGACGTATATCAGCATTCGTACGACTATCATGCAGTCTTCCAGAAATGAAAACATTGATGCAAGACATGCATATCAACCAAGGGCATTTTTTGAAGGACTGGGATAAGCAAAACAGATTTAAAATATAGAACACCTACAGTGGATTTGTGACATTCCCGTCGTATACTAGTAGTTTTAAAATACTAAATACAAAACAGACTTCAAACATGAATGCCATGCTCTTGTTTTCGCTTAGTATCTCCAGGAACGTATATTTCAAACTTGTATGTTAGCGCGTCTTTATGAGACTCGTCGTAGATTGAAACTGTTTCTTTATCTAATTTAGTCCGGAAATCTGGGTGGTATTTACAAAGCATCTTAACGGAAAACTTAGAAGCTTTTTGCATATTTTAGAAGCATTATGAAAAGACCTACAATAATCACAAACAAAACATGGGCTATTCTACTTTTCTTGGGAAATATGTAGAGCTCAATATTCTAACTTAAGTCTAAATATTTAAGTTTTCCCTTAAGATGCTTTGTGTATACCAGCCCCTGGAAAACAACACTGATACATCATTCCATCATTATTTAAAACGTTGATACAATACAGTCGCTGACTTAGAACGGCATTTTGATAACTAACAAGCTTTCTTCTATGCGTTGAATAATGCCAATATAAAATAGACACATGTTCTGTTTCTTACTTTCGTTGTGGTCGTGTAAAGGGCAATCAGTAAATGATTCACACTAAACATCTGACACAAGTTACTTCCCTTGACGTTCACCTTTATTAAATTACCAGCACAAGTTTCTTTTTGGCATCGCTCATACCTACTTGTACATGTTAATATTCTAAACATAACATTCCCAGAAACCAGTCTTATACCTTACTGAACTTGAAACCAAGTATGGCAGCCACTGTAAACTTGTCATACGTATTGGTATAATTATTCATTGGGGATTTAATTTCGTGGTTTTGGTCAACCATGAAATTAGCCCCCAACCAATATCAATAATTTTACAGTATAGTACGGGGTCTGTCGAGGTATTTTTTCTCATTGGTATCGAGAGTTTCGGATTTAAAATCAAGGCTTTTCTTCAATATCTATTTTAAACCCGACATATCAATTATAGATGACCCTTTATAGCTCACCTAAGACCATCGACAATTGAATGAATTAAGATACAATTGGCTCATGTGAAATGCAACTTTGAAAGAGGACCCCCAAGTCAAAGACTATGCAATGGTTTAGGAGCAGATGTCATTTAAAAAAATGTTGACTGATACACGATGGGCGACAGGCATTCAACCATCACAAAGTTCATCTTGAGCGCTTCGTGCACATGTGAGCTAACATAACCCTAAGACAATTTACCTGCAAGTAGTCTCCAGTCACGACCAAGCGGATTGTAGAGGTTCAAGTCATCACAGATATCAGAAAATAATCTAGGGGGAAGGTCTAAGATATTGACATCCCACAATGAACTTCGTCGTCGCTCCGTCCTGGACTCCCCATGGTTAGATCTACGAATTATTATCTACAACACAAGAGTGAAAGATATACTAGTATAGTTCACCCAACGATTGTTATAATGAATGCCATCGTCTAGCAATAAAAATGCTTGTTATTCATAACAATCTCAATAAAATCTTGAACTAGGAACACAGAGTCACTGCACGTGGTCTGTAATCATGGTAAGTAGCTATATAGAAAAGTTATATATGCTATGTACAAATATGTATTTGTCAAACAGAATTTCAGTATCCGTAACATTATCAGCTATAATACCGTAATGTAGAGCTACTATTATATTGCAATTCTTATTTGTGATGTTAAAATAACGTAGACATTTGTTTTGCAGTTCGCCTTTGTTATACATGTAGTACAAAAATCATAAATAATCTATCATAATTCGGAATCTGTCTGCTATCACTACACCGAATTAATATATCTGTAACAAGCCTTTCATGAATTATAGTTCCTCAAAAAACAGTCGCCACCACGAACCCCGCCGCGTACTTTGTGCAAATTGTATCCGTACATTGTATTCCAGCGAGTGTATGTATATTCAGTGTAATAAAATACAATTTACCTGACCAAGAATAAAATTGAACTGGTTGCCACGACACCAGAATTCCTTTTGTTCGGGTAGATAAACCAAACGACGTCTGTAAGTTCCTGGTCCCTCGAGTTGGATATTCTCATAGAGAGAAAATATGTGCCGCTCCTAAAATATCAACATTAAAGTAAACATTGCTAAATAATCCAAGCAACGGAAATGACTTGACGAGCAAAAGCAATCGCTTTTAGAAGTGATCACTTTTTTACTTCATGGAAACATTTTAATGCACGTGTGTCAAGTACTCAAACACCGAATATCTGTCTACATAATGTTGTTTGTATGAAACTGTATTAAACAAATGAAAGATATTTACAGAAATAATCGCTATGCACTGTACACTTCGACATTTGAAGAGGGTATAATCGAATATATCAAATGCAGCTCACGATTGGGAGTACATGTACTAGAAATTACTAAAATTGTTCGACTGATCTAACATTAGACATGTACAGCAATATTTGTTTTTTATCAGTGAGTGTTAACCGCGTGTATCTGGTCGTGTGTATGTTGGAATATAAGGGACATGGGTACAAATTATTCTGAATAAACATGATGACATTGTACATACCCCATACTGACAGAAATCGTGTGGACCAACAAACGGACACATCACTCCAATCTTGTACCGACATTTCCTGAAGTCTCTCTCCACAATGTTACAAACTTTCTGACAGATCTTCCGTGTCAGCGAGAGACAGCCATGTTGATCCATACCCCTAACAACGATCTTCAACAGTTGCTGTGCCGGAGACTTGTTGTCAGAGAGCTCTAGCAACTCTATCTTAAAGCTATGAGAATCCTTGTATGTGAATAACGCCTTTGAAGTGGAGACATTCAAATGGAAACTCCCGTCAGTGCCGATATCTATATGGCTCTCACTGGTGCATTGACAAACGAGGCGAGTAAACACAAACTTAGGGACGACAGGACCAAAGTCAATGTATACAACCGTGTCTGTATTTAAATCATCCCAATAATTCTGAGGATAAGGTAAAGTGTCTTTCAATAACGGCGTAACGAGGAAGCATTTTTCTCCGAGGGCGTCACGTCCATCAATACTAAGGTCAAGTTTGCAGACAAGGTCAAGGTACTCTAACAGTTGAATGACAACTTTAATGCTGACATCATTGCTAACTAGAGGACTTTTCTCTATGATATGGTACAGTAATCGTTTAGATGCAATACCTAATTCAGCCACAGTGTACCAAGCCTGTATGAACTCGGCACGTCTTTCTGATCTCGGTGGTGCTCGTACAAGACTGATGATAATGTTAACCAGGGCCTTGGGATCGAGAACAACCAACTGGTTGTGATTGTTATCATACGAGTTGTAAATGATTTCACCGTTTTCGTGAAAATATGTTAACATATCTTCAAGCTCACCAGCCTTTTCTAACACGCATTCCTTCGTCCTGCTCATAACTTCAATTTCATCCAACGTTAGGATAAGTTTACCCTGTTCTCGACATTCATTGATTACACGGTAAAAGTACAAGTATTTGATTGGATATGTTGGTTTCATGGAACCATCAGCCAGCTTGATCATCTGTGTCCGCAGGTTTTCATGGTCCGGATCTGATTCATTTCTTAGACTGTTTTCTACCATAAATACTGGTTTATCTGTTTTCTTATTCCATACGACCATGTTATGGAACTGTCTTGGTAATTGACTCATGATAGATTGAATAACTTGTTCTAAATCTTCCTTGCTTAGAGACGCGTCATCTCGATTGGTACCGACAATGAATGCTCTAACACTGGGATATCGATCATGGACAAATATTGCTTGAAGCCAGTACAATATTTCAGCAAAAGCAACGCGGAAATTTCTTTTAGCTTCAACGAAATTGAAGCAGATGATATAGACACAGTGGCCCATCATGTAGATGTGGTGTACTGAATGATACAAGGGATGTCCAGCAAAGTCCCGGATTACAAACTTCAAACTTGCTTCATTTTTTGCATCTAACACTTTGGTTGCGTTGTTTATAACAGCTTTTGGAGCAGCATCAGTTTTACCTTCTAGAATGTAGTGACATAATTCAACAAATATCGGTACAGTCGCTGAACACAGTAAGTAAAGGAACGGATTAGGGGGATATTTCCATCCAAGTACAAACACTAGGAAGAATCCGGGAATAACGCCAAGCGAGTAACATACTAAGCGGCGACTTCGTCTGGAATTAGCAACACGTTTCAGAAAGAAAGGATTTAGCAGTTTGACGTAGGTGTCGAATCCAATCTTGATGGACACGGCGTGAGTGTAACCACAAGCAAGTCCAGCCAGCATGCTGTACCACAATGTTTCAGGTATAAAATACCAACTTGAAGCTAGGATTACCCCTGTACCGGCAATGAGTTTTGGATAACGAACGGTCCAAATACCAACCAGAGTACACATTGTAAAAACGTGAATTTGTGGTTGCATTAAAATATTTCGATCAGAGCTTGAGGTGTCCCAAGGGGGTTTCGCTATTCCTAAAATAAAGCAAAATCCCATTGCCATAGAAAGACCCATGCTGAACCCCATCCAAAGATGTATGGACGAAAATGACAAGAATGCGTACATGATGGCTAACAATCGACAATTGTTTTTGTAGGATTGAACTAAATTTCCGAACGTGTTCCAACGCATAAATGCATCACAATAGAACACAAGACACATAGTTCCTATAGCCATACCAAAGCCATCCCTCATTGTGTCAAACAGGAATATACCAGAGAATAGTAGAGACAGTATCAACATGAATGGAAACCATGGAAACGATGAGAGCGACGGTAGTTCAGCTAATGTAAAGTACAACCACATCATCACGTACGCCAGTACGATCGCTTTCAGAAATGACTTCACTTCCGCCCTGTGTTTCTTCCCGCGTTCTTTTTTCTTTAGCCTTTCTCTCACGTGTTTACCGACAACTATGTCACATTCTTCAACATTCGCTTTGCACATGTCCACTTTTGTCCAAAATTTATTTGTGCCTGTGCCTGGAATCGTTCCCAATGTTTCAACTAGTTCGTGTTCTATACCTACAGTACTTTCCTCTCGTTCGTTGAATGCCTCACCAACTAATAAACGTCGTAGACTGGTTTTACCCTGCCGAACTTTACCCACAATGTTTACAACCATTCTGTAAGATTTGTCCTGATCGTGTTCGATGGCTTGCGCATGCGCTTGGCGGCCTTCCGGTCCATAGATGTAAGCCATACCTGTAGTAAGCTTCATGTCGTACAGTGCTTGACTGTCTGACTTCTCCATCTTGGTGAGCAAATGTTTGATTGATGCCTGTATTATATATATAATACATACATTCAGTTACAAGTATTAATTTATCATAATGACATTCAAAGTAATGATTGGTAGACAACTATGTTGAGTATAAGAATTGACCACTAGTCCAACTAGTGCTTTATCAACCGCGAAAACAAACCATTTCAAAGTTGGCCATGCCACATATTTTTAAGTTTTTCAAATATTTCATATTTTGTGTTACCAAATGTTTAACATAGTGAAATTTCAGTACATTAGATGCGTACGAGCTCATTTTGTGATCACTTTTATAAATGTCTGTAAATAATTGATTATTGACCAAGAAATGTGCCAGTACCAGTATGTCAATAAGATTTGAATTGGAAAGTTCAGTCCCCTGTCGATGACATTTCAACAAAATGCTTCATGTTTACTCAAACACATAAAATACAATAATGAAATGATACCACGTGACTTTAATGGTTGCGGATATTACATGCATATATCTACCAGCTAAAGGTCGTCAAGATTTATGTGCGGTCTTACTACATTCATAGCATACATGTATGTAATAATTATGAAGCTTTTGAAAATAAATCCGACATAAAAAGCAGTGTATTGTTGTGCTGTCCCTATCTGTAATTTTTGTGAGTCAAGTACGATGAAACCCACACAAGTTTTCTGAACACATTCGCCATCCATTCCCTATCCCGAATACCAGGGACCAGGCTGGAGGGCACAATGACTACTATTTCACTTTTATTGAACTAGTTCGGCGACTCACCAGTCTATTATATCAGAATCGAACCTCCGAAGTCAAATCAAAATAAAATGAGATCGTTTAAACAAAAACTTATTGTGAACTAACTCAAACTTGATAGCGTCTTCCCCGATGAGTCTGTCATCGACTACGCGGGTGAAATCGTCTAACTTTGTATATCAATAATCTTGACCGATCTAACTCTATTCGGTAAATAAGATTTTAACGACAGTGTGACAAGAATGTCAGGTGTTTTATGTCTGGCAATTATATATACCCAAAGAGTAAAATAGTTCATGAATATCCGTTCAATAGCTGTTGTAACCAAGGTTACGCTAAATGAAACGTTAACTTCTTAACTAAATTTGAAATATGTGAGTGTTTATATCCATGAACCTTGATATCGGATAAGCTTTTGGAGGTGATATTAAATGCTATGTCACAATCTTTAGTCTGTTTTAAACTGAACGGTTACAACGACGGATATATAGATTTCAAAATAGGCCTTCATACTACGCATGTTGATTGCTAAAATGCGGTATAGGAGAGACGGCAATCTATTGGATGAATGAACATTAAAAACCTGCAATTCACCAATAGCTAGCTGGTGATACTATATCCTTTTACATGATACTTCCTATAGGCCGAAATATTGTATGGTTCTCATTTCCACGAAAGAGATATACCTAATTACTACATATTTATGTTGAACCTTAATAAATGTTCTAGATTACCTATACATGTACGTGGTACAAACTTGCACCCGAAACGTCATATTCTCATACAAATCCTTACAACATGCGTATTGTAGAGCTCAAAGCTTAAATAGTGTCACAAATCGTTCTGGGTGTCTTGGGTCGGGGACATACCTGTATATAGGGAAATCAAAACCAAACAATGATTCTGAGATTCTAAGTCATATTTCAATCGTTTATGATCCGTGACCGCGTGCTCATATACCAAAGTGAAAGTACACTTTACATGTTGTAGGTTCCGACAAAACCCATTTTTCTTGAGTTTTAGAGCGTCTACCGAAAAGATCATATTAAGTCAGACATGCCTGCCAATACATATACTAGTAGTATATTGCGGGTGCTATATTGTTTTGTAATAAAAACTGACTCGCTTGTCCGATTTATAGAATATACGAACATTAAGTAGGTTTGTAAATGAATTGAATATGTATACATCTAACTATGTCGTTTGACATGGGACAAGTAGACCAAAACAAGTTGAGAGTAACCGACTTATTGAAATCCTCAAGGACACATAATTGGTATACGCATTCTATCCAAACGTCAAATATTTGATACTGTGTCATGGAACTGCTATACAATAACACAGCATAGTTACAGATATATTATAGTTTGTTCCGAACACATCAAGGATAAAAATACATTAAATGAAAATGAAGTAAAAATATTCATATGACATTGGCGTGGTGAAATGAAGTAACATCTGGTGAAAAGACACGTCAGACTTATATTTAGCAAGCCGATATTTGGCCTGCATTGAAACATCTGCTTTCTAAACTACATGTACAATACAGAGGTAACTGTATCATTGATAAAGAGTAAAACAAATTTATTTTATAAAATTTATGTTATCTTAGGAAATTGTTTACGTTTTATTAATGATACAGTTGCCTGTGGTACAATATACAATTATTCATATCTTACATATAAAGTTTGTGGTGTAATCGCTGATATATTGCAGTCAAGGGAATGTAATACATGTACAATGTATGATATAAATCTGGTGATTGTGGGCTTGTCTCCTATATACTTTATAAACCAAACACTGTCCCTGGTGGTCGTGTGGTTAGAAAGATACCTGCTCGGCAGTGAGAAGTTGTGGGCTGCAACATGTTGTTACCTATTTTAAAAGTACTTGCCGATCAGCATAAAGTAACGTAGTACTGTCTGTACTGGTTGTAAATGGAGTGTGGAGTGGAGTCCCGAAACATGACGGCAATAATAGACTGTCGATGAGACTTTAGCAATCACATGGTGAACAGGTGAACAGTTTAATTGATCAGTGTTTTTTTTCATTGAAGGCGAAAATCGGCGTAATATATATATGGAAACTAAACATATATCCGAATATGCTAGCACTACTTGAGAAAACTACTAGAGAAAATTACTTGAGAAAAGCTCAGATATAATCTGAAAACTATTAAGTATGGGATTCAAGTAAGAAACAAACAAACTTAATGTTGTCCTATTAAACTTAAATGTTCCATTAAAACTTCTGTTTTACATGCCGTATACTTGCCCTGCCTCTGCGACCCACTTTTCATATTGTCGATGTGCCATGAAACAACGCTAAAATAATTAAAACCTTTTCAATGAACAATAATATCATTCGAAAAACTTAACATCCTCAACAACGTAAACATTCCAACTTAAAAGATTGCCTCCCTTGTTAAAAATGTGAACTTCATAGTAAATGTCACTTTCATTTTCCATAACCGTATTTATCAAAAGACAACGTAAATTGTGCAAGTCAACACTGAAGTATTAATTTTTGCGTATACATATATCCGTTTTAAATTCCTGGACAATAAATCATTAGAAGAACTAAAAAATAGTGATTTTACATACCTTAAATCATCAAAGTTCAGTGAAATCTTGTTTTGTCAACAACGGTAAACATGCACTTTTACTCACCTGTACACAATTTGCCGATAACGAGGTTTTCTCCTAATCATCTGTTATCCAGACATTACATCATATAGTTTTGGTACTGTAAACCCTCTGGAATTCCATTTTTGTTCCGGGAATCCCAAATAATTGAGTCACTTAAATACATGCAGGGGCGTCCAGTGGGGACAATTAATCACTTTGTAAGGGGGTTAAATCATGGTGTACAATTTATTTCTTTAATATAGTTGCTTCCCTTGAAACGTGAGGTCATAAAACAAGAGCAAAAAGAATTAAATACATGGCTAACACGGATATACACTAGAACATGTATTCTTTGATGGCTAAATAAGTCACTAAGTTTCTATTTTTGTGTACTTAAAATGTATTAAGTTTGCAACAATTGACACATAACACCCATTTATGACTTTCATTTATTTTTTTCTGATAAACTTTGAATTTCCATTAAAATGAGAGTATGTCTGGCTCTTTGAGGTCTATTGTTTTATTCCTTGACCGATTTCAAAACGTGAGGTATCATTGTAAAGCTGAATAATATATCTATTGCGTAGAATTATTAGTTTTTGTCGGTGTAAATTAAAACAGGAGATACAAGGTTGTGAAAACAAACAAGATTTCAATAGATTGCCATGAGATATTGTGAGATTTGGTACATCATTCCAATCTTTGTATTTTCATACCTTTGCTTTAATATACACGTAGACCACACAAACACTGACAAGGCAGTTCTAAATCAGCATGCTGGTGTCCTAAATAGCTAATATCCCCATATAAGCTGGTGCACGTACCTTAAAATCGTCAAAGTTCCTTGAAATGTTGTTATGTCAAACATGCATAGTAATCTTACTGGACACTCCTTCTCATGGAGGATAACATTCGTGCCAAATACAAGTTACATTGGTCAATGCATGTCAAAGTTATGGTCCAGACAAACAACAATTTGACCTTTGATCTCCATCTATGACCTTGACCTTTAAGATAGGAATCTGGGATCTATACATGACACTCTGAGTGACTCCTCCTCATGGATGATAACATTCATGCCAAATATAAGCAAGATCGGTAAATGCATAACAAAGTTATGGTCCAGACAAACTTCAGTTTCACCTTCAACTGTGACCTTGACCTTTAAGATAGGAACCTTTGGTTTGCGCAAGACACTCTGTCTCATGGAAGTTAACAGTCATGCAACATATAGTAAGCAAGATCGGTCAATACATGACAAAGTTATAGTCCAGAAAGACTTCAATTTGACCTCCAACTGTGACCTTGACCTTTGAGATAGGAACCTGCGGTTTGCGCTTGACACACCTCATGGAGGTTAACATTCAGTCAAATATAAGCAATAGGCTACCTATCAAAGTTATGGTCCGGACAAAATAGGACAGAGGCATGCACCAAAAGTGGGGACCATGTCTTGTTCACCGCAACTGGGGTCGACAAAAATAATTACGGCGAGTCCAATTTTCGTTACCCAGGGTTGGGCTCAAATACCTATTTTTGAATTTGTTGATTAATATTGAATTTTAGATTGAATTGCTGATTGATCATATGGAATCTATTAGGGCTAGCCCTTTGATCATATTGAATCTATTAGGGCTAGCTCTTTGATCATATTGAATCTAGTAGGGCTAGCCCTTTGTATGCAGTCAGGAGTCTGAATGTATAAACTGCGACCAAACATTGCCAAACCTAATATTATAATTGATCTGTAATCGTTCATCTACTAGGTGGCTTGTATATTTGAAGCTTTGTGGTTGTACACAATGGTTAATCTTTGTCTGCCTTCACTAAATAAATGTCTTATCAAATAACTAAATTTCTGGCCCCTCTGGATGTCATAGACAAACATGACCTGCCAGTTCCAAGTCAAGGCAACACGATACTGGTGACTCCATGAAAACTGTCAGTGCTCCAGTCTTGACTGACAAATTTTGATTCAGACTGACAATAAATCCTGTAATTTTCTGTTAGACAAGGAGGAACATTCACTGATTTAACCAATTCGGACTGACAAGTTTAAAAACTTTTTGCAAATCCTGACAGTGTTTTATGATCTAAACATCTACATACAGTAAGTAAGACAAACACAAGTATTACTATTCCACTTTACTGAAACAATATACATATACAGCATAATGTAATAACGTGCAAAATACATGTATTAGTGACATATCAGGTCACCTCATCACGAAATTCACAAACACACTTAATTATCATTTTCTACTGAAAATGTCGAAAATAGCTACACTAAATTACCATATCATTACTCATACTTGCATTCAACAGACAGTCAGCAAGTACCTTCAAATTCAACCGAACATTTAAATGTAAACTTGCACAGAAGAGATATATGAAACTGGAAATGTATTTTAATCAATTACAGATGAACTGTTTGACTTAAAAAGCAAAACATAACAGAACATCTAAAGAGAAATCAAAATTGTATTAAATTTGAAAATCATTGATATTAGGTAGTAAAGTGTTCAATTATAAGCAGATGGTTGGAATATAAGATACCTAATAATGTGCATTCTTTGAAAAGTAGAGAATTCAATGAATTGACTGATAATCCTTTATGGATTCATGCTTTGGTGTTTCTATCTGGTTCTTGTAGATATAGTTGTTCAAATATTTCACATATTGTTTTAGTGAGCAACTATATACCAACAAGGACCCACTATATTCCAACAATGAGGTTGTGTAATAAACTGTTTATATAATAATGTGAGAAAAGAGTATGAGAAATGTTAAGTGTTTATAATTCTGTGGCATGGCTAACTGCACAGCAGAAACCAAGCTGGTAAACTACACACTTAGCAAGCTTAGCTTTAAATATCACATCAGCTAAGACGACAAATGTTTTTATGCATCCAGGAAGTTTTATGTTCCAATGAAACTAAGGCTATATTCACTGTAATAGCTTAGATCCTTCATCACAAAATAAAGGCTTCTGTTTGCTATTTTCCTCCATTAACGAAAAAGTAAGTCAATAAAGCTAGGACAAAATAAATAATATTGAAAGCAAAGCTGAATTATACTGTATAACTAAAATATCACTAAACAAAATCAGTTTCTCCTTTTCTTGAACAAATAACTGAATGTGCAGATTTTTGGCACAAATAGCAAGAGTGATCTCCCTTTAAGAGGTGAGTCTTATTAAGATCATTCCCCCCTATACTTACTACAGGAATATCATGGGATATAATGTTTCTAAGAAGTAAATAATTCAATAACCAATACTTCCTATGAAAAACATCTCTATATTGATGGACAACCATAAATGAAAGTATTTGACAAACTGATGATAAATAAATAAATTAACTACTTAATTAGCTTAAATTGACAACGAAAGTCGTTTGGTTGGATATGCAACATAAAATCACCCAGCAACCAAACTATGGAGGAAAATAACAGAGCCTAAGAAAAACAACGAAAACCTCGGTCCGATGACCTTGTCATATGACCAGCACTGGTAACAAGGTACGCACTTTGTGTCAATATAAACCCACTATAGGCGAAAACAAACAAAATAATAACACTGCAAAACTATATGAAATATATTAATAGCTAATCAACAAGCAACTCTCTAAGTTCTTGTGTATCAAACACTTTGACTTGAATCCTGATTTATCTATTGACTGCCTACAGTCAGTTGAACAGAATAAAAAAATTCAGCAAATTTAAGCTTTCTGTGACTTGGCTTAAAGTACACAGCAAACACTTGAAGATTGATTATAGCAAATTAACGCACTACTTATTCACTTGTAATTAACATTAGACTGTAAGGAATGAGGTACAAATATAGTAAAAAAACTATAAAATTATAAAGTTTAAGAAAATAACCAAACATGTCTCATTTTGCAAGCAACAGATCAATTAGACAAAAGTTAACACTAATAAATATAGCATGCCAATAAAACTATGTTGTTTACACAATATACAATGTACTATCCAATAAGTACATGCAATTGATTTAACTACAGAGATATTGTTCAGAGCTCGTAAAGACACAGGTATAAGTCTAATATTATTTCTTGTACATAAAGTGTGCCCCCCTTCAGCGTCATAGTTTGTTCTTTAACCATGATAATGAGACTAAGAATAGATCAATATACTCAAACTTAACAAACATGTTACACAGCAATAAATTCAAAATCACATACCCACAGTCTAAAAGAAGAACAAGTGGTCAGGCAGTTAAGATTTACGGCAAGATTTCATTATATCTACAACAGTTTCAGATTCCTCAAAATTATTTTCCAAGTACATTTAAATACAGACCATACATTACAGATGTTTTCATCTATAGAGAAATTAAAAAACATACATTCACTGACGATTTTTCAAGCACACCTACTGGTCTTGATAGTTTAAAGAATTATCATAATAAGCCCCGCCCCCAACAGTGGTGGGCGGGACAAAATCTAATTCATGCACAACTTACAGTCATTCAAGTAATAAATAAAATTAATATTAATGTACAGTATGTTTTATAATGAGAGCAAAGTCACAGGTGTATATCAACAAACAATCTGGTATTATTCATGAAGTATAATTTACATAATAATGTAATTGTTACACAAAAACATGAATATTCCTGACTTTTGTCAAGAATTCATCAATGAAAAATTTCAAATGAAAAATGTGTTTTTACCAACATATTTTGGACATTTTCCAACATTAATATTGACACTAGAGATCACTAAAAGCGATATTAATCAACTACCATAATTATTCATTCATTTACTTAAATAATCAAAAGCCATAATTTATGTCAGACAGAAGCAGTTTATTTACGTAAAATACTACATTCGTAAGTCTGAATATATTCAATTGCAGTCAAAGTAATATTCAGCAGGGTAAGTTTTTAAACATTACATACTAGCACAGTCTGAGCCATTGAAGTCAGACTGGTCATTAGTAAAGTTACTTTAATCATAAGCTGAACATTGCCACAACAATTAATGAGACCAAAACAACCAACAAATAAATGGGCACAAAAGTTATACACCTACCAGATGCCTGTATACAAGAATACACACACTGTACTAAGTTATGTAGCAGAATTATCATCCATACATTATGTTGATACTAAACCTAGGAAGGGGAGTAACTCTGTGAAAATTGATTTGCTTTTATGTTAATGAATTGTTTCATTAGGACTTTTCAACTGGGCTGTTTTGTGGAGCAGGTTATAGTCTGGTTCTCGTCCCCTATATTCAAGATGTAGTACTATAGTAGTGCTGTCAGCTTGTGATGGGAACCAGACTATAAACTGCTGCATGAAACAGCCCAGTTGAAAGGCCAAATTGTGTATAGGCTGGTGGCCATACGTACAATAAATATTTAAATTTTATCAAGACAACGGTAAATCCTGTCAAATTGTGGATTTTTCGTTAATACAACAGTTACAATAGTTTCCAACCCTAAGATCAGTGAGTAACATAATGATGGACAATAATTACAGAACACAACAGCACAAAATGCCACATATCACCAAATAAGATCACAGCTTTAACACATAAAATTAAGAACACAAAAATGCTGGGGAGGTATTCCCAAAACATACAGTGAGACTGGCAAAGGGAGGCAATCATGGCCCAGGAATTTGGCACCCATATATATAATAATTCATTAATCAAGGGGAGATATGGTTATATGTGAATTGTTAGCTACCTTGTATGACATCACAACCTGTCACCATGGCTACAGTGATATTATTGCACAAAGTTTTAGTACAAACAATTAATAAACAAAAACAATAACCCATAACAAAAATCAACAGGTAAAACATTTCAATTAACAAATTACTTCAGCTCTTCAAACCCAGTTTAACCAGAAACACAAACATTAATTTACTTGTTATAAAGTGTAATATAATAAATTAAAAGCACTTGATAGCTAGAACTTGATAGCTAGAACTTTGAAGGTTAAATATTCTAATAATGATAATCTTAGTATACTAACTTCTAACGACCCCTAACTTCATATTGAAGAGTTTTATTCCTTGTAAAACAAGAAAATGTTCTGCAAATGTATTCAACATTCAATTATTTAATTGAATGTAATCTATAAATAGTCTATTTCAATTCAGTTTACAGTGATTGTCCTGAGGGATGTTTTAAAATCTATGTGTTGCACATGTTCAAATCTACAGTTCAATATATATCTGAAATTTTGACTTCATATTTTAAATTCGAGAAGTTGAAATCATATATTCATGAAGTTGAAATGTCACAACCAGTTGGCCCTAGTATACGCATATTGCGTTATGAGAAATACAGACTATAAAATGAGATCAACTAAACTTAAATGTTGCAAAAATTCTGCAATTTGAACCATCTAAAAGCCATTCAGTGTGTTTATCAAAACTTTAAAAGATGTTAAGGGGTGTTAGAAGTTTCTGTTAAAGTATATCTGAAAAACAGGAAAATAAATAAAAAAAAAATATCTAAAATCAAAATGTCTGTTAACAATTAATGATCCATTATGGAGGAAATAAAATCAACAATTAACATTGTTCCCTGTGCAATTATTATAGATCACATAAGATTGAGAGTATACGGTGCATCCCCCTGGACCATTCTCCATAACTGCCCCTCCTCTGTCTCACTGTCCTCCTCCCCGTCACCAATACCATAGACTTCAAGCACTTTACAAGTCTGTAAGTAACTTTCACCCATAACTCCTTCAACACCTTGCCACATATTGTCAACTTTCTCAGTCGTCTCCAAGTTATCTTGCTGTTTCTGTCCTAATGTATTATCACTAGAACCGTTGCTATAGTTACCTACAGATACATACTTGAAGTCTGTATTTCTATATTTACGACTATTGTTTAGACTTTGTGTGTGTTGTGACGCCCCAATAGCTTCTTGTTTGTCCATGCTAGCATCTAGATGCTGATTGGATGAAAGATCGGCAGTTACCATGGATGCATTAACATCAGTTGTGTCTTCATGACAAGAGGTCTGAAAAATAATGCTCATGAATTTATTTTCATGAAAAATTTTAATAAGAGGGTCAGAATTACAACCAATACTTACACTCAGTACTCAACACAATGCTTTGGCAATGTTTGAAAACTGATTTTACTACGATAGTATTAAAGATACGTCTCATTATGTAGTTAACAGCAGTTGTTATTGATGGCCTGCACCAGGTGCGAGTTATCATGGTTTCAAAATTAACTTTTATGAATGGATATGATAGTATTACAGTACAAATCCGATATCGATGTTTTGTAAATGAATACCGATTTAATATTATGTAATAATATTTGCATAATATTTAAAACTGTACCTGTTTATTTTTTAACGTCCCTCGTACATACAAATTGTAAGAATTTTATTTTTGCATTTTTTTTAACAAAGGTATAATATCGTATTTTGATCAACTTTGCTATAAAGGAAATTCCCGGAAACTTTTGACATTGCTATAAAGGAAGTTCCTGAAAACTATTGACTTGCATATTTTAAGTTTATACTAACTTATTTTAGGTTGATTGTGAAACAAGTTTTTCGAACTTATCATTCATGATGTTATTCATCGCAACGAGGGTATGAGTGAAGAGAAGCCAGATTCCCTTTCATGCTGAGCGTCTAGCAAGGGAATTTTTGGTACCATTTTTATTTCATCTTTGGTACGACACAGCATGGTGGGATCGAACCCAGGACCTCCTGCACTCAAAGCAGACGTTCTACCACTAGGCTATCGAGGAGGCAGTATATGCACATGACTATGTCACATAATAAAAGAACCAACCAATAAATCATTAATTATACGAGTTAGTTACCTGTGACATCTTGTCTTCTTGTTGCATTCTCTTCAAAAGCTATGATAGGTTTACCAATGGGTAAAGAACTTGTATCACCAGCCTCATTTATAAGTACATTATCAACACCTTCAAAATTGTTCATCAGATTATCACCAATCATCAATGGTTTAGATGAGACATTAGTTAAGTCTATAATTTCTTCAAATTGTGTAGATTCTGATGAAGGCGCGGCCTGTGTGTCTGTGATACTCTGGGTGAATCCAGTCTGTGGACTTTCCAACGAATCAACTGTTCTTACACTAATACTGAAATGAGAACAAACAATTACACAATGTACACTTCATTATAGTTTCATAGTTTATATTGATATTTCTTCATATCAATCTATCTCAACACCCATCTTTAGTATACAACTTGTACTATAATGAGAAAGGCGAGAAAATTTGGTATATTCCACAAAGGTGGATTAATCGGATGTACACAATTTATTAGTGATGTTTTGAGTACAAAACTGACCTTATCTGTTTACTTTAATAATTTGTATAACCAATTTTGCAACAGTTGACCAAACCGATTCATGTTTGTAAACATCACATTACCCTGGGCACACTATAGGATTCAATTTTCAATGTTGAATGGATGCTTAATAATCCAAAAGAGATAAATACACATGATTCAATTTGTTAATCCATGCTGAGTGAACTGTATTGTGTAAGACTCGTTTTTTAAAAACACAGTAGAATATACGAAGCCCAGTACAATAAGTATAAGAAAGTAATATATAAACAACACCCTCAAGTGAAAAACATTAAAATGGGGTTTGATAAAGATTGTTAAAATGTTAAAAGCACTCAACATTAATGTGTTCAGATGTTAAACGAAGATTGATGGGGAATACACATGGTATGTTGGCTATAAAAGCACCATTGAGATTCTACATAATTACACCCACAAACTACTGAATGATGGCGAGTGAGAAAATAATGAATACACTAAGAGTCAAGTATTGCTTAATTTATTTATTCTATTGAAAAATCATCTGTATAAGTGTGTTAATTGATATTTCTTTCCTGATTCAATTCAATGTAGTTTGTAATAGAACTAGAATTATCACTGTCGTGAACAGGGCCCCGTGGTAGCATGTCGTAAGAGGGGGGAGGGGAGGAGTGTAGAAGTATAGTGGGTTTGCATAATTATCAGCGCTGTAAGTTTCTGTACTCAGACACAATAACAAAGTCATATCTCAAACTTGCATGTGTTGATGCCTGAAATAAAGTAATTCATTCCCTTCTAAAATTCAATTAAAGTTGTTTGACAAGCGCAGGTTTAATTTCCTACATAGAAACCATGATGAACTTTGACTTTTATAAAGTTTGGAAATATCTTTGACAGACTAAAATTGCACACTGAATTCATGAAATCATGATATTGGTTTCATTGACATTGCCCTGTTCCTGATGGCCAATATTGTTTGCAAGATGGAAATACACAAAACAGAACTACATTAATCTGTTTGTTTTGTGTGCAAGTGTTAAGGGGAATCAGTCAAAAATTATTAAAGTTTTAAAGAGTTGTCGCCCTTTGCTAAAAATGTGTATATTGTTTTTGCTCCACATACATTTGCTTATTGTCGTAGTCAATAGAAGTAAGTATAGCAAGTTTCATTTGAATATCTTGAACCATTTTTTAACTTTGACCAATGTTATAGTTTTTGAAGCTGAAAAGGGGCATAAGTCAAAATTTATCAAAGCTAGAGTTGTTGTCCTTTGCTAAAGATAAGCGTATTATCACTGGCAATAATTATAGCAAGTTTCATTTGAATATCTACTATCGTTGTGAAGTTACGAAGAAAAAAGATGAGAAACAAGTAAATTTGAATTTAACAAAGGTTATGAGCTTATGTTTAAAATTTCAAGTTGATATCTTCGATGGTTTTCAAGTTATCAAGAAAAAAAGCTGAAAATTGATGAAAATTTGAATTTTACAAAGGGCCATAACTCTTCCAATATTGTAGCGAGTTATATAACTTGCCATAAAATAGCGTACTGTTGTTGTGAGCTTATGTTTGAAGTTTGGCGTCAATACCTATAATGATTTTCAAGTTATTAAGAAAAAACTTGAAAAATGTGGACGGACGGACGTTCCAACATTTGGGGTTTACGGGGCTTTTCCTTTGATCTTTATGTGGTTTTTTTCCACATAAACCTTATTTAACTAAAATTATGGACGGAATGAACCTCATAAACCATTGGATGTCGGCCCGGACGGACAGACGGACGGACATTCTCCTTCACTTGACGTTGTGGGGTTTTCTTTTGTTCTTTCTTTTGTTTGTAAAACCCCATAAGCAACATTTTGCACCCCGTAAGCAACGGAATGAATAGAGTCTAAATATATGACCGGATTTGGTCAGCTGTGGCAAAATTGGTTTTGACAAATCACTTAAATAAACAGATAAGGTCAGTATTGTACTCAAAACATCACTGATAATTGGTGCACATAATTGTAATCAACCTTTGTGGACCATACCAAATTGTCCCGCCTTTCACATTATCCTGGGCGCACTATAACAATCCCTAGCCACATTTGATAGAATCATGACAAAAGCCAATAACAATAACAAAGAAGGTTCAGACATTTGAACAGGCATTTAAAATCTCCAAGTTTCATGTTGGCTATTTCAAAATCATCACATGTTTTTCCGTTGAAATGAGGTTGGTTGGTATGTACATATAACTAAAAACCCAGCATTATGAAAACTTAAATATAAAAAACCCAGCATTATGAAAACTTAAATATAAAAAACCCAGCATTATGAAAACTTAAATATAAAGTTAGAACCTGATTAACAAGTACATGTACCGGTATATTGCAGGCATTAGTATGCCCACAACATCATACACATACGTACACATTAAGGGTAATGCCATGCATAGCCAATATTGAAAATCCCACACTTCTTCATGTGCTTAGAGCTCTTGCAGGATTCTCAGTAAATAAGGAGATTATATTTTAAGACAAACTGAATTGAATTATATGCAGGAATGATTAATAATCACTTTAAGTCATGTGAGGTGTTTTTAAAGTCCCTAAGTGTATATCACACAGCAAAACATAATGGACCATAGAAAATGTTTATCTTAAAACTTATCTTAGATGATCAATTGATGATGACAAACGTTAAGATCCTGTGCTCAACCATTCTTTAGTTTTTCATCATTCATTATAGTCACAGCAAGCTAAACCTTCAACTTAAATCAACATGGGTCATCTAAAGTTGCTGATCAACCTCTATGTAACGTGCGATGCAACAATAACAGGAACAAGGCTTGTATTTTATATATTCATAAGACTTCCATATAAGCAGATATATTAGGCATCAAAGAGAAGATAGTATGATAGCACAGACTAGAATTAATCTTAGAATACACAGATGGCAACTATCTCACCAGCTATAATTAACAGTAGCTGCCAATACCATAACCATAATGATGCTCAAAACTAGTGCTAATAAAAAGAATTGTACCCTGGGTAGATCTGATTTTAATACCACATATTATAATGGAACACAAAGGTTGACAAGCCGTCTTTATTTGAAGCACTTAATTGAAACAAGTAGGCACAATTACTTTGCACTAAACCAGTTTAAATACCCATGAATGTCTTAAAATATAAGATATAATAAATAACCTCATAATCTTTAGGAACTTCATGACTCTTTAAATCAAGTATACTATAATAGTTCAAATACACAAATAAAGTTCAAATGAACAAAGACTGACTTGATTTAGAATAATACCACATAGACCAGTTAACAATCTACAGTAATCTACAACAAATCTTAGATTTCAATGACAGAGCCATGATACCAACCATTTCACACCACTCAACTGTTATTTAAATACTTGGTTAATCTACCATTGTTAACTCATATTTTATCGAACTCAACAATAACACAAACCTAATCAACAAACGACTTTTCATGACTGAATGCATCTACAGTGCCATATCTACACAATTCCTACATTCATCTAAACATTGACTTATCAGATGTATATATCTCAAACTAACGGCTCCTTTAACAGACCCTGTAATTGTTGCTATCAACATGGAGATCCCCATAGAATGGAAATATCTTATCTCACAATGAAACAGTGTATGCATATATGAACCCCTGCTACAAATAATAACAACTAGAATTGCTACACAGTGAGGAATAATACCCCCACAGCACTGCCGTTGTCAACTAGAATTGATACACATTGAGGAATAATACCCCCACAGCACTACCGTTGTCAACTAGAATTGATACACATTGAGGAATAATACCCCCACAGCACCGCCGTTGTCAACTAGAATTGATACACAGAGAGGAATAATACCCCCACAGCACCGCCGTTGTCAACTAGAATTGATACACAGTGAGGAACAATACCCCCACAGCACCGCCGTTGTCAACTAGAATTGATACACAGAGAGGAACAATACCCCCACAGCACCGCCGTTGTCAACTAGAATTGATACACAGAGAGGAACAATACCCCCACAGCACCGCCGTTGTCAACTAGAATTGATACACAGAGAGGAATAATACCCCCACAGCACCGCCGTTGTCAACTAGAATTGATACACATTGAGGAATAATACCCCCACAGCACTACCGTTGTCAACTAGAATTGATACACATTGAGGAATAATACCCCCACAGCACTACCGTTGTCAACTAGAATTGATACACATTGAGGAATAATACCCCCACAGCACTACCGTTGTCAACTAGAATTGATACACATTGAGGAATAATACCCCCACAGCACTACCGTTGTCAACTAGAATTGATACACATTGAGGAATAATACCCCCACAGCACTACCGTTGTCAACTAGAATTGATACACATTGAGGAATAATACCCCCACAGCACTACCGTTGTCAACTAGAATTGATACACATTGAGGAATAATACCCCAACAGCACCACCGTTGTCAACTAGAATTGATACACATTGAGGAATAATACCCCCACAGCACTACCGTTGTCAACTAGAATTGCTACACAGTGAGGAATAATACCCCCACAGCACCACCGTTGTCAACTAGAATTGCTACACAGTGAGAAATAATACCCCAACAGCACCGCCGTTGTCAACTAGAATTGCTACACAGTGTGGAATAATACCCCCACAGCACTACCGTTGTCAACTAGAATTGCTACACAGTGAGGAATAATACCCCCACAGCACTACCGTTGTCAACTAGAATTGCTACACAGTGAGGAATAATACCCCCACAGCAACAGCCGTTGTCAACTAGAATTGCTACACATTGAGGAATAATACCCCCACAGCACCACCGTTGTCAACTAGAATTGCTACACATTGAGGAATAATACCCCCACAGCACTACCGTTGTCAACTAGAATTGCTACACATTGAGGAATAATACCCCAACAGCACCACCGTTGTCAACTAGAATTGCTACACATTGAGGAATAATACCCCCACAGCACCACCGTTGTCAACTAGAATTGATACACAGTGAGGAATAATACCCCCACAGCACCACCGTTGTCAACTAGAATTGCTACACATTGAGGAATAATACCCCCACAGCACCACCGTTGTCAACTAGAATTGCTACACAGTGAGGAATAATACCCCCACAGCACCACCGTTGTCAACTAGAATTGCTACACAGTGAGAAATAATACCCTCACGGCACCACCGTTGTCAACTAGAATTGATACACAGTGTGGAATAATACCCCCACAGCACCACCGTTGTCAACTAGAATTGATACACAGTGAGGAATAATACCCCCACAGCACCACCGTTGTCAACTAGAATTGATACACAGTGAGGAATAATACCCCCACAGCACCACCGTTGTCAACTAGAATTGATACACAGTGAGAAATAATACCCTCACAGCACCGCCGTTGTCAACTAGAATTGCTACACAGTGTGGAATAATACCCCCACAGCACCACCGTTGTCAACTAGAATTGATACACAGTGTGGAATAATACCCTCACGGCACCACCGTTGTCAACTAGAATTGATACACAGTGAGGAATAATACCCCCACAGCACCACCGTTGTCAACTAGAATTGATACACAGTGTGGAATAATACCCCCACAGCACCACCGTTGTCAACTAGAATTGATACACAGTGTGGAATAATACCCCCACAGCACCACCGTTGTCAACTAGAATTGATACACAGTGTGGAATAATACCCCCACAGCACCACCGTTGTCAACTAGAATTGATACACAGTGTGGAATAATACCCCCACAGCACCACCGTTGTCAACTAGAATTGATACACAGTGAGGAATAATACCCCCACAGCACCACCGTTGTCAACTAGAATTGCTACACAGTGAGGAATAATACCCTCACGGCACCACCGTTGTCAACTAGAATTGCTACACAGTGAGGAATAATACCCCCACAGCACCACCGTTGTCAACTAGAATTGCTACACAGTGAGAAATAATACCCTCACGGCACCACCGTTGTCAACTAGAATTGCTACACAGTGAGGAATAATACCCCCACAGCACCACCGTTGTCAACTAGAATTGCTACACAGTGAGAAATAATACCCTCACGGCACCACCGTTGTCAACTAGAATTGCTACACAGTGAGGAATAATACCCCCACAGCACCACCGTTGTCAACTAGAATTGCTACACAGTGAGGAATAATACCCCCACAGGACTACCGTTGTCAACTAGAATTGCTACACAGTGAGGAATAATACCCCCACAGCACCACCGTTGTCAACTAGAATTGCTACACAGTGAGGAATAATACCCCCACAGCAACAGCCGTTGTCAACTAGAATGCTACACAGTGAGGAATAATACCCCCACAGCAACAGCCGTTGTCAACTAGAATGCTACACAGTGAGGAATAATACCCCCACAGCACCACCGTTGTCAACTAGAATGCTACACTTTGAGGAATAATACCCCCACAGCAACAGCCGTTGTCAACTAGAATTGCTACACAGTGAGGAATAATACCCCCACAGCACTACCGTTGTCAACTAGAATTGATACACATTGAGGAATAATACCCCCACAGCACTACCGTTGTCAACTAGAATTGATACACATTGAGGAATAATACCCCCACAGCACTACCGTTGTCAACTAGAATTGATACACATTGAGGAATAATACCCCCACAGCACTACCGTTGTCAACTAGAATTGATACACATTGAGGAATAATACCCCAACAGCACCACCGTTGTCAACTAGAATTGATACACATTGAGGAATAATACCCCCACAGCACTACCGTTGTCAACTAGAATTGCTACACAGTGAGGAATAATACCCCCACAGCACCACCGTTGTCAACTAGAATTGCTACACAGTGAGAAATAATACCCCAACAGCACCGCCGTTGTCAACTAGAATTGCTACACAGTGTGGAATAATACCCCCACAGCACTACCGTTGTCAACTAGAATTGCTACACAGTGAGGAATAATACCCCCACAGCACTACCGTTGTCAACTAGAATTGCTACACAGTGAGGAATAATACCCCCACAGCAACAGCCGTTGTCAACTAGAATTGCTACACATTGAGGAATAATACCCCCACAGCACCACCGTTGTCAACTAGAATTGCTACACATTGAGGAATAATACCCCCACAGCACCACCGTTGTCAACTAGAATTGCTACACATTGAGGAATAATACCCCAACAGCACCACCGTTGTCAACTAGAATTGCTACACATTGAGGAATAATACCCCCACAGCACCACCGTTGTCAACTAGAATTGATACACAGTGTGGAATAATACCCCAACAGCACCACCGTTGTCAACTAGAATTGATACACAGTGAGAAATAATACCCCCACAGCACCACCGTTGTCAACTAGAATTGATACACAGTGAGGAATAATACCCTCACGGCACCACCGTTGTCAACTAGAATTGATACACAGTGTGGAATAATACCCCCACAGCACCACCGTTGTCAACTAGAATTGCTACACAGTGAGGAATAATACCCCCACAGCACCACCGTTGTCAACTAGAATTGCTACACAGTGAGAAATAATACCCTCACGGCACCACCGTTGTCAACTAGAATTGCTACACAGTGAGGAATAATACCCCCACAGCACCACCGTTGTCAACTAGAATTGCTACACAGTGAGGAATAATACCCCCACAGGACTACCGTTGTCAACTAGAATTGCTACACAGTGAGGAATAATACCCCCACAGCACCACCGTTGTCAACTAGAATTGCTACACAGTGAGAAATAATACCCTCACGGCACCACCGTTGTCAACTAGAATTGCTACACAGTGAGGAATAATACCCTCACGGCACCACCGTTGTCAACTAGAATTGCTACACAGTGAGGAATAATACCCCCACAGCAACAGCCGTTGTCAACTAGAATTGCTACACAGTGAGGAATAATACCCCCACAGCAACAGCCGTTGTCAACTAGAATGCTACACAGTGAGGAATAATACCCCCACAGCAACAGCCGTTGTCAACTAGAATGCTACACAGTGAGGAATAATACCCCCACAGCAACAGCCGTTGTCAACTAGAATGCTACACAGTGAGGAATAATACCCCCACAGCACCACCGTTGTCAACTAGAATGCTACACTTTGAGGAATAATACCCCCACAGCAACAGCCGTTGTCAACTAGAATTGCTACACAGTGAGGAATAATACCCCCACAGCACTACCGTTGTCAACTAGAATTGCTACACAGTGAGGAATAATACCCCCACAGCACTACCGTTGTCAACTAGAATTGCTACACAGTGAGGAATAATACCCCCACAGCACCACCGTTGTCAACTAGAATTGCTACACAGTGAGGAATAATACCCCAACAGCACCGCCGTTGTCAACTAGAATTGCTACACTTTGAGGAATAATACCCCCACAGCAACAGCCGTTGTCAACTAGAATGCTACACAGTGAGGAATAATACCCCCACAGCACCACCGTTGTCAACTAGAATGCTACACTTTGAGGAATAATACCCCCACAGCAACAGCCGTTGTCAACTAGAATGCTACACAGTGAGGAATAATACCCTCACAGCACTGCCGTTGTCAACTAGAATTGCTACACAGTGAGGAATAATACCCCCACAGCACTACCGTTGTCAACTAGAATTGCTACACAGTGAGGAATAATACCCCCACAGCACTACCGTTGTCAACTAGAATTGCTACACAGTGAGGAATAATACCCCCACAGCACCACCGTTGTCAACTAGAATTGCTACACAGTGAGAAATAATACCCTCACGGCACCACCGTTGTCAACTAGAATTGCTACACAGTGAGGAATAATACCCCCACAGCACCACCGTTGTCAACTAGAATTGCTACACAGTGAGGAATAATACCCCCACAGCACCGCCGTTGTCAACTAGAATTGCTACACAGTGAGGAATAATACCCCCACAGCACCACCGTTGTCAACTAGAATTGCTACACAGGGAGGAATAATACCCCCACAGCACCGCCGTTGTCAACTAGAATTGCTACACAGTGAGGAATAATACCCCCACAGCACCACCGTTGTCAACTAGAATTGCTACACAGTGAGGAATAATACCCCCACAGCACCGCCGTTGTCAACTAGAATTGATACACAGTGTGGAATAATACCCTCACAGCACCGCCGTTGTCAACTAGAATTGCTACACAGTGAGGAATAATACCCCCACAGCAACAGCCGTTGTCAACTAGAATTGCTACACAGTGAGGAATAATACCCTCACAGCACCGCCGTTGTCAACTAGAATTGCTACACAGTGAGGAATAATACCCCCACAGCAACAGCCGTTGTCAACTAGAATTGCTACACAGTGAGGAATAATACCCCCACAGCACCACCGTTGTCAACTAGAATTGCTACACAGTGAGGAATAATACCCCCACGGCACCGCCTTGTCACAGAAACTACATTAACATGTAAATTTAAGCTGAAACTGGTGTTATATTTCAAGTAAGTGTCCTTGACCTCACCAGCCCCACTTTCGTACTTGAGCGGCTTATTCATAAAACATATATTCAACCATTTTGCAAATATAGACAAAGATCAAAACTAGTGTTGTATAACGTTTGATAAACTGATGAAAGTGACGTCAGGTCTTGCAGGTATTCAATTTATGACGTAATACAGGTAAACAAATACAGTAAACAACACTCTCGCAAAGTTTTATGAAAATAGTTAGACCCCTGTTCCTTGTCCAGTACTTTCACTAATTCTTGTGAACAGTGTACCGGTGCACGCTGCTGTTCTGGTGCTTTCCAATTAATGATGTGAATAGCAAATAAAGTATTTAAACCAAACATATCTGGCTGGAAAGTTAAATAATACATATATTACTATAAATAGTAACAGATTTTAGGTGTTTTCCTCTGATTATATATTTTGCTGTTATAACGTTACTGGCCCTAACGGTGACGTAACGACCCAGAGACTTTCAGTACAGAGTCAATGGTCAACTAACGACCCAGAGACTTTCAGTACAGAGTCAATGGTCAACTAACGACCCAGAGACTTTCAGTACAGAGTCAATGGTCAACTAACGACCCAGAGACTTTCAGTACAGAGTCAATGGTCAACTAACGACCCAGAGATTTTCAGTACAGAGTCAATGGTCAACAAATGACCCAGAGACTTTCCATTCACTGTCAATGATCAATCAACGTCCCAGAGACTTTCCATGCACTGTAAAAATATGAAACTTGGCAAGGAGATGGTACGAGGAAATCATGGCGCTATGCTAATGTTGAACATCATCTGAGCAATAGATTTTAAGAAATTTACAATTTCTACAACATGTACAACAAACCATCTATACAGATAGTTATTTATATACATAAACATACCAATAACTTGATGTGTTTAGATAACAGCAATAAGTTAACCCAGTCTTTTCAACACAACATAACAACTATACACATACAGTTCAAAACTGGTTAACCATTTCAAATTTGAATCCTGCTATGTAAATGTAATGTAAAATAAATTTAAATCCAACCTTACAAGACCTAACCTAACAAGTTACATCCAAAATTAATCCGATTACAGAAACATTCCAAATATAACACACAGGTTTTAACGAAAACTTTAAACTTTAAATTTTGCACACAAAAATCAACAAATGGCGAAGAAAACCATCTCACCAAAGAATTTATCCCCTTTTTTAACTCTTCATTCAAGAAATATACTTCTTTAAGTCACTTGTTTAATTATATATACATATGTCGACACAGACGCGGGTTTTCTAACCTGGTTTTTTAATCAGATAAAACTTGTATATATAATGAATATACTACATACTACCAGGGAATGTCTCAAAATATTTCTTCACTCGAAACGCGTCATATATCTGTAGTGTGACACATACTCTATATTGTATACTTTTCTTACACAAAACACTCCACACAACCTATTGTTATAACATTAATCATTTATCTGACCTACAAACGCTTCGAACTGAAGTAAGTATTTCAAATTTAATTATATTCCTAAATCACTGACCTGAAAATTAATAATACCCATACCATACTTTACATTCCTTATCCAACCATAACTTGCTATATGAGACTAGCACAACAATATTGACTCCAATTTACCATAAACAGTATAAATGTTGTAATATTGTATTGATCCAGATCAATCTCCTGCACACATTCTATTTATTGGTTCTTGTTGACAATCGATGAACTCAGATGGATAAATTGGAATGAACAATTATGATAAATCACGAACGTCCAACAAAATTTAATGTTATATTTGACAATGTAAATGAAAGTTGAATACACTTAATCCAAATATTACCTACAAGAGTATGTGCTATTATTCTTAAGTTGCAATATTTCATCTTCTTGCAGTCAATACTTTTAATATGTTATAACTTTTTGGTTTCTCCAAAATGTACATAAGTTTATGACCTGCATACACAGTGCCAATCAATATACTGAATACTTGCTTATTTGAACTTATTTCACTATTGGTGTAACTTCAAACCTCACCAATCAATATACTGAATACTTGCTTATTTGAACTTATTTCACTATTGGTGTAACTTCAAACCTCACCTCATCTGTGAAATATAGCTTTTGATAGTACACTCCTATATAACTGTTAACAGATAGGTATGTTAATATGGTATTAAGCCAACCACAGGTTAACATGATTTTCACTATATTTGTTCAAACACTATACAAGACCTGTAGTGTACAATCGAGATGATAATGTAAATTGGGACAGTGTATTTGACATGTTATCAGTATAAGCTCTAATATTTCACATGCCTTGACACATACTTTTCATACTTTAATACAACCATTGATATTCAATGAGTTTAAGTCATATTATAAAACCTAGTAATCCAGCAGGGCTATACAGTGCCCACCAAAAATAAGTACACAGTTGCAAAATTAAACTTGGTTAAATTATTCAACATCTGTTTGTCTGACGGTCACATGTAATCATACTAGTTTCTGAAACTACAGTTACTAAGTGAGTTAAAAAAGAAATAGAAGTAAAGATGAAGTTGTTCTGATTTAAATAGGCTGAGTTTTTTTATCTTTTCATGAGAAAGTTACCTTTCAAGTCAAACAAAGAAACTTTATATTTTGCAGCTAGGTTACCAATCAATGTATGGTCTTTACACCTAATAAACACAAATATTCCCTGTCTTCAAAAATATTGTTGCTATGTTTTGAAAATAGTTTCATTACAGAAGAGTAAATTGGTTAATAACCTCTGTATATACTTATTTTTGGTGGGCAGTGTAAAAATATATTTGCACAACTGCTTCTTATTAAAATGTTTGACCCAGTTAAATAAGCCACATGAACGACCAGAGTTTCCATGTGCAGAGGTTGTTGATGTAAGCTTACTAATCTGCACACATGCCCAAGTTGTTCATATTTGGTTACCAACCTGTGCCAGTGCACACAAGGACCTCCACATGAAGGCACAAGAACATTTGTGACATAGCTTTTGATCTAAGATGACCAAGTATCAAACCTGACATAGTTAAAATTATAATTGTGACCTAGTTTCATAAAGAATTTGTCGAAATTGTGACCTCTAATGTCGACACAAGGTTTTTCTATGATTTACCTATTTTTTTTTTAACCAAGATCGAACTTGACCTATATTTTGTTGAGATAATCATTGTGACCAAGTTTCATAAAGACTTTAAAGGAATTTTGACCTCTAGTGACTACACAAGCACTGTCACTTTGTTCTTACCTTGGAATACCTATTAGAAAGTTTACTGGTGGTAATACACAGACTTATCACTGTATCATTTCCACTTGTATTTCTCTGAAATTTTTTACTGGGGTGCATAATATGTCCCATTTTCACTTTCATGTAGGACCTAGTAAACTAAAAGGATTTTTGACACAAAAACAATTATCACCTGATTGACATCTACCAACATACAAAGTTTCATAAACCTAACCAAACTAGTGTCCTGTCACCTGACAATATACACAACCAGGCTTGGTATCTATTTCATTGAAATCTGACAGTGGCTAAGGAGAACAAGCATGGAACTATTTTTTTGACCATTAAAGGGGCGTAACTCTGGTAAAATTTATTAGACCTAAAATCCTTGACAATGATGTGCAGCTATGCATGGTACAACATATTTTTGTGAAGTTTCATTGAAATCTGACCAGTGGTTAAGGAGAAGAAGTGCAGACAAACTTTGTGACGGTCCATCCAGACATCCAGCACAAAATCAATATATGTAGGAGACATAATGCAAGGATAGAAGATGTAACTTCATAGTTACGACATATAATATCAACTTGAACATGATCTTCATCAAGCTAAACCAATATTTATAAAACATTGGATGAAATCTCCACTGACAGTGTTATCCTTGTATTATTCAGCCTACAGACTGTATGTATACAAGGCTATAACAACCATCAGAGAAGGTGAATAACATGTGTGTGTTACATTGTACATAAACAGTTAATTATACATAAAACAATGTAATTCACATAAAACTTGTCTCATCACAGAAAGAAAGTCCTCATAAAAATCTCACAAAACATGGGACAACTGACAGAAGAAAGATAGTTTCTGACTTCACACAGTCATATATAGTATTCATGCGACACACTCACATATGTTCATTAAATGAACAAGAGATGTTTGTAAAGGCTAAGCACACATGCCCCATTGCAGCCAAAAAGTCAGAGAAGTTCAAGGTCATAGTGCTGTTATCTTTGACCTTCTGACTTAAGCAGGGATCTTGATCTTTGACCTACTGACCTAAGCAGGGATCTTGATATTTGACCTAGCGACCTAAATAGGGATCTTGATCTTTGACCTACTGACCTGAATAGAGATCTTGATCTTTGACCTACTGACCTAAATAGGAATCTTGATCTTTGACCTACTGACCTAAATAGGGATCTTGATCTTTGACCTACTGACCTGAATAGAGATCTTGATATTTGACCTACTGACCTGAATAGAGATCTTGACCTTTGACCTACTGACCTAAATAGAGATCAACAACTGAGGGTGACTGACCAGCCATAAAGTTTGAGGATCCTGGGTCCAACCAAAACCATCTACAGGGTGTCAAAAAAAATTAGTTCTCGACAATGTTTCAGTTTAAATAGTTTATTTTTCTGACATCAGAATTATGTAAAATTTTCAGGTTGAATTCCAGTGAGTTCTACCACTGTTCCAACATTTCTGGCAATTAATGAAGCCATTAGAATAAGAAATTAATATTGTACACTGCGTACACAGCTCAGAAAAAAAGTATGAATTTAAATTTTGAGAACAAACTTTTTAACACCCTGTAGTCTGTTGTCTATTCATTCAATACCGTTTTCCGACCATAAATAATATTTTTCTAGTAAAGATATTACTATACAATAGAAATAACAACATACTTCAATGTGTTCATGAAAATGTTGATAATTATCAGTCAAAATGAGTTTTTTGTCAGTTATAAACACATGGTAACACTTGTACTTGTTTGGTAATGTATACTCAGTTTCACTGCATTAAGAGCTTTTAGCAAAACGATGCAATTTTTACAGTTATTGATAACAAATACATGTCTCAAATTTTTCCTGTTCAACATTCGTAAAAGCGGAAGCACAACAAATGAATTGAAGCATGACCTGCTTCGGGGTTACGGTATATACAGTTCCCCATGTGATAACTAATGGACCTGTATTGGGGATTTCTTATGTTATGATGTACCCAACAAATGGCCATTTGCAGGCCTGCACAGACAAGGTTGAGTAACAGACAATGCCATTGCAATACCTCATTTCATACCCCATTTCATGGGTAGTGGATAATACAATAGAACTTTTCCCTTGATAACCCGAAAACCTCGAAAAACCTTTGGTTCCAGCTAAGTGATGATGTATGAATCGATACAGTAGATTCCTTGATCCAATAGATGGCTAAACTATCTCAGTTCAAGGTATCAAAGTTCTACCGTAATGTGTACAATAAAATAGAGTACATCCTAAATGAGAACTGTCAAATACATGTGAGACCAAACTTACAGACAAATACAGTATTTCAATTAATAAGCAAGCCTGCATTAATTCAATGAAACAGCTGCAAGTGAAAGGATGGTAAACTCAGTGATAAATCAACAGCAGTATTTTACTGTATAACGGAAATGTATTTACTATCCCAAATGGGCAAATCAAATATCATGGCAATTCTGGTATAATGGGAAAGGCAGGAAAATTTGGTATAACCCATAAGGGGGATGCACCATTGGTATAACCCATAAGGGGGATGCACCATTGGTATAACCCATAAGGGGATGCTTCATTTGGTATAACCCATAAGGGGGTGCACCTTTGGTAAAACACATAAGGGGGATGCACCATTGGTATAACCCATAAGGGGATGCTTCATTTGGTATAACCCATAAGGTGGATGCACCATTGGTAAAACACATAAGGGGGTGCACCATTGGTAAAACACATAAGGGGGGATGCACCATTGGTTAAATCCGTAAAGGGGATGCACCATTGGTACAGCGATTATTTTCCTTCTTTATTAGGGTCCGATAAACGGACCCTTTCCCAATTGCAAATAGGCTATAATTTTCCCAAATTTGAATGGAGAAATTCCCAATAAACAATTAAAAAAAATAATTTAAAAATCGGACTTAAAATGATAAAGTAATAAACATTATTCACAAGAGGTCAAGCATAAAAGTTCAAAGAAAGCAGTTAACATTCACATGTAATCTTTTTTTCTGTTTTATTTGGCCATTCTGCTTCATGAAATTTCCCAATTTCAAGTTGTCACGACGTGAAAATTCCCAATCTGACGGACCCGGACCCTTTCCCAAAGGGGCAAAAAAAATCACTGTGGTAAAACACATAAGGGGGGTGCACCATTGGTAAAACACATAAGTGGGTGCACCATTGGTAAAACCCATAAGAGGGATGCACCATTGGTAAAACCCATAAGGGGGTGCACCATTGGTAAAACCCATAATTGGTAAAACACATAAGGGGGTGCACCATTGGTAAAACACATAAGTCAACAATTTAGTAATGTATTGATACTGGTCTTATTTTTATATTAAGCAAACTGATGTCATCTTTGCAGTAGGTGTTTAGAAAAGTAAATACTAGTATTCATCAAACTGCAATATATGTGATAACTAAATCCTAAGGTGTACAGTACATTTATTGATAAAAGTTTGGTTTTCTATGAATGAAATTATACTGCCCTGAAGTGTCCAGTACCAATGAAATGATTATACTCGTTGGGTTTAAGATATTAAACATAATATTGATTTGGGTATTCTAGGGTCGGTTGTAACAAGAGGGCCCAAAGGGCCCTAGGTCGCTCACCTGTCGAACTTGACCTAGATTTTGTTCAGATGATCATTGTGACTAAGTTTCATACAGATTAGGCCAATATCGTGAACTCTAGTGACTACACAAGGTTTTTATATGATTTGACCTAATGACCTAGTTTTTGACCCCAAATAAACCAATATCAAACTTGACCTAGATTTTGTTGAGATGATCATTGTGACCAAGTTTCATACAGATTAGGCCAATATTGTGACCTCTAGTGACTACACAAGGTTTTTCTATTATTTGACCATGGGTGAAAGTTGAGAAATATGAAAATACTGAAAAATAAGCTGGGGGCCAGGGTGCCGCAGGACCCCCGGTGGGTCCAGGGCAAAGCCTTGGCCAGGGGTCCAGGGGGCCGGAGGCCCCCGGAAGCTCCTTGAAAACAACATTTTAAGGTACTCCTGAAAGCAAATTCTGGCACTTCTGACTTGCTGTTATGAAAAATAAAAGGCCCCCAAAAAAGCATGTCCACTTGGTGATTTTGTTTTCACTTTCAAGTAAATACCTTTGAATTATTATTGGACTTCTACTGAGTAGAGGTTGGAGTTCCAATAGTGATCAAGTGTCTGTACAAAAGTAATAGTCAATATATTTCAGGTTGTACCTTGTCGAGAAGTGCAGATAATTTGGACAAAAAATGCTTGATAGTTGCCTATTCTTGTGTAGAGGTTAGGGTCCCAATGGTGAACAAGTTCCACCCAGTAAAGTATGAAAGCAGGGGTAGGGGTCTAGAGGGGCACCCCCCCCCCCAGAAGCTTCTGAGAATAGTGATTTTGAATGCCAATAAACAGCTTAACTCCAGCATCATGAGGTTGCCAAACAGCGACCTACTGTCATGTAACATGTCTGTATGTGTGAACATTTTCATCTGATGTATGGACTATGTATGGATATAAATATCTACACAAAAAACTTTCAACACATTCCTTTAGTAGATCGAATAGTAATAAATTGTTTACTGTAAATAAGTTTCATGTTTAGCCAATATAAAAAAGACTTTATAGAATAGAATAATGGGGAATAAGTAGATTCACAAGAATATGATCAATCATCATTTGTGTTACAGAATTATGACAATGAACTAAAATAACAACTGTTGTTGCAGATTAATTAAGTAAGTACTGTATTACTAAGGGCTATATTTGGTTAAAATTGTGCTTATATATTTTTGCAAGCAAGACAATGACTCTGCTTCAGGTAAATCACAATTTTCAATTAAAACTTAAAAGTAAACACAAGATGTTTGTAAAACATGTATCCCCCATGACAGCCCAATAGTCAGAAATAATAAAGGTCAAGTGACATTGACCTTTGACCTCAAAATCAATAGGGGTCATCTACTGTTGATGACTAACCTACATTACATGTTATGATGTAAAGTTTTAAGATCCTAGGGCAAAGCGTCCTTTGGTTATTGAACGGAAAGCATTTCAATATTCAGAAATGGTAAAAGGCACAGTGACCCTACTGACATCAAAATCAATAGGGTCCGTCTACTGTTTATAACCAACCTCCATGTAAAGTTTGAAGATCCTAGGGCAAAGCGTTCTTCTGCTATTAAATATACCCCCTCATAGCCTCATCAAAGATGGGGGGAGGGGCATAATAATATTAGATCTACTATTAGAGGAGAAACAGTGTATGTAGCCACTCATTTTGTCAGTTTACTTCCAAACATTCAGGATATATCAGGCCCACTTAATGATAACATATACACACTGGGACACTTGTGAAATAATAATTGTTTATACTAATCAGTATTCAAAACAACTTAATTAGTTAGAAAGAAAATCATGTTTTTATTTGATTTCTGAATTGTGAAGTGTCCCAACGTCTTTAACCTTTTTAACTCTTCACTGTAAATACTTGTGCGTCGATCACACAATCTTGTAAATATAAAGTACAATATTGCCCCAGAGTTGGACCTGTACTTAACTGGAAGAAGGTCCCTGTTCAGCAAGAAGGCCTTCAGAATCATGTTGACAAAATACAAGTTTTCTCAATAGCCCAGGGATCTAAAGATGATATTTTTGGCATGCTATTCCCCATATTGACATGAAATTAATTGGTTTCTTTGAATCATCATGACATGGAAGCATAAAAGGCTAAATGTCTGCATCTCTATAGATCCAGTACTGACCATTTATTATCATGCTTGCAACTGCTACAATTAACACTGTGTGTTCACCAACACCACACACACACACAGATACAATGCTGTGTAAACTAAAAGTCCCATTTATATTGTCAAGAGGCTTTTATTGAACTTATTTGCAGCAACAAAATATTACAATTTCCAGAATTTTTGACGGAAAGAACGGCGCTGGACTGTACCTAATTTCTTATTAATTCAACCATTCAAAGCTTTGTCACGCTCGTATCCGATTCGCCAATGTATTTCAACCGCTTCCCGATCGCCAATTATTCCTGACATACTTCTCACACGCGCTTAATTGCGTTTGAAAAATACGAAATTCCACTTTCGATTTGATGACAAATTTCTTACAACCGGTACTGAATACCCGAATAGCGGAAAGATCGAGTGCCGTGATTGGTTCAATGAATTAGAAGGATACACGTAGAGGTAACTTCATCGGCCAATCAGAACGGTCGTTATATTTGTGCACGGGAAAACCAATACGGTCTAAAACAATTACGAATATCGCGGTCGCGCTAGCAAAAGTCGGCATACCCCCCCCCTCAAATTTTTACGACAGATTTACGCGATTTGGAAAAACGGTCTTTGGACATGTCTAAAATACGGAAATCCGTCATAAAACGGAAAACTTTCACCCATGTTTGACCTTGTGACCTAGTTTTTGACCCCGGATGACCCAATATCGATCTTGACCTAGATTTTGTTGAGATGATCATTGTGACTAAGTTTCATAAAGATTAAGTAAAAATTGTGACCTCTAGCGACTACACAAGGTTTTTCTATGATTTGACCTTGTGACCTAGTTTTTGACCCCAGATGACCCAATATCGAACTTGACCTAGATTTTGTTCAGATGATCATTGTGACCAAGTTTCATAAAGATTAATTCAAAATGGTGACCTCCAGTGACTACACAAGGTTTTTCTATGATTTGACCTAGTGACCTAGTTTTTGACCCCAGATGACCCATTATCGAACTTGACCTAGATTTTGTTGAGATGATCAATGTGACCAAGTGTCATAAAGATTAAGTCAAAATTGTGACCTATAGTGACTACACAAGGTTTTTCTATGATTTTACCTAGTGACCTAGTTTTTGACCCCAAATGACCCAATATCGAACTTGGCCTAGATTTTGTTGAGATGATCATTGTGACCAAGTTTCATAAAGATTAGGCTAAAATTGTGACCTCTAGTGTCTACACAAGCCAATTGTTGACGGACGGACGTACGACGGACGAAGAGTGATCACAAAAGCTCACTCTGTCACTTTGTGACAGGTGAGCTAAAAATATGATACCTGTCTACTAAATAGTATACAGTTTTAATTTTAAGCAGTGTCAAACCCCTTAGCCATGGACATATCATGGAAAACTCGGACTGGCATAAGACTGTATTTGTAAATTGTTTATTATGTTTAATCAACAAGGAAACTTAAAATGCCCAGCTGTTTTCAAAAATACAAGGCATGTATTAATGGTCTGTATCAGAAATTGATACCATATAGCACAGCAGGTTAGTTCAACCTTCAGTAATGATATAGAAATTTATTATGATTAGCTGTTTATGATTAGCTATAACTAGCGAGTGGACAAGGCCGTCAATTGTTCAAGCCAGCATGTTATTTTAAGAGTGCGACATTAAACTGAATCTATATGCAAGAGTTATCATTAATTCATGGCAAAAAGATTGCAAATTTTCGCAAAATCGCAAGCTATTATTTTGAAGAATGGTCAGTCTGTTTTCGGACTGTTCACAAGTCTGATAGGGTTTACCTCCCTTTGCATATACGAAAATCTCACAAACTGTAGTGTAATCATTACACCGTTAAATCTTACGATCAATCCAGACAACTCTTCACAGTCAGTAGTTCACTTTTACCACTAGAGTTCTGTCCCTTACCAAACAATCCAACCAGACAACTCTTCACTGTCAGTAGTTCACTTTTACCACCACCAGAGTTCTGTCCCTTACCAAACAATCTAACCAGACAACTCTTCACTGTCAGTAGTTCACTTTTACCACCAGAGTTCTGTCCCTTACCAAACAATCCAACCAGACAACTCTTCACTGTCAGTAGTTCACTTTTACCACCAGAGTTCTGTCCCTTACCAAACAATCCAACCAGACAACTCTTCACTGTCAGTAGTTCACTTTTACCACTAGAGTTCTGTCCCTTACCAAACAATCCAACCAGACAACTCTTCACTGTCAGTAGTTCACTTTTACCACTAGAGTTCTGTCCCTTACCAAACAATCCAACCAGACAACTCTTCACTGTCAGTAGTTCACTTTTACCACTAGAGTTCTGTCCCTTACCAAACAATCCAACCAGACAACTCTTCACTGTCAGTAGTTCACTTTTACCACTAGAGTTCTGTCCCTTACCAAACAATCCAACCAGACAACTCTTCACTGTCAGTACTTCACTTTTACCACTAGAGTTCTGTCCCTTACCAAACAATCCAACCAGACAACTCTTCACTGTCAGTAGTTCACTTTTACCACTAGAGTTCTGTCCCTTACCAAACAATCCAACCAGACAACTCTTCACTGTCAGTAGTTCACTTTTACCACTAGAGTTCTGTCCCTTACCAAACAATCCAACCAGACAACTCTTCACTGTCAGTAGTTCACTTTTACCACTAGAGTTCTGTCCCTTACCAAACAATCCAACCAGACAACTCTTCACTGTCAGTAGTTCACTTTTACCACTAGAGTTCTGTCCCTTACCAAACAATTTATCTATAATATAGACAGTTGCCTCCCTAACACAGACACAATGTTGATAACTTACAAACAGACCTTAAGACAGGAGGAAAGAGCTCACAATGAAACATTGCTAGTATTATCCAGAAACAATTTATTGCACAAACTTCTCTTTTTCTGAATGTATACATGCCATATTTTACATTTTGATGGTATCAATCATGGTGTGCATCCAGGTACACCGCTTCTCAGTTCTGTCAGAGAATTGTTATGTTTTCATATGACTCTGACTAAACTGAAAAAGGATGTTATGCTCTGGCGGAACTCAAATGTCATGTATCCTGAGTTGCGTCAGAGCGCTTCATAGGTTTCCAGTTCCGTCAGAGCTATATAAAACACAGTACAATTCTCTAACGGAACTGACAAGTGGTGTATCGGGATACATACTGTGTCAATTGTCTGGAGAGAGGCTAGTATCAAAGCAGAGCATCGAGCAAGGGAAACAATTGTGACTCTTCCACCAATGAATACAGAAGAAAGTAAGACCTACCTTGAATCCACTAAATCCCTCTGATCTATCTCTTTCTGTCCTATATGTATATCTCCATTATGTTCTCCATTGTGTTCTCCATTGTATGTGGATGTACCAATACCATTACTGAATGACAAGGATAGAGCACTGTCTATATTGGAATCCACCAGTCTTTGGGAATCTGACATCACATCTTTACCTGTAAAACTATCACTAACTTTGTGTTCAATATCTGTATCAGGTGTTTTCTCAACCTCTATCACAGTTTGTGCACTAACAATATCGTGAGCATCAACATCTGAACGCAATGCTAAACTGTCATCTTCAATCAGTTTCTCCGTACTTTCACATTTCGAGTCAGTTAAACCATTTGGAAAGCCTCCTGCATCACTTGTGTCTTTTTCCAGCTCTGAATCTTGTGTTTTCTCTTTCTCCGAGAGTTCTTCGGTACTTTTAGACAAGTTATCTGTACTCTTGTCCATCTCATCCAGTCTAGTTCCTGACAATCTAGCGCCAATTTTGGTTTTACCCATAATGCTTTGTAGCAATGGAGATTTAAACTTGGGAGTTCCGGAGTCCCCTTCCTTTCCTTCATTGAGTTTTTGTAGAAGTGGAGATTTGAATTTGGGCGTATCGTCAGAATCTACCATCAATGTGTCCTTCTCATCAGTGTCCTCTATCTTCTCATCCTCTGATGATACTAGACTGGTTCTACTAGATGATGCTGTCATCACTCGTGTTGGAGACTCAGTCTGAAATAGTTTGTATTAATTTATCATATGGTAAATACAGTTATATAATGTGACAAGGCAGTCCAAAAGACAGCTTTAATCCTCAAATCGCATTATTGGACAGTGAACTGCGACCTTGACTGTATGTCAGCCAGTTTGGTTGAACCTTGCTTTTGCAGGTCACCTCTGTGTGTCACAATTTTTTCAAATTATTGTGCAATTATGCAGAAATGCTGTCACAGAAACAAGTTATAAAACTTTAACATGGGAAGAATGTTACATAATGTATATCACTTTTTAGTGACCTTGACCACATCAGCCCCACTTTCGGTCTTTAGAGGCCTTTTAACATAAGCTGTCTAAAGTTTCATTCATGTAGACCTAGTATATCCGATATATACTCTGAAATAGAAACTTGTCAAAATACTTTAACATGAGGTGACACCGCCACCACAGACACTAGGGATAGTACAATAGCTCTTCTCATTCTTCTAAAAGTCAAGCTATAAAGACAGTCAAGTTTGTAACACAATTCCGGTGTTTAAGCCAACAAGTGATTTTGTGTTAAAGGTAAGGGTGGAGGTGAACTTACTCTAGATTTCTCTGGTGTACCAGATGGACTGTCTGTCTTCACTCTCTTCATGATCATCTCAAGTCTCTGAAACAAAACAACATCTCATGTAACAACACAACATCACAGCTGTAAACATTGACCCATTTATAACATGGTTCATACACAATTCTAAAACCAAAATTCAACGACTTTTTCAAAGTTTTTTTCTTATCAAAAGATTTACCAAGGTAAAATTGTACAATTTCTACTCTCCGCTGAATAAAATTATTTTCATCACTTAATGCACTTAATGCACTCAATGTCCCCAACTCGCAACAAAACATTTACATACTTTTAGAAAAAGTGTTTTTGCATAATTCTTTATGCAGATAATGCGTCATTTTGACAACATCCATACATACACTTCTATGTATATTCAAGGCTGTCAGCCTAAGTTCAAGGTTTTCAGCACGGTGGATGTGTGGGTCATATGTGGGAGGTGCTGGGTTGTAAGTAGTATTGATAGAGATGTACATCTTTAGTTTTAACGTATCAGTATTGTAGACTGTGCACTAACCTTCTTCCTCTCCATGCGTTCCTCTTCTTCACGTTTTTCTCTTTCAGCCATTTCTTTCTCTCTCTTCTCGGCCTCTTCCTTTGCTTTCTTCTCAGCTTCTTCCTTCTGTAAACATATAACATTATGTTTTTTGTTAGTCGTTTTTCTTTTCCAGTTGACCATATTGAAATTGATATTACTGTCAAATATGTAATCCACCATAAATAAAGTTGTTATGATTATTATTATACAACTTAATTAAACTAATGTTTATACAATTTAAACTAGAGATGTTTGTAAAACTCGTATGCCTGCATGGCAGCCCAATAGTCAGAAATGGTGAAGGTCACAGGTCAAAATCAATAGGGATCATCTACTGTTGATGACCAACCTCCATGTGAAGTTTGAAGATCCTAGGGCACAGCGATCTTGGGTTATCAAGTGGAAACCATTTGGTCTACCGACTGACTGACCGACCGATATGTGCATAGCAACATACCCCCTCATCAAAGATGGGGCGCAAAATAATGTTTAATGGTCCTTTGTGATGAATATTAACCCTTTACTCAATACATAACAAGAGCCAAAATGTCACAAAATACGCCCGTCTCGGGGCATGGTGAGTCTTGGGCATGGTGAATGATAAAACAAACAATCCAACATTTTTTAGTTAAAGGACCATAACCCAAGAAGGCCAAAGCTGATTTGGCCTACAATTAAACTGGTCCTAGACATTATAATCATAAACATTGTCACCAAGTTTGAAGACGATCTGATAAAAACTGTTTGCATTAGAGTACAGACAAGGCCAATTTCATACATTTTTGGTAATTAAAGGCCAATAACCCAATAAGACCTATGCCAATTTGGCCTATAATCGAACTTCGCCTAGATATTATGCCCATAAGCAATGTCACAAAGTTTGAAGACAATCGGATGAAAACAGTTTGCGTTAAGAGTACAGACAAACCGCTGGACGCGCCCGAAACGCCTGCCCGCCAAGGGTGTTCCCATAATACTTCCCATTTTTCAAATGGACGTATATTCTAGGGCTGCTTTCAGCAGTTCAGCCACCCTTAAACATTTTACTACATGGTTATTTTAATTCTTCATCATCCACAATGACATCATGAGTACCGGTAATGAAATTCAGGTTTCCGTATACAATAATGCCTTGACACAGCAGTATGGCCTTTGGCAACCATAAGAAACAAATTGTATAAGCAGTCAATGACTCAACCATGCTCTACTACATGTTTATACACATTATATGCATCTTACACAATGTACTTAGTAGTCAATATTCCAATAAACACAAGCTCATACTATACAAGGATACTAGATTGGCTGATAAATGCATTTATACATGTTTAGTAGAATATTCATTGCATTGTGTTGACAGTGCTTGAATATAACATCCATGGAAGTATGAAAGTTTTGAAGGTAGCAGTATTTATGTGACAGACAAACTCCCCCACGAACAGTACCTTAGGTGGTCATTCCATTGTGAAAGGACAAAAGAATTAAGTGGTCACGGAATGAATTCAATAATTTCTTTTGGCCACCTAAGGTAGCTTTCATGTTCGAGAACAGACGACCGGACAACGACCGGACAGGACATTCACTATATGCCTCCTGTATCAGTAGATGGGGGGGGGGATGAGCATGGTTATAGGGTAGCATGTGAGTAGCAGTATACATACAGCAATCCTATCTTGTTCCTGTCTCTCAGCCTCTTCCCGTTTCCTCTTCTCCTCAGCTTCGATAGCTTTCTGTAACCTTTCCTCCTCGTGTTGTCGAGCTTCAGCAGCCAGTCTCATAGCTTCTTCTTCTTCCTGTCTCTGAAGTTCTTCTTCACGTTCTTGTCTCTCTTCTTCTTGACGTCTGAAATATCAGAAATATATCTGAATAACAGCCAACAAGAGCAATATCAGAAATATAACTGAATAACAGCCAACAAGAGCAAATATCAGAAGTATAACTGAATAACAGCCAACAAGAGCAAATATCAGAAATATAACTGAATAACAGCCAACAAGAGCAATATCAGAAATATAACTGAATAACAGCCAACAAGAGCAAATATCAGAAATATAACTGAATAACAGCCAACAAGAGCAATATCAGAAATATAACTGAATAACAGCCAACAAGAGCAAATATCAGAAATATAACTGAATACAGTCAGAACTCGATACAACGATGCTGTTTGTTTCCAAGAAAAATGTCGTTGTAACAAATATGTCAGTATAATGAATTGATACAAAGAGCGTTTTAATACTTTTGTCCCCAAATATGATGTCAGTATAATGAGTTTGTCAGTATATCGGGTGTCGTTATATCGAGTTCTGACTGTAACAGCCAACAAGAGCAAATATCAGTAATATATCTTAATAACAGCCAACAACACCAAATATCAGTAATATAACTGAATAACAGCCAACAAGAGCAAATATCAGTAATATAACTGAATAACAGCCAACAAGAGCAAATATCAGAAATATATCTTAATAACAGCCAACAACACCAAATATCAGTAATATAACTGAATAACAGCCAACAACAGCAAATATCAGAAATATAACTGAATAGCAGCCAACAAGAGCAAACTTAATGTATATGTAGAATATTCAGGGTTTTCATTATAACCAATTGACAAATTGGATTTTTTTTAAACCTGTTGTAGTAGAAACAGCAGGCACCATTGATGACCTGAGTCATCATTTACATTATCTGACAAGGATTCAAGAAAATACAGTCTCTATTGTACATACAAGGTTTCATATTGCCTTAACCAGTGACCTTGTTTTTCCAGACATATTGTTTTTCCATTATGTATCCTGGTCCATACGAACCATTACAAGACTGTAAAGTAATGTTCTATGATTCACAAGGCACTTAGTGAACCTTAGTGTAACATGGTGAATCAACAGTCCAACATAATCAATGATCATAATGATGAGACATGGATAATAGATTCTGCAGGATAACAGAATATCTTACATACAACAATGCTGATCTTGTGACAGAAATGTGAGTATACTTACTAACTTACTTAGACCCTCCACCCCTCCCGGGGTATGGGGGTACTAACAGTAGTCCTCCTGAGTGCTATATCCTATATAGTACTGTATTGTGAGTATAGGAAGAATAAATCTTTACGTAATGATTAATGTTAAATATGTTATAATTGAGCACTTCAATCTACTAGACCAATAACTAAGGGTTTTGCAACCAGTGATTACTGGACTGACTACAGTTTGTACAACTGAGAGTCAACAGGACATGCTGGTGTTACATATTATCTTGGGTGGAGGCTTACATATGCCTGCCATGTTCCAGCAGATAGCTGATTGGCAAATAAAGGCGATGCTCAGCATACATTTTGTATATCAGCATATAACAACTTACTGTAATTCCTCCTGACGAAGTCTCTCAATTTCTGCCTCTCTATCTGCTTTCTCTCGAGCAAGTCTCCTCTTCTCAGCCAACTTAGCTTTATATTCTTCCATTTCTCTTTCTTTGTCAGTTTTTGGGGTTGATTTGTCAGGTTTAGGAGCCGCCTTAGGTTCAGGTGTTGTCTGTTTTGGGAGAGGTTTGGAACGAGGAGGAGTTTTAGGGGCGTCAGGTTCTACGATCTTCACGATAGTTTCTCTATTATCTTCAGGCGCAGGGCTTACTGACAGTCGGTCATCCTTCTCATCAGTTCTAGATATCTCCACTGTAAATAACACAATTTAAACAATATAATCTAGTACACTTAAACTTCAATATTTTATCAACATTTGAACCAAAGTCAGTAATTTACTACTAAAATGTAACATGCGTGTTTCTTTATGTACACAGTATAATTCTCAACTGAATAGTACTGTACTAGATCACATTCACTGGGCTAAAAAAAAGAAGTTAGGTTGTTATTCCTACTAAATCTACCAGAAATGTAAACAAACCAATAACAATCGCACTAAGAATAATTACCTAACCTTGAAAATATTAGCCAGATGCTGTCTAGGATATCCTGTGATATTAACATAACCTACCATATTGTAATCCTACACACTACAAGGTTAAATCACCTTTCCACGTTAATGCTAATGTCTGTCACCAAGAATACAGGCACATCAGATGATACACAATGATTTCCAATACTTGATTCAACTATTCCTGGTCAATCTCTCGTATTGTCATAACGAATGGGAGGGTAGGATAAAAGATATGGCACAATTTCTGTATCATTCCAAATGTAACCAAGACTGGAAACTGCAATTTTATAGTGTTTAACTTAACATCATGTTGCATTGATCATTCAATGAAAAAGTAAATCCTACTCAACTCAGGATATCAGTAAATTAAACTAGCTCTCTGAGTTTTCCAAACAGACAATTTGATTATATGACACATTATCAAATTGTACAGGTACAGAATGGAGTTAAGATTGGTTCAAACAAAAATATGAATATATACGGTACCTGGCATATCCTCAACTGATATTGGTGTATGCCTGGTTGGAGGTGTTCCAGACGGAGTGGGGCTGATAGATTTAGGCGTGTCTGAACGGGGCGTGTCAGATCGTGTCTCAGATGAATCATCTCGGATCTTCACATCTTTGTCAGCTGTAGGTTTGAGAGCTGACTTTGACGGTGAATCTTTTGGTACCTTTGGTGGCTTGTCTCTGTTCGGTGTCTTGGCCTGTAAACCAGAATAATTCACTTTGTAGATATTTTACAATTAAAAGACATTTTAAGACAGAACGCTATAGTTTTAGATCAGATACAAGAAAACATTTTCAAATGAGCCAAATTTTGTATAAATATGAACACAGTATCTATCATGTTCGAAACAAAATATGCCAACACAGTCTTGTGCTCTTACACTATCTGGTTTTACTTGAACATATTTTATACAATAATCACACACTCAACAGAACCATTCATACATTGATCTTTTCTTGAATAATGCTCTAATTCATATTAATCAATAATGTGTTCTTTATTTTCTATAACTGGTGTCAACACGATGGATATTAACAATATACCACTCCCAATTAGTTGAGTCAATTACATCTGATAACACTATTGTGACTTACATATGCAAGTGACCGGAAAGTTAAAACTATCGCTTTAAGGAGGACCACTTCTAAACCAAGATTTTACGTAGATGAATGTAATGTGACCAAGTTTGATCCTGACTGGGTTAATATTGTTACCTCTAGCGTGTTCACAAGCAACTTTGAATGGATGACAGACGGATGGAGAGCGATAAAAAGACTCATCCTGTTACATAGGGGCAGGTGATTTGAAGACAATGAACAGATCAAATATAACAACCAAATGACTCCACTGCCAAGTGACGGCTCCTCAGTTGAGAGAAACATGTGAAGGAAAAGGTTTCAATTGACTATTTTAAAACAATCATGCATCATATCGCAGAGCATAGCCTTTATTTGTCAATCAGCTTTCTGCTGAAATATGGCAGGCACAAATGGCAGGCATCTTCTTTGTGGTCAAATTTAATGGATACCTTGAAATTAAGGATTACAGGTTAAGAATCTAACATCACTACTAACAAGTCACAAACTGAATGTAAAATTAATCAGTGAGGGTTATACTGAGTGAATTATACAACATTAATACCACAGGCTGCATCAGTGACAGTACTAGCATGTGTATACATTATATTGATTAGAGATATAGACCAGTGGGAACAGACCAGACAATGTAAGTGATGTATGACTCATCTTACTGTCTGTATTATATTCCTGCCTTCATACAATCATCTATACAATACATAATATTATCTTGTCTTTTATATAGCTTAGCACATTTAACATGGAATCCTTGAATATATGTGATCATCCGTTGTCCAATATCAGAGTTGTTATTTTAACTAATCAAAACATTGTTACGGTACAATAACGAAAACACAAGAGGATTAACTAGTAACAGATCAATGTGTGCAGCAATAACAGATGTAATTTTTATAAAATAACATTACTTTTTGTTATTGTATTTTAGGGCAGTTTTATATACTCGAGGGCCCTATAGGTTGCTCACTTGTCATAGTAGTCCATGCAGGCCCTTGTGGTGACCTGAGTAGTCATTTACAATTACCCACAAAGATTCAAGAAAATGCAGCCTCTATTTCATTTACAAGGTTTTCATATTGCCTTAACCGGGGATCTTGTTATTTACATCTGATAACCCATATTGAACCTAGACGAAGATTCAATCTAGATGAACATTCTGACTAATTTATTTAGTGAAATATCCAATGAAAGATACAGCCTCTATAGCCTACATACCATTTTTCTATGATTTGACCAAGTGACCTAGTTATTAACCCCAGATTACCCAATATTGAACTTGACTGGGATTTTGTTGAAATGATCATAGTGACAAAGTTTCATAAAGATTTGGCCAAAGTCATAACCTCTAGTGATTACACAAGGTTTTTCTATGAATTGACCTAGTAATAAAGTTCTTGACCTTAAAGGATCCAATATTGGTCTTGACCTAGATTTTGTTGAGATGATCATTGTGGCCAAGTTTCATAAAGATTAGGCCACCATTGTGACCTTTACACAGGCTCTAGTGTCAACACAAGCAAATTGATGACGGATGATAAGTGATCACAAAAGCTCGACTCGTTTCAGGTGAGGTAAAATGGTTTATATATAGCAAGCAACCTGTTTCAACAATTATTCAATTACAGCAATTAGTTGAATAATCCACCATTACTAAACTTGATCATCTACTTGTCACATGTAGAAGCTGTGATAGTATGCAAAGACATGGAAAAACATAAACTGAACAACCCAGTATAAGAACTTGGGTGACAAGTTCTCTAACTAGTACGCCAGAAAAGGGCAATATAACATTCATCAAAACCAGCTCTGCAAGTCATTCTATAAAAATGCAGAGGATAGCCTTTTTTGCCAGTCAGCTTTCTTTGAAACAGGGTGGGCATACATGTGTGCCTCCACCCTGAGAATGATGTAAATCAGTCTAACCTGAATGAGTGGTCACCTTAAAAAAACAAGCACCTACTATTATAAACGCCAAATTGGTCCTTTTTATAATCATTAAATTTATTTACATCTGTATTCAACAGTCACAATGTGTCACACCTTGTCTGGCTGTACGTGCAAATGAAATGGCTATCTATAACTGTAGCATAAAACAGGCATAGACAAAGAAACTGTACAGATAAACAACACTAAAAGCGCAAAAATATACATGTCTTCAATAACTAAAATACAATAATTGACTTAGAGGAAATGTATTTTGAACTTGTTCTGTACATGTTTTGAAGGATGACAATGTAGTATCCAGGCTAGTGTTGGAAGTCTAACACAGAAACTTTAAAATCGATACCGGTATAAAATGGCATCACATTCCTTCAGAGAAAAGCACTAGATAGACACATCTATGAGTGCACATCATTTCATTAACTGTGTTTAATTTAGTGGAATATAATAAATTTTGAAGACTGTGGTAAAAAGGAATATCATAGCACTACAGAAAATGTGTTGATCTAGCAATTATATAAATTGGAATGGAAATCCTTTGTTATATATCTTGCTGGATTTCATGAAGTTTGTCCATGAAATCAATGAAAATGAATCGTCCATAAATAATCATGGTTTTACAGAAAACAATATCTTATAGTAAATATACATAGTACTAGTATAACACACATATCATGCCATACAACAGCCAACCACAACAACGACTGAATTTCTATTTTTAGAAATGGTGATCTTGACCACATCGGCCCCACTTTCAATCTCAAGCAGCGTCTTCATAAAAACTGTATGTATACCAAGTTTCATTGATGTTAAATAAAATATATCCAGGCCTGGTAATTAGCAATCTTTCTCAAGTCCGAAATTCCATTTTTCAATATAAACAAAGAAGGAAAATTCAGAAACCTGAAATCAGGAACAAACCTGAAAAATACCAGGCCTGATATCAGAAACACTCTGAAATAGAAGTTTGTTAAAGAACTTCAACATGAGAATGTTGAATATCTATATTTAGTAACAGTGACCTTGAATAACCGGCTTACATACAAGATTAACTTGTATAAGCCAATTCATACTTATATGCTGATATCCTCAGCATAGCCTTTATTTGTCAGTCAGCTTTCTGCTGAAATATGGCAGGCACATGAGTGCCTCCACCCGCATTTGAACTCGGGTCACCAGATTGGACGACAAGCACGCTAACCACTGGGCTACGGAAGCATTGTATCAAACTAGTAAATATACCAGATTTATATATATAAGCGCCTTGTTCATGCCATTGCACGTTCAAAGGCACTTTACATTATTGTGTTGCAGCCACAAGGGCCCAGGTGCGTCCTTAACCAGTGCAGATACAATATGATCTGACCAGAGACAAAGCCCCTAAAGAGAGAGATTAGATATAGGCATGTCCAGCTCTTATTTCGAATAGACAGCCTGGTTCTTTAATGTGCCAGGTGTATAGTACTGATACACATAGTGCTAAACATGAGACAATATAATACACCACTGTATATATATATACAACAATCATCATGCAATACACGTATTTCAACATATAAGCATAACACAGCTTACATTGTACTTTGTAGCACGTTTCCTTATAAGCAGCTTATAAAGATTGTAAAATTACAAGTATTATCAATTCCATAGGTTATTAACTTCTTTATTTTACACAAATTGGGGAACAAATTCTTTTAGGTCATTTTTAATTTCAATTGTGAGCAAGTTTCATGAAGATTGGGCAACAAGTATAACCTTAAGTAACTACACAAGAAGTGACCTAGTTTTTCACCCGGGATGACCCAATATCGCATTTGACCTAGATTTTGTTGACATGATCATTACCACAAAGTTTCATAAAGATTATGCTAAAATTGTGACCTTTAGTGACTACACAAGGTTTTTATATGATTTGACCTAGTTTTTGACCCCAGATGTCCCAAGATTGCAATAAACCTAGATTTTGTTTAGATGATTAAGGTGGCCAAGATTGTGACCTCTACTGACAACACAAGGTTTTTCTATTTTTTGACATAGTGACATAGTTTGCAAACTTGCACAGACCAACCACAGGTACATGTAACTGTATCTTTAATAAAGAGTAAACGAAAAAAATGTTTTTTTTAATAATATCTAAGAAAGGTTCATAACACTGGAAATTGACCACACAATCACTGAGGTCCATTTGTTTTATATAAACATATTATTAATTCTGTAGTTACTTTAAATATATTTACATCATCAGAAACTACAGATCTGCGTCTTTAATTTGATATCAATATTTTTAAAACCCGTCTATAAATAATTAACTCACAGGACATGAAATCACTTTCTATTTTCTTGTTTAGAATAGCATTGTTGTTTCTATTGAATGCACCTCAGTGACTGACTGGACACCGTGGTATACATTTCATGGTAAACTTTTAAACTAGTTGATCAATTTCGATGGGATTTTGCATGGAGGTAGTTCTAACAATGTTGTTTCTGAATAAAATTACATTATAAAGATATCGAAAGCCAATTCTTGTTTTTGATACCATGAAAATTTGACCACTTTAGTACAAATGCACCTTTCTTAGATTTATATACAATGTTATGTATACATGTGACTGACCTGATTAAACAAGTTATAATTTAGATATAGAAATCTTTGTTTAATTATACGGTTAATAAGTATTATCGTGTGTTAGATATTTTAATAAACATTTTGTCAGGAGACCTCTACCTACAGCCATAACTAACAAATATTGAAGCATTAAATAATATATACATCTCAGAACATATTTATAAATATTGTTTATAAACACAAATAATAAATAAATGCTGTTTGTAAACACAAAATAATAGTGGATATATTCTGGATTACATTGAACCAACACCTAGAACTATAGCTTGTAAACATATAAACTTCGACCATTCTCAATCTTTCTCAGTAAACTTTCACAACATACTTCACATCTAACAGGTATTATCTATACAGTAAAACCTCTGTACAGCAATAACCTTTGTGGAACATAAAGTTCGTTTATTGTACCTTGTAGAGAGGTTGTTGCTTTGAAGAGGTAAAATCTATAGAAAATGGATACTTCTGGAACAAAATGCTTATGTTGCTTAATACTAAGAGTTTATTAACGTTTCCTCTTCAGAGGTCCACCCTAGAGAGGTTACACTGTATATGAGGTTAAAAATGTGAATTTGAGCTGATATTTCTATTTAAGATACTGGGACCCCAGACTGTGGTTTACAAGCTATATGATCGTGTGAAGTAAACATTAATGTTCATATGTTATTACAAGAGCTATATGAAGTTTACATACACAACACTCTCTTGGTCAATACAAAGGCAGAATTATTATTATCGACCTTACATCTTACTCAATATCGTGTAATGGAGAAAAGATCAGGTCATTGGACTTCGACATTGAAACATGACTCCCATATGAAGTTTGCACGGGACATGCTATATTGAAACATGTCTCCCATACGAAGTTTGCACGGGACATGCTATATTGAAACATGACTCCCATATGAAGTTTGCACGGGACATGCTATATTGAAACATGACTCCCATATGAAGTTTGCACGGGACATGCTATATTGAAACATGACTCCCATATGAAGTTTGCACGGGACATGCTATATTGAAACACGTCTCACATCAATCGACCATGACTAAACTCATAATGAATGCAATGGACAAGTTTTAAATGGATTAAACCCTGAAGAAATGCCAATGTTGCATGATATAATCTACTAGAAAGTGAAACACACACCATCATTCCACTCAACTACAAGCTCAATAAATTCTTTATATATTATACAGATACTTTAACACCGTATTAATTTATACATATAGAGTATTAAATTGATTAAATTGCTTTATGATGTTTTTAAACATGGGAAGGAAAACCCCATGTTCTATATTTTGGAGGTGGATTAAATGTTAAGAATTGATTTGATGGTTGAACTAACATCTATGAAATCAAAGAAATTTAATCCCTCACAAATATGAAATTTTGCACAAACATACAGCAAGTTTCACCAAGCATGGTACTGTATGTATAACTGACCAGAGAGTTGTGTGTCACATGAATTATTACCATGGTACGGACAAGTTACCTGTATAGTTGAGACAGGAGCCTCAACACAACCACCCCTTTTGATCACCTGCAAGTACAGGTCTTACCAACTTAACACTAAATAGTTCTTATAATAAACAACTTTGTAAATCCAAATAGAAATCTCTACACATAGAAATGTTTTAAAATGAAAAGTTACAATACAATAAAAGAGAGCATTGTCAATGCTATACTAGAGCAGAGACAAGTTATGCTCCCATTTGTTGTGTATTAGACCTTATGATGAGTTGTATATGCTACATTTTAAGGTGTGGAAATATTTGACAAGTAATATCGGGCACTAACCCCAAAATCAAGCAATGAGCGTCTACTCATAGCCATCTGTACTATGAATTTCTTGATAATACCCTTTACACCTTCTTACTAATTGTTTAGACAAAAACAAGGGCAATAACTCAAACATATGGTTTTGTAATAGAGTAAGTGTTTTTGTTGGCAAATGGTTTATAGCAAAGGTTCACTATACACATACAGTAGAGCGATGGAGACATGTACTAGGACAGTAGAACATGGACAAACAATAAGTATACCTTGACAGGTGTTGTTTCTCTGACCGCTTCCTTCTTATCTGCTGACGGATGTTTGGGTACAGACATCCTCTCAATGAAAGACTTGGACAATCTAGGGGGAGGTTTATCTTTATCTTTCGATTCAGGTTGTATATCAGACTTCACCATTCGTTCTTTTTCCTTTTCTTTCTCCTTCCTTTCTTCTTGCTTTTTCTTGACCTCCTGTCTTCGTTCTTCTATCTTCTTTCTATCATACGGTCGAGGCAATGTGGCTGCTTTCCTTTCCTACAAACAACCACAAACACCAACTTATAGTACATCAATCATACCAACTTATAGTACATCAATCATACCAACTTATAGTACAGAGATCATACCAACTTATAGTACATCAATCATACCAACTTATAGTACAGAGATCATACCAACTTATAGTACAGAGATCATACCAACTTATAGTACATCAATCATACCAACTTATAGTACAGAGATCATACCAACTTATAGTACATCAATCATACCAACTTATAGTACATCAATCATACCAACTTATAGTACAGAGATCATACCAACTTATAGTACAGAGATCATACCAACTTATAGTACAGAGATCATCAACTTATAGTACAAAGATCATACCGACTTATAGTACAGAGGTCATACCAACTTGTAGTACTGAGGTCATCAACTTATAGTACAGAGATTATCAACTTATAGTGTAGAGATCATCAACTTATAGTACAGAGGTCATCAACTTATAGTACAGAGACCATCAACTTATAGTACAGAGACCATCAACTTATAGTATAGAGATCATCAACTTATAGGGTAGAGACCATCAACTTATAGTACAGAGACCATCAACTTATAGTACAGAGACCATCAACTTATAGTATAGAGATCATCAACTTATAGGGTAGAGACCATCAACTTATAGTACAGAGACCATCAACTTATAGTACAGAGACCATCAACTTATAGTATAGAGATCATCAACTTATAGGGTAGAGACCATCAACTTATAGTACAGAGACCATCAACTTATAGTACAGAGACCATCAACTTATAGTATAGAGATCATCAACTTATAGGGTAGAGACCATCAACTTATAGTACAGAGACCATCAACTTATAGTACAGAGACCATCAACTTATAGTATAGAGATATATTACAGAGACAATCAACTTATAGTACAGAGGTCATCAACTTATAGTGTAGAGACCATCAACTTTATAAATAAATACCAAACTTTCTAGAAAGGCGATGTTTTGTTTAGTTATCCGTGATTACCTTGCCATCTATTTTGTCAGCATCCATTTTAATGGTCACTCTTCCCTTACTGGACTCTGAAAAATTATTTGGAGATATTTAGTAACAGACATAGTCAATAATCTATAATATAACAAACAAGTAATATCACACATCATATATGTCTTAAGTCTACCAGTATTCCAGTTATATGGAGACATATGTGTCATACTATGCTAAAACTTGGCCAATGAGAATCCTCATATGATGAGCATCAAGTAACGGAGCTTTACCAAACACCATTTCTAACAAATATGGAATATAATGTGGCCTGTTTTATTGTTAGTTTTATCCCCAATGCTGAACTTCCCCTAGGGATAATGGTACCAGGCCTAACAAACAAGTTTTTGGTAGCACCGTTACAATTGATGGTGAACAAGCAATCATCATATAGTCAAGCTAAAAACTAGTTGAGAATTCTATGTACTGTGTTCATCTCATGGTCAAAGGTTTGGGGCACATTTTCATTGGTTGACTCTCTAACTTTTAACAAGTAATATCATGTAAATATAGTTTATTTGCTTAATACTTTTAAAAAAATAAATATACCTCTGGCCCCTCTTTCAGTACTTTTACTGCGTGATGACTTCGGAGAATCATTTTCCACTCTGACGAAACTTGGCATAGAGGTGGCAACACTTGAGGGCCTTGGTTTACGTGGAGACGTCTTGCTCGGATCCCTCATCTTCACACCAGCTAGGTTAACAGCACTCTTATGTCTTGCAGGAGGGGCTGATGCTACAAAAGAGCGGCCAAGTCGGTTTTCGGGAATGGCATGGAGAGCTGTGATGTTCAGGAGTTGGCGATATTGGTGGATGAATGGAATGATTCGGGGCATGGATGGTAACGGAAGGGAGAGGTAGAATGTAGGGAGTCGAATGGTAAGTGAGTAGATGGAGGATAAAAAAAGAAAGAAAAAAATTGAATTAGTTTTTCTGAAGATAAATTTTGATTTGTAATTCAACAACAAACCTCCACCAATTTGGATACACTGAGTATGTGATTATTGTTGATATAATATTGACTCCATACTTACTTGGCCATGTATTAGATTTCTCTAGCCATGCTCTAGATTTCTCTAGACATGCTCTAGATTTCTCTAGCCATGCTCTAGATTTCTCTAGCTCTAGCCATGCTCTAGATTTCTCTAGCTCTAGCCATGCTCTAGATTTCTCTAGACATGCTCTAGATTTCTCTAGCCATGCTCTAGATTTCTCTAGCTCTAGCCATGCTCTAGATTTCTCTAGCCATGTACTAGATTTCTCTAGCCATGCTCTAGATTTCTCTAGCCATGCTCTAGATTTCTCTAGCTCTAGCCATGCTCTAGATTTCTCTAGCCATGTACTAGATTTCTCTAGCCATGCTCTAGATTTCTCTAGCCATGCTCTAGATTTCTCTAGCCATGCTCTAGATTTCTCTTGCTCTAGCCATGCTCTAGATGTCTCAAGCCATGCACTAGATTTCTCTAGCCATGCTCTAGATTTCTCTAGACCAGTTAACATTCTACAGTGTGATAATATAAGGACAATACAACAGTGACAAGAAGCGATACTGGCATGGCAAAATAATAAAGCAACAATTAGAAAGCAAGGCCTGATGGAAGCATAATGCATGCTGTAGCTCTCCTCAAAGATCACTACATATATAACCAAACATTCCATACTGTAGCTCTCAACAAAGATCACACCATATATAACCAAGCATTCAATGCTGTAGCTCTCCTCAAAGATCACACCATATATAACCAAGCATACAATGCTGTAGCTCTCCACAACGATCACACCATATATAACCAAGCATTCTATACTGTAGCTCTCCGCAACGATCACACCATATATAACCAAGCATTCTATACTGTAGCTCTCAACAAAGATCACACCATATATAACCAAGCATTCCATACTGTAACTTTCAACAAAGATCACACCATATATAACCAAGCATTCCATACTGTAACTTTCAACAAAGATCACACCATATATAACCAAGCATTCCATACTGTAACTCTCAACAAAGATCACACCATATATAACCAAGCATTCCATACTGTAACACTCTACAAAGATCACACCATATATAACCAAGCATTCCATACTGTAACTCTCTACAAAGATCACACCATATATAACCAAGCATTCCTATGATTTGATCAAGTGACCTAGTCGCTGGCCCTGGATGACCCCATGTTGAACTGACCTAGATTCTGTTAAGATGATCATTGTGACTGAGTTTCATTATGATAAGGACATAATTGTCATATCTAGTGCCTACAAAAGGTTTTTCTATGATTTGACCAAATGACCTAGTTTATGGCCCTGGATGACCCAACGTTGAACTGACTAGATTTTGTTGAGTTTCATGAAGATTGGGCAACAATTAAAGTCCCATTATGCCTTAAATTACTATTTTCAAAAAGCAATATATTGGCAACCTATCTGCAAAATGATGCATTTTGACCAATTTAGTTGAGTCCCAAAGGTGGAAAACATCACTAGATGGAGGAAAACCAAATAAAGCCTCCAGTTGGTTTGTAAACAAAATGTAAACAATAAAAGCATAATTTACAGTCCAAGGGGAGCAACTCTTGCCAAATTAGTATTTTGTCATCCATACATTTTATTAAATGTGATTTTTGACATACTATTTCGACAGATATGGCTGACATTTTTTATCAACTATAGGTCATTTGTGAAAAACATCCTAATGTGTATTTAGCCAATTTACTGGAAGATCGGAAAAAGTTTATGGAGAGTTAATGTGACTTTAAGACCTCTAGTGACTACATATACCAATGTTTATATACTACTCAAATTTTGACAAGGGTCAACTAATTTTCCATGTGACTATTTTCCAAATTGAATAAGATGGACTTATGGTACTTTCAGAAACATAATGTTACATCAGCAATATTGTAAACTAATAAAAATGGCATCAAAATTCAGTGCACCCAAACTCACCCTAATGTTTGTGTTGCATTCAAGCGTTTGTTATAACAGAAGCAAGTCTGTTTTTTGGTACTTTGGGTCTAAACACATTATGAAAAAAATGTCAATGTTACTCCTGCCCCTTTGGTCCCTGCAAATAGGGCCTATCAGTTACCCAGAAACAGACAACATTGTATCAATGCATATCAAATGCAGTTAACATAAAACAGAAATGATATTGATTTCTTGACCCTTATGAAACTCTGAGTAGTATATAATGTATACCCATACTATATCTAGGAGTCAATCAAGCCAACATAAAACATACACATGCACATCATATTGAAAGCAATATCCAATAAAACATCACCGTATAACCCACTTATTAAGCCCCATTCCCGATTTTAAGTTAAAAGAATAACCTTCGTTTGTAAGGAATTTCGAACTAAATTCAAGATAATAGATTTACATTTGATTTTGCCATATTTTAAATCTAGGCAACATGTTTAAACAACATGTTTGTAAAACCATTATGCCCCCTATGGCAGCCCAGTAGTCAGATATATTAAAAGTCATGGCGCCTACTGACCACACAATCAAAAGGGCCTTCTACAGTTGATGACCAACCTCCACGTAAAGTTTGAATATCCTGGGCCTAACCATTCTTGAGTTATTGATCAGAAACCATTTGGCATGTCTAATCACGTCAAAGGTCAAAGTGACCTTGACCTTTCACCTACTGACCTCAAAATCATAAGGCATCATCTACTGTTGATTTTCAACCTCCATAGATCAAGACCCCAAAAGTTCTTAAGCTATTGATTGATTAAAGGTTTAAGGTCAGTGACCTTGATCTTTGACCTACTGAACTCAAAATCAATAGGGACCTTCTACATATCCATTTGTCAATATGTAACAGCACATACCACATTATATTATAACGAAGTTAAATCATTGTGGAAACAGAGAGCAGAAGACGGGGATAAATGGGTTACTGACTTGGTAAGTAAAATCTTTCGTAAAACGCACTGCCCTGGAGCGATAATATGTGGAATTATACGGTAATCATATCAAAATTTTAAAAACAATATCAATCTAGTTTAAAATTACTATGACTATTATTTCAAGCAACATGACATTAAATTCTAAGTGGTGCAATATATATCATAAATATATTAATAAAAAATAATAAGCCATTGAAATATGCATACTTGAGCTAATGACAACACAAGCACTGAAAAAGGCAAGAAAATACCTGGTGCATGCTTTCAAGATTTCCCACCAAATAAATTTTGAATACTACTTTTCATTAAGCATTTTCTAACAAAGTTTACTATATGTTTAAAACCATGTGCTCATATTAGCTCAAATACCAGAACTTATTAAATCAAGTGTAAGCTTAATTTTAAGCAAAAATCCCTTACCAATCATGGATTCGGCCCCTGATTTCAAGTTGCTAGCACCCTTTGTGTTTAGGGTACCAGTTGAAGAAAAGTCAGGGCTGCGTTTGGAGTACAACGCACTCATGGACATGGATAATAGTTTTGAGGGCGGGGAATCGCCGGGATAACCTGTAGACAAGATATATAAGGTGTTCAAAACAAAATGCCCAAACATGCACTAATACAAAATACACAAATGCAACAATAATGCAGCATTACAATAATACAGAATGCCACTGTGGATTCTCTGTTCATGTAAATTTACTCAAGAAGGTAATCTACCAGTGCAAATTGTCACAAAACATGGCCACTAAATATATAAGCCATTAATGATAAAAGGGGCATAAATCTGTAAATTTAAATTCTGCAATCTGGCCGGTTATCAAATGTGACCACACTACATAATATAAGGTATCAGCCAAATATGAAAAAACCTTATAAGAATTTATCAAACAAGAGAGTGGACATTTTCAGGGGCAAAGCCCATTATCCACAAGTTCATTTTAAAGAGATTTTTGAGCATCATATTGATTGATATAAAAGAGCGTGTATTACATCAAACTTTGAATCCACAGTGACATAAAATGAAAATCCACGATGCAAATTTCATATTTGTGCATAATTATGCAAAATTAATTTCAATCTATTTGTGTGAAATGTTATTACTCTTTAGTACTTATACAGACTGTGTAGATGTGTTACAAAGTTTTAAAATAAATGAAGAATCTTACTCAATAAGAATTAAAGCATATAAATCAATTGTTCTTATATGAAGGCTAGAATAGGGGAGATCACCTATTCATATGCAAAGTGACCACCAGTAATCTATTGGGGGAATGAACAATAAAAACTTGTCATTCACCAATAGCTAGCTGGTGGGCACATTTACATATGCATAACTCTGTATACAAACATGATCTCTCTTATAAGTTGATTCCTAGATTATCATTCCTGCCCCTTTCTTGAGTAAAGCCACCAATAGACTGATTAATTCCCGTAAAGCCACAAATACTCAAATCAAACAAGTGTGAAACATAAGAGACCTCCCCCCCTCCCCCCTGAAGAATATTTTGGATGATAATCTAGCAAATAAACAGTAATTGCCTATAAGGAAGGAATTTAGGAGCAAATTGAAAAACATACAGTAACAATAACTGTTACATCTACATGTATAAAGCAATATAGTTTGCCAACCACCCTGCTAGCACTATGGTTCATGACATCAATTTTAAAAACTACAAGAAGTGTTTTGGACACAAGAGTTTGTCCCACAAAGGGCCATAACTCTGACAAAAATTGTGTGACCAATAATTCCAGGCAAATGCACAACATGGCGTGGTACCAAGCATTCCTGTGAAGCTTCATTGAAATACTAACAATGGTAAAGGAGAACAAGCATTAGCGCAGACAAACTTTGTGTCATCCATTCTGATACAAAGATTTTAGATTTAACTAAGGCGTTAAACCTGATAAATCATGATCTACTTCTAAAAATATTTGAATCTTATAAATTCTATCTGAGATCCTTAAAATGCACAACTTCAAATCACATGAAGTTAAATAATCCAGTAAGCATAGTCATAGACAGCACAACTAAAAGATTTGAGATAGCATGAGAGAATTCAGCCATCTATTAGTTAACTATTGTGTCAGAAAAACCTGTTATATTATAGACAGAGCATAGCATACTGATAAAGGGAAGTAATCAAAGAACAGAAGATACAACAAAGGGAGAGAATTAGTATAACTCGAGCAGGGTAAATCATTAGTGATTATATCATAGTCAATCAATATTCATTATAAGATATCAATGATCAATGAACGAGATATCAATGAACGTGTAGAAACTATAAGCAGTTAAAAGGTATGATTGTGATAGCAGCCATGTAGAGTATGTGATAGCAAAGATAAAACATGGTTATGTATAATTCATTGTTAGTGAAAAAACTACACAAACACACACCTAGTTTAAAATCCCTGTAACCTATAACTACTGTTAATGCTAAAGTATTGGAATATTCTAGCAAATCTGGATAAGATGACATTGGGGGTATATTAGCAAAGTCAGACTTTTCAGATCTCCAAATAAGTGCATTATATTACATTTTTTGTATATCATATTATAAAAATAAATAAATAATTCAAATCATTTTCATAACAAATTTCTTTTTGAGGTCAATGCAGTATGATTCATCATCATAATAAACATTTATCTATGATCATTAACCCTTTACTCCATGTACCATACACAATCTTATATGAGACAAGCTGGCTTTTTGGAATTATCACTCTTGATACAGTATCTTGTTAAGTATATTTCTATCAATATTGGACTGCCATGTTTGTTATGGACATTTGATAGGAACATGGATTGAAATATCTTTGGAGTAAAGGATTAATCAATCCAAAAAATCTATCTCATATGTGCACTTATTTGAGTATCTTGTATGTGCACTTATTTGAGTATCTTGGGTATGAACGCTCACCATCAATATTTGCAACAGAAAGAAATAAAAGAGAATTCAAACAACATGTCAAAACAATATCTATAATAACCATGCTGAAATATATGCGCTTGCCAACAATTATGGAGTCCTACTTATTTAAAACATAGTATCATTCTAATGCAACATTAGTATACAGCAAATTTAACTTTTTTTATTTTCTTTAAAAAAAGGAATGATGATGAATAAAGGATCACCAGAAGGGGTCACTGAGAAGGGAACAAAGGTCCAAAGCTCCCATACCATTGCATAAAGTACAACAATAACTTAAAAATACAGATACATAGTTAATATGTACCCATAGAAATAATGATATTAAGTGGTAGATATAATAACTCTAAAAACCTTTCATTCACAATAATATTTTAAACATACTTAAAACAATAAACGAAACATGCAATAATAGCTTCTGTGTATATCTCTTATACGTATAACAATTACTAACCAATTGTGGACAAACAGTTAAATTACTTAATTACTTTCAAAATGGAAAGTTAACTAAAATGAAACTGCAAGATTCTAAAGTAAAAATAACTGATAGATTGACATGTTGTAAAGATTGAAGAATTTGAAAGAGAGAACATACCCGTCCCCTGTGTGAGTTTGTTAATATCTATACAACAGTGCCGGCGTACTACACTGCTAGCCGACACTGCACGGCGGTTAAAGTACGAATCATAATCAGAGCTGTTAGGTGAGCGTCTAAGCGTGCTTTGAGACGAAGATCGTCTTGCATCTAGCGTAAAGCACACTTCACGCGGAGTCCGGCTTCCAAAGCCAAGGACGTGTCTACGCCCACCTTTGCGACCATGTGCCTTCCACTGTTCATATCTTGTTAGTCTTTCCTTTGCTTTGCTTAGAATCGCTTCCTTCTTAGCCTACAAATACCAAATACACGTTCATCTCAATAAAACACAATCATCTCAATAAAACACAATCATCTCAATAAAACACAATCATCTCAATAAAACACAATCATCTCAATAAAACACATTCATCTCCATAAACACATTCATCTCAATAAAATCCAATCATCTCAATAAAACACAAGTTAAAGACAAGTCGAAACAAGGGCAGATTACTCATAAATTTAGCTCACATGTTTACCAGCCTTGTTATTACAGACACCCCTTGTGATGGTTGAGTTTCAAGTGGATAATTTTGATAATCTTTCAGACATTGACATTTTATTACCCATTCAATTCAACATAATTATTTATCACCTGGACAAACATTGGCAAACTTTGACAAATATCTAGTGAAAAATGCAGCCTCATTTACATACACTTTGATTTGACATATAAGTCTATATGTTTACACCAGATGGATCCCAGAACTTGAAGGGGGTTTATCATGATAAACAAGTATGCAAATTGAAAGGAATGCCTTGATGGTATTGGTGTATGAGACAAAACAGTCAATTTAGGTTAACCTAGAGTTTGCCCTTAACAAGTCTAAGTCTAAAATGAGGTCAATGTTAAGGTCAAAATGGGGTCAGGTGATATAGGTGTGTGGAGAGTGTTCAAATATGACATCCATGCATGTATAAAAGCTTTGTAGGGAGCCATATTGATGTAAGACCAAACAGTCAATTTGGGTTAACCAAGAATTTGGCCCTAATAAGTCTAAGTCCAAAATTAGGTCAAGGTGAGGGTCAAAATGAGGTCATGTCATATAGGTGAGTGGAGAGTATTCAAATACAACATCAATGCAAGTATGAAAACTCTGTAGCGAGCCATATAGATGTAACTTAAAACGGTCAATTTTGGGAAAATCTGGTACGGACAAACGGACAGCCTGTTCACTATGTCTCCCGATCTATCGATACGGGGGCATAAACACTTGAGTTTGACTGGAAATGGTGGTATATCTTCATAAATCAGCATTAAACAAGACTGCGTTCAATAAACGCTTATGCCCCCTGTGGAAGCCTTGTCCATAAAGTCTAAGTCCAAAATTAGGTCAAGGTGAAGGTCAAAATGGGGTCAGGTGATACAGGTGTGTGGAGAGTGTTCATATACTACATCCATGCAAGTTTGGAAGCTTTGTAGCAAGCCATAATGATGCTAGAAGAAACGGTCAATTTGGGTTAACCAGGACGGACGGACGAACGGACGAACGGACGAACGGACGGACGGACAGGTGAATCACTATATGCCTCCCGATCTATCGATACGGGGGCATAAAAAATGAAATTGGATCTAAATGCTTCGTACATATGTATGAAACTGTGCTATTTAGAAATTCTGCTTAGATATGAAGTGAAAGTTACAGGGTTGGGGCGAACAGACATGGAATCAATCCGCGTGTGTCAGAAAGTATGTTCACCGTGTTTGACGAACCAGATTTTTCTTATATGATAGGCAAACCCCTGATTTATTTTCATTTTCTTGAAGCTGTAAGCTCTGTAAGTTTTATTGATTGTAGGATTTTGAGAAGTCCCTATTGACAAAAAGTTGACATTATTAGGGTCACTTTACATTGATTTAAAGAACAACTTTATTTGGTGGTTTTGAACCTAAAGTCTGCAATGTTTCACTTCCAGATACATTATTGGATAATAATTGGATAATAATTGTGGTTATTAACACTGGATAGGAGAGTGGATTGGTGGGATTAGGGGTGTAAATCGTGGTTTACATAGAGTAAAGCAATAACTACTAGCACTATAACTGATTACACATTTCTGGACCTACTTTATCGGTCTCTTCTTGAATACGTCTTCGTTCTTCAACTTGTCTTCTTCTATCTTCTTCACGTCTTTTCAAGTCTTCTATTTTTCTCCTTCTTGCCTCCAGCTGTTTCTCACGATTTTCTTGAGCCATTTTTTGCTGCTCGCGCATTTCATCAATCTTCCGCTGACGTTCCTCTGCCAACTTGTGTTGCGCACTGCGGATACGCTCCTCTCTTTCGCGCTCTTTCTCTTTTCTAGCTGGATCTGAAAATATTCAATAAAAGTTACAAATGTGTTCAAAATCACCAATACCCGGTAATTATAATCTATATGACACAGAATGTATTTTGTACTCATCCAGGCATACCTTGTTAGGCCCATGCAACTACCAACAAGAGCTGTTCATAAGACAGCGTGCTTGACTATTTGAACGAAGATAAAATGAAACAAAGAAACACTAGAGAAAAAGAAGCCAGTCGAATGAGCATTGTTAGTAGTTATATACTTGCATAACATGTAAAAGTCTAACCAAGAAATGTCTAAGATAAAGAGCTTAGGACATATCTAGTATTAAAATCATAATGGAGTTATTGCACTAGACCAGTACTATTGACTAAAGATGGTTTACAAATGTTGCTAGTTCCAATTTGCAATAGCATTGATAGTATACAAGGTAATTAAGCAAGGTTTTTTCTATGATTTGACCTAGTGACCTAGTTTTTGACCCCAGAAGACCCATATACATCTCTTAAGGCTACAAATCCAAGTCGTAATTTGCTTCGCTTCGTCATAAAAAATAGCTGTAGGTATTTTATTTCTACACCAATTTCTATGAAACATATGCCAGTGTTAGGGAAAAAAGTAAGCTTTCCAAGAAATATAGGATCCCTAGTAGCAGCTGGGCCATTTTTTCCAGCACCCTGTGAAACCTTGGAAACCTAGATGGTTTGAAACTGTTGTCCGATCGCTTACATGTTTCACAGGGTGCTGGAAAAAACAACCCAGCTGCTGAAAAAGATCTTATATTTCGTAGAAAGCTTATAACTTTCTGCTTAGAATGGTGTATATATTTCATAGAAATTGATGAAGAAATAAAATACTCACGGCCACTTTTGTTTTCAAAGCAAAACCAATTTCTTCTTGGTTTTGTAGCCTTAAGTGATGTAAAAGTCACATGGTATTGCTACACTGTCCAGCACTGACGGCCAAATAGACATTTATGTTCATCAGGTCCTTGACCTTTGACCAAATAAATCTTCATGGAGGGAGTAAGTTAAAATCAGGTACCAACAAAATCACTGTGTATAAATGAGTTAACTTCCAATTATCGCAATAAGGCATACATATTGAATTGTATAGCCTTCCAAAAAATCATACAGTGATTGGAAATCATAGACACTTTTTCTCACAATCAGTCATACAAGTTGAATTATATAGTATCCCACTAAGTCATACAGTGATTTGGTTTATACACTGTGAAGATTGTATCAGATTTACAAACATACTTACTACATCCACAGTATTTAATAAGTGCTATCAAAAAATGCTTCCATAAACACAGCAACACTAGAGCCACTATAAGATTCACAACATATCAGTTATTTCTCCATTCCAGAGATTCCAGCATCTCCTATATACAACACTTGTACCAAAGTCTGCATTACACCTATAGAATTTAGCTATCAGTAGCAGTAGCAGCGAGTCTGTGTATAACCAATATTATGTTTATAGGAGACAACTATACGAAAGCATGCATACAATTTCTCACCCTCCATTTCTCATATTTACATATAGAAAACACAACAAGAGGGTCCAAAGGGCCCTAGGTCGCTCACCTGTCTGAGTAATGCATGCAAACCCTGTGATTTGACCTAGTGACCTAGTTCTTGACCCAATATTGCACTTGACCTAGATTTTGTTGAGTTGATCATTGTGACCATGTTTCAGAAAGATTAGGCCAAAATTGTGACCTCCAGTGTCTACACAAGGTTTTTCTATGATTTGACCTTGTGACGTAGTTTTTAATCCCGGATGACCTAATATCAAACTTGACCTAGATTTTGTTGAGATGATCATTGTGACTAAGTTTCATTAATATTAAGTCAAAATTATGACCTCTAGTGACTACACAAGGTTTTTCTATGATCTGACCTTGTGACCTAGTTTTTGACCTCGGATGACCCAATAATAAACTTGACCTAGATTTTGTTGAGATGATCACTGTGACCAAGTTTCATAAAGTTTAGGCCAAAATTGTGAGCTCTAGTGTCTACACGAGCAAATTGACGACATACGACGGATGATGGACGACGGATGACGAGTGATCACAAAAGCTCACTCTGTCACTTTGTGACAGGTGAGCTAAAAACACAGCTCAATGATTTAAAAGTGTCATTTTCATCAAATTTAACATTCATACTGTTAGGTAAAAACATTCTTCTGACCTATTGTGTCAACCAATCATCAAACAGGCAATATACACACCAGGATACAGCCTTACATTTTATGTCTACAGTCCATCTTCGCAGGATGGCCAACTGGAGTACTCATTCTAATCCGTGAAAGGCCCTTTTGGGTGGGGTGGGTAGCCATGGACCTTAAGTTCTTTACCCCAGATGACTTTACTCAAACTTGACCTAGATGTCATGGAAGCAAACATTTTGACCATTTTTTCGTAAATATTCAAATCAATACTGCAGCCCCTCTATTGTATGTTTTTCTATGACTTGACCTATAATAGTAAGCTATCCTTGTACTCTAAAGCTGACCCATATTTGACGTCAACCTAGATTTCATTTAGACAAACATTCTGAACCTTTACAAAGATTAAAAGAACAAAAGGAGCGTAAGGGCCCTAGGTTGATCATTTGTCATTATAAGTTGTGCATGCAGGGCCATATGGTGACCTGATTAATCATTTACAATTTCTCAATAAGATTCAGGAAAATGCAGCCTCTATTGCATGTACAAGGTTTTCATATTTTCTTACCCAGTGACCTTGTTACTTACATCAGCTGACAATTTCATACTCAACCATAATTCTATCTATCTAGACACAAATATAATGTGACCAACTTTCATGAAGATCCAGTGAAAAATACAGCATCTATATAGCATATACAAGGTTTTATTCTACGATGTGACCTAGTGACCTACAGTTATGACCCTTTACGATCCACATTCAAGTCAACTTTGATGACACATAAACAACCATTCTGACTAACTTTCACATAATTATATTCAGTGAAAAATACAGCCTCTATAGCTAACACACATTTTTTTATGATTTACAATAGACAAATTTTAAACTAACTAACAAATATCTTAACTGACAAATAAAGAATTTAATACAGCAAATTAAAAAAGATCACTCAATATTTTATGCATGGTTCAAAATTTAAAGCATTGGGCAGCTGATAGCATTATATATTGCATGTCATTAATTCAATCTCTTCATTTTAAGATTTTGAACCTGCGTTATGACTAAAACCGAATCCTAACGACTTCACACAGATAATGTTGATAATACTGAGGAGATCAAACGGAGAATTTGATGATTATGAGTGCTCAGTATTATCTTACAGTAGCATTACCGATATTCACGAATAATACCAGATAAAACATATATGAATTCTACAGAAGAATAAATGCTGTAATTTGTCTGACATTTCCTGCTTCCTACATATTGGCATAATCAATATATTTGTCAGAGCCAGCTCGGCTATGTACATTTCTGTATTACACTCACTGTACATGGTTTGGCAAATTGTTCCGATATCTCAAACTAAAACGTAATTCCATCAGTCTATATTATTCTCCATCCTAACCACCAAAATAATATTACGGGAGGTTATTCATGAGTGATGCAACTAAGACTGTAAAATTTAATCCACTTACTCGGCAGGTCAATGAGTTGGGCAGCCCATTTAGACTTGTGAGAAGCCTATCCACAAACAATGGTCACAACTTTTTTTTATTTATATGCTTTTATTTATCCTTGCCACCGGAAATCCATACGGACAAGGCCCCCAGAAGAGGTTAGTCACTTTAGTTTTGGGGGGATAGTGCATGATACAGAAGATGCCCCAGTTCCAGAAGCCTGATGTACTTGGTGTAAAGCATCTTACATAGGACCTCGGTTTGTATAGTCTCTTCCAAAAGACTGTTAGTAAAACGGCATAATAGGCAACAATAATACTTATATTCTCTGAAGCACAATTTATCCGATTTTCGACATTGTCCAAATACTATGCAAGTTACAATTACAGACTGTGATTTAAATCGTTCTTGAGAATGATATGGTGATCTCTTTAGTCATTATTTAAACTAAAATAGGTTTGAGGAATGATTGATTGTATAATATAAACTACATTAATGGTCTTTATTATTAACAAACTTCTGAACGATCTAGCTACGTTGGTAACAAATTTCAGTGACGCCGTATAATCGTACCTGACTTTAAACCCTACCGTAATAGCAGACAATTTCTTTTTATCGGTAGCAAATTCAACAATTTTAACACCTTAAGTTACATTTAATTGATGCTAATCAGTGCCTTTAATTGGTTAATCTGCTTGTTTGACAGTCATGCATGCATTCTGGTCACCTCGGCCTTTATGCATTGCAATAGACCTCTGACATAACAAGGCGCCATATTGAACTATTTTCAGTCACATGATTAGAAAATGGCAGCCCCCTGTCATCAGTACACATTATGCCAATACATAATCATGTTCACACAAATATATAGGTCTATATAGATTGTTATACCAGTAAATACACACTACAAAATTCCACGCAATGATTAATCACATGTGTGCCAGGTGATATTTTAACTTGAAATGATCCGCAAGTCAAGTAGTATATTTTGTAAACAAATCCGCTTTCCCGAAAATTAAATATGGTTCATGTTTGTTGATGTTTTCATCACGTGCATGGGTAATATAAATTATGAATAATATTTAAAGATACGAGGTACTTCTTTTATGATATGTCTTTGTATGATCATAAAATTAAGAACACTGTTAGGGAAAGATAAAATAACCATGTTATTGACGGATGCATAATTGTTACTTTCACACGAACGTAGCTGGGACTTGTAACTCAGGCGAATCATATTGGTGTATATATAACTACACTTAGACATGAGGTTTTTTTTGCCGGAGACAAATGGAAATGGCCGAGCTTTCACGATTGTCCTGCATGCTGACCCAGGCTATTATCGATTGTTTATGTAAGTCTCAATGACTTTCAATTGGCTGTCATAAATTGATACACAAGTTTCAATACATGTCTTTGATCTCTTGCTGAGCTGGTATGTAACCCTACAGTCGAGGAAGCCAGTATTACAATGTCTGAAGAAATAACTAGAGCTATCACTGGCGTGATGAATCATATCCCCGCAGCACTGCCTTTATACTATTTAAAATTTAAGTCTTGCATTACTAATAACAGTTGACCTCTAATTGTGACCTTGACCTTTGAGATAGGGACATGGTTTTTGTACATGACAAACCGTCTTGATGTGGTGAATATCTGTACTAAGGCATTTTAGAACCTAGTCAGAAACAACAAAGTGACACAGCGGACACTACTTGCATGACTATATGACCTTTGAACTCCAAGTGTGACCTTGACCTTTGAGCTAGGGACTTTGGTCTTGCGCATGACACACCGTCTTGGTGTAGTAATCATTTGTACATAGCCATCTTAAAATCCAGCAAGAAACATCAAAGTTACAGAGCAGACACGATTTTGCTAACATACCAACAGACCGACTGCCCGACAGACATTATAGTGACTCCACTTCAAACTTTGTTTGTGGGGGTATAATAATTCTTTAAATGTATCGATCAACTAACTTACAGACATATAGACAGAACAAAGGAAGCAGAGAACTAAAACACATCCAGTACAGGTGCTTGTAACACGAAGTGAAGTGGCTTGATTTAAACCATCAATGTGTAACTATGCTGCCTACCTGTGCTAACATAGCTGTACCAGCTACTTTCACTTTCACATTCACTCACGGCTTTCTCAAATCGTACATGATGCTGCTCCATCTTCACACGAGATAAATACACGTGCCAGACCAGGCCTCCACCCACTTGTCGTACGTCCGAAGTCTCACTAGACTCAGACGCCAGGTTCACTATTTTTGGAGCCTAGCAACAGTTTGAAAAACATTATTGTGGTTACACTCCTTCCAAACGATCAACTGCATTTAAAATGACTCAAACATTTTAAGTTTAATTATCACTACCCAGCAAACACTTTCGTTAACAGTTGTAATTATTCTGTAATTTATAATATCGATAAATAACAAATATAATCTTTCACAGCTGCCAACTTTTTAGTACATTCGTGTAATATAATGGTGCCGATATATTAACAGTATACTCCTCTAGCACAGTATCCATGATACATCCAAATATGTCACCAGTGGCAACATCACATTCTATTCTACAGCAAGGCTGCTGTTTCAATTGATTCAGCAAAAAAAATAACTACACAAGTGTGTCTAAATTTTCACTCCAGCTAGAAACAGCAGTAATGTCCAAGGATTTCCAAATGAATAACCGCCAATCAATACAGCTCCAATAGGAAATAAACCAATACACTATAGTGAGCCTGGAACCCGTCTTACAATAAATATATGTTGTATTCTATTCACAGACCTCAGAAATGCCAAACTTTCTGCAGACTAACTGCTTCTATCAATGCACATATGAAAGTTATTGAATTTCTTGACAAATCAACGATCTGATGTCATCCATCCATTAGTGTGGACTGACGTTACCAAAATGTTGAGTCATCAAGAATTTGGACACATATATGTACATGTAAAATCAATTTATTTTGCAACTACTCAAAAATCAGTTATTTTTCCAAATCAAAATAAATATAGATCTACATAATTATTTAAAAGAAAATCTTATCTTTTGTACATAAATATAAAATTGTGTGCAGACAGAAGCAGTCATAATGGGAACTATGAATGAAACTATTTCCTTATATTTGCAAAACCAGACGATGGAAAAATCGAAAATCTGAGTCAACCACATTGATAGAATATGAATATTCATACACAAAAATATTCCACCAAATGCATGCTTAATGAGGATTGCATCCAACCGAAAGTCTTGTTCATGATATCCCAGGATTCCCTGGCTTACAAAACATCATTATCAACATTGAAGAAATATTTGGGAAAAGGTCTTCATGTATTATAATATTGATTAGCTGCTTCTGAGAAGTTTTCTCCTGAAGACATTGTGATATTTGCTGACGGGGCGATACTTAAGTAAACGAGCAACAGAAATGGTCGGGAACAGAGACATGCTTAAATTGGCGTAGTGTTTATAAGATTGGATATGTGCAGATGATAGTACCCGTATAAGACTAAACCTTCAATCCTGTTTAGTGAAAAGCTCTTGAAATGGGTAAGTTTTTTTTCTTTAGTTATCAATATAATTTAACAATATACTATAGACTGATGTACAACAACCTATGAAAATGACCCTCAAAAAAGTCCATTAACTTATTGGTTAAGAAATCTTTTTGATAGATTATTATATTGATATAAATTTATAACTCATAGTATTTTCTAGTTGACATCGCGGACAAGTGGTTCTACAGTGTGTTTAAATAAGGGTTGAGCCCGCTGATATACTCTAGTCTTGTTGGCGTGATTAACAATAATTTAATCATCTGATAATATATGTACTTGAAGAACAATATAAGGTATTAAGTACAAGTAAATATGTTTTTATTCTCAACAATGGGTTGCATTGTTTCATTAACTTCATTTCAGTTCTGAGTATCATATAATAGTTATAATAAAACTTTCTTGACCTCGTTCTGAAAACAATCAGATTGAACAAGAAATATCACTGAGTGTGATGAATACACAGTCACTTAGTATGAGATGCTCAAATTATGATGATATGCATAAATACCTAGTCTAGCTTTATAAGTACTGATGAGTCTTACAAAGTAACATTGACAGGCAACCATAAGCAATGGTGCACAGACAAAATCATCAGTGAGAATATCAAAGAACATAAATAATTCCCTAAAAACTGATCTGACCATTGAGTGCAGAGGATATTGAAAACTCACCTTGGTACTGATGAGATATTAAAGTTTCGTTCAAATCAGACTAATAATTACAGAGAAGTTACTGTGTAGACAAAATTTATTAGAGTAAAAAACAAAGGGCTATAACTCCCTTAAATACTGATCGCACAAATGTGCGCCTACGATATCCAAATTAAGACTTGGCACTGATCGGACATGGCAGATTTTGTTGAAATCCAACCAATGGTTACAGAGAAATAGCACGGACAAAATTTGCATGCACCAGCCAACAGACTCCAATTAAGTCCCTTATATACTTTGTATTACAGCAATTTCATTGCCAGTGAGTTTCATTTAAAGCAACAGTCTAAGATACCCCTACTATTAATTCAGACAGGATGGTAAATCAAGGTGACTATGATGTTAACCAAGGTTATAACCATGAACAACAAATAGTCATCCATTGTTGAACCAGCTTATTTAACATAGAAATGGCAATTAGAGTAACAGTAGCTAAATATTGCAAACTTGTCTGAGCGGCATGCCAGACCAAGTCGTTCTTTAGAGCATAGATGTGTTTGTACTTTTAAGAGATCAAAGTTATTTAGCGAGTGCAGGGAGCAGGGAAAAAGTGTGTATTTTATAGTTTTTCACCTTAAACAATTAAAGACAAAACCTATGCTCCGACGATTTTAGGGGGGGGGGGGGGGGGGTACGCCCTCTCAATTCCGCCCACCTCTAAACCTACCCATGCTCATTGTCTATTCTAAACAAAGCTTCCAATGTTGATTAACTAAAACATTACACCTGGCAATAACCATGCCCTGCGGGGTATCACACAATATCACACGATATCACCATAATCAAACTTCAATACCAACACCAGTCAAAAAAATAATCCAATTATATTGATTTTGTGAGACAGTTGATCACTGAATTCACTCTAGCTGTTCCATCTCTATTGTCCAGTCCACTCAATCAAACACATTATACCAGAGAATCACATAATATGACTTCAGATTCTTATTGATTTTTCTCACATTTTCAATGTTGTGCCATAAAAATCACCCGATTTAATGTCATTGATTGTCATTACAATGATTTACACAGTCATTAAATACATCATAAAATCATTATTTAAACATATCATTTAACCTCACTTATTTAGACATATCATAAACACAGCTGCTTGAAACCAACTCACATTGTTTTAATAAGATGTTCATTAGCTGATGACAAATCAACTATGACATACAATGACATTATTATCAGCAATGTTTATCATAACCACAAATTGATAAAACAGTTAATAATTAATAATAAACAATGTCAAGAAGATTAAAGGCCAAATTTTAAGATCTTATTAAGTTTGGACCCATCCTAATAACTGTCTTGTTTCTTCCCCATCAGAAATTCATACAATTCCTCTATATGCAAATGAAGCAGTTTTAATTAATAAAAAAGCCAAATAAATTGTTTTCCTCCAAGTTGTCATTTCGTGCACCTTCAATGCTTGGCAGGCTGTCTATACAACTCATTCATTTAAAAATAACAATCAGTTCACATAATTATAAACATATTTTCTCTATGTACATAGTTACATCATTATCAATATGAGAGCTGAAAAAAGACAATTTCTGATTACCTTATAATGTATCACAACATTAATATTTCCACAAAAACATCCAGAATTTCACAGAGTAAACTCCATACAAAGATCATAGGCAGAGCATGTGCACCTTATTCAATTTTCATCAATTATTATATAAACATAAATATTATAAATCCCTCTGTGTAGTTTGTTTATTATATCACAACTTATTTTTTTGTGATTATCACAAATAGATCATGCACAAACAAATATTTCTAGTATAAATATTCCAAAACACTGCCAACAGAGTAGCATAACTGCCCCCATGTCTTACAATAGATGAGCTTTCTAAGAGATTACTGAGGCAGCTGTCATTGTAGTAATTATACAGGTAAATTCTTCCTGGAACAATAACAGGATAGCCAGTCACAAATACAACACTCCACTACACTACAGCTGATGATCACTGGTTGTCACAATGGAAGAAACACGACAAGATTGAAACCTCTCTTATTTAATCTCACCAGAATCATGTCTTTGTTTAGAAATATTACTGTTAAGGCCAAATGAAACAAATATGTGAGGTTCTGCATCGGTGTAAATATGTGAGGTTCTGCATCGGTGTAAATATGTGAGGTTCTGTATCGGTGTAAATATGTGAGGTTCTGCATCGGTGTAAATATGTGAGGTTCTGCATCGGTGTAAATATGTGAGGTTCTGTATCGGTGTAAATATGTGAGTTTCTGTATCTGTGTAAATATGTGAGGTTCTGCATCGGTGTAAATATGTGAGGTTCTGTATCGGTGTAAATATGTGAGGTTCTGTATCGGTGTAAATATGTGAGGTTCTGTATCGGTGTAAATATGTGAGTTTCTGTATCGGTGTAAATATGTGAGGTTCTGCATCGGTGTAAATATGTGAGGTTCTGTATCGGTGTAAATATGTGAGGTTCTGTATCGGTGTAAATATGTGAGTTTCTGTATCTGTGTAAATATGTGAGGTTCTGCATCGGTGTAAATATGTGAGGTTCTGCATCGGTGTAAATATGTGAGTTTCTGTATCTGTGTAAATATGTGAGGTTCTGTATCGGTGTAAATATGTGAGGTTCTGTATCGGTGTAAATATGTGAGGTTCTGTATCGGTGTAAATATGTGAGGTTCTGCATCGGTGTAAATATGTGAGGTTCTGCATCGGTGTAAATATGTGAGTTTCTGTATCTGTGTAAATATGTGAGGTTCTGTATCGGTGTAAATATGTGAGTTTCTGTATCAGTGTAAATATGTGAGGTTCTGCATCGGTGTAAATATGTGAGGTTCTGTATCGGTGTATATATGTTAGGTTCTGCATCGGTGTAAATATGTGAGGTTCTGTATCGGTGTAAATATGTGAGGTTCTGTATCGGTGTAAATATGTGAGTTTCTGTATCGGTGTAAATATGTGAGGTTCTGTATCGGTGTAAATATGTGAGGTTCTGTATCGGTGTAAATATGTGAGGTTCTGCATCGGTGTAAATATGTGAGGTTCTGCATCGGTGTAAATATGTGAGGTTCTGTATCGGTGTAAATATGTGAGGTTCTGCATCGGTGTAAATATGTGAGGTTAGAACTGCATCAGTGTTCAATGTTCAGTATGATAATTAATATCATAAAGTGGTTGCAAAACTGTGGTAACATACAAAATGTAACTTAGTTAATACACTTACAGAGGGAAATTGTGTTAGAGCCTTTCAAGAGGGGAAAATGTGTTGGGGAATGGTTGTGGGTCCTTTCTAGAGGGAAAATGTGTTAGGGAAAGGTTGGGGACTTTAAAGAGGGGAAAATGTGTTGGGGAATGGTTGTGGGTCCTTTTTTGATGGGGGAAGTGGTTTGTATAGTGGAAATTAGAAAACAACAGTAAAGTTTCCATATTAACTATATAATTGTTATAACTAGCACGATGCAATAAATATGTCTTTAAGTGCTATGAAAAAATACATGAGAGCCAACATCAATTGATGGCCCTGTATCCTAATCTGTACATACTAATAACCTATCTACCTACCTACCCATTCTAAATCTGCTTGGGTCCGGAGGGGGAAAAACAAAGAATATTTTAAGTTTGCCCTAGGGGTAGTTACAACAGTTAAATGTTGCTATATTTCCTGGAGACACATGCATGATGCAATAATACCTCCCAGACTTCGATAATACTTCAATCTCACCTTGATCAGTGAACTAGTCAACATGTCGCCACGATTTTATGATCTGATCTTAACTTGAAAATAGTAACAATCAAAAGACTTCTTAATAAATGACTCAAGTCAGAGCAACAATCAATTAATTACACAGTAGCAGCTCACCCTTAAAGAAATAACATTTCTATTAACTATGTGACACATGGCATTATAAAGGGTAACAGTTTGCCTTCAATCCATCTCAACATCTCATTTTTATGCTATAATTAATGTGAAGTTTGATTATTGATTTATGTCACTGATTACATCGTTAATTCACACTAGGATAGAACTCTCTGACATTTATTGATAATTTATTTTTTATTGGCAACATATTATTACAAATGTAATTCATTATATTACTATTATCACAACACATAATGCCAGAATGATTTTTACGCTACAAAAACATCTTATTCTGTTTATAATATTTATAAATGTGAACTCCGTACAATATACTACATAGAAAAGAACAGTTAGAAGTGTAAAAGTCACACATTAGTTTCACACTAGTTTAGTAACCTTTACACCAGGTGACAATCACAAGTTCATTTTTTCTAAAATTGTGACCTCTTATGTCTTCACAAGCAACTGTAGACGAGAGAGTCGGACCAAGAGTGACAGCTAGTAAGCTAAAAATAATCTGTAAGCCTAGAACAGAAAGCATTATGTATATACATTTGTATAATGTTACATGTTTGATCTGAAAGCCAACACAAGGTGAAGCAAGCTGGTGAGTAACAACTAACACAAGCGTGTGGTCTAACACAAACGTGTGGTCTAACAAACGTGTGGTCTAACACAAACGTGTGGTCTAACAAACGTGTGGTCTAACACAAACAAGGCAGCATACATCGATGGCTTAGAATTAGTACTACATGTACTTGCGACCTTATGAGACTGATGCATATTTGAAATCTGTATGTCAAGGCATTTCTTATGAGCCTATTTGAATGACTAGAAATTCAAGCCCTCGGGCAAATTATGTCGAGCCTCGGAGCCATTGAAAAAAAGCACCAAAATGTGCCAAGTTACATCTGATCCCAACATGCATAAAGAAACAAGACTGCGTTCAATAAACGCTTATGCCCCCTGTGGAAGCCTTGTCCATAAATAAGTCTAAGTCCAAAATTAGGTCAAGGTGAAGGTCAAAATGTGGTTAGGTGATACTGGCGTGTGGAGAGTGTTCATACACAACATCCATGCAAGTATGAAAAGCTTTGTAGCAAGCCATATTAATGCTAGAAGAAACGGTCAATTTGGGTTAACCAGGACGGACGGACGAACGGACGGACAAACGGACGGACAGGTGAATCACTATATGCCTCCCTATCTATCGATAGGGGGGCATAAAAATGATTTGTAGAAACTTCCATAAATTTGACCTTCAACCTCCAACTGTGACATTGACCTTTGAGATAGGAACCTGGGGGTTGGGCATGGCACTCTAATTGATAGATGTTAACATTCAGGCCAATTATAATCAAGATAGGTCAATGCATGATAAGTTATGGTCTGTGCAAACTTCAACTTGATCTTTGACCTCCAATTGTGACCTTGACCTTTGAGATAGGAACCTTGGGGTTGGGCATGACACTCTGCCTTATTTAAGTTAACATTCATGCCAAATAAAAGAAAGATTGGTCAATGCATACCAAAGTTATGGTCCAGACAAGCTTTGACCTCCAACTGTGAAGGTTGTGCATTTCACTCCTCCACATGGAGGTGAACGTTCATCTCAAATATAAGCAAGATTGGTCAAAGCATGACAAAATTATGGTCGGGAGAAAATCAAGACGGACGCACACACACACACACCAAAAGTAGCGACTAAGTCTTGCTTGCGGCAAGCGGGCTGGACAAACATCGGAAGTTGTCATGTTGACCAAACTGAAGTTTAAAAGCTCAAGTAAAGAAAGGTTTACAGAGAGTTTTTTCTTGTTTTCTCAAAATATTGATTTTGTACTTATGATCTTCCAATTCTAAGCCAGCGACATGTTATATTAGCTCAACATGAAGTCAGCTATACCTGTATGGCTGAAACAATCACTGTACAAACTAAATCATAAACTGATAAACTATTTCTAAAGGAGAAGAGCTACAATGTATACATCTCATGTGAATCTTCTTCTGACAAATAATAACATCATGAGTGATCTCCCTGGATAAGATGTCTGCAGGCCTAGACACTAACTATTTTGGCCACTGGTATGACAGGGCAAAAGCGCCAAATTTGTAAATAGGACAGTTACTGTTCCTCTGGAATTTTCACTGGTCCTTCTAGATTTTCACTGGCCTCGGACCAGCAGACCAGTGTTAGTGTCGAGCCCTGGTCTGGTAACATCAATTTCTATAATAGATTGTCTCACTTACATACTTATTAACAAGACCGCGGTCAATATACTCTAGTTTGGAAATAAAGTTCTCGGAAAGAGTAGCCAATATTAGGACTTTTGCACCAAATGAAGAAAGGTTGAAAGATCCCAGCATAAAACTAAAAATTAAACCCTTTACTCCGAGCCCCTATCTAAACGGCCATCACCAATTGTTTTCCAAACTGAATATTTAAAGGGGACATATTATGAGTATAGTGTAGGATGTATGGAGTAAACAGTTAATTCACATACATACCGGTAGTTCTACAGTTATACAGCAAGTGTTTCAGCCACCAAATATTCTACTCTACTATCAAGGGTTCTTGCAGACATACAGACAACATGCCTATGCTTCATAATTCAACAAGTAAGCATTTGGGTAAAATCAGAAACATTCCAAATAAACTCAAATATAATAGCAAAATTATAACTAGCTGAACATTATTGCTTGATAATGACATGATTTTTGTGAGATCAAGGATTTGATGAAGTGATCTGAAAAGATACATTGGCATGCAGATTGAGTCTAAATATTAATGTTTGATAAGGATTGAGTGCTTTCAAAACATAAAGCTGATCAAGTTATCATATGCAGATTATTTCCGACATTGCTATATAAAGATGTCTGTATGAACCCTTCAGTGTAAGCAAACTGTACAGACAGACAGACAGATGTACAGACAGATGAGAGATTCTGGTATATATATATATGATGAGACTTGTCAATACTTGCCTGCTCGACCACTCCATATCATGTATAATTTTTTAGCATCCTCTCCTGGAGAAAATACCATAATTGGTATACATGTTATGAACATGAGAACGACTGCAATGATATTATTGATAAGGAAATAATAAATGAATAGTATAATGACTGATGTTTTATAACTACAAAGGGAATTTATACTAATTAGTACAAAGGGAATTTGAGCAAGGGTCCTACTGAAGCATAATGCCTACACCTGAAAATGAGTCGCAAGTTTACTTTGCGTGTCATTAGCACACATCCCTTAACATTAACTAGGTTTCAAACAGTGTTTCATTGTTGAAATTCTGATTATGAAACTTCAAATGAACATAACTTTGCCAATTCTTTGAATTTTTTCATCAAATGATATTTATTTTATGAAGAAAAGATCATCCTTTCTAATGCAGTAAATCTGGATTTCCGGATTATTCCGGAATTGTAGGACCCCTGTTTGAGACAATTAATGTATTGAAATGTTAAACAAAATATATTTGTTTGTTTGTTAAGTCAGTAAAATGGAGAACAACCTTCACTGAGAGAGCAATAGTAATAGGAAAGGTGGTCCACTTATTTTAGACCAGTCTTGAACCACATGTAGCTGTATATTTGATAAAGAGTAAAAAATGTTGTTGATTTTTTATAAAATTTTACTTTTATCAATGATACAGTTACCTGTGTCTTGAACATCAGATATTTTATAATAATAAGAAAGACTCTATTTATCGAGGCAATATAGTTGGTCATGCACAGTTTTCCCTGTGAGCCTCAATTTTCTTGCTGTCAAGAATCCTACAAGGTTGAATAGAGACAGTTTGATTATATCTGGAAACCTCTCTGTTAAGCATGACTGCTGAAGGCTGACTACATTAGAACTTAATGTTCATGTATTGTACACCTCAAGGTAACAGAATATTTGTCACTGATTGATGTTATAATGAAACAGAGGGTGTGATCTAGCAAAACCAGGAAGCGCTCACGTCAATACTGAAAGTTAGACCACAGCAAAACAAAGAAAAAAAATCAGCCTATAAAATACACGGCAAGTAAACATCAAAATGCAATACTAGTGTTACAGAAAGCATGACAATATATATAACATAACACAATACCTTTCTCCTTCCCTGGGGTGCCACTCTTTGTAGAGCTAGCCACAGAACTTGGACGACTTCCAGCAAAACTTTCATTGAGCCTTCCACTACTGCCACCATCACTAGATCTCTTCTCTAACAGTACACTGTCTGTCAAACGTCTCTCTGATTTTGATTTCCTTTCTGTAGAGTCTCTTACATCCAAATGAGCAAAGTCACCTCCTTCATTATCTATAGAACTAATATTAACACTTATTTGATCACCCGACATTTCACTATCCACTCTACCACAACGTTCACCGTTCACTTCATACTTTCCAAAGTTACCTGATCTTCCAGAATCCATTGACTCAGCTTCACTTGTATTTCCACTATGTAGTTTATCTAACTCTGAAGATGGACTATCCATGTCCATCCTTAACTCTGTGGAATTAGCCATATCAGAGCCGGCTTCGGTGTCTTCTTTGCAACCTGAAAATAGATCAAAACAATCTCTTAAAGCATAAAAAACAATAAACTAGACTTGGTACTGATCAGTCATGCAAAGTTTCGATGAACTCCGAAGAAATGGTTACAGAGAAATAGCCCGGACAAATTTTGACGGACCAAGCACACAACAAACCTCAAGCATGACTCCAATATAGCCCCCCATATACTTTGTATCTGGGGGTATAATTATAATTTTGAAACAAGAGAACCAAGGTGACCCTGTATCGTCCACCTGAGTTCTATATTCCAACTCAATCTAGATTTCATGAAAACAAACATTCTTACAAAGATTAGGTCTAAAGACCAATTAATTTTCATAACTAGTCATTTTTGTTACAGTCACAGCTGCGGTCAATCATCGTTATCGTACTGTGCCGATTGGTCACAATATGTAAATAGCCCCACATTCTGTCTGCGGTATAGCCAGTGATGTTTTCCTTCTTTGTTTGCTACCAGTAAACGGTACCTTCCCAATTTAAACAAGAGGATCATAGATCCTTGGGCGCTCACCTGCTAAACATGGTCAAACTTTGAACTTGACCTTAAGGTCATCAAGATAAACATTTTGACCAAAGTTGATGAAGAATAAAGCAAAAATGTGGCCTCAAGAGTGTTAACCAGGTTTTCCTATTATTTGACTTTTTGACCTAGTTTTTGACCCCACATGACCCAACTTTAAACTTGACCTTAAGGTCATCAAGATAAACATTTTGACCAAAGTTGATGAAGAATAAAGCAAAAATGTGGCCTCCAGAGTGTTAACAAGGTTTTCCTATTATTTGACCTATTGACCTAGTTTTTGACCCCACATGACCCAACTTCGACCTTGACCTAGGTTTTATTAAGGTACAACTACTGACCAAGTTTGATGATTAAAGCAAAAATGTGACCTCCAGAGTGTTAACAAGGTTTCTATTATTTGACCTATTGACCTAGTTTTTGACCCCACATGACCCAACTTGGAACTTGACCTAGGTTTTATTTAGGTTCAACTACTGACCAAGTTTAATGAAGATCAAAGCAAAAATGTGACCTCCAGAGTGTTAACAAGGTTTTCCTATTATTTGACCTATTGATCTATTTTTTGACCCCACATGACCCAACTTCGAACTTGACCTAGATTTCATTGAGGTACAACTACTGACCAAGTTTGATGAAGATCAAAGCACTAGAGTGTTAACGGTGAAAAGTCTAACGGACGGACGGACGGACAGACAGACAGACTGACAGACGGACGACGGACAAAAAACAATCACAAAAGCTCACCTTGCCACTTTGTGGCAGGTGAGCTAAAAAGGCTCTAAGTTTCCCAAATATGAAGGGAGATATTCCCAATGAACATTTAAAATAAATAATTTCGAAAATCGGAAATAAAATGACAAAGTTATGAACATTTTTGACAAGAGGTCAAGCATAAAAGTTTACAGAAACCTGTAAACAGTCACATGTAATCTCTTTTTCTGTTTTATTTGGCCTTTCTACTTCATGAAAATTCCCAATTTCAAGTTGTCACGACGCGAAAAATTCCCAATCTGAACGGACCCTTTCCCAAAGAAGCGAAAAAAATCACTGATAGCACAGTGAATTTGACATGATCCTGACCTATATGCATGAATATATTACAAGTTTATTGCGTTGAATATATCAATTTCCACGAGCAAATCGTGCAATATCGGTTCTTTACATTTGTCTTGGTATTACACCTCGAGCGTCTTCGTGATATTCTCCGCTTATGAAAATATACAGCCGGGGTTATACATATAGACAGTATATCAGCTGTAAATTATGCTTATTTAAAGGTTGAGAGTCCTGTCAAAGTCTCTGGACTATACATCATCAGTATTATACTATGCTGATTGGTCACAATATGTAAATAGCCCCACATTTTGTCTCTGCTGATACAGGGTTTCGTGCATTTAAAAATAGATGAGTTGCACTATTTGTAACTCATGAAATACCAGGATTCCCTTACATATTTTACATGAATTAAATGTTCACTTGGGATAAACAGCATGTGCGTAAAGTGTGCACTGGTTTATTTTTGTGACAAGTTGGTAGCAATAAACATCAGACCTGGGAAAGTATGTATTTTTGTATGTAATCAACTATCTGGTCATGTTTACCCGTACATAGCAAAATTGTTACGGGTAAATATATAGAAAATCAACAATTTTTTAAAAATTTATTGCAAATGGAAACAATTTAAGAAAATCATGATTATGTATAGTCAACAGTCTATGAATGACGTTGCCTAAACAACAACCTTCACAAATAGTAACTTTTTTCTGTTTCCATCTGATGTTAGTTGTTATAAACTGTATACTGCAATAATACTATATCCAACATGGCATCCATTGATCCATAATGAAATTACTGGAATATTGTAACAGCTGCAATCAAATGTCTTCCTCAACTCTCATACATATAGGCAGGTCATATTATACTCATATAACAGTTTCATAATATGTAACCAGATAAAACCTTCATCTATATAATTATGGAATCACATGATCAAGTAACAACTCTATGGCATTATGCATACATAATTCAGCACGATCACACCTAAAGTGGGAAAACTGAACAAAGTTACAATAGATCAAGGCCAAGTGGTTGAAGGTTTAATGCAACAGATCATGCTAAGGCATTATCCTGCAAGCAGTTCTGATAGCTTAGCATGCATTCATGGCACAGTAGTGTCAGCTGTAATAATAGTACTGAAAATTCATTTTTAAAGCGAAATAAATGTAGCAAAACATTTGATGCAGATCTGAATTAATTGTAGAATAAGGATAACCAATCATATCGCCTTTTATTGACCAAGAGTTTAATATGGCTTGATCTGATTGGTTGTCCTTATCCTTAGGTCAAGTAAGACCAATATTGAATACCACCCAGGCACCTAACTCAATTGGTATAATGTGCTAGACAGTCAGCTGGTAGAGCCAGGTTGGATTCCAGACAGGGACATGTATTGTAGACTGTAAGCTGGAAGATCCTGGTTGGATTCCAGACAGTGACATGTAGTGTAGTCTGTAAGCTGGTAAATCCAGGTTGGATTCCAGACAGTGACATGTTGTGTAGACTGTAAGCTGGTAGATCATGGTTGGATTCCGGACAGGGACATGTTGTGTAGACTGTAAGCTGGTAGATCATGGTTGGATTCCGGACAGGGACATGTAGTGTAGACTGTAAGCTGGTAGATCCAGGTTGGATTCTAGACAGGGCCATGTTGTGTAGACTGTAAGCTGGTAGATTCAGGATGGATTCCAGACAGGGACATGTAGTGTAGACTGTAAGCTGGTAGATCATGGTTGGATTCTGGACAGTGACATGTTGTGTAGACTGTAAGCTGGTAGATCATGGTTGGATTCCGGACAGGGACATGTTATGTAGACTGTAAGCTGGTAGATCATGGTTGGATTCTGGACAGTGACATGTTGTGTAGACTGTAAGCTGGTAGATTCAGGTTGGATTCCAGACATTGACTATAATTATGATCATGGAGAAGTTGCTTGTATCTTGCAGAAATGCTTAGGTTTCCATACTTGTAGATAATTAACTGGATATGTAAGGTGACAACTGACAAATTGTTGAAAAACACCATAAAACACCAATGAAAAACACCAACATTGATTACATGTGAAACATGAGAGCATTGTCCTCATGTTGTTAGGCCATGATTACTTGTTGGGACTAATGATCGAGCTGAGCTGGCTAATATAAATAAGTAAGAATATAACAGAATCTTTAATGAGACTATAAGTCTGCACAATATACGATCAAAGTACAAAGCAGACCCATGTGACAGCAGTATTTGAAATTAGCCTGTATGTTAATCAACTAATGGAACATGTTTATTGTCAACACTGTGCGGTAATAGGGATGATAACCTCAACATCTGCAGTATGCAACGTGTATAAATGTAAATAATGCAGTAGACACAATGAAAGGCCTTGAAGTACAGTTTAGACTCTAGAAAAGGTTCAAATCAAATGCGTCTTTCTGTTTTCAAGAGAGGACGTTTAGAATGGAACAAGAGCCCAAGTTAATTATTTTGCTTTGTGTATTGGTTCATGTTCACAACATTAGAAATGTTTCAAAAGTCATATTTCTGTAGTAACTGAATTGAAGCGTTATTCACCCTGACTAACTACAATAACAGTTAATGTACTGCAGCCAAAGGGAGGTAACTAATGCAAAGAGTTTGCTCATTTTGTTAAAATCCCCATACACTTGCTCTGTTAACTATTTGGGGACGTATTAGTGAAAGTCCAAGCAACAAAAACTGGTGCCAGACTATACAACAAATGATGACCTCACACATGTAAGATCATAACTGCTTTTAGAAGACCTTTTTAATTGGCTATTTTTTCTGAACTAAATGCGGTGTCAGTTAATTTATGTTCGTCATCATCTATAGAGTTACTTCAGGTTTTTGCAATTAAAGGGTGTAAAGAAAGTTTGGTCCTGTCAGAAAGCAAGGTATATTTTTATTTTACCAAGCAATTATTATGAAATTTGGAACAGTAGTAAATTTTGGAACTGTGGATTACTTTTGTCTGGATTCCATTCCAGGTACCGTTGCCATGGATTTATAGAATGCGTATGTAAGCTTAAGGTAACGTTACGTAGACTGACATATCAAAGATGAGTCGACACAAAGAAACAACAGCAAAAATTAAACATATCCAAATTTAGGCATTTTAGATATCCATGTTGAAGCACAACTAAGAATTTGAAAGTACATGGTATGGATCTCGACGATAATAATGTGATGAGTACCCGGTAAAGGGCACTAGGACGCTCACCTGTCGTAGACGTTCACTCAGGCCCCTTAATGGTAATCAAGTAAATGCAGTATCTATTACATGTACAGGTTTTTCATATTGTCTAAACAAGCAACCTTGAAATTTACATCACATAAACCTATATTGAAGTTTAAGCAAAGTTTCGTCAATGATTTGACCTAATGACCTAGTTATTGACCCCAGGTGACCCAATATCGAACTTCACCTAGATTTTGTTGAGATGATCATAGTGACCGAGTTTCATAAGGATTAGGTCAAAATAGTGCCCTCTATAGTGACAACGCAAGATTTTCTATGATTAGACTTTGTGACCTATTTTTTTACCCCGGATGACCCAATATTGAACTTGACCTAGATTTTGTTGAAATGATCAAAGTGACAAAGTTTCACTATAATGATTAGGTCAAAATTGTGACCTCTAGTGACTACGCAAGGTTTTTCTATGATTTGATCTTGTGACCTAGTTTTTGACCCCGGATGACCCAATATCGAACTTGACCTAGATATTGTTGAGATGATCATTGTGACCAAGTTCCATAATGATTAGGCCAAAACTGTGACCTCTAGTGTCTAAGCATGGAAATTGTGGACAGACAACAGACGAACAGACGAAAGGTGATCACAAAAGCTCACTCTGTCACTTTGTGACAGGTGAGCTAAAAATGCTGGATAGATTTGTTTTCTCTTGTCAGTAGATGTCGGTTATCACATTCCACATGTGCATTGACTTTCAAGTTGAAAGCTTTGATAGTGTTTGAGAAAATTCAGTGTATGTGTAAAATTACTATTCTATGTACTAAGTCGAAACAAGGGAAAAGAACTCCATAAATATAGGTCACAGGGTTACCAGTCTTGTCAGTATGGACTCCCATAATTGTGATGGTGAATAACGATGTTGAGTTTCAAGTGGATACCTTTGATAGTCTTTGAGAAAATGACTGTGATAATAAACTTAACCAACCCACATGCAGAGGAACACGCCCACAATCCCGTCGTGACATTACCTCAACTTTTTTCTTTGAAAAGTCGAGCTAAAAATTGGCTAGAATAAATTATTGAATTTGTCGCCTACTTTTATTTGCATGAATGATATTGCATAATCAAAGAATTGAATATTAGTAAATAGGGTTTAGTCGATATTGATTTGTTTATATTTTGACAGCAAAATTAATATTTTTTTTCAAATTAACCTCCCTTTCAAGAATTCCCATTTATGAAAAAATTCCAATTTGGGTAAAAAAGCAGCGAAATTTCTAAATTTGTCTGGTATGGGTACCTTTCCCATTCAAGCCAAATAATCGCTGTGTAAACAAGCAATTGTGGACGCACGGGAGAAGAATGATCACAAAAGCTCACCTTCTCACTTTGTGACAGGTGAGCTCACAAAAACATAATGTTGTAAAATGTATCTACTGTGTCACAAGCAGTTACATCAAAATGAGTACCATACAATAGAAGCATGTAACTATGCACCTACGTGTTTGATCTCCGTTAACAAGCACTGAATCAGATGATGTGAATTCTGTAGAACTGTCCACATCAGAATCCCACCATTTAACATGTGACATCGTTAGACATGACTGACAGGTGTTGTAATATAAGTAAATAGATGTTTCCTAAACAATATCACTGAAAGCTTATATCCCAGCAGTACTAGACATCACATACAAACAGTAACACATGTTGTTCAGTGTGTAATTAAGTGGATGGCATCATTGGACACACACCAATCAGAATTATCTAGAGTCCATCTGTTTGTATAAATCCTATAAATACTTAATATACACTGAATATATCTGAATCCTGCACAGCTCCCAACACGTACATCCTAGCATATCTTCAAGTGAATTATAATAATATCAGGTACATGTAACACACCTTATAAGAACTATCAGCAAAGCCTTCTAGACAACTCTCTACTATTGAAGGCATTATATCATTAATTCCTGTTTTCATTGAAGGAGAATAATCAATATATATGCGTTCTACCTACATGTATGGAACGCTGCACAACATCCTTTATTGAACCATCACTAGTCAGCTTTCTAGCATTATCATACAGGTGAGATATTGTATCTTGTATCGCTATATAATACTGTCAACAACTTCATCAGATTACACACTCATAAAATACATCTAATATTTCACTAGAAATGTCATTGTTTTAATAATTTCACATGTATGTTTTTATAAATACATGTAGCTTAAATGTTCAAGGCTCTAAAAATGTCTCAGTTAATTGTAACTAGAATAGTTTATTGTCGTAACCATGGCAGTACATGAAATGTGATTGTTTGAAATAGATTATTCTCACAGACTAAGGTTCTTTATTGTACATTCCAAAGGATCAGATAAAGTTATAGACTGAAATATTCTATTTGTATGAAAGTCTAGGTACAAGAACTTACTTTAATTGGAAATCAATAAATATGAACTATAACAAAATAAAAGAAACAATTTAAAAACCTTTTTAAACATAAATCAGTTCCCATTTTTTATGTTAAATATAAATCAGTCCCCTATTTGATGTTAAATATAAATCAGTTCCCTTTTTGATAACAATAACCTAGCAACTAATACATCAGTGGTATTTAGAAGCAGTCATTGTAATAATTTTGGTCTAAGATAACTTGTTCAGCATTTAACTTAAAATTGCCACCTGCTACTGTGTAGATTGGTTGCAGATGAGATTTTGCTAGTTTTGGAGAACCTCTTCAGATAATTTATCAGTACAAGCATCGCATATGTGTGCTGGACGCTGGACTTTCTTGTACTTGATAGTTCTCTTGCTCATCTGTAAGTGAAGTTCTAAGAGTAACAAGGGAAGATAAGTCATAAATAAAAGTCACAGGGTTATCAACCTTGTCAGTACGGACTACCCTTGAGCTAATAAAATGAACAGAGCTTTGCCATCGGGCTCATTTATTGGCATGTATTCGTGAATCGGCATAGAAAAAGTTGAACTGAATCATGTCCCATTACATTGTAAGTTCATCAAGAAATACATGAAAGGTGACTGCTGCTGTTTATTAAAGGTGCAGTTTGGTTTGTGATGGAGTCTATGTTTCATATTCATTATTAAGAATTGCTTACAGTTTTTTATAGTATTTTATAGTTTGCAATCTGAATCATTTTATAATAAATTGCAGGATGTCCATGTTTTGGTTCAATCTGAAAATGTTTTTTGCTGTTTCAAACATGTGTATTAATAATATGCAGTGAAGCAATACCACATGACCTTTACATCACTAAAGGCTACAAATCCAAGACGAAATTTGTCAACATTTGAAAACAAAAATAGCTGTATTTTATTTCTATACCGATTGCTATGATACACACGCCACTCTAAGGGATACAGCTCAAGTTATTATAACGATTCCTTATAGTAATATGTGTTTTGAAACACCCTGTACTTTATAAAATATTACGTGACGAAGTGGAAAAAGTTATTTTACTGTTTTACTTTTTCCAATATTAACCTTTATATTTAATATTCAACCTATTCTTTTCCTGTCAGGTTTCCAAGACACAAACAACAAGTCCAAGACACAAACAACAAGTCACTGAAGAATTGCAAGCACATACGAAAGTCCCATAGCCTACCAGTTTGAAGCAAAGCCTAGAATAGCCCCTAGTTATATCATCAATGGCTGATGAAGGTATCTCAATGTCTGCTGGATGATTTAACACCAGATAATTACATCACCGTATGTTCACACTGGCAGAGGTGATCTATATAGTTAGACATAGGACCTGTGCCATATACTACATATATAATTCATGATAGATCCTTTCCAATATATCTACTATCAAATATTAACAAGATATAAGTGATGGAAATGATAGAGTTAACTCCATTTATCCAATCACTGAAACCATCAGATCAAATCTAGAAGAATGAAGCTGAATGAATGTTCTTTCGTTAACCTATATACTTAAACATTTCTGTTACAGGTGTGTTGTGTAAGTTCATGATAGGAAACCACATACACCCACTTTCAAATATTTTTCTCACAAAAACACTTGAAACATCCTGGTTCCTGGCTCAATCCACCTGAACATCCTTGTACCTGACTCAATCCACCTAAACATCCTTGTACATGTACCTGACTCAATCTACCTGAACATCCAGGTACCTGGCTCAATCCACCTGAACATCCAGGTACCGGGCTCAGTCTATAAGGCTCAGCCGAACTTGATTCTTGTATTGATTCTGTATTATTACAACAGGAGTTAATATTTGAAGTATGTGTATACTTTCAGCTGTTCCACCAGGTATTGGCATCATAAGATGTGCACTCACAGTAAGGTCATATACAAGTACCCCTGGTATACTATATACCAACCTAATTTTGAGCAAACTTGTACATTTCCAACAAAAAAGTAAGTGTTAAGGTAGTCAAGATGATAGTGTTAAATAAATAGATCAACTACCTTAACCCAGCAAACACATAAATTTGGCTAGCACCGCAAGTAGAAATCGGTCAACACAAAGTTTAAAACAACCGTATGCAGTTTATTTTTCGACCAATTCTAAAGACAAATCCTCGACTCTCAAGCCAGGAATGAGTACATAATATATACATTATACACACAACTTAATATTTTTGTACATAAAGACACAGTTTTTGCCCAAACCTAAATACTTAGTAGCACATATATGCCCAACACCTTAGGGGATCACCAATTAATGTTCAGGGGGGGGGGTCTGTGTAAATTTTGAAATGAAAAACTTGTTTCGCAAAGTGGGCAAAACAATTGTCTCCTAATTTTTATGTACATGTCCAGAAAACAAAATTCTCAGTTAGATAGCTCATATTAGCCTCTTTGACAATTATGTTTGTTATATACAGAATTTCAATGATATACCTTACTTTTCTGTGACCCATCTCAGTCTCCGTCAGCCCCATTCCAAATATAGACTGTCTATAAGGGTAATATAACATGTAATTCTTTAAACAAATTTTTATTGCACATAAACAGTGAAGCCAGTTACAAGAAGAAGGAAAGCCATGTATGTGAAGGGATAGATGGTACATTATCTGTACCATGTACATACCCTTTAACTCCATCCTAATGTACACTACATCATAAATACTCCATCAACAACAAACACATATAATTCCTTAAAATCAACATAGAATAACTTCAGCACCTATACAGATGTATAGATGTACACAATAAAAGAACACATATTCTATGTTACACCATTCCAGACAAGGATTACGTGTGAAGAATTTATGATATTTTTGAAACTATCTGAAGTTGGGTATGTACCAAGTTTCTGACAGACTGTGAGAGCATACAACACAAGCTTACAGCACACATACCGGTACACAGTCTCATTATTGTGCAAGTATCCTACAACATAAGCTTATATAATATGCCAGCAATTATCATTGTTACAATGGTGGCACAGGTATCAACAGTAATAATTATACAAGATATGTACAGGTTGTATGATCAAATAACAAACTTAACGATATTCAATAGGAGAAATCATGTTTATATACAGAGGTTTTTATATGCAAAATGTGCCCACCAGCCAGCTATTCGTGAATGACTGGCTTTTATTGTTCATTCATCCAATAGATTGCCAGTGGGCATTTTGCATATGAATACAGTGATCTCTATACATATAGACTTTGATCTATCTGTACAAGGTATATCAAACCTGTTATATTTATAAAGAACACATTTATGACAACAATTTTGGAAGTTCGTAACAGTCATGCATGCAAAACTTTAACTTTAGTGTGACACCGATGCTGTACAAATATATTGCTCTCCTTATTCGTCGGATAGTGGTTGCATACACAGTTACAGTGTCAGTGATTGCATGTGCCTATAAAATGTGGGAAAAATTTAACATGACAAATAGCAAAAACATAATTTTTAAAATATTATTACCGGTAGGTGTTCTATTTGCTTATGTCTTCTGATCATACTCAAATCATAAAATTAGGTAGCAACGATTTTAGCCTGTTAAAATATATTGTTTTGACTTAAAAACAGCCATACCGACATTTTATAAATATCATATGCCAATGCGTGTGTGACATTGATATTATCAACCCGAGGGCAAATTGTCACCCTGAGGTGAAGCCCGGGAGGGGGTGACACTCTGTTTCTTGGGTTGACAATATCAATGTCACGCAAGCAGGCATATGATACTTATTTTATTATACCGTACACTATCATAAGTCTAGAAAAACGTTTACTTTTATGATTATGATTATGATGCGGGTTTGAGGTAATTGTTGAGTATCATAACTTTGTGACAAGTAAATTTAAAACTGACTGGATAGTCCCTGACTCATATAGGGAAACTTCATACCTGTCAAGTCTCACGCATTTAAACCTTAACTCACGCTCTCACGCTCATGTTTTCAAATCCCACACATTTTAACAAAGTCTGATACATATATTTATAATATCAAAAAATACTCTCAGTTAAATTACGAGTTGCAAATACTAATGTCAGAAACTGTGTATCAACCATGAACATTGCCAAACAAGCACTTTTGATCATGAGTACAGACAGATACTTCGTTGTTCCAAAATGCACTAGAAAGTATGATGTAAGGTTTCAAAAATCTCCATTTTCTCCACACCTCTTTGGCCAGCGGGAGGGAGTCCTGGGACTGCACCAAAATCCTCTTAAGAACCTGATGATTATGACCTTATAATCATGTACTACATAATTGCTTCATGTTTAAGGTCAATTTTTAGTGCCCAGTTCATTATGGTTATTGATAATAGATCTGGTCAAAATCAAGTAGGATTCGAACTTTCACTGTGCATACATTATTATATTCTGGGGGAGGCTTTGCCCCCAGTCCCCCTGACCTTGTAGCAACAGCCCCCTGGAACCCAAATCTAACTCTGACCATGTCTAAGGCCGTGACAGCTATAAAACTTGCTGGTAAGAAATTTCCCACTGATGTAAACATGTATGAAATATTGAGACAGTTAAACAAGGTGACTGGGCAATCAATGTTACAATCACTGGGCAATCAATGTTACAATCACTGTGTACAGAGTGTACTACAATATTATCTCTAGGATCAGTATAAGTGGAGATAATTTGTATAAATAGTGAAAAAACCTATATGGCTAGAGGTGTCCGATACCAATTGTCAACTATCGGTAACCGAGTATATCAGGGTACAAGTCAAAATATCCATTAGTCCTGGAGTTTTTATTGAAATTGAAAGAGTATTTAGGTAGGTTATTGTTGTAGCACTGAAATGTGCGGGTGTTGAGACTGCCCTGTCTGATTTTTTTACTGTCTTTATGCGATGAGCAATATTTATAAATTCATTACTTTAACCTATTTTCTTTCAATAATGATATATAAATTATGTTGGTTATAAAATCAAACTAGAAATGTGTCCACAGGACACCCATGCCTTCACCTGCCATTTGATCATGACAAGGGTAATAACTCAAATTCAAATGCTGACTAATATTCCTACAAACTTTGACGACTATAGTCAGCACAAAATTTATACTTACAGAGTAAAGAGAAACAAAAGCAATTTTTCATCATTTCAAGGGCCACTACTCGGATCAAAATACCTTGCACTAATTTTAAATGGGGTCATTTTTGTGACTTCATGTTACAGTGATGCTCATTATTTTTGTTTTTATTGTTATCTTTCAATGAACTGATTGGCATATAAATTCTAGGAGGCATGCAAAGAATATTTTCCATTCACATGTAAAATTTTAACTTATCCATTTATCAATAATCAAGAAATTATGAAAAATATAGGTGTTGTGTTGGGAATGTGATTTAAAACAAAAGTCACTGTACATTAAAATATTACAGCACTAATTAAGGTTTTTTTATACATCCCAGAATAGGGGTAGCATGCCACACATTTTATATACCAATAGCACTATATTCACACAATACTCAATGAATCAGTCCATTTATATCATTTTATTACAGATAACTAGGTCCATATATATAAAACCATACAAAGGTAGTTAATAGTGGGGTGACAATTGGTGATTTTTTGGGGTGAGGTGACAACTCAAGTAGAACAAGCAATGTTATATACCAAAATGTTCGCCTATGTCTGTACTATATGGAACTGCCGGCATAAATTGTCAACGCGTGGTGCGGACACGGAAATCCAAGATGGCGTCCAAGATGGCCGCCATAATTTACACATACACTTAAAATTCTATGTTCTCATGCAATTTTTTTATTTATGTATGTAGTCACAAATATTTGCTTGGATATTATTCATTTGATAACATACATCAAATGGACATACAAGACTGACCACTTTGAGGTCAAGGTCGTGGTCATTTCAAGGTCAAATTACGAAAAAAAGCTGAAAAAATGATGTTTCCTCACTTGTTTTCTTGTTCTAGCAGATGTTTTATATTCAAGTTGATATTAAATGTGATAAAATTGTTGGTAAGCACATATTCTCTTATTATTAGTTCAATTTTCAGTTCAAAATATTGAAACTTTGTCAAAACTGACATTATTATGCATGTACATGTTGGCCGAGATGGCATTCTTAGATTGCTGATTCCCTATTTAAAATTTTAGTATTCAACTATTGACAGTATTATTTCTAATGGTATGATTAAATGTTTGTCTAAACATTATTAACTTTGTATTGTACTCCAAATGGACTTGAACAATGACCAAACAAGGTCAAAGTCAATGTCATCTCAAGGTCAAACTACCAAAAATACCTGAAAATTTGATCTTTCATTGCATTTTTTCTTATTATGAAATTTGGTGAACATTATATTTTGTTGTAGATCATTGATGTGATCAGTGTTCTTTCATTAAAAATAATAATTTATACTGAACTCCTATATGTGGCATCCCAGACCATATGGGGTACATAACACTGTCAAGTACAACCATCCCGTGCCAGAATGGGTACTCACTACTACGTGTTAAAGTCATACTAAGTCCTAAGGGTACTACCGGTATATACAAAGTACAGTCAAACAAAATCATCACCATCACATACCAGGCCGGAATGGGTTCTAACCACCAACAAGTACATTCTGTAACCAATGGAGTACATGTCATGTTCTTACAACTGCCCATAACAACCATTCCTATCAAGTTCTCAATGCCACTAGCTATACCTGAGGCCCAATGGGGTACTTACAACCACAGAGTAGAGCCAACCAAGGCCATATTGGTTAATAACCACCATAGTCTCAATATGGTACTCACAATCACTGACCACAGCTGTAAAGGCCCTATGGGTTACTCATTAGTACAAATCCCAGTAGTATAAGGCCCAAAGGGGTACTCATCCAAAATAATTACAACTTTCCTTGCCCAATAGGGGTGCTCTTAACCAATGAATTACAGCCATACCAGGTCCTATGGGCTACACCCAAGTCACAACCAAAGGGTACAGACATCCAAGGCCCAATCAACACCACCAATAAGCATTAAGTACAGTCACACCTGACCCTATGTGGTACTTACCATACTATGTTCTAAGGGGTACTTGGACCAACAAGTACAGCCATACCAGGTGCAATACAGCCATCCTAGGCCCTACTGGATATTTCACCACCACTACTTATGGCCATACAGCCATACTAGATCCCATGTGGTAATTACCATCACCAATTACAGCCACCATATGCCCTATGCCCTACTCACAACCACTGTGTATAGTCATACTATGCCTGAGGATACTCGCATCTACTGAGAACAGCCATTCAATGCCCTTTTTGGTATTTAACACTGCCTATAGAACAGCCATCCCAGGCCAATTTATGTTCTCACCTCCAAAAGTGCAACCATCCCAGGCCCATTTGGAAACCCATCACCCCCAATTACAGTCATACCAGATCTTATGGAGTACTCGCCACCACTCAATACAGCCGTCCTAGGCCCTATTGGAAACCCACAACCACAGACAACAGCCATCAGAGGTTCCATTTGGTACCCACCACCTTGAGTACAGCCACCACAGGCCCTATTGAATACCCTATATCACAGAAAACAGCCAACCCATGCCTCATTTGGTACCCACAACCTCTGAGCACAGCCATCCCAGGCCCTATTGGATACCCATCACAACAGAGAACAGCCGATCCCAGGCCCCATTTGGTACCCACTACCTCTGAGTACAGTCATCCCAGGCCTATTGGGTATCCACCACCTCTGAGTAGTCATCCAAGGCCCCATTGAGTACGCACCCTCATGAATTCCAGCTATCACAGGCCCTATTGAGTATGCACCATTACATATTTCAGCAATCAAAGTCCCGTTTGAGTACCCACCACCTCTGAGCAGTTATCCAAGGCCCTATTGAGTACTCTCCCTCACAGATTTCAGCCATCCCAGGCCCTATTTTGTACCCAGCACCTCTGAATACAGTCATCCAAGGCCCTATTGAGTACTCTCCCTCACAGATTTCAGCCATCCAATGCCCTATTGAGTACCCACCCTCACAGATTTCAGCCATCCCAAGCTCTATTGGGTACCCATCATCACATATTTCGGCCATCCCAAGCCCTATGTGTACCCACCATCAGATATTTCAGCCATCCCAAGCCCATTGAGTACCCATCCTCACAGATTGCAGCCATCTCATGCCCTATTGTGTACCCACCATCATATATTTCACCCAACCTAAGCCCTATTTTGTACCCACCATCACAGATTAAGCCATCCCATGCCCTATTGAGTACCCACCCTTACAGATTTTAGCCATCCCAAGCTCTAATGGGTACCCACCATCACAGATCTCAGCCATCCCAAGCCCTATTGAGTACCCATCATCACATATTTTAGCCATCTAAAGCCCATTGAAAATCAATCCTCACAGGTTTCACCCATCCCATGCCCTATTGGGTACCCGCCATCATATATTAAGCTATCTCAGGCCCTATTGAGTACCCACCCTCACAGATTGCAGCCATCTCATGCCCTATTGTGTACCCACCATCATATATTTCACCCAACCTAAGCCCTATTTTGTACCCACCATCACAGATTAAGCCATCCCATGCCCTATTGAGTACCCACCCTTACAGATTTTAGCCATCCCAAGCTCTAATGGGTACCCACCATCACAGATCTCAGCCATCCCAAGCCTTATTGAGTACCCATCATCACATATTTAAGCCATCTAAAGCCCATTGAAAATCCATCCTCACAGGTTTCACCCATCCCATGCCCTATTGGGTACCCGCCATCATATATTAAGCTATCTCAGGCCCTATTGAGTACCCACCCTCACAGATTTCAGCCATCCCAAGCTCTATTGGGTACCCACAATCACAGATTTCAGCCATCCCAAGCCCTATTATGTACCTACATCACAGATTCCAGTCATCCCAAGCCCTATTGGGTACCCACCATCACAGATTTCAGCCTTCCCAAACCCTATTGTGTGCTCACCATCACAGATTGAGCCATCCCAGGCCCTATTGAGTTCCCACCCTCACAGATTTTAGCCATCCCAAGCCCTATTGGGTACCCACCATCACAGATTTCAGTCATTGCAAGCCCCATTGTGTGCTAACCATCACAGATTGAGCCATACCAGACCCTATTGAGTTCCCACCCTTACAGATTTCAGCCATCCCAAGCCCTATTGTGTACCCACCTAACTTATTAAAGCAATACCATACCATACCATACGGAGTACTCCCCCCACACCGAGTGCAGCAATCCTTGGCCCTATTCGAGTAATGACCAACACCAATTATGGTCATTTAAAAGTTTAAGGGGTACAAAGGCAACCACTGAATTCAGCCATACCAGACCCTATGTAGTAAACCAATACAAATTCAGCCATATCCGGCCATAAGGGATACCTAACCATCACATAGTTCAGCCATCTTAGGCCCAAGAGGTGACTCACCATGTCCAAACGTTTTGTTGCAATTCCCACAGTAGGAGATGCTTGGTATATTAAATGGCCTGCCATCTTTAAATGGTTGCAGCAATGCAAGTCTGCTTTTTGCTGTGTCTAAATTCCCCAATCCCAGAATCTAAAATCCAGCCTAAGTCTATTTCCTGGAATCGGGAATCAAAGGGCCTGTCAAAATCCCGTTCGTTGGGAATTGTTTTCTGTCTAAAGTCCACTGTATGCCCGCCACCCCCCCCCCCCCCACCCTGGGGCAAAATATTGATAGGTGCATTATTATATATAATAACTGTCTAATATGTAACAATGTTGTTAAACCATTAACAATAATACTGTCAAATATAGAGATTCAACAATCAAGGAAAAACCATTCACGGCTGCAATATTGTACATTACGTAGAATCGCTTATGTTCCATCACAAAATTTAAATAGATTTTCTACTTGCAGTAAAACTATATCACTTCTAATGAAATAATTTACACTTAGAATACCTGCTATCACATCTAAAACAAAATACAATGTTCAGCATTCGTTTATAATAACAATTTACGACAGAATATCAAATTTTCAGGTATTTTTGGTAGTTTGACCTTGAAATGACATTGACCTTGACCTTGAGTGGTCATTTTTCAAGTCCATTTGGAGTACAATACAAAGTTAATAATGTTTAGACAAACATTTAATCATACCATTAGAAATAATACTGTCAATAGTTGAATACTAAAATTTTAAATAGGGAATCAGCAATCTAAGAATGCCATCTCGGCCAACATGTACATGCATAATAATGTCAGTTTTGACAAAGTTTCAATATTTTGAACTGAAAATTGAACTAATAATAAGAGAATATGTGCTTACCAACAATTTTATCACTTTTAATACCAACTTAAATATAGAACATCAGTTAAAACAAGAAAACAAGTGAGGAAACATCATTTTTTCAGCTTTTTTTCGTAATTTGACCTTGAAATGACCACGACCTTGACCTCACAGTGGTCAGTCTTGTATCTCCATTTGATGTACATTATCAAATGAATAATATCCAAGCAAATATTTGTGACTACATACATAAATAAAAAAATTGCATGAGAACATAGAATTTTAAGTGTATGTGTAAATTATGGCGGCCATCTTGGACGCCATCTTGGATTTCCGTGTCCGCACCACGCATTGACAATTTATGCCAGCAGTTCCATATAGTACAGACATAGGCGAACATTTTGGTATATAACATTGCTTGTTCTACTTGAGTTGTCACCTACTCCTTAAATAAGCCACTTTTGAGCTGATTGTCACCCCACTATAAAGTTTCCTATTGTAACCTCCACAGTAAAATGTAAACACAAGTATACAGATCTATCGTGATCTGAAAATTGACACCGCTTTAAACCCATACCCTCAGTGATTTTTTTTGGCTATTTTTGGGGCCGAATACAGGCCCCTTCCCCTAGCAAAATAACCTCCATTTTTCCCAAAAAATCACCAATTTTTTCCCAAAAAGTAAGCATTATTTCCCCCCTTTTGTGCTCGCTGGATTCAAAGCAACTACGGTATAGCTGTTAAAGTCAAAACAATGGATTTTCAAACTTGCAAAAGTCCTTGTCACATATAACTCGAGTATTATCAGTAGAAAATAGCAATTTATCAACAATTTTAATCGAAACAATATTTTTTAATAATTCCCAAATTTGCGCTAAATTTCCCAATTTTAAAGGCACAGGCTGTTTAATTTTGTTCAAGAAAAATCACTGACCCTCTTTCTATTTACATACATGTACAAACCCTATTCCTATTTACATGTACATTGTATTTTATAGCTTGCAGGAGATATAGCTCGCTGAAGATATCTCTAGACTTATCAATAAACAAACATGCTTAACATAAACACAGCAAGGTTGACTGGTCGCATGTTATCAGTGTAGATTTAAAGCGTATACCAGTGAATATTCACAAGATTGAACAAAAATGGACACTAGAAATGCATTTGTCATTTTTATTGTAAACGAAAACTTGTGTTGTCGTTAGCGAACTATATATATATAACTTTATCATGATAATTTGTAATGTCAATAAAATTATAAACAAATATTAATAACCACTAAATAAGACTGAACAGAGGTTTGTCATATATTTCAATTTTACCGACCATTTCACTGACAGTTGTCAAGGCATGTAGGAATAGATGCAGCTTGTCTTATCAATCCAGCGTTCCGCATTCAATTGCATCACGTGGAACATTTATTCTTTTTTGTATGTTTTGTGTAACTTTATAATATAGGTATAAGGTACATGTATGGTTTGCGATAACAGAAATTGCATGAATTTTAAATATCTCAAAAATCGATCTAATCTTTCGGTCAAACTTGGCATAGCACAATATGGTAACATCATACCAACTCCCATTCCAAGTTTCATATTTTTTCGTAAGTAATGATTTTGAAGCTATAATTAACGCAGGGAATCTGGCATTCCATTGATGTATTTCTTACATGTATTGACCATTATAATCTCTGGGGTGGGGGATATATGTGCCTTCATCCGTATGATGAACAATGTAAGGTCCATATACCTTTACAAAACATTTGTAAATGTATGAAATGGAATGTGCAGCGATGATAGTTATATATATACAATTACTACAGTGGTAGCATGTTCGCAGGGGGGCGAGGGTTAGGGGGGTAATTAATTAATAAGTAAAGTTTCTTTTAATTTATTAGTTTCATATCTGTATTACGTTAACTGAAAAAAAACGATTAAGAAAAATGTTGTACAAATATGAAAATATCATCGAATCTGCTGCTAATTTTTAAACAATTTACATGACAAATTTGGTAAGCATTGACATTTTGTTGTCTTTTCCCAGGTAATTTAAAAGCCATATTGGCCGGGGCCAAAATAGCAAGAGTTACATGGTATTAGTTGTCCATTTTCTATTCTAATATTGTGTAAGACCCAAAATAATATTATTATGCCAACAAATGGGCCGCATTCTGTTATAACAGAGGCTCGAAGAATGCAGCACAAACATTTTATAGAGGTTGGACTTAGCAGCATTTTAAGGCAAGCAATATCCCAGATGTAGCATTATATTTCTGAAAATTCCATCAGACCTTCATATTCAGTTTGCAAAATATCAGAACAGAGCAGAACAGAAGTTTATTGTCGTAAACAGTACAGTTTCTTGACAAAACAACAAACATATATACAATACATTTTTACACAATAGTCATATGATGCATGTCACGGTAATATAATGATAAGTACACAACGGTTTTATTTTGAAACAAAAGATAAAATGCTAAGAAATAATAATAGCTCCACCTATGGTGTTGTATGGGAGGCTATGTGAATGAGTTATACAGTATTATTAATAACAGAATTTCTAATGATAAATGCTTGTGAAATAAATTTACCAATTTAAAGGAAAATTTGCTGACCATGATCAAACTATGATTACCAGTAGAATATATCCTTCACATACAGGGACAGATAATATTAAATAATGCCCAAGCCTATATTCAAACACTGATCAAAATATTACTAAGATATCGGTAATTATTCAGGGTTACAACCGACAAAGACTAGACTGTAGTATAAGAATAGTCTTAAATTAACATAACATTAACAAATAATCTTAAAACACAACACCTGTCATTTAAAAAGTCCAAAGCCTTCCTGATCCTATATAACTTGTCTTGTTAGATCACATCTTACAAAGAATGCAATCATGTCAACAAACTATCCTCTAGCAAGAGGGATTGTATTGTATTACATAGTATTTAGGCCATGTAGACATCCAACCATGAAACCACTATTCAATGATAGCATCATTCAATATACTGTAGTTGTAAATACCACAACTATGTCTCTCACTATGTTATGCCTTTAAACTTCACTATCAAATTCATCATCTTTGGAAACTAAATACTGATACACTGTAGGTAAATGTTCAACTCAGGTAGCTAAACAGGGGGTATTTACTGTACAAACTCTAAGATAAGATAAGATAAACTTTATTTAACGTCGATTATAGTTAACATAATAAACATAAGCTACAAGCTTGTATTCGACATAGGATTAAAGTACATAAACATGCATAACCTAAATATACACCTTTATATAGTAGACCTGTAATACCACCATACTACTAAGTATGATTCTGCATTGTATACCGTATACAAGTTTACCTTCCCTCCAGTGATTTATTTAAGAGAGCTCTTAGGTACATATGTACACTGTAGCAGTGCTGCACACCTGTTGTAGCAGTTAAGGCCTCTATGAAATGTGCACTCTACTTTGGAGCCATTGCAAAAAATATGCATGCCAAGTTTCAAGTCATTCAAAATTAAGGTCACAAATCCTGTTACGGTAATTATTATGATATCATTATCGACAAAAGATTGACAGAAACGAAAAAAACCATATACATGTATATCATTATACGTAGTATTGTTAATAACAAGCGCTTCGCAAGATGTGCGTAACGCCTAACTATGGCACTTTTTGAGAAACTGATTATCTATTTTTAATAATAAGAAGTTATTTCAAACGCCCCTGTACTGACGAACCAACAGAGAGTATGACTTTACTACTGTTTATATACAATGTAAACTTAATCACACTCCCAAAGCAACACCTAAATGCCTCATTATATCTTTACCATTCATAACGGGATTTTGTTAAAGTTTGGCACATGCCCCACCCCCCAATATTGAAGACGCTTCAACGCCCATGATTAGGAGTGTGATTAAGTGCAAGCCTCCTTTGGCAACAAAAAAATGACCTGGTCACCAAGCTAATTGAGACTGTAAACTAATGGGACAGGTTCATTGACCAATATGTTATATTTATAACACCCTAAATCATTTTTCCTTTGGTGTTATTATGTGACTATGTCACCACAACTGTTTATGTTGACATGTAATTGCACAAAACCAGTTCTCATCATTATGGCAACACACAAATAAATGTCTGATTAAATACATCAAACCTATTGAATGACAAACACCTGGTATGGACTGTACATATACATGTAGTACTATAGATAAATACACCAACACACTAAAAGCAAGTTTCTTAGCAGCTTACTGGTATTTGCACCTGTATTGAGCTAACAAACAACTCATTTTAAGTTACTCCTGGGTTCTGAATCGGTAAAAAAGTAGTTTTCTCAAATCAAATGCCAGCATAAACTGTATCATTTTAACGAAAATAGTATCATTCATTTTGATACGGTATGTACCAAATAACTAGATGCCAGTCGGCAACATGTCGAATCTGTTGCCAAGAAAGCAAAGTGTGACCTTGACCTTTGAGCTAGTGACCTGGATCTTGCAGACTGCACACCGTACCATGGTTTTTAACAATTATGCCAAGTTATGTTAAATTAAAAAATGCCCATGCAAAAGTGAGAAAGGTGACCAACATCCCAAAGAAGTTTAAAGATCCTTAACCCACAATTTAATTGATAGGAAATTATTTGGTCTATTAATTCATGTTAAACTTTTTTTCCCAATAAATTTCATTAATAAATACATTTTCAATAAATGTATTCAATAAATAAATTTCAATAATAAATACTTTTTCAATAAATATATTCAATAAACAATAAATATAAATGTATTCAATAAATATATATAGACATATTGTGATTCAATAAATATATATTTGTTCGATAAATATGACAGATTGACAGTGATGGCCACCACTTGATGTAATAGCTGACCAGTAAGGTTCAACAACACACTTCTCTCAATTAAATTGTCATTAACCTTCCTGTTAAAAGTTGACAATTCTATATATATATACAGCATACTTGTACTTAATGACTGACTTGTCTCTAATATGATGACACAGCTAAATCATAAATACCAGTACATTTCCTGTTTGATGTACCGCTATCTTAAATCTTTCCTCAAATTGCATACATATTGTGCAGAAAGCTAATGTTTCTGGCTTCCAACATTATTGTGCAACTATCAAGTCTGGACACATCAACTTGTGAAATGATCCTCACAGATCCTCAAGGGTTATAATAGACCGACTCATCATTTTGTAAATTATTATAATTATATTGATGAACAATAGAATACTCTGAAATTCCATGCAATCTGACCGTTTTTCCACACTTATTCTGCAGTCCAAACAACTTTTACTATTACATGTATCTGCGCTGCTGTACACTAAATATTTAAATTGACAAATATATAGACTAGTATAATTAGTGCACACAGGATAATGTGATATTTACAAACATGAATCTGTTTGGGCAGCTGTTGCAAAATTGGTTTTACAAATTACTAAAATAAACAGATAAGGTCAGTATTGTACTCAAAACATCACTGATAAATCATGCACATCGGATTAATCTACCTTTGTGGAATATACCAAATGTTCCCCCCTTTAACTTTATCCTGGGCCCACTATACCTGTGAACATTCATAACCACGATTGGCCTAGTGGTTAGAGAGATGTAGTTTGAACAAATTGTGAATGACGGACATCAGGTGATCCTAATAGTTCACCCTGAGCGGACAGGCTGAGGTAAGCTACATGTAAATATGGGGTCCGTTGCCTAAGCAAGCACTACTGAGCGCTTTTATTCAGTTACCTCCGTTTCAATTAAATATAGAAGGCAAGGAATACCTCCCGTGGAAAGCTCTACGTAGCGCTCGCCCATGTTAACAGTCTCCTGGTAACATTGTTGTACTGAGTAATTTCAACAACCAATAATAAATAAATAGTTCAATTCATAAATACATTAAACTATTGTTAGATGACTCACCAGGATAATAGTTCACACCAACTTTCCAATATACAACACAAATTTCATATATCCATCCATATAGGGTTTAATCAATTATTTATAATGACCACGTAAATGCTATGAACTAGCCTACATCATTTCAAGTCAAACATACCAATACTGAAATTGAATTAACTAATAAGTGAATGACAAATGGGACAAGCAGAAATACATGTATAATGACACATTAACTCATGTTGAACCTATGTTAACAGGTATAGGTAGCTGTCACTTAACACATTCAAGCATTTATTAACAAGTTTGACACTGTTCACTAATCAATATAACTATATATCTATATACTATATATAGTAATACATATGTTAGTTATGATTTCAATAATTTGATTTATTACTTAATTATAAAGTTATTATTAATACAAGTAATTGATGAAATGGTATATAGTAGTGTACAAATGTACAAGACTTAGAGGTTCATAAAGACTAACTCAGTATAGGTTAATAATTAAAGGGGCTGCCTCACAGATTGGGCTTTAATTTTTGTATGACATAATTTTCCTAACCAAGTATTTATGTAATAGAAAGCCACTGACTGTTGCTTTATGAAATATTTATGGCAAATAAGCAATTTAAACCACTCTTGATTTCGTGCACTCTTTATTTTTCCTTTTAAAAAAAGCGCAGTTTCCTTCCAACATGTTTTGTGAACTATGTAATTCACGCGTGATCGAACTGTAGCATCATCAAACTACAGCATAAACATCAGTGATTTATTCAGTTTGTTTTGCAATTCATTTTCATCACATGCAAACAAATTTCAGGCAATTTAAGTGATAGCAGCGTTAATTCTATAGAATTTTAGATGTAAAAATACTAAATAACTACAAATATCGATGTTTCGCATGTTATTTTAAATGTCAGTGTGGCAACTATACCAAAATTATGTGACTTATTCGACAATTTTTATTTTATTTTTGCAATACACCAATACACTTTTAAATCCAGAAAACTGCTTTAATACCTGTAGGTCACCTGATCATATATACCACTTAATATTACTGACAAATTGTTGAAAACCATAAACAATTAAAATCTTGATTATTGCATTTGTGTGTATTACTACTCTTTAAAAAACATCAGCTGATATTGTATATACATTTTTATGTCGCTTTATATATTATAGCCTCTAATAAATAAACCACAGGCAAATTATGATACTTTCTGATTATCCTGATACCTATTTTCAAAGGTTGATACATTCATGATTAAGTTATAAGAATAGACAGGTATTTTCCTATATACATGTATGTAGATATTTATCAATGAAACTGAAGTACATGATCTTCCTGGGGCGATTAACTAGAGTAACATCATTCAAGACAAGACTGCTTCAATAAACCCTTCAACACTGGTGGAAGCCTTGTCCATAATAACTAGGTATGTAATCGGGGATTTTATTCCTTCTATAGCAGGGCCCGTTTACAGGTGGCTTCCCCTCCGGAAAATTCTTTAAAATCATGCAGTTTTCACCTAAAATCCAATATACATCAAGTTTTTTCTTCCCCTTTTACAAAAAGTATGCAATATTTTCCCCCAGATTTAAAGAAAAGGCCCCTTCCCCTACTCTTGAAAAAAGCCCTGGTCATTCAGGGACCATAATTCTGTTGAAATATTGCATACTGTTACATGGAATTGACAATACAAAGTGTTAATGATGGTTGACTAGGCCTTAGTATGCCAAAAGATTATATTAAGTCAGACAGGGAAGGCAGCACTCAACTTAACCAGCCGAGCACAGAAAACATTAAAAACACACAAAACACAGGGCCCAAATGAACCAACCGAGCACAGGAAACATAAAACACAGTCATAAAGACACAATGCCCAACTAAACAAGCGCAGATCCACCCAAGTCCAAGCTGTCGAAAAGTAAAATAAATTATAACTAGCTGAATGACCCAGTTTCCACAGCAAAAGGACTATAATGCCTAGTTTTAGCAGTCAGAAAACTTAAAACGAAGAAGTGCCCAACACACTACCGACCAAGAAAATTCTAAGAGTCAAAATACTTAATCGGTCAAATTAACGTCAACCTGTTGAATGAAATGGAATGATTATAAATCAGCCTCATCAAAGACCTGGGATTATATGAGTATATCAGGACTCTCCACAAGCCTCAGCGGTCAGCGATTTCACGGACTACTAAGGGATCTACCATTGGCTACATTTCTTTAACTGAACGAGTATGAACAAATTCAATGCTTAAAATGATAAGAAATCAATGGTCGAGTAAAATGCAGGGCTTTTTCAAGAGTAGGGGAAGGGGACTTCTCTTTGAATTCTGGGAAAAAAACTCATAATTTTAGCAAAAGGGGAAGAAAAACCTTCATGTAAATTGGATTTTAGTGGAAAATTGCGTGATTTTAAAGAATTTTCCTGAGGGGAAGCCACCTGTAAATGGCCCCTGCTATGGAAGGAAAAAAAGCCCTGAAATGTAAACACATATGATCATACATGCCATGTTTTGCAGACCCCTTTGCGTGAGATTGGTGATGGAAATGCAGGAGATTTCATTAAAATGCAGGAGATTTTCCTTGCTGAAAGTTTAGACTTAAAGTATTGAAGTTTATATGCTGTTTTCACTTATCTTACTTTGATGACAATACCATGCATGCTTCATGTAGCAATTTAAACTAATACTTGTCATCATTTTCATAATGTAAACAAAAAAGTCAGGTTCCACTTTGTCCATGAAATGCGTGAGATTTGATAAATTGGCCTCCGATCATGCAGGAATAGAGTCTCAAATGCAGGAGACTCACGCATGATGCAGGAGATCTGGCATGTATGTATGATATGCAGTATTTTAAGCATGCAAGTAGTTCAAGTACCACTAAAAAGTCCACTTTCACAATCACGGCAGCTTGTTGCCTTACCAAACCGGTACCCAGCGCTCGTTAGCACTATGCTAGGAAACGGCTTGCTTAAAAAAGCGCTACATAGCGGACAAAGCCAACAATTTATATGCTACCAGCGAGCGATTGCGAATAGCATACTGAGTTGCGTAGGAAAGTGCTTACTTATCAAGCGCTACTGAAGCGGTTCGTTGCACAAGAAATGGCTGGGTAGCGCTCGCCAAGCAAAGTATTAAAAAACATACGGTATGTTATAGGCGAGTACTGATAGCTTGTCGTTGCATAGGCGTAGGAAAGCACTCAATAGTGTATTAAAATTTGCAAGCGGCTTGGTTAGGCAACAGCCCCACACTAGTGACAGGCTCCTGACTTCATCAAAAGTTTAGTCAGGCGCTGGTTATGATCGAGTCAGTCTCCACATTTACTATATACTCAGTGAGTCCCTTCAAACATTCAGACGAGATTGATAAGACTTAGACTGAGTGTTATCAAAACCAATAAAAACAGAAGTTTGCAATTGACAAGTTGCAGACTTAGCTACGGTAATGAGACTTTCTGAAAGATGAACACATTCATTTTTACACGTGTCTGACTGCTTAATCATCTGTTTATAAATATATCAAATGATGAGGGTATTAAGGAATCTAGTTAGAAAGGAAACGCCTTATTTACCATCCGGTCGAAGAAGAGCCGAAGGTGAATCGTCCGCCATTTTGAAATGACGTCACGTGCATGAGTTACTCACCCCTGTGTTGCCGTCTAATTTTTGCTGATTACACAGTACAAACTCATTTATTTAAACACGTTTTTAAATAAAACTTATGTGTCCAGATCTATAATGTGCAGCAGGATTTTGTTTATCTGACATGCGATGATTATTATAAAAAAATAATGAAAATATATGCTATAGATCTACCTGTATCAACAAGGGGAACAATCCAGAAAACATTCTGGATCTGGATCTGGATAAATACGTTGTAGGGCCTTTCGGCATATACACAACGGCGGAGTGTGGGAGACGTTTAGTCCCACTTGAGAACAGCTGTTTTGAAGCTGTCAACTTTGTTCATGCAGGCGACACTGTCCTCTAGCTTATTCCAGTCTAGGATAGTCTTTGGAAAGAAAGAGTTCTTATATTGCACTGATTTGCACTGCACTGGTGTGAAACACCTTGAATTGTTTATTGTTTGATTTTCAATAATGTTCGAAGTAGTATGGTCAGAAAATGTTTTTGGTTTGATTTTACGTTTATGGGTGCGGACGGGAGTCAAATAGTCTTTACACGGCAGGGCTGGCACCAGCCCCTCGACCACCTTGAAGAAGAACACCAGTCGGTTCGCTTTCCTTCGGTCCTCGAGCGGCGTTAGTTTCTGGTCACGTAGCATCCGGGTGACACATCCAGCTGATCGGGTGGTATAATCCCCAGTAATGAATCTGGCTGCCTGTTTCTGTACCTTCTCTAGCTTGTCTATATCCTTCTGGTAGTATGGATCCCATATGATGCTGCTGTACTCCAGAGTTGTTCTGACTAGGGATAGGAAAGCAGTTTTTCGGCATGATTCAGGGCAGTGTTTGAGATTTCTTCGTAAGAAGCCAAGGGTGGAATTTGCCTTTTTGGTGATTTTCGAGATGTGAGAGCTCCACTTCAAGTCTTCTGATATGGTGACTCCTAGGTATGGATTCTCTGGAACTTGTTTTAGTATGTGGTTGTCCAGCTGATAGAACTTGTTGGATTTCTGGTTGATGCTCATGATGTAGCATTTCTTAGCGTTGAATCTCATACCCCATGTTTCAGCCCATTCTTCTAGTTTCATGAGATCATTTTGCAGGATCTCGTGGTCTGTGGCACTCCGGATGGTACGATATAGAAGACAGTCATCCGCAAAGAGGCGCACAGATGATTTGACAGATTCTGGAAGATCATTGATGTGGCAGAGGAAGAGAAGAGGTCCGAGCACTGTGCCCTGGGGTACGCCGGAGTCGACGGTGGCTGCTTCTGATTCCTCTCCCTCAACTATGACCTTCATGCTCCTGTTGGTGAGAAAGTCCTTCAGCCAGTGGTTTATGTTGCCTGTGATGCCGTACTGTTCTAGCTTGTGAAGTAGCTTCCGGTGGGGGACAGTATCGAACGCCTTACTGAAGTCAAGTATGGCCATGTCGATCTGGGAGCCCTTGTCTGTTTTGGTGAGTAGATCGTGGACGGTTGTAACTAGTTGTGTCTCGCAGGAGTAGCCCGATCGGAATCCATGGTTAAGTGATGTAAGGATGTCGTTGTTTTCTAGGTGTGTCATAATATGTTTGCAGATGATGTGCTCTAGTAGTTTACAGGTTACGCAGGTAAGTGAAACAGGTCTGTAGTTTTCGGCTAGGTGGACATCACCTTTCTTGAAGACAGGCGCTACATTGGCGTTCCTCCAGTCAGTAGGGAGGGCTCCAGAATCTACGGAGGTCTGGAAGATGGAAGCGAGAGCAGGTGCTAGCTGGTGTGCACAGGTCTTCAGTACTAAGTTGGGGATCATGTCAGGTCCTTGTGCCTTTGCAGTGTTGATGTTTGACAAGAGTTTCTCAACGCCTTTTGTAGTAATGCGGAGGGGAGGTATAGTTTCTGGACTACTCTTGGTGGTGTTGGGCAGCTGGGTATCTCCGTTGTCCTTGGTGAATACCGATCTGAACTGGTCAACCAGGATCTGTGCCTTGTCCTTACTGTCATTCAGTAGTCTTCCCATCTTCTTAAGAGGAGCCACACCAACACTATCTTGTCTCCGTGATTTGACGTACCTCCAGAATGGCTTGGAGTTCTGTTCGTCAAGTCCTTTCTGGATTGTGTTGTTGATGTGACTTATCTCAGCTTTCTTGAATGCCTTCTTACACTCCTTCTGGTATGCCTTAAAGTCGCCCCATTGGTTTGTCTTCTTGGCTTGGTTGTATAGTCTGGCCTTGCGTCTTGTCATCTTCTTCAGATCCTTGCTCAGCCATGGCAGTGATTTGCGCTTCTTGCTCATCTTGGTTGGGATGTTTATGGACATTGTCTTTTCGATGCCTTCTTTGAATGAGTCCCAGAGCGTCTGAACGTCGGACTGATGGTTGGTAGCCTCACTGGTGATTGTATCAGATAACTTCACCAAGTCCTGTTTGATGTTCTTCATGTATTTTGTAAACAGAATAGTCTCCCTTTATTCCCTTCCTCATTAGTTTCAATTTAGCCTTTACACTGCTACATACAGGGGGTTGGAAAAAGCTCCAGTGGAGTTCCTTTGATCTCAGTGGTCTCGGCATGATAGGTCATTATCAGCAAGGCCAACACAAACTGATTATGTGTTTCTGGTAAAATGATGAAAAAATTAGGGTATGTAGGTCGGAAAAACATTTTATTTTTTAAAGTTACTTTATTTTTCCTTTTATAACAATATTACAGCACAAACCCAATAATCTTTGGTGAAGATCTAAAAAAATAATTATGCTGCTGTCTCGTATATCCGTGCCTCTTAACAGTTTCATCGGCGCATGCGCACTCGCGCATATAAGTTAAAATTATCTTCACCAATCTCAGAAGAAAAAATGTTAACTTAACAAATTAAAACAAGAACAATGACAAAATGATTATGAAAATACATAAAATTATTGCTTTTGTATATCTAGGTCGGTGCTCTGAATCGATCCTGTTGACTGGTAACCATGAAATCCGTGCCTCCTTAAAAACCTGTCTGTACTGGGGCCCCATGGAGTAAATTTTTGTATTTGTGTTTAAATTAAATAAATTTGGAGTAGTACTCATCATAATCTGTTTTCATTTTGAGTGTAATAAACTGTGGCGCTTAATAAAATGGATAATAAAAATGGTATGCAAAACAATTAACACCAGTTGAAGAATCCCAATTGGAATAAGTACTACCAGTATTGTTCCTCGTCGTCAAGGTGACAACAATGACGAGTCGTCCAAAATGACTGCCCAAATTGATACAGGCTATTTGTGTGAATATTATTTGGGGTTATTTTAGTGAAAATATAACGTAGCGCATAAAATTATATTAGAGCTGAAATAAACCAGGCACGAATTTCAGGAGAAGGCACGAAATTATGAGACAGAGGTATACAAATCAGACGTGGAAGGCAGCATTCAACAGAAATAGCCGAAAGACCCCAAAAGAACACACAAACAAATCGATATTGGAACCACTAAATACCGCAGCTTTCGTACCGATGTTGAAAATTGCCGATTCTGAAAAAAAAATTGCAATAAAATGTTTAGGGTCGGTCGGGTTACCAAAACCACATAATTAATTTGTATTGGCCTTAACTATCTAATAAAACAAAATACATTAATTCTGATATCATTATTATTATTCATACATTACAGTACTTACCTCCTTCTTTCATTTCAATTGACGTCCATCTTTGAAGGTAGCTAGCTACAGCTATGAAAAAATCTAGATCTATACAATTGGGGGGGGGGGGGGGCCCACCAAATACGTCCCTTTCATAGTTGTCCCTTTATGATGAGATAAAATACAGGGAATAACTACAGTTGATTAGTCATTAACAGATCTTAGGGTATACAGGTTCACAAAACCTGGTGGGTAGCGGTGGCCCGGGGATAGGGCGCGCTTCGGGATCGGTGGAGTGTTCAATCTCTGTCTACACCACTGCTTAATTTCTCTGAGCAAGAATACCCACATGCTCCACTCAACCAATGTGTAAATTGGTACCTGTGGGGGCGGAGCCTGTATATGTTCGATATTCCTGGGTGCCGCGTATCGATGTTGGCTGCACACCCACCTGGAGAGAAATAGTCTTCCTGGGGTGACTTAATTATGTTTGAATCTGTTTGTTTTGGACAGTAATATTTGCTTCACTAACAGGAAAATTATTTGCTTCACACAAAGATCTAAAAATAACTTTTTTTAGATCTTTGCTTCACAGCTTCAAACAAAATGTGGTAATTTAAAAAGCACAAGGATTTCCACATCTTATCGTCTAAAAATATTTCTTGACAAATATTTTTTTAAATCACAATGAGAAATATATAAATATATTATAGCCCTTAGTGATTCATACTTACTAATCAAGTCTATTCCAACTAGAACATTCACTGTTATGATCAGGGACCCCATGATTTTTTGTTGTAAACATACCGTTTAACGTTCGTATGGAACGCTCGTAAACTGAGGTTAATGACCTAAATTGGTAGTTCAATTGGGAAACCTTGTTTATTAAAAGTAAACCTTTACTTGGTGAACCTAATTCATGCATGTTTTCCATTGCATTCGCTTGAAAATATAGTAGTAAAAAAACTTACTTTATCTACTGGGTTCACCTAATTATTGGACATTTGGCTTGCCATAACTGCCCGACATACAAAATAATAATAATTTGTAGCTAGGCAACGAGCAGCATTCCTCATCCAAATGGTCCAAGGAAGGACAGTTGTTAATGACAGCAAGTCTGGGTTCAAGTCCCAGTTTGGATTTAAGTTGGATCTGTTGCCTAGAATGTTCAAATGCTTATTACTACTCATTTCTTTACACACATTTAATGTTGTAAGATGTGCATGATTTTTCACTCCTCAAAAGCTGGCAAATTGTTTAGGCCTGTAAGCATTATACACTTTTAAAGCTGGTATCCACTGTAAAGATTGACCTGATGTCCAAATGATAAAATTATTTTGAAATCTGACCAATGATTGATTTTTATGATGTTTTTTAAGTATTTCCAATTGGTTGCCATGGCAATTGAAGTTATTATTTAATAAATTTAAATTATTTTAGTAATACAAATTTTGTATTTTAGAAAGGACCACCCAAGGAACAATTCTGTGAAGTTACACACAGAAAACCAAGATTAAAAGGGACCCAAAATTTTGTATCAATATGTGTTAATGACAAGTTTCATAAAAACTTTGCTAAAATGGTTTTAGTAACAAGTTCACTGGTCACATAGTGACAAGGTGAGTTTTTATGATGTTCATCATCTGTCCGTCACCTGTTCCTCCACAATTGCCTGTGAAGACATGAACCCCTTGTCACTATGTGACAAGTGAGCTTGCTACTAAAACTCTACAGGCTGAGTATACAACAAACACTAATATATCAGTTGAGTCATGTCTTTATTGTAACAGTATCATCATTAAACATCATTATAAGAACATAGAAGTAAGCATAGTAAGAAGATGTCAATATATCATCCAACAATTTGCATAGATCTAGCATCTCTAACATTCATTCTAACACAACCAGAGGTTTTCCCTATATACACATAGAGAAAACCAAGGTGTGCATAAATTACCAATAAAACACAGCTACGACAAATAACTTAGTAGCATTCCGCGGAAGAAAATAGTGCAGCGGTTACTATGTCTTGTTGTGTTGTCAAATGTTAGACAACGATTGTCCTCAAATGTCCAACATCAGACATTATTTTTCACAAAATTTACCATAGTATCTTTATGCTGATGTTATCAAAAGTTCACATATAGCCGGTGGTTATTTATAGGAGATATAAATCATCAATTTGTAAAAATTAAAACTGTCCATATTTTCCTTTCTAGTTTTTGCTGGTACTAAAAATACCATTCAGTCTGGACGTTTGAGGACAATGGTTGAATCACATTCAATTATGATGATTTTTAAACCTTTAAGCCAGTAACCCCAAATATAGACAGTAAACATATAATATTACACATCATGCAAGCATGATAAACAGGACCCGCTTATAGGAAGTATATATAATATATGATAAAGCCATGTTCCCATAACCAAGCAACAAATCTTGCAAGTATATTTGGAGTCACTTATAACTGGCCATTCACAAATATCTCACTTTCTCAGTATATATTAGATAATAGTTCATCATAGTTTATTACAGAATACTCAAGTTAAGAAAGCACTTAATTCAGTGTAGTTTAAACTTTAATGTAAACTTTCATCAATGAACCGCCGTTGCAACAGTTCTTGAGAATAATTCCAATATAGGGGTTATGATATGATTTATTAATGATCCTGAGTAACACATTATAAACTGAAACTGTCACAGAGTGACCAATGATACCTCTTCATACAGCCATGTCACAGTATAGCAAGCTACATTCATAAGAAAAAGTCAGATTCATTGTGGTTAACAATTTCTCTAGGAAATTTTTAAATCTCACAATAGATGACAAATATATGGTCTGACAACATAAATACAGCCATTTTTTACTATTGACCTCCAAGTGATCTCGACCTTTGGAATAATGACAGGACTATTAAGCCTGACATACTATCTGATAGTAGTGAACAATTGTAACAGGTTATTTCCAAATCTCACCATAAATAATATAGTTCTGGTATGACTAAATTAAATACCTATAAACTCCAACTGCAGGGTTCCCACAAATTTTCTAAGACAGAATTCCCTGACTTTTCCCTGATTTTTCCCTGACCACAGAACAGTTTTCCCTGACTTTTTAGAGCGATCGGGCGACATCGGCATCTTTTAGTTAGAGCAAAATATGGCAATAAAATAGAGAAATGGAGGCTATATTTGCTCTATATGGAACAAAAGAGTTTAGGTTAGCAGTTTTTAAGGCCGTTTATTGACATTAATTTAATACTCTTAGAAATACTCTGAGCGAGCATAGCGAGCGAGAATTTTTTTCAGTTTAAGGTATTTTCTTCATAGGAAATGACACTTAGCAACAGCTTCAATGAAAAATTCCCTGACCTTTCCCTGACTTTTGCTCAATTTCCAAATTTCCCTGACTAATTTCAAAATTCCCTGACTTTTCCCTGACCTTGAAAAAATTATGTTTTTCCCTGACTTTTCCCTGACTGTGGGAACCCTGAACTGTGACCTTGACCTTAGAGATATTGACATGACTGTTTCACATTACATACCAACTCATAGTTGATAACAAATGTGCTAGCCTATGGTTATTTTAAAATCCTGCCATGGCACAGTTATGGCCAGGACAAGCTTTACGAACGTTTTGAGCCTTTGACCTCCAATTGTGACCTTTGAGATATTGACGTAAGTAATTCACATGGCACAACGTCTGATAGTGGTGAACAACTAAATAGAAATAAACAGCTATTGAGGATTGAAAACTGCTCAGTTATAAGTGCTTCCAATTGTACAGCATGTTTATGTTCATTATATATTATAATCTTTACAAGATACAAAAAGTTTATCATAGGTTATATAACAAGAGCATCGCCTATGAGTGCTGGACCAACGACTTTCTCGTACTTGATAGTGAGTGAAGTTCCAAGAGTAACAAGGGAAGATAACTCATAAATACAGGTCACAGGGTTACCAGTCTTGTCAGTATGGACTCCCCTTGTGGTGGTGAGTTTTGATAGTCTTTGAGAAAATGACTCTGACAATAAACTTTACCAACACTCACACCCACACAGATGCAGACAATCTCATCACAACAATAGACTTTTTTGCTTCGAAAAGTCAAGCTAAAAATATACAAATGTTATTAAGTTCCATTTACACATATAATACAAGAAATATAACGAGAACAGAATAATGATATGTATAATCACATGCTTGAGCAATCACTGGAAATGTTATATGTTGTTTGAGCAAAACTAAAACAGATAGGACAAAATTATCTCAAGTAATCAAATATATTTCTCTACAGGACCCTAATTCACTGAAACACAGGGTTAGACTTAAACTCTGCTGGCTTTAAATTCACTAGCATTTATTATTCATTTAGTCTATCCCAATGGAATTTAGTATATATCATAGTTTTTTTTACACTTATACCAAACTATGGTAAAATCAGTACATTTATAACAACATGGCAGTGAAAATAATACTCCATATACTGAAGACTAAGTCTGGATTTCAGTGTTACAATATGTGTAAATAAGGTAGGAGGAATGTGTATATGTAACCAGGTGAGAAAAATGTGCAACCAGACCGGGGCTCGAACCCGGGACCCTTCCCATACAGGGTGAATGCTCTACAGACTGAGCTAGCCGGTTGCCTACACAAGTTTCTCCCTGTTAGTAATAAAATACTATACAGACTACTACATATATGTAACATAAAAGATTCCAGTTACAATTTGTAAAGCTGCTAGTAATCACATAATACAGAGTCATTTATTAGATACCATCTCAAAACTTATCACATAATGACATTCATTATCATACTTTTTACATACAGTTTCAATATTAACCCCCAAACTATCTTTCTGATTCAAATTGATTTTTGTAGTCTGAGGATAATATTTTTTCTTTCAAATAACAAACAAATGATAAACTAGATCACCAAATTTATTAATACCCTGTTTTATAAACAATAATAACAGAAAGACCACCATATGAATCAGCAACATTTCACATACAAAAGATTACACAACAATAGATCTCTCAAACAAAGTTGAGCCCGGCATTGATACCAAACTAAAAGTACTATACAATCATGAAATATATGAAATATTTGAATACCACTAAAATAAGTTCTCATTGAAACATACTTGAAATCTGCCTATCATTGCTAATGTATGTGTCAACATATGTGACTACTAAAACTGGGTGCTGTTTTATCAAAGCACTTACGGAAATCATAAACTTACGATCAAATTTAAATTCCTTGTGATTTGTTTACAATGATAAAGTGTGATAAATGGAACTTCAATACTATTATGATTTAGTTACTGAACCCCTATAGATCAAATCCATCACCAATTCGCAGTTGTTAAAGAATTATAATAATGAATTTAAATTTGAGCGTAACTGTAAGATTTTCGTAAGTGCTTTGATAAAACAGTACCCTGATATTTTACTGTTTACCCCAGTAACCAACGTTTTCATAGATGTCTTCGGACTTTCTACTGTAATATTTCACAAGATAAGCAGGCTATATAATTCATCTAGTATAAATTTACACTTGACACACTTTCAGGAACATGAAGTGTTCCAAAATAGAGCATATTGATACCATCTGAAGATCAAAACTTTGACAATTCGTTTCAAAGGAAAGATAAAAACATCAACAATGTAACTGACATGTAGGTTAGACTAATTTTTATAAAATCCTACGATAATAGTAGTTAAAAATCGTATATGAACCCCCGCCTGGTGGGTGGAATTCAAACCCATGACCCCAATGGGTCATATACAATTTTTAAATACTCAATTGATAGCAACTGTCCCCCCAGGCATTCATAAAAGCCAAGTGGGGTGTCTGTCTGCAAGGCAAATAAGAAGTAACTTGAGAGCTGTCGCCATTCGGCAGACTAATATACCCCTGCCGGCAAAGGGCCATAATTCTGCCAAAATTCATTGCAGCACAAATTCCTTTCTTCATGCACATCTATATGTTGAGGTTGTTCATCTGTGAAAGTTTGAGCAAAATCCTGCCAAAAGGGTAGGAGGAGTTGCGTCAACAAGAATGAGTCTACGGACAGACAGACAAGCTGAATCCAGTAATAGTAGTTATCCTAATTGACTACATTCGTGTATAATCACACACTTCAGATTCATAAATATACTTTTAATACAAGTAAATATTTCTCACACATATTCCATACACAGTGACGTATAATAAAATAAATCTATCATATAATATAATCATATAATATTAATATATTTTGGCATCATTGTGAGAGCAGTACTCATTACAGCAGTGTTGTTGTTGATCAATACTTAACTCTCTGAGCAGTATAACGCAATACTTCATCACTATTACAACCATTCTATATTGCTGTAAAACTCATTGACATCTCGCAAAATTATTATTTTCACAACATTTGCAAAGGGGTAGCCTCCTGAATTCATAAGCTTTGCTTAGATTTAATTGCCGAATTCATTGAAGTTCTCAACAATTTCAGAATGAGGATGAACTTGTCGTGAATACATATAAACAAAGTTTCATGAATAAAGCACTTGCGAAAGCAATAGGTTTTACAGTATTATGCAGCATCTACAAGGCACACATGGACTGACTGACCAATTCCATAAATAACTGAAACCAGATAGTCGTCCACAATCATATCGGCACTTCTTTCCAATCGAAAGCTTGAAATCAAGAGCTAACAATTAGCTTGACATGTATATTACTCAAGAGTGCCAACTTAGTGTCTTTTGTCCCTTACATTTTCATTGAGCAATATTAGAACCTAGTTTGGCAGTCTCAAGCTTATACAAGCTTTTAAATATTTTCTCTGCACCACTAAACATTGTATATAAATTTATACATAACAATAAGTAGATGTAAGATATGCAGTACAAGCTATTGAAGTTATACAGACTTAAGTAGATTTAAAGTATAGTGTCAACACATGAACACTATTATATAATAATACTTTACATATCAACTAGGTTAATAATTACACAAAATACATACAATCGGTATATTAATAAGCAATTACAGAGACTGATCAAGGAGTCATACTATCTAAGTTAGGGAATGAATCCATGCCAACAAAAATAGAATGTTTTATATCGTTGTACAAATATAACATGTATAATAATACTGGATATCATTAATGTTACACACAAATCAAACTGATCAGTTTTACTGGCTGAACTCTTAACGTCATAGATTTTCATACACTCTAAACTATACTACTCAAAATTTGAGATAGGTCAACAAATTGTCCTTGCATATGTTGTAAATGTAATAATATGGGCTGATGAATTTTCTGAAAATATAATGTTACATGTGCAACATTGTAAACAAATAAACATTTTATGTCTAAATGCTGATAAGCCAAGCCTGTCTCTAATTTATGAGCTGCCTTAAAGCATCTGTGTTAGCAGAAAATTATGCCAGAATTATACAGCAGTTATTACACCCATATAGGACGTAAATACAAATATAATGACAAGTATCTTCCATATAATACCAGCCAATAAATAACATTACATGACTCGCTGGTTTGTAATGAGCCAGTAATGTGAAACAATGTAACAATGCAGAGAGACAATCAAACAGTAACACACTGAACACATTTAATGTCTCTCACTTAATGTTAAACAACATACATCAATCATAAAATCAGATAAAAATAATCAACTAACAAAATATTATTTTTTCAACAGTTATATATATATGAGAAACAGAATGAAAACTATGTATGTAATTATATAGTTTTCTGTTTAATGTACTTATATATACTATACTTCTATTACAACAATACCAGCATAACAAAACACAGATATACTATGTACTGGAACATATAATATTTTAATCGTCACAAGAGCACCGCCAACAGGTACTATAGACTCACTTTACTTCTACTTGATAGTACCGCTTGTTAATCGACATAACATAAATCTTGAGATTCAAGGTGATACCTCCTATAGACTGAGACATTGGACCAAAGGTGATGATCTGAGAGTGAAACAAGAATGCCGAATTTTCACAAAATACACCGCGTCTGGGCTATGGTAAATGAAAAATACACCCGTCTGGGCTATGGTAAATGAAAACTACACCCGTCTGGGCTATGGTAAATGAAAAATACCAATTGTCAAATAAGAGCCAAAACAATACATGGAAAGTAAAAACACTTCTGACTGTTCAGTTTTCTTAGATTACATTGTAATTTTCACCAATCTTTACAAATGTTTGTAACAGTATTACTTCAAAAGGTGCAAAATGGTATATTATGACATTACCAGTACAAAATACTGTGAAACAAATTTCATTAACAGTATGTAAACAGTAAATATAGAGTTAAGCAGGAATCATGAGTAAGTAGGAATTATTTAAGTATGAACAATGTATAGACCAATAATGCTATAAAAAATATAAACAATTTCATGGTATTATCAAATCATTTTGAATTGATAGAATAAATTAACTGCAAAATAAACAATCTTGAAAAAAAACAGTTAATAAAATTAAGACTATATTATATTTATAGACACTAAATAGTTATGATAGACTGGCATATACACTACTAACAGTCGACGTCAAATAAAAACACCAAAACAACTATATGATAATAAATTATAACCACAATTTCATAGGCATGACAGATTCCTTGCTTGCTCCACTCGCCATTATAGATTCTTCAAATTCTAAGAAGTATAGTGGCATAATTACAATGCGACCTTTCAACTTTTCTAACTCGAGCTTGGCTGCTTCTATATCTGTCTCTGCTAATGATTTGGACATTGAAGTATCTGTAACTTCCTGGAATGTTTTTAACCGATCATCCGGAATGCATTTGAACACCTGAAAAATTAACCACAAACAATTTATAACTGTATTGATCAAGTCGAAACACTTACTATGTTAATTGCTGTTATAGTCTAGGAGACAATAACTCCATTAGTCTACTTCAGCATTTGTCTTATGTAATTTATATACATTGGAAACAGACTGTCTGACCAGTATTAGGAGTGTGTTGATAAACACACTGACCAGTATGGGCTGACTTTTCACTGACTAAACCATACTTTTCACTGACCATTATCGCCACATTTTTTCTGCCTTGCAGTCGCTCTTTCATATTATTCTATTACTCTTTTTAGCAATATCAGTATTTGGCAAAAAATTAAGACTATTTCAGCAAAGGATTAAAACAAGACTGCGTTCACTAAACGCTTATGCCCCCTGTGGAAGCCTTGTCCATAAACAAGTCTAAGTCCAAAATTAGGTCAAGGTGAAGGTCAAAATGGGGTTAGGTGGTACAGGCGTGTGGAGAGTGTTCATACACAACATCCATGCAAGTATGAAAGCTTTGTAGCAAGCCATATTAATGCTAGAAGAAACGGTCAATTTGGGTTAACCAGGACGGACGGACGAACGGACGGACAGGTGAATCACTATATGCCTCCCCATCTATCGATAGGGGGGCATAAAAAGAGCTACAAACTTATTATTAACAACTTTGTCAACATCTGCAGTCCTAATCCACTGTAATTCACTTTTTATTATTTCTCAATGAAGTTGACTCTAATTGTTTCAAACAACTATATGTGACAATACAGGACAGGAACTCGTGGAAACTGATAGAAGCATTCTCTGTAAATGAGGAAATTTTTGTACAGTTTCTTACATCATGTTCATCGCTACTAGATATGTTTAATAAGACCGCCACTGAACATTCTATTATACATCAACCCAGAATTTCATTTTTCTCAGACTTTTCACTGACTTTTCTAAAATTTCATTTTTTTACTGACCGTTTTCAAGAATTCCTTGACAATTCACTGACTTTGAAAAGGTTAAACTATTAGGGAACTGTAGGACTTTAAAACTTACTTTGTGGTAAATAGTTGTATTAAGAGAGGCACGATGGAGCCACACATGTTTGTAGAATTCATCACAAACAGGATCACTGAGATCGATCTCAAAATCATACTCCTTTATACCAAGATGTTCACGGAACAGAGTGCGCCTCAATGAGGAAGCAAACCTTCCCGCCATATGTTCAGTACCGTCCATAGTGACACGGAATTTCTCCGTATCTTCAACAACTACCGCCATTTCACTGTCACGTGTACCGAGAAGGCTACGATCATTGATATTTGCTGAACCAATGATAACTGTATCATCATCAACAATCATCAATTTACTGTGAATATAAACCAACTCTGTCACCTGAAACAAAAATACAGTATAAGAAACATTACACATAGGTCCCACTGAGGAATTCCACATCGGCGATGTTCTCCTGATTTCTTCAGATACCACCCGATTCATCACAATTCCTTCCGATATCATACACTGTCTCATGACCTCCCCGAAGCCTCTCCTAGACCGCGAGTAACCTGTTGCCTATGTCCTGATAGCTCATTAATTTAAATCTGAAGTACATCACCAAGGAAAAAACTGCTCAGTGGAACCTTAACAATCATTCCATATCACCAGAGAGTGATTAAGCAACATGCGTATACTATGTCACTCTGGTTCAAACATCAAGACTTCTAGTGAGATTACACAAACTGTCATGAAAATGGCTAAAAATGCAATTTTTAGCAAAACATGACATATTTGTTGTTGATTTATCCAAAGATATAAAAATACAAAGATTGGAAAGATGTACCAAATCTCACAAAATCTCGTGGCAGTCTTCTGAAATCTCGCAAAATGTTATTTGTTCATAAAAGCTTATATCTCCTGTTTTAATGTACATAGGCAAAACTAATAAACTATTGCAATAGATTTATTATTATTCAGCTTTAAAATGAAACCTCCTTTATTGAAATCAGTCAAGGAATAAAAGAGACCTACTCTAATTTTAATGGAAATTCCAAGCTTTTGATAGTGTTTGAGAAAATTCAGTTTATGTGTAAAATTTGCCACTATTTCTATGTACTAAGTCCAAACAAGGGCAAAGAACTCCATAAATATAGGTAACAGGGTTAACAGCCTTGTCAGTATGGACTCCCCTTGTGATGGTGAATAACTATGTTGAATTTCAAGAGAATACCTTTGATAGTCTTTGAGAAAATCACTCTGACTCTGACAATATACTTAACCAATGCAGACGCAGACGATCCCTCACGACAATAGCTCTTAATGTTCTTCCTTCATCAAATGACTAGATGCCAGTACAGAGAGTATATTTTCTAGTCACTTTAAGTTACAAGTCTTCAAACTGAATAAATGCACTCACCAGTTTTCCTGCCAATTCAGCATGAGATCTAAGGCCACAGAATAGTATATACTTCTTTGGATCATCCACTGTTCAAAGAAACAAGAAATATCACTGAATGTGATGAATAGCCCCAGATGCTGCTTGACACAGTTTCGCAAACATCAGAGGTCCAAATTATGCTGATGAGCTTTGTGTTTATGTGAGCTTTTTAGCTCACTCCTATATACCCCCAAAATATGTATAAGTACATGTGTTATAGATATTTATATTTTTTTTATCATAATTAAAAGTCATTCCAAAATAAAACACATAATTTGATATAAGATAGTAAGATTTATATGTATGTTGTTTATTTGTAAAATAAAGATGTTCTGATATTATTATTATGGTAAATGTAGGAGAGGTGATTACCTTTTTTCTGAAGTTGTGCCCATACAGAATTTTCTCCCTTGGATATAGATTTATAGTTCCAATGTAATACAGCTTGTATAGCATAACCACCATTAGCACCAATCTCACCTTCAAATGCTGGCAACAATGGTAACACAACATACACTCTAAACGTCTCCTTTGCCCTACAATAACACACAGGTAAATGTCACAATGAAAATATGACTAAACCATATTCCATAATTTATATATTTGTAGGCCAAAATTCCGAAAAAATGTAGGAGTTGCACAAAGAAGCATTATGCATAAAACAAAAAAATAACTATACATCCTTAAACAAAGTGCCAAGGGGCCCTGGATCATGCACCTGAGAAATGAAATAGAGATATGCCAAGTTTGAAAGCAATGCCTTGATGGACTTGATGTAAGACAAACGGTCAATTTGGGTTAACCAAGAATTTGGCCTTCAATAAGTCTAAGTCCAAAATAAGGTCAATGTGAAGGTCAAAATGAAGTCAGGTGATATGTGTGTGTAGAGTGTTCAAATACAACATCAATGCAAGTATGAAAGCTTTAAAGCAAGTCATAGTGAGGTAAGACGAAACAATCACTTTGGGTTAACCTTGTACCTTGAAGTCATCTAGACAAACATTCTGACCCACACATCTTTGATGGGGACATTAGTATGCTGTCCTCGATAGCCTAGTGGTTGAGTGTTCGCTTCGAGTGCGGGTGGTCTCGGGTTCAATCTCAGTCAGCGTCATACCAAAGACGAAAAAAATGGTACCAGAAATTCCCTTGCAAGTTGCTCAGTATAAAAAGGGAACTGGCTTCTCTTCTCTCATACCCTCATGGCGATGGATACCATAAGGAATTGTGGGGTCGAGAGGGATTAATATAAGTTTGAAAAACTTGTTTCAAAATCGACCATCAATAAATTTGTATAAACTAAGAGTAATCAAATATTTTATTGCCAATATTATATTTCTAAGTAAACAAATCTCTTACTTATACGCTCTCTCTATTCTTTCAACAAGTGCTTCAGCAATACCATTCCTAACTTGATTACTGGGTGTCTGGTCACCTACTTGACTGATGAAAAACTGATTCTACAAAACAATGAAAAATATTGACGGTTACATCAAAACAGTAATCCGTACATTTTAACATCAGCAAATGCTGTAATCCGTACATTTTAACATCAGCAAATGCTGTAATCCGTACGGTTTAACATTAGCAAATGCTGTAATCTGTACGTTTTAACATCAGCAAATGCTGTAATCTGTACGTTTTAACATCAGCAAATGCTGTAATCCGTACGTTTTAACATCAGCAAATGCTGTAATCTGTACGTTTTAACATCAGCAAATGCTGTAATCTGTACGTTTTAACATCAGCAAATGCTGTAATCCGTACGTTTTAACATCAGCAAATGCTGTAATCCGTACGTTTTAACATCAGCAAATGCTGTAATCTGTACGTTTTAACATCAGCAAATGCTGTAATCTGTACGTTTTAACATCAGCAAATGCTGTAATCTGTACGTTTTAACATCAGCAAATGCTGTAATCTGTACGTTTTAACATCAGCAAATGCTGTAATCTGTACGTTTTAACATCAGCAAATGCTGTAATCTGTACGTTTTAACATTAGCAAATGCTGTAATCTGTACGTTTTAACATCAGCAAATGCTGTAATCTGTACGTTTTAACATCAGCAAATGCTGTAATCTGTACGTTTTAACATAAATCATCAACACACACTGTAATCCGTAGTGCAACTTCCGTAGGGCAATTATGTGCGCCAAGTCAGCGTAAGTGATGTTTAAACAAATACAACTCTTGTACTGCATATTAGTTTAGTTTTCGTTCATAATTGTATTGTACGTAGAAAAAGGATTCCACTTTCTGACAATATGTAATGAGACATATATTGTCTATGCGGGACAATAATCGTGTTTATTTTTGAACGTGCCTCGTACATACCTCAATATAGATATAATGCTTGGCACGTTGGATACATACCTCAATATAGATATAATGTTTAGCACGTTGGATACATACCTCAATATAGATATAATGTTTGGCACGTTGGATACGTACCTCAATATAGATATAATGTTTGGCACGTTGGATACATACCTCAATATAGATATAATGTTTGGCACGTTGGATACATACCTCAATATAGATATAATGTTTGGCACGTTGGATACATACCTCAATATAGATATAATGTTTAGCACGTTGGATACATACCTCAATATAGATATAATGTTTGGCACGTTGGATACATACCTCAATATAGATATAATGTTTGGCACGTTGGATACATACCTCAATATAGATATAATGTTTGGCACGTTGGATACATACCTCAATATAGATATAATGTTTGGCACGTTGGATACATACCTCAATATAGATATAATGTTTGGCACGTTGGATACATACCTCAATATAGATATAATGTTTGGCACGTTGGATACATACCTCAATATAGATATAATGTTTGGCACGTTGGATACATACCTCAATATAGATATAATGTTTGGCACGTTGGATACATACCTCAATATAGATATAATGTTTGGCACGTTGGATACATACCTCAATATAGATATAATGTTTGGCACGTTGGATACATACCTCAATATAGATATAATGTTTGGCACGTTGGATACATACCTCAATATAGATATAATGTTTGGCACGATGGATACATACCTCAATATAGATATAATGTTTGGCACGTTGGATACATACCTCAATATAGATATAATGTTTGGCACGTTGGATACATACCTCAATATAGATATAATGTTTGGCACGTTGGATACATACCTCAATATAGATATAATGTTTGGCACGTTGGATACATACCTCAATATAGATATAATGTTTGGCACGTTGGATACATACCTCAATATAGATATAATGTTTGGCACGTTGGATACATACCTCAATATAGATATAATGTTTGGCACGATGGATACATACCTCAATATAGATATAATGTTTAGCACGTTGGATACATACCTCAATATAGATATAATGTTTAGCACGTTGGATACTGTCGATGTAAGCTTCATGTATAGATTTCTCAACCTGACTTATACCACCAGACCAACCACACATACTCCGTAAAATCTGCAATACAAATAAAATAAACAACACTCAAAACTCTGTTCAAAACAGCAGGAAATGAATACCACTATCATCACTATCACAAAACCTGTCTGCAAAGACCACTTATTTCGTATCATCCGACCTGTTAACTTGGTAAGAGAGACCACCAGTCATAGAAGACACACCAGTCTGTCTGTATTTTAGCATAAACCCGATACTCATACATTCTATTATTATAATCAGCTAATTTCCTGTCTGTACCTATCTCTGGTTGAACGTGGGAAACATAACTAATATGCTCGAGTATGATCAGGTTTATATCTCTGCACTATACAAACTTCACAAATCATAATTACCTGTTCGGTTTCCAATAACCATGGCAATTATATAATGTTTCAGCATACATGTAGTTGTAATTTTATACTTTCTGCAACAAACACGGCTACCTTGTAAATGATACTGGTATCATAATATGGATTCCAGAAAGGAAACAATTCTCCGATATTCTCTTTATTATTGTACAAGATTAAAAAATGGTCTGAATGAATAATATTACAGTACAACCTCTGTAAAGCAACACCCTTTGGGAGCTTCAAATATTGGTCATTGTTTAGAGGTTGTTGCTATACAGAGCTTATATTTATAGTGAATAGTGACTTTAATAGGGAAATTCTGAAGGTGTTGTTACACAGAAGGTGTTGCTCTGGAGAAGTTGTACTGTATATGTCTTTCTACAGTGTTTGTTTTAGATCAACAGTGAAACCATTTATACATCTCATTCCAGATGGTACACATTGCCACAAGGATGTAAGAGAATATTATAAGGTATCTGGTAGGATGCAGTAATACAGTTATAAGGAGACTACCCAATCCAGTGTAGCAATACCACGTTACTTTTGGCTACAGGTTCAAGACAAAATTTGCATAACTTCAAAAACAAAAATAGCCATAAGTATTTTATTTCTACATTAATTTCTATTAAATATACGCTATGCTAAGGGGAAAACTATTTGCTTTCCATGAAGTATAAGATTGTTTTCAGCAGCTGTGGTATTTTGTCCAGTACCCTGTGGAACCTTGGAAAATACAGGTACAAGTTTCAAGTCATGATGTTTTACTACAGTGCAATCACATTAACTTGAAACTGGGTCAACCATTAACTACCAATGTATGCTGATCAGCATGTGAGGGAGACATACAGTATTATATTAACCACTTTAGCATGTTGCAGCCCAGGGTTAAACCTGCAACTTTTCTCATAATCAGAGATAGAAGAAAAGCACCGAAAGGAGATAAAGACAGACTACCAGTACCGGGTACATGGCCACATATATGCTGCGTACTAAATAATTCATGATTTTTGGAACTTGCAAAATGAGTTAAACTGAATGCTGACCTACCTGTGTATTGCATGCATATGTTATTTCCTTTATAGCAGGCGATATGTCACATTTTGCATATGACTTTGGCAACAGAATTGGAAACTGTTTGTTAGTTTTAAATTTTTCTGTCTGAAATAAATGAATAAAACTTTTTATTTTTAGGGTTTTCAAGACAAAAACTGGAAATCCCAACAAGAGCCCCAAAAGACGCGTGCCATGCTCGACTATGGCGTGTTGTCAGAAACTTATGTTTTATTTTCAATAACAATAGGCCCCAGCAGCCCTGATTTCATTCAACAGACAAAGACCGTTTACAAAATCATACAGAGACAAGGCGAACTAAAAAATGTATTCCATGACTTTTCCAGACAAACCCCATTTTCCTTGACTTTTCCAGACACATCTCATTTCCTGTGAGTTTTCCAAACAAAACCCATTTTCCTTGACTTTTCCCCGTTTTACATCACTCTTCCATTCTGTAGAAACCTTCACATTCAAGAATATCCAGTTATTCATACCTGCAATGATGCATTTATAAAACCACATACAGCATTTATAAGGATAGAAGGTAATAAACAGCCTATCGCCATGGAAACTTACCTTACAGAAGTTCCATCTTTGTATAAAATGTCTGGATACATCGCGAGCTGCTTTCCCATAAACCACAGCACCAATATCATGCCAAGGCATTCTGGGAGTTTTATCTCTCTCAATGAAATCTGAAGGAATGCATTATATATCTCCCATTATTCAGCAACTACAAGTATCTTGTTTGTCAAGCAACTGACAACTTCACCCTATCAGAGGCTCTAATGAAGTATAACCCCCAATCCAGAAAACAAGTCGCAAGTCTGTTTTGGGTGCCAGTAGCACACATTCCTACACCTTAACTAGGTTTCAAACATTGTTCAAAAAAATTGTCAAAAATCATATTATGGTACTTGAAATGACAACAACTTTGTCAATTCCTTGAATATTTTTATTAAAAAACTTTTATTTTGTGCAGAAAAGATAATCCTTGCTAATGCTGCAAATCTGGATTTTCAGTTTATTCAGGAATGTAGGACCCCTGCCATATATGATGTCTTTGGAGACCAACATTTCCTAAACATTCTCAAAATGTTCTCCCCATGACAGAACAAGTAACAGACCTATAGATCCATACATCCTGCACTCATCTGATTATAGATGGGTTACAATGGGTATACATCCCTAGTGCAGCTTTTTTGGACACATATCAATAAAGGACTGTCATTGAATTGTCTCCCCTCCCTACCATACATACTCTAAAGTTTTGAAAAATAATTAATGATGGAATAAAGGCTTTAACTTGTCACATGGTGAGATATAAGACACATCAAGCCAAACATACCTTCAAATGGATTATGTACATCAATGGGATCTTTGTGTATAAAGTTGACATAATCTTTGCCAATCCACAGTTTGGATGATCCTTCCAGACCTTCATAATCGTCAGCAACAGAATTCTTCATAATAGATTTCACCTGAACTTGGCCCGTTTCATCACCACGACGAAAGAAACGTCGTTTCCATGGATACAAATTAAAGTAGAGATCATCATCTTGACGTTGGTTTCTGAATGGTCGACGCTGAAACAATACAACATACCCAAGATCAATAAATACATTTTTTAATATTAAGGATATTGATGGAACAAATTAATGTGGAAAGTCACAAATGAATTGAATCCCACCCATCAAGGATGAGTTCATATTCAATGTTTACAAGTGGCATTTTTAGGTTGCTCATCTGTAAACAGACAAGCTGTTGACTAAGGAAGTCGATGAACGCCCGACATATAGTGATTACAACAGCTGACTTAAATTTTGTTGGTTGAAAAAAAAACGACCAAAAGTTTGCCTACAGAACATCTTTAAAACTTTTTTTTAATTTTGATGAGCAATTTCAAGTTTTATTCAATTATCATGTTAATAGAAACTAACCTAATTATCAGTTTTAAATATGACAGAAATATAAACTTGACAAGTACTCACAATGATTGTAGACAGAGATTGGTGTGGTGATAATGTTAAATGTTTGGCTAAAGGACTATCTGATGGTTCCTGGTCCTCCTCGTCAGACTTCTTTCCTGCATGTTCTAGCTTCTTGATGTTGAGAACCATCCGCCATTTACTGCGGAACCTTCCATGACCTGTACTATCATCGTCACTATCACTCTTATCTGAAATGTAATCACATTAATAACTAAAAAAAACCAAAAAAATTAACGTTTAATTTTTCGGGGAACACAATAAACAGAAATAACAAGTCACAGGAAATTTGAAAGCATTGCAAGTCACTTGGTGTCAGGGGATTAAATCTATATTTTACTGTTTTCCATTTTCCCATTTAAAATATTTTTCTGTATTTTTTTCTCAAATATTCATTCCGAGTCTAAAATATGAGCCATTCTTTTTACACACTCCATAAATTGACATCACAAATTGTGTTACTATTAATAGTATAGGCACGTTCACTATTTACGTATCAAATTGAAATCTCCAATACTCTATGGGTTACAGTATGGGATGGTATTCAATATTAATCTTATTTAATTGGAGAATTAGGATAGCCAATCATATTGCATGTTACTGACCAAAAGTTTAATATGGTGTAATCTGATTGGTTGTCCTTATCCTTAAGTCAAGTAAGATCAATATTCAATACCACCCCTGGACAAGAATTAAAAATGAAAAATAACAAAGGGGAATAACTTCGCTATATTTACCTCTAGCATCAGTATGATCCTCCTCTTCATACTTCTCCTTTAATCTAAATGTTCTCTTCAGTTTGCGACTAGCCCAACCTGACGCCTCTTTCTTCTGTTTCGGTGTACCTTCCTCGAAGGTGGCCTGTGCAGGTATAATACGCTCCTCGTGTATTTCATCTCTAAACCTCACTGAAGACTTGGTTTCATTTTTGTTGCAATCCATATTTTGAACACCATTCTTTGCAGAACTAGAAACACTGGTATTTAATTGATCAACATTAACTTTTGTCAAATCACCTGAATTAGAGACGATACTGTCATTTTGAGCACCACCATCATCACCTTTACCCTGTACATGATCACCACACTCTGTTACATCCCCACCTGTAATAATCTGTGCTTCAATAGCTTTAAGATCAACTCCGTCACCCTCATCATCCGCAAATGCAATATCCTCTTCTTTCACAATGTCAGTTTCATTGCCAGAATTGGTTTTAATGGTAACCCCTTCTCCTTCTACTGTAGTATTTATAGTAGCTTTATTCACACCATCAATGTCACCAGGTGCAACTTTACACTCCTCAGAAATGCTTTCTTCTTTATTAGTATTGCACAATTTAGAACTTTCATTATTTGTTTCATTGTCAAAATCATTTCTGTGAACATGTACATCTACCTCAGCAACAACACTTGTAAAACCTACTCTGTCCATGTTCTCAAGCGTATCATTGTCAGTTAAGATATCACTAGAACCATAATCTTTTTCTGAACATAAAGAATGTCTATTATTAGAATTGGGGTCATGTTGAGTATTGTCACCAGCGGACATTTCTGCCTCTACTATACCTCCATTCTCTGTACCAATCACCCTTTCGTTGTCTTTAAGTTTGTTCACGCTGATTTCATCAATTCCACTATCGGTCATGTTGTTTTCTGGTGATTCTAAGATTGGACTTGGTGGACGAACGTTTGTTTTAGTTGGTCGGTGATGAGGCTTATGAATGTGTTTAGGTGCATCACCCATACTTTTAGGGTCTTGTTTTTCTTGATCAAAAATTACTGATCCTAAGTCTGTCATCCTGAATTTGAAAAGGTAAAAAGAACCATCAAATGAATAACTAATTTCTCATCACCTGATACAGAAAGATAGTTACATGGATGCCTAATACATTGAAAACTAGAAATGTGTCCATATAATGCCCCTACTTGCCATTTGACTATATCAAAGGAAATAACTCAAATGAAAATACAGCCTAATTATAATATTATGTGCAGTTTGACAACTGTAGCACAAATATGAGCAACAAAAGCCAAAATTCATCATTTCAAGGGCAATAACTTTGCTAATACTGGTGGGATCTGAATAAAAATAAAATTTGCATAACATCACATGCTTACTGACATTCCTATGAAATAGTCGCTACAAAAAGACGTTGTTGTCTTAAACCATAATCTCATAATTACAGCTTCTACAGCATACAGCAAAGGTTTTTCTAGGATTAGTCAGGGTGACATTGTTATTGATCACAGACGACACATACTCAAACCCAACTTAGATTACATCTAAACAAACGTTCTGACTAATTTCAACAAAGATCAATAGCATGAACAAAGCTTTTCTACTATTTGACCTAGTGACCTAGTTTTAGACTCCAGATTTGACCTAGATTGTGTCAAGATGATCATTATGACTAAGCTTCAAAAAGATTACGTCAAAATTATGACTCTAACGCCTACACAAGGTTTTTCAATGATTTGACCTAGTGACCTAGTTTTTGACCCCAGATAAGTGAGACCATGTATACTGATGGGACATGAAAAGGTGATACCATTAAATAAAGGTTACTAATATTTTAGTCTGAGACAAACTGGAAGTACAATGATAATACATGTTTAAAGGACATACCTGTGTTGATCATCGTCCCATCTACCATAACAAAGATCCAGGCCACCAAGGAAGGCAGTTTTCTGGTCAATGCAGACCAGTTTCTCATGATGTGCCCATAGTAATACACGATTAGTACCAGCAACATGATCTGGATGTCGGATGACCTGCAAACACATCAAGCAGCTTTATATAACAACTTTATATACGTCAAGTGTGCCGAAGCAAAATGTTATATTGTTTAGGATACTGTTTGTAATATGATGTTCATGTCACTGTTTGTAATATGATGTTCATGTCACTGTTTGTAATATGATGTTCATGTCACTGTTTGTAATATGATGTTCATGTCACTGTTTGTAATATGATGTTGATATCACTGTTTGTAATATGATGTTGATATCACTGTTTGTAATATGATGTTTATATTATTGTGTTATATGATCTAGTTGTCAGGCAACCAAAGAAGACAATCTGAGAGCATGCGTTCACGCTGTTAGTAGAATAGAAGTTTGTGTTGCTATGGAAACATAAAGTTATATATAACATTCGCCAAACCTATTATTTATTCTGTAATACTTAAATCTATCAGGTAAACTTAATTCTAGTTAATTTGTTCCATCATTATTGAAAATATACTTGACGAAAATATAAATTAGCATTTTATTTGATGGTATGAAAACAACAATTTTACCCCACCCAAAAGAATGAATCATTATTTTCCAAAGCAAAGTTATGCATTTTATTTCTATTACGGTTACTTGACTCCATGAGATATATTCATGATCTGTGAACCTGTGATAAGTTTTAGAACACCATGGCAACGAAAAGAACATTGATACTTAAACAACACAGCATTAGTGACCATTCTGAAATAATTGCTCATTATCATTTGAGATATGCTATTCTACAAGATACACATGTTAGTTGTAATAAAAAAACGTTATATAAGGTTAAACTAAACTGTTGAAATATCAACAGATTCAATCTCCATGGCGCTTGAGCAAATAACCTCTCTAGCCCACAATGACGTCACGTAGCCACAGCAGTGTTTGATTTGATGAAGTAATGTTCACATCATCATGACCCTCCATACAGAGTGTTGTCAGATCCTATATCAGCGTAAAGTAGTGAAGCGTAATTAGGGTATGATTTTAATGAGATTGGTAAGAATTGTTCACTAATAATGATCATATATGTACGAGCCACCCAACAACTGTTTCTGTAAAATTATTATTGAGACCTGGCCAGTGGTTGATTTTTACAAGGTTTTACAATCGGTTGCCATAGGTACCAGAGCTCTGCATGGATTTCATTTCTTTCAGCTATTTCCACAAGCTACCTAACTCATAGTTTCTGACTGTCTGTGGGAAGGATGTAATAAACTTGACGTACGGTAATGTTTTTATGTTTTCCCATCAGTTTATGTTTACTGTAGTGACTGTTGATGGTTAAAGCTATCTCTAGTTCCTTATATAGAATCACAAACACTTTGACTCCTTCATTCTGAAATAGTTACATATACATTTACAGTCCAATCTGTGATAAGAACATCTTCAAAACAACATAACTATAGTGCGCCCAGGATAATGTGATATTTACAAACATGAATCGATTTGGTCAGCTGCTGCAAAATTGGGTTTTACATATTACTTAAGTAAACAGATAACGTCAGTATTGTACTCAAAACATTACTGATAAATCAAGCACATCTGATTAATCCACCTTGGTGGAATATACCAAATTTTCCCACCTGTCTCATTATCCTGGGCGCACTGTAGTATAAACAAATGCACTGCCTCTAAAATAGTCACTTGATTGCATCTGTGGCATTTTGAACCAATTTTAGATTAATATGTGATTTAATTCCGGAACTGTAGTCTGTAAAGCTAGCCCGGAAATTTGTTCCTTTTCTAGATCTAGTGTATTCAATAAATCATTACAAGGGGAGGTAAAAATTCCTCACAGCAGGGTCCGTGGGTTACAACTCTGGAAATCAAATTATGTGTTGATACAAATTTTTATCAGAAATACACTCATGACATTTATGTGGAATTTTCACGACTTCTAAGTTGAATTTAATTGAATATTAACTAACCTTACTAAATATGACTGGATGCTAGCTATGTAAATTTTCAATTTATCAAGATGTTGACATAATAATTGATCACCAAATATAATCTAGCTTACCGCTTTCCGTGCCAAGACTTCATCCAGTCTCCATTTCTCCCGGTCTGTAACCTTTCTCTTCAAATAAATCTCAGGACTCAACCTACAAATTTACACAGAATACAGAAATTGATGTTTAATTGAGAGTGCAGAGAAAACTGGAAAACTTTCACCCATGTGCCCACATGTTTAGAGGCAGAATTTTCACTATCATGAATTACAGTGATAAGAAACACATTTATCTAGTTAGACACATTTACATATAATGTTGAGTGGGCTAGAACTGTTATGACTGATATTTAAACACTCAAATGATACAAGTACTAATACCGTACAGAGCATTTGGACATTAAATTATGTCACAAGAACTCGGACACATCAACTCTCTGTGTTGCATGTTCTCTGTAGTGAATAGTGTTATGTTACCATACAGTACTTACCACCAATCAGTTATGAATATTTCTTCTTTAGCTTTCTCCAGAGATTCTGCTACAGCTTCAAAGTATGATGCACCATCTACAAACCTGTAAACATGTGTACAATCAGTGACATTCGTAAAATGTATGAAGATTCAGGCACTCACAAAAGAGTCAAGATATGCAGTAGAACTTTGATGCCTCGAACTACCTTCGGACCGGGGAAATAGTTCGAGCCATCTACCTGTTCGAGGCATCTATGGTATTTAAGAATATGTATGGGTATAAGTTCGAACTGATGTCGGTACGTGTACACGTACAAATCGGGTGTGTATATTGCATAGTTTATGTGTATAACTAATATAGGTCTACCAATTTTGTAATATTATGCATAACAATAATGAAACAATATAGTTTGACAAAATTGACAGGAAATCTGATTTATCTCATACAAGGTCTTCGAGTGTTCATATTCATGTACGTGTTAGGTTTCTCGTTAAATAAAATAATTATTTATATACCAGTATAAAGCTGCGAGCCACATAATATCCTCGTGTCCTGTGTCAAGTTTGACAACAAATCGATAAATGGAAATGTAACAGATTCTTTAGACAAACTTCGAAAAATGATTATTTTATTCAGATTTATTGTTGTTTCTGAATTTTATTAGCGAAAAACTGGATGGCCTTTATTAACTTTTTAATGGATGGGCCCTAATAACTGTACTTTTGTTGCCTAGAAACCTACCATCTAGCATGCGAGTTTTCCCTGACTGGTGCAAATGATTCGTGTCGGTTATGTCCAATAAACTCCTTCCCAGTATCTTGTGCAGCTTGTTTGATGCTTTCCTCCCATTCATCAGCCTTCCTACTCGTCCAACATTTAGCCAACAAATGTCTGAATAATACATTATATTTTAGTACAAGTTTTGGATTGAGTCCCCACTATAGCAGGGATCATTATTATATCAAATTTCGGCAGAATTTTGGTCTTTTTAATTTTAAAATTGATTTTATTTGTTTAATGAAGAAACTTAGCACTTAGAATCAATAATAACATTAAAATCTAGTAATTTGGCACATATTCAGCCTTTTAGACCATTTAATATACCCCTTTTTTGTCCTTTCTGTAACTTCTTTTTGTCCTTAAAACATCCTGAAGTCATTTTTCAATATTATACTATACAAGTATAATTCATTTTTCGCATGCAAAATTAATACCAGCATGTTTCCACATTTAAGTATAAATACATGTAGTTAGTATATAACAAAACATGTGTATGTGGGGGCTTCGAACTGTGTCTGTAACAGGGATGTCCTCGCTGTAACCGTGTATTAATTCAGTGCTGTACAACCTTAAACACTCTGTTCAAATGCAGTTGAAATTGGCCTAGTGGTTTAAGAGGAGCAGTCGTTTGAATGAATTGTAGACAGACACACACATGACTGATCACAAAGCTCACCTTATCACTATGTGACAGTTGAGCTAAACATACAATAAATTATCAGTTTTTACCGAAGGATGTGGATGGTTTGTTCAATGTCTGACTCTTGCGTGGATGGCTAGGCACTGCCGTCCTTTCTGTGTGGCTTTGGATTGTCTGTGCGCAACAGTATTTATATGTGTAGCAATGTATTTTGAGCTCTTTGACAGGCATGAGCTAGTTTGTGAAGACATCTCAATCATGTGCAACCATTTGTATCAAGATATCAAGTGATCTCCTTTGTAAAAGGCATCTCATTATAGGAATGTGAAGTGATGTAAAGGTTAAATACCTTGTTTGGTTGCGTACAAGCAATCCATGAGGAGCACCAGTAGCTGTCATACCAGATTCCACATTGAATGCCGAGTCCATCAACATGAGGTCACATACCACACCATCAGATGGTCGAATATATGCAATAAATGTATCCTTAACAACCAGCCATCTGTAACAGACATTAGGTAAGATTTACATTCTCTATCACCATCACCAGACCCGTCACAAATCCTTACTGACAGACCCGTCACAAAACCTTACTGACAGACCATCACAAAACCTTACTGACAGACCTGTCACAAATCCTTACTGACAGACCCGTCACAAAACCTTACTGACAGACCCGTCACAAAACCTTACTGACAGACCGTCACAAAACCTTACTGACAGACCCGTCACAAAACCTTACTGACAGACCCGTCACAAAACCTTACTGACAGACCCGTCACAAAACCTTACTGACAGACCCATCACAAAACCTTACTGACAGACCCGTCACAAATCCTTACTGACAGACCCATCACAAAACCTTACTGACAGACCCATCACAAAACCTTACTGACAGACCCGTCACAAATCCTTACTGACAGACCCGTCACAAAACCTTACTGACAGACCCGTCACAAAACCTTACTGACAGACCAGTCACAAAACCTTACTGACAGACCCGTCACAAAACCTTACTGACAGACCGTTACAAAACCTTACTGACAGACCCGTCACAAAACCTTACTGACAGACCCATCACAAAACCTTACTGACAGACCCATCACAAAACCTTACTGACAGACCTGTCACATATTCCTTACTGACAGACCCGTCACAAAACCTTACTGACAGACCCGTCACAAAACCTTACTGACAGACCAGTCACAAAACTTTACTGACAGACCCGTCACAAAACCTTACTGACAGACCCGTCACAAAACCTTACTGACAAACCAGTCACAAAACCTTACTGACAGACCCGTCACAAAACCTTACTGACAGACCAGTCACAAAACCTTACTGACAGACCCGTCATAATAGCTCACTGACAGACCCTTCATAACACCTCACTGATAGACCCGTCATAATACCTCACTGACAGACTGTAACTTTTAATCCACCATTTATCTGTGCAATATGACTGAACGCAGCCTGTGGAATGTTGAACCTGTCCTTTTTATAAGATATTTCAGTTGGTCAAAAGTTTACTGTCTATATTATATCATGTATAGTAATCATTTATATAAATGTTGATAATTCAAGAAAGACTCCAGGACAACATTAACAATATAACCAGATCACAATAGAACACGGAGAGATGATGCAGAATTATCTCTGGAATATTTCTAGCACTAAGTGGCATAATTTCGTTTGATGACTTAGAAGATGGTAATGCACTCACATACAGAATCTCACCCATGGGGGTACATTATGCAAACACAGCAATGGAGCTGCAGTAATATTCAGAGTATATAAATAATTCAGCTGAGACTATAGTGTCGTAAAATATCACCATCACACGAAATAATCAGCTTACATTCTGTTGTATATTGATTATTTGCATTATGAAGCACAATTGGAACAATATATAAGCTGCAATTGTATAACCCACAAAAACTTGTTAGATAAGAGACATGTAGACAATCAAGTTCTGGATTTGATGTAAGACAATACTGCACCTTACCAGACTGCTGTATGATTTATAAGAAGCATTATACAGATTCAAACCCTTAACCTTCAGTACTCTAACCCATGACCTTCAGCACTCTAACCCATGACCTTCAGTACTCTAACCCATGACCTTCAGCACTCTAACCCATGACCTTCAGTACTCTAACCCATTACCTTCAGTACTCTAACCCATGACCTTCAGTACTCTAACCCATTACCTTCAGTACTCTAACCCATGACCTTCAGTACTCTAACCCATGACCTTCAGTACTCTAACCCATGACCTTCAGCACTCTAACCCATGACCTTCAGCACTCTAACCCATGACCTTCAGCACTCTAACCCATTACCTTCAGTACTCTAACCCATGACCTTCAGTACTCTAACCCATGACCTTCAGCACTCTAACCCATGACCTTCAGTACTCTAACCCATGACCTTCAGCACTCTAACCCATGACCTTCAGTACTCTAACCCATGACCTTCAGTACTCTAACCCATGACCTTCAGTACTCTAACCCATTACCTTCAGTACTCTAACCCATGACATTCAGTACTCTAACCCATGACCTTCAGTACTCTAACCCATTACCTTCAGTACTCTAACCCATGACCTTCAGTACTCTAACCCATTACCTTCAGTACTCTAACCCATGACCTTCAGTACTCTAACCCATGACCTTCAGTACTCTAACCCATGACCTTCAGCACTCTAACCCATGACCTTCAGCACTCTAACCCATGACCTTCAGCACTCTAACCCATTACCTTCAGTACTCTAACCCATGACCTTCAGTACTCTAACCCATGACCTTCAGCACTCTAACCCATGACCTTCAGTACTCTAACCCATGACCTTCAGCACTCTAACCCATGACCTTCAGTACTCTAACCCATGACCTTCAGTACTCTAACACATGACCTTCAGTACTCTAACCCATGACCTTCAGTACTCTAACCCATGACCTTCAGTACTCTAACCCATGACCTTCAGTACTCTAACCCATGACCTTCAGCACTCTAACCCATGACCTTCAGCACTCTAACCCATTACCTTCAGTACTCTAACCCATGACATTCAGTACTCTAACCCATGACCTTCAGCACTCTAACCCATGACCTTCAGTACTCTAACCCATTACCTTCAGTACTCTAACCCATGACCTTCAGTACTCTAACCCATGACCTTCAGTACTCTAACCCATGACCTTTAGTACTCTAACCTATGACCTTCAGTACTCTAACCCATTACCTTCAGCACTCTAACTCATAACCGTCAGCACTCTTAAACATGACCTTCAGCACTTTAATATTGACCTTTCACAATCTAACCCAGACAATTCAGGTATTTTTTAATTTGGTCGGGATGTTATACTCATAACATTCTAACAAGACTTCCTTTAAATAAAGAAAGGTAGAAATCATTGCCAACTTTGCACCTGTCAGTGAGATATCTGTCTGGTACATTAACTAGAATCAGACCTGGTACTATTTCACGTTGTTCCTTTTTCTATAGTTGATCTCACACAACCATTTTAGGTCTGACTATTGCCTTACAAATATTTCAAACATCCCAGAAGTCTGGATTCTCTACACATAAAGATCTTCATAAACACAATCCTACCGTTTACTCCAACGACCAGCAACATGATATTTCTTGAGACATCCACAACATCCGATGGAGATTCTTCGGCCACCAGAACATTTATTAACATCACCTTCTTTCCATTTCTGACCGAGTCTATTCACAAATGATAATTCACTAACTTCAAGGAACTTTAACTGCAATATAATACAAATACAGTTTCATATCAGCATCAATAGTAATGGTGTCTTTTTATATGTAAATCTAAATAGAACAAGAATTATCATTGATTGTGCAGACAATATGCACAAATAGGCTTGGCATTGATGAGTCATGAAAAGTTTCATTGAAATCTGACCAATGATTATGGAGAAATATGGCAGACTAATAAACTCTCCATGAGGCTGTAGGTCACATCAGAAAATTGCATCCTTCATGCGCATCTACATGTTAAGATCGTTCATTGTGAAAGTTTGAAGGAAATCCTGCTTTGGTTTCACAATAACTTTTCACTGTATACATTATATAGTGAATGTAAACCAACTAAAGGCAATAAATATGACAAACGAATATTTACAAAATAATGATACATGTATAACTAATATTTGGATACTTATTTGTGTTCTGGATATTTGGAACAAAATACTAATATCGGAATATTCAGACATTCGCTGACATCATTAATAATAATTCTTGTCCATGTAAACTAATTGAATAAGTCATGTCCATGATGATCGCCATGAATAAGTTCACTAATGAACAATCTTGATTTTATTCATGATCACCTGAATTATGCAACCAAAACCACAACCAACTGTCTTAAACAGTCAATATTATTAAATTGCTGTCCATCATCAGTCATTTCATATTAATTGTATTCTGTACATATAAAGATTTTTACAGGGAAGATTGGGTATACAGAACTGTGTTGCCTCCTTAATTAAATATAGACGATCTTGCACAAGTGCTCATTATATACAAGTTTTTAAACTAGTGGACACTATAATATGACACAAGGCTATGCAGAGTGTCATACTGTAATGAGCAAGAATGGAAGATTCTATTGATCACATAACCTTATTACGTTCATTATTGCTCAGAATGATAATGTATGCTGCATAGGTTTCAACAAAAATTAGGGGTACATTGAGCGCAACGTGTTGACGACATTGGTATTATCCTGACGTCATGGGCCAATCAATGCATAGATTTGCAAAAGTCACAAGAGGCAAATTGAAATATTAATTGCACACTCTGGGAGATCCAAACGGTATTAACGGCACTGCTAGGCACCAGATTATGTGATAAAATTTATTGTTTTTGATCCACTTTGATCCATCTGAAGGTTATTTGACCCAGATGATGATAAATCATCCAATATATCAGAGACACAATTATGTGTCCTCCACATTGAGTAAAGGGTTAATAACATAGATTATAAACTGATAAATGTCTGGTATTATACTTACCACTTCAGAATGGTTCCTGTACCACTTGGACTCAAGGATACTCTGTAAATACTGCTCCAGATGTAGCTGAAAATAGAATGATATAAATATTACAACCATTGGTGTGCATGCAAATAACCATCAGTAACTGTCAATAACAGCCAAAGAAATTGTATAACTGCCATTAAGGAGAATTTTTGTTATCATGTACAGTGCCTGTAGATCAGGAGCAGGCATATTTAGGCTTTTTAGAACTGTATCTATAGAGTGGGTGCAGGCATATTTGGTCATCTAAGCACTGTATCTATAGAGCAAGTGCAGGCATTTGACATTTGTTAGCACTGGCTACGGGATTCCATTTTGGAGGGGGAAAAGGCGTTGCGTTCCTTCTATTATATATATATGTAGAGTGATTTGTGATGGACCGACTTGTATAATATTTTATTGGTAGAACTTCAAATTCCTGTGGTATATTCCACTGTCTTAGTACCATGTCGAAAAGGGCAGAAAATTTGGACAAAATGTTTGGTAGAGTTGGCCATGATGATGACCAAGCTGGCAAAGTATCAAAGCAATTTGAACAAGAGATGTTTGTAAAACACATATGCCCCCATGGCAGCCCAATAGTAAAAAATGGTGAAGGTCTCAGTGACCTTTGACCTACTGACCTCAAAATAAATAGAGGTCATCTACTGTTGCTGACCAACCTGCATGTAAAGTTTGAAGATCCTAGGTCAAAGCGTTCTTGAGTTATTGAACGGAAACCATTTGAATAGTCAGAAATAGTGAAGGTCACAGTGACCTTGACCTTTGACCTAATATCCTCAAAATCAATAGGGATCATCTACTGTTGCTGACCATCCTCCATGTAAAGTTTGAAGATCCTTGGTCACAGCGTTCTTGAGTTATTGAACAGAAACCATTTAAATAGTCAGAAATGGTGAAGGTCACAGTGACCTTGACCTTTGAGCTACTAATCTCAAAATCAATAGGGGTCATCTACTATTGCTGACCAACCTCCATGTAAAGTTTAAAGATCCTAGGTCACATCGTTCTCGAGTTATTGAACGGAAACCATTTAAATAGTCAGAAATGGTGAAGGTCACAGTGACCTTGACCTTTGACCTACTAATCTCAAAATAAATAGGGATCATCTACTGTTGCTGACCAACCTCCATGTCAAGTTTGAAGATCCTAGGTCAAAGCGTTCTTGAGTTATTGAACGGAAACCATTTTATACGACCAACAGACCGACCGACCGATAGACATGTGCAAAGCAATATACCACCTCATCAAAGATGGGGGGCATAAATATTTAAGGGAGTACCTAAACTTAGACATAGTACCTAAACTTTAACTTGGATTTCTAAGTTGAAAAGGGGGCATCATTTATCTACTCCTTGTGTAGGGGTTTGGGTTATGATGGTGAACACGTCTGTAAAGTATCAAAGCAATATGTCAATAAAATTTGAAGATATTAGGGATGTACCTAAACTTTAACATTAGCATTACACTGACTCTTGTTTAATTGTGGAGCTAAAATGAACTAGAGAGTTTATATTGATCTCAATTATTAGAGAAGGCAGTAGTTAATTATATTGTATGAGAATGTTTGATACAAGTGTTTATAATGGCTAGGTGAGGAGTATTTGAGTGAGTCTATACAACATGCTACACGTAATCTGTATAGACTTGTATAACATCTGTTAGTTATTTCATCAATACATCATTGTTACCTGTAGAATGAAATCCTATATAAGGTGTAGAGAAATCAATGCTCTATCTCTACAGCTACATATATAATCTTGTACAACATCGTCACATGTTGCTGACTCATGTAATCTGTACACTTTTACATTATCTTTACTTCTATACACATATACCAACAAGAGACAAAATGTCACAAAGTACGCCCATATGGGGGGCCCATATGGGGGCATGGTGAATGAAAATAAAACAATCCAACTAGGCCTATTTCACATTTGTTTGGTATTCTACCAAAGAAGGCCTGGGCCAATTTGGTCTATAATTGAACTTGATCTTGATATTATACACATGAGCATTGTCACCAAGTTTAAAGACAAGACTTAGTGGTCATTGATGAAAACTGTCCGAACTAGAGTATAGACAATGTTCATTTCAGAATGTTTGGTAATTGAAGGACCATAACCTAAGAAGCCCTGGGCCAATGTGGCCTAGCTTGGCCTAGTTATTATTGCCATAAGCATTGTCACTTAGTTTGAAGACAATCGGATGAAAACTGTTTGAGTTAGAGTACAAACAAATTATTCTTATTTCAATAAAAAATATCAAAATTGCGAGATTCTCTTTTAGAAAAAACACTTTCAGTATTTAACCACGAACCCCTCGTTTTACTCAATATGGGTACTTTTTCAGAAATTAGTCACCATAGCAAAGACAGAAGTTATTTCAACTTATTTCATGAGAAAAATAAATTGAAGAGATACTTTTATATTACCCAATTACTAAGCTAAATCCAAGAACATGACATTTTTCTCATTTAAAAGCCTTTTTTATAAATATTATCCCATAATTATGATGTATACAATGTCAATAAGCCCGGTTTTCCTGGAGAACGACTCATATGTATACAAATTATACCTCACATGAAGTTTATTACAAGGAAATATCATAAAACATGTTTTCTGGTTTCAACAATAAACATATATAATAAAGTAATTCCAAAAATCTGACACTGAATGGTAATTCTTCTAACATGCCACTAGAGGCTAATTCAACAAGACTGCGTTCAATAAATGCTTATGCCCCTGTGGAAGCCCTGTCCATAAATAAGTCTAAGTTCAAAATTAGGTCAAGGTGAAGGTCAAAACGGGGTCAGGTGATACAGGTGTGTGGAGAGTGTTCATATACAACATCCATGCAACTTTGGAAGCTTTGTAGCAAGCCATAATGATGCTAGAAGAAACGGTCAATTTGGGTTAACCAGGACGGATGGACGAACAAACGGACGGACGGACAGGTGAATCACTATATGCCTCCCGATGTATCGATACGGGGGCATAAAAACAGTAATTTTACCTGCCACAATTCAAAAATCGCATTTAGGGGGCATTTGGTGGGGGAGGCATTTGATGGGGGAGGCATTTGGTGGGCCAGGCATTTGATGGGGGAGGCATTTGGTAGGGGAGGCATTTGGTGGGAGAGGCATTTGGTGGGGGAGGCATTTGATGGGAGGCATTTGATAGGGGAGGCATTTGATGGGGGAGGCATTTGATGGGGGAGGCATTTGGTGAGGGGAGGCATATTATGGAGGCATTTGGTTCGGGCATATTGTGGGGGCATTTGGTTGGAGCATATTGTGGGGTATTTGGTGGGGACACATGGTTGAGGCATTTGGTTAGGGGCACATGGTGGAGGCATTTGGTTGGGGGCACATGGTGGAGGCATTTGGTTGGGAGCACATGGTGGAGGCATTTTGGTTGGGGCACATGGTTGAGGCATTTGGTTGGAGGCACATGGTGGAGGCATTTGGTGGGGGCACATGGTGGAGGCATTTGGTGGAGGCACATGGTGGAGGCATTTGGTGGGGGCACATGATGGAGGCATTTGGTGGGGGCACATGGTGGAGGCATTTGGTGGGGGTACATGGTGGGGGCACATGATGGAGGCATTTGGTGGGGGCACATGGTGGAGGCATTTGGTGGGGCACATGATGGAGGCATTTGGTGGGGGCACATGGTGGAGGCATTTTGTGGAGGCACATGATAGAGGCATTTGGTGTGGCACATGGTGGGGTCACATGATGGAGGCATTTGGTGGGGGCACATGGTGGGGCCTATGGAGGGGGCACGTGGTGGGGGCACATGGTGGAGGCATTTGGTGGGGACTATGGTGGGGGCACATGGTGGAGACATTTGGTGGGGCCTATGGTGGGGCACATGTAGGAGGCATTTGGCGGGGCCTGTGGTGGCACATGGTGGAGGCATTTGGCGGGGCCTATGGTGGGGGGCATTATATACGAGAGGACTGACATTGTTTCAGGAATTGTCAACTCACCCGTCTTTTCTCCAATGCCTCTTCTCGTACAAGCATTTCTGGCTTCTTTGGAAATCTGGAGATCTTTTTAGCTTGTTTCTTTTTTTCTCTTCTCACCTTACGTTCTTCTTTCATACTAGTTCTTCTCTCACGATGTCTAGAAATGACCATAAATACTTTAAACATGTTTAAAGTCTACTTGCAGACAGCCAGCAAGGGAACCAAACAACACAATTTGTTTTCCTTTTATTGTGTGTTCCCCAAACTTACAATGTTTTTAAATATTTTTAACAAAACAGAATTATACAACTTTTGAAGTTAAAATTACTCAATATAACACTTAGAAATAGAAAATGTAATCTAAATTATTTTCTTCATATTTCCCAAAGGACAAATTTGTCTCTCTATGTTCTATACAAAGAGAAAACAAAGCTTTAATCAACATGAAATATAATCAAGAATACATAACCATGGCAACCAGATTATTTATGAGATGAACAACTACTGTATTCCTAGATACTTTCGCGGATACAATATTTCGCGGTTTTCATACCGTTGGCATATTCGCGGCTACAAATTTTCACGGAATCATAAGGCCCGCGAATTCCGCGAAACTTAAGTCGCTACGGCATAGAGGTATGTTTGACACATCTCGCAATTTTAATCGGACTGTTTGTCATCACCATCCGTGTATACACGATCAAATTCAATTGATTGTGACCTTAACTGACCTGATAACAATTACGATGATCAATTAATCTCTTCATAACAAAGGATTTCATAAAGTGTTTTCACTAGGTGTTATCAACATAAACCAGTAAATAGTTATTATTATGAATTAACCACCAAACATATGTTAAACAAATAAATGTGAAATGATTATTGTAAATACCTGTACAGGAATCTATTGACTTTAATCATGACAAAAACAAACTTTTGCATGTAGAAGTAAACTGAATGTTAACACCCCACCCATGTACCTCCGTGCTTGTTTACATTGAGCACATTACACGCTACGTCATCAGTGTTTATGTCTACACAGCCTAAAATATGCATGATTCTTACAGGATCGAAATTGATGTTTTAATTGAGATAATTAACACAATTAATCTTAGATTTTATCAAGATGGATTTATTAACAGAAGTTCCCACGTCATGTATGCGCAAGTACAATTATCCTTCGTCAAATGATTTTGCGATTTTAGTATGAAGAAGCTAGAAACGTTCGCGGATTCGTTGGAGGTAACATTTTCGCGGCTATTAAACTTCGCGAAATGATACCTCCCGCGAAAGTCGCTAACTTAAAATGCGCGAAACCATTTCTAGGAATACAGTAACATATAAGCAAGTTAAGCCTGTTACCTAAATAAACATTGACAAATCATGACTATGATATTATACTAAACAATACAGGGGGCTATGTCAGACGAATATAGTCTGTCTGCGAGACAAACAAGCAACCTCGTTGAATTGATATTCCCAGCCTACAGGTTATCAGTATCATTGCACAGTTTGGAATGTAAGCTTCCATTGGATAACAATTGTTCAATAAGTTTCTATGGAAATTGACCAATAAACAACGAACCCCATCCACTGGCGGCCATGTTTTTTGACAAATCATGACAAAAATGTCCATTTTCGTAAGTGTGTCACCCAACAACTATTTCAGCAAAATTATTTTAAAATCTGGCAAATGGTTGATTTTTCATGATTCTTTAAAAGTTATTCCAATCGGTTGCCATAGCAACCAGAGTTATGTATAGATTTCAATTCTTTTAGCTAATTTATATAAAGGATCACCAATGGAACAATGATACTAATTCATGATGAAATCCAACTAGAGATGAAGATTTTTAACATTTTACTAGAGATATACATGGAAAAACGAGCCCCATCCATTGGCCGCCATGTTTTTTGACAAATCATGAAAAAATAAATTTTTAAGAGATTCACCCAACAACTATTTCTGTCAAATTATTTTGAAATCTGGGGTGGTATTCAATATTGATCTTACTCGACTTAAAGATAAGGACAACCAATCAGATCACACCATATTAAACTCTTGGTCAGTAACAGGCGATGTGATTGGCGATCCTTATTCTCAAATTAAATAAGATCAATATTGAATACCACCCCTGGCCTGTGGTTGATTTTTTATAATTTTTTTAAGTTTTTCCAATCGGTTGCCATGGCAACCAGAAAAAAACTTGATGAGCATCATCCCAGTATGACTGTTCATATTTATTTTAAGTTTCATGAAATTCACAGAAAAACTGACGGACGGACAACGTCATTTCAATACCCCCCTACTGATTTCATCGGTGGGGATAATAAGTAGTTATAAACTATCACAGATAAAATATTATTTCTGCCTTATGTACTGTAGTGACAACAGCCATATTTGTGTCATTTGAGAAACTATTTTAGAGTTTAGCGCATCTTACAGCATGTTACTAGAACTACAATATTAATCTATTTGGCAGATCTTGAAAACGAGTTTGGTGACATATCATTTTAATGTCATTGTAGATGATCTTTCTACCGAAACTGATCATATCATCAGGAGTTCATACCTCCTTATCTTGTGTACAGTTTACTACACACACCAGCATGTTTGCTAAAGTTCTTGCACACTTGGCTAATGTTGTTACCATACATAGAGTAGTGTGAATACACTATTACATAATATATACTCAGCACACGAGACATACAGAGGGATAGGACTTATTTTAACAAGAGATGTTTGTAAAACATGTATGCCCCCATGGCAGCCCAATAGTCAGAAATGGTACACAGTGACCTTGAACTTTGACCTACTGACTTCAAAGTCAATAGGGGTCATCTATTTATGATGACCAACCTCCATCTAAAGTGTGAAGATTCTAGAGCAAAGCATTCTTGAGTTATTGAACGAAAACCATTCGGTCTACCGACAGACTGACCAACTGTCCGACAGACATGTGAAAAGCAATATACCCCTTCACTAAATAATTATGATGGGCATAAATATTGATAAAACCTGATCCATTCTGCAACCACTACAATACATTCAGAAAATAAACAAAAATGTGAACATACTGTTTGGTAGGTACAGGAAAGGAATATCTAGCTCGGAACAATCTCAGTGCTTTATGCAAGCTGTCAAAGTGTTTGTATCTCCGTTTAACTGTCCATCGATAATCACCATGAATAACTTCTATAGTGTACCTGAAAAACATAACAATTACCCATTATTGCTCAGTAAATGGTTGAAATTAGTTTACAAGGAGCAGTTGTTTGAATGAATTGTTGACAGACAGATGCACGCACAGACAACAACAATGACCGATCACAAAAGTGTTTCCTGCCATGACGGTGCTTGCAATTGGCACATGTTATCAATTGTTATAATGCTATAAGCAGTAATTCTATTTCTTGACATATTTTCAGGAAATTCTGGATACTGACTCACACATATTTATTTAATATCAGAGAAAATTTGAAGCTAATGCTTTGAATACATTTAATGGAATAAGCAATTTTTTTTAGTACATGATTTAATGGGACAACCCACGCACATGATTTACTGGGACAACCCTCATACATGATTTACTGGGACAACCCTCATACATGATTTACTGGGACAACCCTCATACATGATTTACTGGGACAACCCTCATACATGATTTACTTGGAAAACACTTGTACATGATTTACTTGGACAACCCTCATACACAATTTACTGGGACAACCCTCATACATGATTTACTTGGACAACCCTCATACACAATTTACTGGGACAACCCTCATACATGATTTACTTGGAAAACACTTGTACATGATTTACTTGGACAACCCAAGTACATGATTTACTAGGAAAACACTTGTACACAATTTACTGGGACAACCCTCATACACAATTTACTGGGACAACACTCGTATATGATTTACTGGGACAACCCATGTACATGATTTACAGGGACAACCCACATACATGATTTACTGGGACAACCCTCATACATGATTTACTTGGAAAACACTTGTACATGATTTACTTGGACAACCCAAGTACATGATTTACTGGGACAACCCATGTACATGATTTACTGGGACAACCCTCATACATGATTTACCTCGACAACCCATGTACATGATTTACTGGGACAACCCATGTACATGATTTACTGGGACAACCCTCGTACATGATTTACCTCGACAACCATCTTACATGATTTACTGGGACAACCCTCATACATGATTTACCTGGACAACCCTCATACATGATTTACTGGGACAACACTCATACATGATTTACCGGGACAACCCTCGTACATGATTTACTGGAACAACCCTCATACATGATTTACTGGGACAACCCTCATACATGATTTACTGGGACAACCCTCATACATGATTTACCTCGACAACCCTCATACATGATTTACTAGGACAACCCTCATACATGATTTACTGGGACCATACATGATTTACTGGGACAACCCTGTACATGATTTACTTGGACAACCCTCATGCTATCAGTGTTTACCATGTGTCACTGAACAATTATCAGCTTTTAATTGGATTTTTATCTTGAAATTGACAAAAGCAATGAAAGTTCAGTATACTGCATGTATTCTTGAAACTTGACTTTAACAGTTTGTAAAGTTTAATCCATACATGCCAGATCTCCTGCATTATGCGTGAGTCTCCTGCATTTGAGACTCTACTCCTGCATGATCAGAGGCCAATTTATCAAATCTCACGCATTTCATGGACAAACTAGAATCTGACATTTTTGTTTACATTATGAAAATGATGACAAATATTAGTTTAAATTGCTACATGAAGCATGCATGGTATTGTCATCAAATTAAGATCAGTGAAAACAGCATATAAACTTAAATACTTTTAAGTCTAAAGTTTCAGCAAGGAAAATCTCCTGCATTTTAATAAAATCTCCTGCATTTCCATCACCAATCTCACGCAAAGGGGTCTGCGAAACATGGCATGTATGTTAATCTCAAATGTTCAGCAATACATACTTATAATACATACATGTAGACTTTATGCCTGTCAAAATTATAAATGCATAATACACAAATCTTTAAACTGCGTTCATTTTATACACAATGCAAACATCACATACGTCCCATGTGCATAAGTGTTTAATAAATTCAAATCCCGGTGATTTTTTATTCCATATTGCTCTATTGGTTACATTCCACTAAATTAAGGTAGGTATTGACTAAACACCACGCCGGTACCAATTTCCTTCCAGTATCGATCGTAATGCTACATGCTTAGCTGGCCAACTTCTTTTAATTACCAGCTCAAAGAATATTAATCTTAAAGTAAATTTTGGTTCATTTTGTTTAACAATGTTGATCATCAATACGGGTCATCTTACATTGCCCTGCGCGGTAACTCAACCTTTATATAACACAGTAAGGCCGAACTTAAAATATTCTTGGTTTCCCCTTCCCCACCCTAGCTGATTTAGAATGGGTAGGTAGGTAGGGTAAAAAAATTTTTTGGAATTGTTTCAGTATGATAGTTATTGGTTAAGACATACAAATAATGCAATTTAGAATTAACTCTAAGGTTAAATTTAATGGTAAGAAAGAAGCCAGTAAAAACAAGACTGCGTTCAATAAACGCTTATGCCCCTTTGGAAGCCTTGTCCATAAATAAGTCTAAGTCCAAAATTAGGTCAAGGTGAAGGTCAAAATGGGGTGAGGTGATACAGGCGTGTGGAGAGTGTTCATACACTACATCCACGCAAGTACGGTATGTAAGCTTTGTAGCAAGCCATATTAATGCTAGAAGAAACGGTCAATTTGGGTTAACCAATAATTTGGCCCTTCAATAAGTCTAAGTCCAAAATTAGGTCAAGGTGAAGGTCAAAATGGGGTCAGGTGATACAGGCATGTAGAGAGTGTTCATATACAACATCCATGCAAGTATGGCAGCTTTGTAGCAAACCATAATGATGCTAGAAGAAACGGTCAATTTGGGTTAACCGGACGGACGAACGGACGGACGTTCTCCCTGACTTGACGTTGTGGGATTTTCTTTTGTTCGACCTTTTGTTTGTAAAACCCCATAAGCAACATTTTGCACCCTGTAAGCAATGGAATGAATAAAATCTAAATATAGCCTATTGTTCCACACCCCACAACGTCAAGTGGGTATGTACGGACGAACGGACGGACAGGTGAATCACCATATGCCTCCTGATCTATCCATACGGGGGGGCATAAAAATATTATTTCAATTTGGGCAATGAAATATTTTGGGTAGGGCCCTTTTTAATCGGGTAGGTAGGGGATGGGAAAACAAACAATATTTTTTTTTTAGGCCTAACTACATTTTGGCGATGGCATAAGTATGAGGGGTGTATGGTAAGTTCATGAACTTTATTCAAGGTAACTAAAAGCAACGTAATTAAGATTTACAAAATTACATAGGCACGAAGTACAACGCAATAGCATTAACAAAAGAGAGGGCCAACAGGGCCCTAGGTCGCTCACCTGTCGAACTTGACCTAGGTTTTGTTGAAATGATCATTGTGACCAAATTTCATACAGATTAGGTCAAATTGTGACCTCTAGTGACTACACAAGGTTTTTCTATGATTTGACCTAATGACCTAGTTTTTGACCCGTATGACCCAAAATCGCATTGACCTTGATTTTGTTGAGATGATCGTTGTGACCAAGTTTCATAAAGATTAGGTCAAAATTGTGACATCTAGTGACTACACAAGGTTTTTCTATGATTTGAAGTTCCATGTTAATCTTGTAACATCTATAATGATATCCAATTAATGCTCTGATCAGGACTCAGGCATGAGTTAGTTATATATATTATGTGGCAGTTATACATGTATAGCAGTCAATGTACAATTTCTCCGTCCTCTGACCAGGGTAAGTGTTAGTTATAATGATGTGGCAGTTGTAAAAAGCAGTGAATCTTTAAACATCCGTATCAGTCCACTGACCTGGGCAAATATGAATTAAATATGACAGTTTATGCAGCAACATCCATAAAATTATACATCCTCTGACCTGGCTAAGCTTTAGAAGTAAAGTTGTATTCAGTTGTCTATCCTGAAACATCTATTCAGGCCTAAAATAAAATATTGTTTGTTTCCCCTTCCCCTACTTACCCGATAAAAATGGCCCTACCCAAAATATTTTATTGCCCAAATTGAAATAATAATTTTTCTAAAATATTGGGGATGAAACTATTATTTTTTGTACAAAGGCTTGTTTCTTACTGGTACATTTGGTACCCATTTTAAATGTAAGACTTCACCTTAGAGTTATTACAACATTTCCTTATTTGTATGTCTTAACCAACAATAACTATTATTCTGAAACGATTCCAAATAAAAATTAACCTACCTACCTACCCAATTTAAATCTGCTTGGGTCAGGATAGGGAAACAAAAAATATTTTAAGTTCGGCCTCATGTTCTCTGACCAAGTCCCATGATATTAAGATCAAAATATATTACACAAAATGTATAAAAAATTATTGTTAATGACTATTTATATGAAAAAATGTTACAACATGTAGTCGCCTGCAACGGCCTCTGTGATCACAAGTCATGTTGAATATCATGACTGCCTTTAGCACTAGAAGGTTTTCTGGTTCCTTGTTCAACAGAGTCAGACACGTATATATTGGTTCCTCAGGTCGAATCAAGTTGAAACAAGACTGCGTTCAATAAACACTTATGCCCCAATTGGACCAAGTTTCATAAAGATTAGACCAAAATTGTGACTTCTTAAGTGTCTACACAAAATTGTTGACTGACGATGGACAGACGGACGAAGAGTGATTACATGAGCTCACACCAGTGAGCTAAAATTATTTGGGTACCCAACAACAAAGAATAAATTCCAAAAATTTATGACCTCCATTACATCATGAAATAAATAAGTCTAAGTCCAAAATTAGGTCAAGGTGAAGGTCAAAATGGGGTTAGCTGATACAGGCGTGTGGAGAGTGTTCATACACAACATCCATGCAAGTATGAAAGCTTTGTAGCAAGCCATATTTATGCTAGAAGAAACGGTCAATTTGGGTTAACCAGGACGGACGGACGAACGGACGGACGAACGGACGGACGGACAGGTGAATCACTATATGCCTCCCCATCTATCGATAGGGGGGCATAAAAATCCTGTTATTGAGCTTCAGAATTGGTCTAAGAATTTAGGATTTGAAGCTACTTGCCTGAATACCAAACTAAATAGTTTTTACTGAATTTTGAACTCCCTAAGTATTTAACCATGTAATTTCTCTACAGTCAATTCATTCAAGCAAGAAATGAGTGCCAGCAAATCTCAGCCAATATCCTCATTTTTCATTTTTAAGAACATTGTTATTAAATTTTTTCACTAGTAAATGAGTTATTTTTATTTGTTTGTAATTTTTTTTGTCTGTATAATTTTGATGATTTTTTGATGATCAAATGTATTTGTGCAAATAAATTCCTATGGGCTGTACAGTTGTAAAATGATAAATGATTTTTGAAGGGTGATAAAAATGTCACTGTAAAAGCAACCTGTTGAGCAGACGAAATTTACACAATTCATGCTTAAGCTTGAAACTCCTAGCGTTGAGTGTGTTTATCTTTCACTATACAGTGGTACCTCTCTTGAACGAAATTTGTGGGAGACAGACAGTTTGTTGTAGAGAGGGATTGCACTTCTAACTGACTGATGCATAAATAGCATGATTTAACCTCCAAAATATGTACATTATGTACACAAGCAGTGTGTCATAATTAGTAAAGATGAATAAAGTGTATTGAGGTTGCTAACTCCTGACCAGATTATGATCTTATTAATTCTATAAAAGTAAATTATTTCGCCGATTTTGCCATGAAAATAAGTACTGACTACATGTACATACAAAATTACAGAATGTTCGTGTACACCTATTTACATACATGACGGTCCGGATCGGACAGGCTTTAGACGGTACCGTACGCCCGAAGCCACTTGTTTTAAAATAAACAAACGCTTTCCTTTTTCTTGTTAGAAAAGATGCATTTAAATTGTCACTTTATTCTAATCAGAAGTGACAAGTTTTCTCACCTTACCCTGACCAAAGTTATTATACTGACCACCAATCAATGAAAATAATTTAATTGTCGTAATTATCCAATTAGACCAAACCACAATTTGTTAATCGTGTCACAATGCAGGTGTGAAATATCCGGTTGGGAGAGGTTATTCTTAGTGTCGATACTACTTTGTGAGTGACGTTTGTCGTTGAATGGAGGTGTTTATCGGAGGGAATTTAATGTAGAAATTGCATGGGAGAAATTTCAAATGTCGTTAAAGGAGGGAGATGTTTGAGAGAGGTGACGTTACGAGAGGAAACACTGTACAGATCTTCAGCTAATTCGATCTTCAGTCTATCGTTAAAACAAAAATTGTCTAAGCCTTGCTGTGTAAACAATTTTCCTGTCCAGAATCGAGACCATATTAGCATATTTGTGTTTCTACTCCTGATAAGTCTTGATGTCCGCGGGCACATTTGCTTTTTGATAATTCATCTAACAAGCATCTCATGATGTAAGTGAAAAACGGAAAATACAGTGAAACAACACTGACTCAAACACACAATATGACATATTACTTAGGACTACCATATGTGTATTGCCTTTATGAGTTCTTGTATTGTGATAGGTCCGTTGTGGTGTGATTAAAATGAGTCAGCTGTCATTGCGGCTCCTAAACCTTTATTCACATTTTTTTAATCCAATATCATTAAAGGTGAAACCCTACATTACCAAGAATTGTGATTACCCCTAGTAACGGTACTTTCAGTACCAAGAATTGTGATTACCCCTAGTAACGGTACTTTCAGTACCAAGAATTGCGATTACCCCTAGTAACGGTACTATCAGTACCAAGAATTGCGATTACCCCTAGTAACGGTACTTTCAGTACCAAGAATTGCGATTACCCCTAGTAACGGTACTATCAGTACCAAGAATTGCGATTACCCCTAGTAACGGTACTATCAGTACCAAGAATTGCGATTACCCCTAGTAACGGTACTTTCAGTACCAAGAATTGCGATTACCCCTAGTAACGGTACTTTCAGTACCAAGAATTGTGATTACCCCTAGTAACGGTACTTTCAGTACCAAGAATTGTGATTACCCCTAGTAACGGTACTTTCAGTGATTACCCCTAGTAACTGTACTTTCAGTACCAAGAATTGTGATTACCCCTAGTAACGGTACTTTCAGTACCAAGAATTGTGATTACCCCTAGTAACGGTACTATCAGTACCAAGAATTGTGATTAGCCCTAGTAACGGTACTTTCAGTACCAAGAATTGTGATTAGCCCTAGTAACGGTACTTTCAGTACCAAGAATTGTGATTAGCCCTAGTAACGGTACTTTCAGTACCAAGAATTGTGATTAGCCCTAGTAACGGTACTTTCAGTACCAAGAATTGTGATTAGCCCTAGTAACGGTACTTTCAGTACCAAGAATTGTGATTACCCCTAGTAACGATACTTTCAGTACCAAGAATTGTGATTACCCCTAGTAACGGTACTTTCAGTACCAATAATTGTGATTACCCCTAGTAACAGTACTTTCAGTACCAAGAATTGTGATTACCCGTAGTAACGGTACTTATAGTACCAAAATTGTGATTACCCCTAGTAACGGTACTTTCAGTTACAAGAATTGTGATTACCCCTAGTAATGATACTCACAGTACTTTGATCCTATATATACTATATAATCATAGATGCCTTAGTTACTTATCGGAAGCAATATTTACGTGTCCCTGACAACCAGACAAGTACTATCATGTGGTATCACTTATTAACCAACCACTGCGGGCTAATCACTAACAGAATCATCACACCACATATATCATTCTCAACACATCTCTGCTGAAGAGGCCAATACAGTAATTAAGTATTTGTTCAAATTATTCTCATTCATCTAGAATCAATGCGGCTGCTTTGAGCTATGTTTTGGAGGTATTCTTTAGAAACAACAACACATCTTTATTAACTTTAAATGTATCAGACTGATTTTGAAGCAAGGAGTTATCTAGGAGTTTCCGGGTAGTTCATTGAGGATATTTGTTGATTTTGGTGCAAGATCAAATTTTATAAATCACCGATTGGTGGAGCCTGGGAAAGATTTGTTTTCTGTGATCACGAGTGATACAAAATTTGAGCTTGCATCAAAAATCAACAAATTTTCTGTTTATCATAATATGCTTTATTTATACTGTCTCAGTATCACAATGTAAGTTCATATAACCATACAACAAGCTTGCAACTAATATAAGTTTCTCCTGTGACTGAAAGTGTTACAGTTCATGAATAATTCATGAATAGTCAGTGAGTAGAAAATGGGACAGTTCATGAATAATTCATGAATAGTCAGTGAGTAGAAAATGGGACAGTTCATGAATAATTCATGAATGGGTCAGTGAGTAGAAAATTGGACAGTTCATGAATAATTCATGAATAGTCAGTGAGCAGAAAATGGGACAGTTCATGAATAATTCATGAATAGTCAGTGAGTAGAAAATGGGACAGTTCATGAATAATTCATGAATAGTCAGTGAGTAGAAAATGGGACAGTTGTCCGTAAACTGTTCTAAAACTTGAGTTCATGAATTGTTCAATATGTCTAATGGCATACAGTGTTCATGAATGGTTCCACACATCTAATGGCATACAGTGTTCATGAATGGTTCCACACATCTAATGGCATACAGTGTTCATGAATGGTTCCACACATCTAATGGCATACAGTGTTCATGAATGGTTCCACACATCTAATGGCATACAGTGTTCATGAATGGTTCCACACATCTAATGGCATACAGTGTTCATGAATGGTTCCACACATCTAATGGCATACAGTGTTCATGAATGGTTCCACACATCTAATGGCATACAGTGTTCATGAATGGTTCCACACATCTAACTTGGCATACAGTGTTCATGAATGGTTCCACACATCTAACTTGGCATACAGTGTTCATGAATGGTTCCACACATCTAACTTGGAATACAGTGTTCATGAATGGTTCCACACATCTAACTTGGCATACAGTGTTCATGAATGGTTCCACACATCTAACTTGGCATACAGTGTTCATGAATGGTTCCACACATCTAACTTGGCATACAGTGTTCATGAATGGTTCCACACATCTAACTTGGCATACAGTGTTCATGAATGGTTCCACACATCTAACTTGGCATACAGTGTTCATGAATGGTTCCACACATCTAACTTGGCATACAGTGTTCATGAATGGTTCCACACATCTAACTTGGCATACAGTGTTCATGAATGGTTCCACACATCTAACTTGGCATACAGTGTTCATGAATGGTTCCACACATCTAACTTGGCATACAGTGTTCATGAACTATCCATCCCAGCAAATTGAGTCAAATTTTGAAATAAGGTTACAGATATCTGGGCTAGTATTCACAAAGCATCTCCAAGGAAATCTTAGAATTGTCTTAAGTTTATCACCTAAACAGGAAAATCAAGATTATCCATTTTTTACACAGTTTAGAAGCATTATGTAAAGAGCTACAATAATCACAAAGTAAACATGTAGACGTTGCTGTATAAGAGTTTGACATGGTCCATACAGAGTTTGATATCTACAATAAACACTGGTTGACAGGGTGAGCATTAAACTGACAGAGCATTATTTGATACCACAACTAATTAATGTCTAATTGTTTATTATATAAGTGTACTGGAAAATATAATTATTACTTAAATGAACAGAAATTATCCACACCGGACGTAATAAATATCTTGATAAACATCTACCGGTATTAATATTTAATACGGAGGAAATTGAATATAAAGTGAGTACTCAGACATGACAGGAGACAATCCATAGTCAACTTCCTGGTGCCATTTCCTATCAATATTACAGCAAAAAATAAATAAATTAATTAAGAAATTAATAATGAATATGTAGCTGTACTTGTTGTAAATCATTGTCATTGTCAGATCAAAGCGCAGCCACAAGTTCTGATGCATAGTAATTAAATCAGGAGTGCCTAGCACAAATGATTTATAATGTTTGCATCTAAATGAGTGTCTGTGTTTTATTATACAACAAAGTACAGCTATATATTCATTATTTTATCATCCCCAGTGCTCTGCATTTTACAAACCAACAAGACACGGTTGACGTTGAACAAAGTTGTTTCCACAGAATGTTACGTTATTTGGTTCAGTAGATAATGGGATATCTAATATCATCAATCAGCCGTGTTTTAACGTTAAAGCACACCTTTGTTACCTCTACTGGGAATGTTTTAACGTTAAAGCACACCTTCGTTACCTCTACTGGGAATGTTTTAACGTTAAAGCACACCTTCGTTACCTCTACTGGGAATGTTTTAACGTTAAAGCACACCTTCGTTACCACTACTGGGAATGTTTTAACGTTAAAGCACACCTTCGTTACCTCTACTGGGAATGTTTTAACGTTAAAGCACACCTTCGTTACCTCTACTGGGAATGTTTTAACGTTAAAGCACACCTTCGTTACCTCTACTGGGAATGTTTTAACGTTAAAGCACACCTTCGTTACCTCTACTGGGAATGTTTTAACGTTAAAGCACACCTTCGTTACCTCTACTGGGAATGTTTTAACGTTAAAGCACACCTTCGTTACCTCTACTGGGAATGTTTTAACGTTAAAGCACACCTTCGTTACCACTACTGGGAATGTTTTAACGTAGTGGTGTACTGGGAAGTGAGATATAACCTGACTGTAGATATTACCGGACAAACGGTCTAAATGCCTTATTTGGTGGACATAGCCTTATTTGGTGGACATATGGTCTAAACGCTTTATTAAGTGGACAAACGGTCTAAACGCATTATTTAGTGGACAAACGGCCTAAATGCTTTATTTAGTGGACAGATTTATTTAGTGGTCTAAATGCTTTGTTTAGTGGATGAACGGTCTAAACACTTTACTTAGTGGGTTAACGGTCTAAACACTTTATTTAGTGGACAAACAGTCTAAACGCTTTATTTAGTGGACAGATGGTCTATTAACACTTTACTTGGTGGGCAAACGGTCTCAATGCTTTATTTAGTGGACAAATGGTATAAACACTTTATTTAGCGGACAAACAGTCTAAACGCTTTTTTTGTGGACAGATGGTCTAAACGCTTTACTTAGTGGACAAACGGTCTTAACGGTTTACTTAGTGTACAAACAGTCTAAACGCTTTATTTAGTGGACAGATGGTCTAAATGCTTAACTTAGTGGACAAACAGTCTAAACACTTTATTTAGTAGACAAACAGTCTAAACACTTTATTTAGTGGACAAACAGTCTTAACGCTTTCCATAGTAAACAAACAGTCTAAACGCTTTATTTTCTGGACAAACAGTCTGATAAAGAATTTAGTACATTATCACTCAGAAGTTTGTTTAACAGGAATCTAGTTGAACAAGAGCACTGCCTAAGAGTGCTGAACGCTCGACTTTCTCGTACTTGATAGTAACCTTGCTCATCTGCGAGTCAAAATTCTAAGAGTAACAAGGGCAGATAACTCATAATTTTGGTCACAGAGTTACCAGCCTTGTCTGTATGAACTCCCCTTGTGATAGTGAATAAGTATGTTGAGTTTCAAGAGGATACCTTTGATAGTCTTTGAGTAATTGACATTTTTGTGTAAAGATGCAAAGTCAGAAAAGGGGGATTACTCTTATAAAAAGCTGCATAGAGTTGTTTCCTCATGTCAGTAGATGTAGATCATCTCATTCCACAAGTGTACTGACTTTCAAGTTGAAATCTTTGATAGTGTTTGAGAAAATTCAGTTTATGTGTAAAATATGCCACTATTTCTATGTACTAAGTCAAAACAAGGGCAGATAACTCCATAAATATTGGTCACAGAGTTATCAGCCTTATCAGTATGGACTCCACTTGTGATGGTGAATAACTAGTTTAAGTTTCAATTTGATACCTTTGATAGCCTTTGAGTGATTGACAGAGAAAATGACTCTGACAATTAACTTAACCAATGCACACGCTCACGCACACACAATCCCGTCACGACGATAGCTCGACATTTTTTCTTCGTAAAGTCGAGCTAAAAATTTATTCAAGATAAACAGAACAATACTTATTCATTTGTTGACATGAGTGGCTCTGGGGGAATCTATCATTTGCACATGCACAAACATTGTTTTCATCCAATAATGCCAGCACTCAGTTGTATATATGCAGAACATGTCTCATCATGTGCCTCGTAATATTTATCAGCATGTATTCTAGCAAGTCAAACATGCCTTGTGTTTACTTTTAATTTATCTTTAGTGTAAAAGATATGCATTGAATGCCATTTATGCAATTAAACATAACATTTAGGCCTTTGGATTACCATTAAGTTGCCTCTTTGACTGATCGTTTCATTGTGACTGACTTTAATTAGTTTGTCAGTCGTAAAGTAAATTGGACACCAACAACGCACGTGCGCATGTAAGCATATTAATTAAATAATTTAGCACCAAGTTTTATCTAATTAAACCATTTGCAGACGGGGCTTAATTTTGACAAGAATTTGCCTGTATTGATAAAAAAATAATTGTTTATACAAGCGCAGTACATATTATAATAAGTGTCAATTGATAAATCACTGATTATTGGATTATACAACATCTGGTGGTCTGTTGCTATGTTCGATGTTTAAATGACATACATGCATTGTTATTTGAGATTTCTGGAAGTCAGTATATTATATACTCTTGAGACAACACAGGGCTTTCATTTGACCATTTTTGGGGCCGAATATCGGCCCCATTCCCCTCCTAAATGAATATACATTTTTCCCCTATTTTCTGAAAATAATCCCCTCAAAAACAAGACTGCGTTCAATAAACGCTTATGCCCCCTGTGGAAGCCTTGTCCATAAATAAGTCTAAGTCCAAAATTAGGTCAAGGTGAAGGTCAAAATGGGGTCAGGTGATACAGGTGTGTGGAGAGTGTTCATATACAACTTCCATGCAAGTTTGGAAGCTTTGTAGCAAGCCATAATGATGCTAGAAGAAACGGTCAATTTGGGTTAACCAGGACGGACGGACGGACGGACGGACGGACGGACGAACGAACGGACGGACAGGTGAATCACTATATGCCTCCCGATCTATCGATACGGGGGCATAAAAAGATTGAAATTGGCTTTTTGTTCAGTTAATATGTATTACTTTTATAATAGTATTGATATTTATAAAAGACAAAATTCCCCTTTTCTTCAAAACGCCGCAAAATTCCCCTACCTGAGGGCCCCTGGCCCCAGTCCCCAAAGTGTAGTGAGATCCCTGCAATAAAGTGTTTGTCATATGAAATTCAAATTTTCGTATATTTGGGTAATGCACAGGGCAATTCTATCAAGGGTCAAGCTGATGCACGTTGTAGAATTTCAGAGCATCAAAATTTGTTCATTTGTAAAATTCAAGCATCAAACCCGTAGCCCCGAGTCATATGAAAGCCCTGTCTAGCGTCTACACAAACAAAGACGGACAAAGAATAATCACATAAGCTCATCTTATCACAAAAAAAGGAGAGCTAACAAAAGCACTGCCTACGAGTGCTGGACGCTCGACTTTCTCAAACTTTATAGTACCTTTGCTCATCTACAAGTGAAAAATTCTAAGAGTAACAAGGGCAGATAACTGATAAATATAGGTCACAGTGTTACCAGCCTTGTCAGTACGGACTCCCCTTGTGATGATGAATAACTGTATTGAGTTTCAAGTGGATACCTTTGATAGTCTTTCAGAAATGGAAATTTTTGTGTAAAAATTCAAAGTCAGAAAAGGGGAATAACTCTGGATAGATTTATTTCCTCTTGTCAGTAGATGTTGAAAGCTTTAATAGTGTTTAAGAAAATTCAGTTTATGTGTAAAATTTACCCCTATTTCTATGTACTCAGTTCATACAGAAGGTGACAGGGTTACCAGCCTTGTCAGTATGTACTCCCTTTAGATACCTTTGATAGACTTTGAGAAAATGACTCTGACAATAAACTTAACCAACGCACACAATCCCGTCACGACAATAGCTCTACTTTTTTCTTCGAAAAGTTGAGCTAAAAATAAACCCAATTATGGTACACATGGATCAATGTAGTGATTTGTCCAGACTTACAGGTTTGGGTTAAATGCCTTCCTGGTCATATGTGGATGGTCTTCTCTTTTGACATAAGTTATTCTGGCAATGACATCCAGTCCATTTAACCAACAATTAGGCCGTACATGTGTGAAACCCTTGGCATCATTGTGAATGCTGGAGAACGGTATAATTTTACTCTCTGAAACATATAATGCAAGAACTGCAAAGTCAATTAATATGTCAAACAATTGAATGCAATATATATGCAATTTTTAGATTGGATAGGCTATATTTAAACTTATAGAATGATGCAGGCAGTATATGAAAATAGCACTCGTCTGATCGCACTGGCAAGTAAAATGGTACAGTCAGAACTCAATACAACGACGCTGTTCGTTTCCAAGAAGAATGTCGTTGTAACGAATATGTCAGTATACTGAATTAATACAAAGAGCGTTTTAATACTTTTGTACCCAAATATGGTGTCAGTATAATGAATTTGTCAGTATATCGGGTGTCGTTATATCGAGTCCTGACTGTATCTGGAAAACAAAGTATTTCATTCCAGGCGCTCGATGGGCAAACACATTTTAGACCTGAACTTTTTAATTATACAGTTTATGAGATGAGGATGAAACATCTAAAAATTTAATAGGGGCATCTCCATTTCCCTTGGTGCCAGTATGTACCATTTATACAATGAAATACCAAACAGACATATAAATTAGCATGACCCTAATGGAGTTGAACCATGTGCACAAAATCATGTCTATTACATTGAAGAAGCGTATTATAAGTTATCTCAAGAGACCGACAGTGCTGACGTCACACAAAAACTAGTTAATTTGGAGGTGGTCTCTTGCTAAAAGTATGAGGTTGGTATTCTACGTGAAGTTTATAGGGGTCTACAAAAACTCTACATACTTATATAGACACTGATGGGAGGATGTAATATGATACTTATACTGACAACTGTCAGATTCTGATGGGAGGCTGTAATATGATACTTATACTGACAACTGTCAGGTTCTGATGGAAGGCTGTAATATGATTCTTATACTGACAACTGTCAGATTCTGATGGGAGGCTGTAATATGATACTTATACTGACAACTATCAGATTCTGATGGAAGGCTGTAATATGATACTTATACTGACAACTATCAGATTCTGATGGAAGGCTGTAATATGATACTTATACTGACAACTATCAGATTCTGATGGAAGGCTGTAATATGATACTTATACTGACAACTGTCAGATTCTGATGGAAGGCTGTAATATGATACTTATACTGACAACTATCAGATTCTGATGGAAGGCTGTAATATGATACTTATACTGACAACTGTCTGATTCTGATGGGAGGCTGTAATATGATACTTATACTGACAACTGTCAGATTCTGATGGGAGGCTGTAATATGATACTTATACTGACAACTATCAGATTCTGATGGAAGGCTGTAATATGATACTTATACTGACAACTGTCAGATTCTGATGGAAGGCTGTAATATGATACTTATACTGACAACTGTCAGATTCTGATAGAAGGCTGTAATATGATACTTATACTGACAACTGTCAGATTCTGATGGAAGGCTGTAATATGATACCTCTACTGACAACTGTCAGATTCTGATGGAAGGCTGTAATATGATACCTCTACTGACAACTGTCAGATTCTGATGGAAGGCTGTAATATGATACTTATACTGACAACTGTCAGATTCTGATGGAAGGCTGTAATATGATACTTATACTGACAACTGTCAGATTCTGATGGAAGGCTGTAATATGATACTTATACTGACAACTGTCAGATTCTGATGGGAGGCTGTAATATGATACTTATACTGACAACTGTCAAGATTCTGATGGGAGGCTGTAATATGATACTTATACTGACAACTGTCAAGATTCTGATGGGAGGCTGTAATATGATACTTATACTGACAACTGTCAGATTCTGATGGAAGGCTGTAATATGATACTTATACTGACAACTGTCTGATTCTGATGGGAGGCTGTAATATGATACTTATACTGACAACTGTCAGATTCTGATGGAAGGCTGTAATATGATACTTATACTGACAACTGTCAGATTCTGATGGGAGGCTGTAATATGATACTTATACTGACAATTGTCAGATACTGATGGGAGGCTGTAATATGATACTTATACTGACAACTGTCTGATTCTGATGGGAGGCTGTAATATGATACTTATACTGACAACTGTCAGATTCTGATGGAAGGCTGTAATATGATACCTCTACTGACAACTGTCAGATTCTGATGGAAGGCTGTAATATGATACTTATACTGACAACTGTCATATTCTGATGGGAGGCTGTAATAAGATACTTATACTGACAACTGTCAGATTCTGATGGAAGGCTGTAATATGATACTTATACTGACAACTGTCAGATTCTGATGGAAGGCTGTAATAAGATACTTATACTGACAACTGTCAGATTCTGATGGAAGGCTGTAATATGATACTTATACTGACAACTGTCAGATTCTGATGGGAGGCTGTAATATGATACTTATACTGACAACTGTCAAGATTCTGATGGGAGGCTGTAATATGATACTTATACTGACAACTGTCTGATTCTGATGGGAGGCTGTAATATGATACTTATACTGACAACTGTCAGATTCTGATGGAAGGCTGTAATATGATACTTATACTGACAACTGTCAGATTCTGATGGGAGGCTGTAATATGATACTTATACTGACAATTGTCAGATACTGATGGGAGGCTGTAATATGATACTTATACTGACAACTGTCTGATTCTGATGGGAGGCTGTAATATGATACTTATACTGACAATTGTCAGATACTGATGGAAGGCTGTAATATGATACTTATACTGACAACTGTCAGATTCTGATGGAAGGCTGTAATATGATACTTATACTGACAACTGTCAGATTCTGATGGAAGGCTGTAATATGATACTTATACTGACAACTGACAGATTCTGATGGAAGGCTGTAATATGATACTTATACTGACAACTGTCAGATTCTCATGGGAGGATGTAATATGATACTTATACTGACAACTGTCAGATTCTGATGGAAGGCTGTAATATGATACTTATACCGACAACTGTCAGATTCTGATGGGAGGCTGTAATATGATACTTATACTGACAACTGTCAGATTCTGATGGAAGGCTGTAATATGATACTTATACTGACAACTGTCATATTCTCATGGGAGGATGTAATATGATACTTATACTGACAACTGTCAGATTCTGATGGAAGGCTGTAATATGATACTTATACTGACAACTGTCAGATTCTGATGGGAGGCTGTAATATGATACTTATACTGACAACTGTCAGATTCTGATGGAAGGCTGTAATATGATACTTATACTGACAACTGTCAGATTCTGATGGAAGGCAGTAATATGATACTTATACTGACAACTGTCTGATTCTGATGGGAGGCTGTAATATGATACTTACACTGACAACTGTCAGATTCTGATGGAAGGCTGTAATATGATACTTATACTGACAACTGTCAGATTCTGATGGAAGGCTGTAATATGATACTTATACTGACAACTGTCTGATTCTGATAGGAGGATGTAATATGATACTTATACTGACAACTGTCAGATTCTGATGGAAGGCTGTAATATGATACTTATACTAACAACTGTCAGATTCTGATGGAAGGCAGTAATATGATACTTAGTGATTATTCTAGAACCACAAAAAGGGCAGGGTGTTGTGAAAAAAGGGCAGGGTGAAAAATTTGTGGGGGTCCGGGGTATGCTCACCCGGAAGTTTTTTTTAAAAAATGGATCCATCTGGTGCATTCTAGGTGTCCTGAGGAACTTAAATGATACTGAAAAAGGGACAGATTTTGAGGCAATATATATCAACCCAAACTTTTCACACAAATTATGCCACTGCTGGGTTTCAATAAGTTGCAGGTATTATTATGCCATTAAACATGCCATAATAGACAATTATATCAAATAGATGTTGATTCATGTGTATCAATAAACTGACAACTGTCAGATTCTGATTGAAGTTAATCTACCATTTCATTGTTTCAATAAGGACTTTCTTATGAATTTAATTGCTGAGACTTGAGGCAATCCTTAGGAATCAGCTGGGTTACTGCTAACTAATATATAATCTTTTATTTAACATGATTCAATCATGAATCAAATTCACACTCGTCGCACACATATCATAAAGTACATATATACTATATAAATGTACTTTATGATATGTGTGCGAGTGTGAATTTGTGGATTTGAACAAAAATGGTAAAATGGGAGAAGAGCCTTTATTTAGTTACAATACATTCATGCATCAATCATGTGCATCTGATCAATCACAAAATTAATCTGCAGTAAATAATTATGATTTTACAGTATTAATTCAGACATGATTCACGGTACCTGCATTATCCTGGGGCTTTCCACACTCGACACTGACCCCAGATGTGGTTGTGTGCCTGACATCAGTGTAGGGACCACCATCAAGTTCATCACCAGGAGTGTCAGGTTCCTCTAATTCATCAAAGTCAGAGTCGTCACTGAGGATAGAGAAGGAGCGCAAGAATTGAGCAGTTGTATTTCTATATTCTACTCTTTCCTCCATTAATGGATGATCTTCTCCATCAGCCATGAGTTGAGTTTAATCTCTCATATTTCTCCTGACCATGTATATTAATATATTCCTTGTACTTATTTGAATTATAATATTAACACAAGGCCGCACTTTCATACATGCACTATACCACTGGTTGAATTGGCGATGCTTTTAAACTTATTACAAGCCAATCATTATATTCTGTACAGTTTGAGGTGTAAATTGAATTGGAAGTGTAAAAATCCTAGTCAACAGATATGACATTCAATTTTTTGTCCGCTAAAATTATGTTGCGATTTTATCTTTGTTTTTCTAGAGCTCTGTCATACATGGCCAGTACATCATTCCAGGAGAGATCTAAATTACAAAATGTTTGCCACTCAATTTCACTAATGACACATGACAACAGTACTCATAACTTGATTATAATACAATTAATTATATTACAACAAATCCAAACACATGTTGCAAGTTTAATTATTTCGATCGATTGTGTAGATATCTGTTTCTTGGTGAACACTTCAGACTGTCATAGCGTAACTTTCACGATCGTGTTAATATCACGTCACATGGTAAACTTGCGAAAGTTACAAAACTTTATGTTCGAACAAAAAACTAACAGAATTACAAACGAAACATCATACACATATAACAATATCGATACAAGGATCCGAAATACACGCGCAAACATTAATGACACACTTCCGCTCAACTAGCCATTCGCTCAACAACTACGGTTATCAAAACATAACAAATTGGAATGATTACTGAACACATTAGAAGCCTAAAATAGATATGCCCTCTCGACTCGGATAGATTGTGATTTCAACTGAATAAAAAACACGACCTAACCACAGGTTATTGTATCATTAATTAAGAGTTAACAAAAAATATCTGTTTTTATAAAATTTATATTATCATAGATATAAATTTCATAAAAAAATATTTTTTGTTTACTCTTTATTAATGACACAGTTATAATCGCTCCCCGCTGCCGCACGACGATGGAGACGAGTTACCGTCTTCATGGCCACACGCTAGATATATTCGATGCCAGCAAATACCTTGGAGTCACTATTACTGACAAACTCACCTGGGACAAGCACATAGGGACCATTACAAGCAAAGCCAGTCGGACACTAGGATTTCTCCGCAGAAACATGAGAGAATGTACACCACCTGTCAAGGAAGCCTGCTACAAAGCCCTAGTTCGACCTGTACTGGAAAATGCAGCCACTGTATGGGACCCCTACCAACAGACTCACATCAAATCCATGGAGCAGATTCAGCGAAGGGCAGCCCGCTTTGTCTTCAATGACTATACTTCAAAGACCCCAGGATGCGCACTGCCATGATAGACAACCTAAAGTGGGAGCCTCTAGAAGTGCGTCGAAGACATAGCCGGTTGTGTATGATGTACAAGATCAACAACCAACTTGTCGACATCAAAGCTGATGACCACATCCGAAGAGGTGATGCCCGTACCAGAGGGCAACATAGACTGTACCAGGAGCGCATTACAGACAAAGTGCTTGCCAACTCCTACTTTCCAAGGACAGTGAGAGACTGGAACCTTCTTCCAGACAGCACAGTTGCTGATCCAACCTTGGATGCCTTCAGGTCACTCCTGTAGGCAGCCATACTTCATCACCAGACATGACACTGTGTACATAGTTTTAATAGACATTTACGAACTTTTTAACATTTGTGAGACACTGTGCGCCACCACCACGCTCAGTTTCATTGAGTTACGTACGTTCTATGAAGAACCCAACTCAGTAAAAGGAAGAAGAAGTCCGCCCAGGATAATGTGACATTTACAAACATGGATCAGTTTGGTCAACTGTGGCATAATTGGTTTAACAAATGACTTAAATAAACAGATAAGGTCAGTATTGTACTCAACACATCACTGATAATTGGTACACATAATTGTAATCCACCTTTGTGGACTATACCTTTGCCCGCCTTTCACATTATCCTGGGCGCACTATACATGTCACGGTTCCTAACTACATGACATTAATAAATCTCGTTTTCCACAAATTATGCCAGTAATCAATACAACGGTCAAAACATGTATTTTTTTTAGATATTTGATCAATATAATGATAGTTTTAGCTATTCTTGCGTTACTTACGTATGTGTAGCTTTTTAAGCTAGCAAGCAACATTTGTACATAAATATATAATTACACAAGATACTGCAGTGATATTTCAGTTTCCTAATAAGAATATCTTAGATGATCCTATTGAAGGCTAGTTGTTTTTAGAACATATTTGATTTCACCATTTGAACAAGAAAGTTGCCATTCTAAATAACCAACGAATGTAAATGTGGGACTTCGTATATTTTAATCAATTAATAGCTTAGTCACGTTTTTACTTAAACGTCCGTTTTAATATAGAGAGAGTACTTAAGAGCAAATGTAATATATAATAATTACTCTAACATGACTGAAGACTTTGCCTATACTAGACAAAAACAAATCATACCGTTGAATAGCATTCGATATATACCGATATAAATGACGTCACACCATGCAGATATTCCTTTTTATGACGAACTATGCAGGTAAACAAGTAAAGTAAACAATATACTTTCGCAAAGTAACATGGACTTAAGATTTGATTGCGCATTTAAATCGTGTTAGAATCGAAATGAAATATTCAAAAGCCGTATACCTTTTGTTATACAACAGCGAGTTTGTCGTTCTGACGCTATATATTAACCACTCAGTAGGCCGTCGTGGTTAATTCATACGCGTCAGAACTCCAAACCATTGTATAACAGCCGGTATATAATCGTTTTTCATTATTTATTTCTTAAATAAGAAAGTGCTCATTTAAAACTGTGGTCAGTCAATTTTCTGTATAACCGTTTTAGGCTTGTGAAGTATTTTGCTTTTGGTGTAGAAGACAATCAAGAATTATCGTTCTTGTCTCTGATTATCTTATATTTGGCGAACATTATGTGTGTAGATGCGTTCATTTAACATATGAGCGCAGTAATCTTGACTTCTTCACTCAATTTAGGACAAAAATCCGTCTACAGCTTCGATTTGACTGGAATCGATTCAAAGGGAAGTAACTGTAACGATGCAAACGAACAATGACTTGTATCAGTTACACCCCCTGTTAACTAAAGTGCATTCAGTTTAGCAGAATTTATTAAGAGAAAAGCCCCTCCTATGCAGTGATCTCTTGCTGCTAAGCTCTAGCAACTTAATGATATGATGATTTACCATACTTGTTTATTATGCTCGTTTTCAAACTGTTGCCATGTTTAGTTCAAGAACATTTTGTACTAGTCTATGTACATATATTCTGTAAATATGTTCATATTATTGTTATTGGCCGGTGGTCAATATCAAATAAAATCATTGTCATTGTCATAATGTAGCGATTTGTAACGTTTGACAATGTGAAGAGTTTTGAAAATAAAAACAAAAGATCTAAAAACAACAACAAAGATCTAAAAACACAGATTGGACACTCATAATCACGCATCAGGTTCTATTTTTTTGCATAAAACTTTTGTTTTTCATCACTATTTAATGACCAACGTATCATTTTGAAGTGCTTAATTTCTTCTGCTGTATGATACACCTTGTTTTTGTCTAGGACCTACCTCTTATAGATTCAGAAAATATTACATTGTATTTAAACTTAAAACAAATCATTTCTTTTTTAAAATTGGAAAGAGGTAGCTATATCAACAACGGACAGTTTCAATATGCGACGGCTGAAATTTTTTGAAAATTTCAGTTTTCATTTTCAACCGCGGCGGCCGATAAGAAAAAACAATGTATTGAAACTTGGTTTATAATTTATCAACACACTTGCTGTTGCGTGCCAGCTGCCAACCTTGCACGGTTGGTCTGCTGTATGGTATCGATTCTGTAGATCGAATACTCTGGGGGGGGGGGGGGGGGCGTTTCCAGTTCACACAACTTCGCTGGGGGGGCGTTTCCAGTTCACACAACTTCGCTGGGGGGGGCGTTTCCAGTTCACACAACTTCGCTGGGGGGCGTTTCCAGTTCACACAACTTTGCTGGGGGGGGGCGTTTCCAGTTCACACAACTTTGCTGGGGGGCGTTTCCAGTTCACACAACTTTGCTGGGGGCGTTTTCAGTTCACACAACTTTGCTGGGGGCGTTTCCAGTTCACACAACTTCGCTGGGGGGGGCGTTTCCAGTTCACACAACTTTGCTGGGGGCGTTTCCAGTTCACACAACTTCGCTTTAATGTACTAGGAATAAGCTGAATCTTTAATACTAAGATATATGTCTATGAAACGGGTCCTGATGTTTACAAGCATCCTGTGGGAAGGTTGTGACACGAGGGCGTCAAGTTCGATGCTCCAGGGGGTCACGGGTCGTCCCAGTAAAAGCAGTTTGTTCAGAGAAGGAGTTGTCCATAATGGTAGCACACAATTGCATTAAATCAACTTCCGACGAAGAAACTCTGATAAATTGTGAGTTGAGGCGTGACATATGACATAGACAGTCAGTACATGGAACCGAATAAGAAGTTCGTTTTATTCGTCCCAGTAAGTACGTAGCCTACAGTGGACCTACAACACTCCTCCCAGCAGAGTCTTAGATTGTTCCACTTATTTGGTGTATACAAGACTTGGAACACGATGATGCTAAAATCCGGGTACATACCGGTATGTACCAGTACATTCCTGATATGTTATACTTTCCGGAAATATTAACAACTCAACAACTTAATTTCTTGAATGGTCGACCACTATCGCGTTTAGTACCCATACATGTATACACGTATTTATTCAGATGTAAACAGTGGACTGTTTTGTGGTGTTAATTTTGAAAATTAGGTGAACAAAGTTATGTAATTTGGTGATATCATGAGTAGTTATGTTATTTTATGACGAATGAACGCTGCCATATTGATGAATTCCAGTGTTACACCTGCTTTATTCTTGCCATGAACGAGATCAAAAGAAAGAAGACACCCGAGTGAACGCAGACACTACAAGTGTCTTCTTTGGTTGCCTGGCAACAAGAATCAAAGTGGTGTCACCAAAATTGAAATTGGCAATACCATCAGTGAGGTATCATATTTTACGATCATTTATGAAAAATATACGAATGCCTATTTTCCTTAGCATTATTAAGCCACTCTCAGTTATTTTTCACCGTGACCTTCGTATATTCTCGGTTAAGGCACTACGCACGCAACTGTACATAACTTATGATAAACTAAACCAATATACATCTGATTTTCGGATGTTCTTTCCGAAACAACATACGTACATTCCTACTCAAAGACAATACTAGCCAATAGCAGTATAGATAAAAAAATGAAAATAGAAAGTAAATTAGTAAGTAAAAAATGTAAACAATGTGATAGACACATCATTCATTAAGTATAAGTTAAAACATTTTGAAGTGACAACAATAGGCAAAAATACAATAATAACAAACAATGGTTGCTTAGATGCAGAGCTAACTTTTAACAGTTTTTTTGCTGTTAGCTGATTTGAAGGGTTGAAGACATTTTGACTTTTAATATTTGTGGTATGCTATTCCATGGCATACTTATCATATAGCTAGATTCTATTTTAACTAAATAAGACTTTAAAATAAGTTGCCATGTCTTTAATTGGTAAAGTTGTTTATTTTGTACTCCTTTACAGATCAGCCGAAGGATCTCAATTTGAGCTCAATCTCATCTCAAATATTGTCATTTATCGTTTGTTAATTTCCATTTGAGGATGGGTTCAAAATTGGCACCACAAAACAGAAACTCTATTCTAGCTGAAAGTTTATGAAAGTAAAATACCAAGAGCTTGAACTTTAGATTGACATTGTATCTCTAATTCAGACTCTTATTTGAGAAAAATCTCAATTTCAGCTGAGACTCAAAGGCTTGAGACGCGTAGGGAGATTGGGAGCTGGAACGTGAAGTCAACTCGTATGTTTGACATCATTGATGTTATGTTTTATCTTTGTGCATTTAACCTCTACCCTTTAGCAAATGCTTTTGGTAAGCTTTGGTATAATTAAATCACAAACAGTTACAAATATAGACATGTACGTATGACTACCTGATGTATGTCTGTCCTTCACGATCCATACATGTTTGTCACTCATCGCCGCCTATATCACCCCGACTGTTGTGATGGCGAGTTACTGAAATATACATAACATATTACAATTACATATGCATTTTTGTCACTCATCGCCGCCTATATCACCCCGACTGTTGTGATGGCGAGTTACTGAAATATACATAACATTTTACAATTACATATGCATTTTTGTCACTCATCGCCGCCTATATCACCCCGACTGTTGTGATGGCGAGTTACTGAAATATACATAACATATTACAATTACATATGCATTTTTGTCACTCATCGCCGCCTATATCACCCCGACTGTTGTGATGGCGAGTTACTGAAATACACATAACATATTACAATTACATGCATAGCGCAAAAACCTAAACTTGAAGGCTAGTACTAGTATTCATCCTTGCCACTGGGCTTTCCTGTACAGGGGTATGTTAAGTAATTGTGGAGGGGACAGTGCATGCTACAGAAGATGCCCCAGTTCCGGTTCATTTACTTGCTTGGTTAAAAGAATTATAAATTTCCGGACGAGACTTTAAACCCTAAAACCGAAGTCTCGTGTTGTTAATTAAGACATTGTTGTCGCATCATCACACGTACTGGTCACATGCTGCTGTAAATAAAGCTTTAACATTATCGTATCATTCAGTAATGTGACAGTTCCTTTAGCTAGAGCAAAACTGAGGAATCGCAACGAAGTTACCTAAGTATTTGTATCTTTACTGAATATTGGATGATACACGTGCGTGTGGCTTTCATTGACCGTGAAAGGGTTCTCGTTGAAAGGTTTTCTTTAAATAACACGAGTGATTTAATGTTCGCATCCAAAAACAGGTACATATTCATTACATCAAGACATATAGTAACCACTGCACTATTTTCTTTCCCGGAAGGCTAGTAAGCTATTTGCAGTAGCTGTGTTTTCACGGTAATGCATGTACTCCTTGGTTCCTTCCATGTTTATAGAGCTGAACTCGCTTGTTGTGTTACTCCTACTTCAATACCCAAGTCATATACATGTATAGAATCCACGATGTGCTTTATCTAAACTACGATTGTAAATGTCATGGAATGACATTTTTGCTTTCCTAAAATGTCATGAACGTGCATCGTGGTTAGTAAAAAACAGAAGAATGCATTGAGGGTAAAAACCACGGTATACACTATAACGGGTTATGAACAATCTAACCAATTCAACTTTAAGTGTTAAAAAACATGAAACATTATGTCTATCAATATGGTCAATATTGACATTACTCATTAACCATTAGAAAAACCAATCACTGAAAAAACACTCGCGAGTGAGAAGAAGGCAGTTTCACTTCCTTGATTTATATCAATACATTTTATGCGAACCATGATTACAATTGGTCTCTATCGAAGATCAACATACACAATTCAGTTGAGTTAAAAACGATTATATTATGTCAGACAGGGAAGGCAGCACTCAACTTAACCAGCCGAGCACAGAAAACACTAAAAACACACAAAGCACTGAAAACACGACAACCCGTCCCGAAAGTCTGCCGCCTAAGCCAGTCAAACCAAAACGGAACGAGAGCCATGTGACGAGAAAACAACAACCGGACACCACACACCACAAGGACTATCTACAACACATATATAGCGTACATGCAATTTTGAAAGATACGAAGCAGCCTCGTGCTGGACAACGAAATTGCAGAATGGCACATACAAAATGAACAAAGTTCAACAAAAAGGCACAAAGGCGAAATATTTTTGTATTTTTACTGTAAAGTGGACAATACATACATAGAGGAGGGTTGACCAAAGGGCTTTGTCTGAGGTGGATATCCAAGGTCGGATGCAAATAACCTAAATGAACTGACAGCGGCTGGTATGATGTTACAAATCAAATGTGTATCTAACGCATCCTGATACATGTACCAAGATTGTCTTATTTCGAAGAAGTAAAATATAGACACTATTTGTAATTGGGGTGTCGAAGGATCGAAGCATATGTAACATGTTGCTCTTATGCACATGCAATTTCTCCTCAAACAATTCATCCGAGCAAGAAACGAGTGCCAGCAAATCTCAAACAAAATCATAATTTTCAATCAGTTTTATTATTACTAGTCGCTATGCTGTTCATTCGTCGCGTAGAAATACAACGTTACACACCATTAAAAGACAACTGGTTAATTTTCCTTTAAAAATGTCCAATAATAAAGTCGTCAAGTTCGTACCAAGGGAATAGGAAACGTACATAATACAAGCATGTGCAGTACAACCACCCTTTCACTAATAAATCCGCGTCAAAATGTCGATGTTTTGCGTGTAAAGGAGTATTACTTCTGATGTCATTTCCGTACATTTTCCCTATGAAACGAGAATTTGGAAAATCAAATTCCAGTCTGATGAACGGTAACTGGGATTTAGCTGACGAAGTTGGGCCGGAATGTAGGCCGAGGTGTAGTAAGTTTGGTCGGAGGTCTGCGACCTCGAACTAAAAACGTAGAAAAACATGCCCGTGAGATTTCAAATTGAAGCAGGTCAAACATGGAAGAAAATATACCAATCATTTCTTAACGCTCGTATTAAATATTTAATAATAAAAAGTATTTTACTCTAGATGAAAAATACATATAAGCGTATTTGATAAATGACGCAATGAATGTGATTTCCGGTTTTCCGGTTTTTCAATTTCGAAAGAAAATGTCGCACACGTGATCTTTAATTAAAGAGTTTGTATTTTTTGACGAAAGCGATTAAATAGATGAAATAACGTTAATGTTTTTCTTTTAATCTTTACATGCATTATAGTGTTTACTGTGCTAAAGCATTTGAAATATTGCCAATATTTGGCGACATTGACGTTAATGTTTACTTCAAACGTTTCTTACATTTGAAAATACACGTATAAACAACAGTCCAAGTATTAATTGTTATACATGTAAGCGTCATATACCAAAGCCAACAACCATCTTATAAACACAGATCTACTTCAGTACGTCTGAAGAACATATACTTAAAGTCCATCTGAAGAACATATACTTAAAGTCCATCTGAAGAACATACTTAAAGTCCATCTGAAGAACATACTTAAAGTCAAACTGAAGAACACACTTAAAGTTCAACTGAAGAACACACTTAAAGTTCAACTGAAGAACACACTTAAAGTCCAACTGAAGAACACACTTAAAGTTCAACTGAAGAACACACTTAAAGTCCAACTAAAGAACACACTTAAAGTTCAACTGAAGAACACACTTAAAGTCCAACTGAAGAACACACTTAAAGTCCAACTGAAGAACACACTTAAAGTTCAACTGAAGAACACACTTAAAGTCCAACTGAAGAACACACTTAAAGTCCAACTGAAGAACACACTTAAAGTTCAACTGAAAAACATACTTTAAGTCCAACTGAAGAAAGTTCAACTGAAGAACACACTTAAAGTCCATCTGAAGAACATACTTAAAGTCAAACTGAAGAACACACTTAAAGTTCAACTGAAGAACACACTTAAAGTTCAACTGAAGAACACACTTAAAGTCCAACTGAAGAACACACTTAAAGTCCAACTGAAGAACACACTTAAAGTTCAACTGAAGAACACACTTAAAGTCCAACTGAAGAACACACTTAAAGTCCAACTGAAGAACACACTTAAAGTTCAACTGAAGAACACACTTAAAGTCCAACTGAAGAACACACTTAAAGTCCAACTGAAGAACACACTTAAAGTCCAACTGAAGAACACACTTAAAGTCCAACTGAAGAACACACTTAAAGTTCAACTGAAGAACACACTTAAAGTCCAACTGAAGAACACACTTAAAGTCCAACTGAAGAACACACTTAAAGTTCAACTGAAAAACATACTTTAAGTCCAACTGAAGAAAGTTCAACTGAAGAACACACTTAAAGTCCATCTGAAGAACATACTTAAAGTCAAACTGAAGAACACACTTAAAGTTCAACTGAAGAACACACTTAAAGTTCAACTGAAGAACACACTTAAAGTCCAACTGAAGAACACACTTAAAGTCCAACTGAAGAACACACTTAAAGTTCAACTGAAGAACACACTTAAAGTCCAACTGAAGAACACACTTAAAGTCCAACTGAAGAACACACTTAAAGTTCAACTGAAGAACACACTTAAAGTCCAACTGAAGAACACACTTAAAGTCCAACTGAAGAACACACTTAAAGTTCAACTGAAGAACACACTTAAAGTCCAACTGAAGAACACACTTAAAGTCCAACTGAAGAACACACTTAAAGTTCAACTGAAAAACATACTTTAAGTCCAACTGAAGAAAGTTCAACTGAAGAACACACTTAAAGTCCAACTGAAGAACACACTTAAAGTCCAACTGAAGAACACACTTAAAGTTCAACTGAAGAACACACTTAAAGTTCAACTGAAAAACATACTTTAAGTCCAACTGAAGAACACACTTAAAGTTCAACTGAAGAACACACTTAAAGTTCAACTGAAGAACATACTTAAAGTTCAACTGAAGAACACACTTAAAGTTCAACTGAAAAACATACTTAAAGTCAAACTGAAGAACACACTTAAAGTTCAACTGAAGAACACACTTAAAGTTCAACTGAAGAACACACTTAAAGTCCAACTGAAGAACACACTTAAAGTTCAACTGAAGAACACACTTAAAGTCCAACTGAAGAACACACTTAAAGTCCAACTGAAGAACACACTTAAAGTTCAACTGAAGAACACACTTAAAGTTCAACTGAAAAACATACTTAAAGTCAAACTGAAGAACACACTTAAAGTTCAACTGAAGAACACACTTAAAGTTCAACTGAAGAACACACTTAAAGTTCAACTGAAGAACATACTTAAAGTCCAACTGAAGAACACACTTAAAGTTCATCTGAAGAACATATTTAAAGTAAGAATTTCAATAGAAAATTAAAATCTATGATTACTACAATCTGGCTAAATACTGGGTTAACATTAATTAGAAATAAGTTTATATTCAAGGGAAGCTACTCTAGTATACATTAAGGAAAAACTCCAAAAACTCCATGACGTCCAAATTCGCCATCTCAGATTCTTTGAGTGTCACCAAATATCTATGTTAAAAAACCAAGGCTAGAATGTTGTAAAAAATCTCTCGACTACTCTGGGCCAATGATTTGGAAGTCTTTACCATTGGATGTTCGAAATGCACATACTTTTAATGCCTTCAAATATAAAGATGTGTCTTATTGGAATACACTGCTGAATTGATGTGTATTGCTTTACAAAAGAACATCTGTAATTGTGAACCTTGTTCTTGATAGCTTTTGAACATTGTATATACTATTTTGCTATCATGGTGTTAAAATTAATGTATTGTGTTGCTATGTACATACATCTGTAAATGTTGTTTATTTTCAAGAGGCCCACATGGAAGATTGGGCAATTGCCTAACTGTGTTGCCTCTATAAATAAAGTCATTATTATTATAAGCGGAACTTCAGTACATTTCCCTTCATTTCGTACTGAATACAAAAACCGTAATTTTCTTGTGCAAGCGTGCGTGTGCGTGTGCGTGTGCGTGTGCGCGCATGCGTATGCCAGTGTATTTTCTCAGCGAAATCATTGCGCACTTATATACACATAGGTTGAAAGGAAACTTGTATCAGGCACTGTCAATAAATATTGACTATTATAAATATTGTGAATCCATATTTTGTCAATAAGCGACCATGAATGTACTAACGATTGAATGTAAACAAGCAATGTATAGGTCTTTATTTATGTTTCAAGGTAGTTGTTGAGTATGAACAAGATAATCTAATATTTGAGAACAAAGCGATCATTTCGGAAATCGATATGCGCTCACAGCGAAAACAACTAATTACATGTACACGTATATGTATGTCGTAACTACTTTTTTCAATTTAACCTCCATTTGTTAAATTATATTATGAAACATAATTCTTCTATGGTTGTGTTGTCCTCATGAGGTGTAGTCCAAGCCACTGACTCAAAACCGTAACCATTTAATCAACATTCATTATAGTAATTGTACATCAACAAATGTCAAAACAGTCCTAAAGATAAGTACATTCTGTCATACATGTAAATAAGATACGATAAACGCGCTGTGGTTTAGCATAAATATTTAGTTGAAATGGGGGGTGTGTGTGACTTTATTACAGTCATGGTTATAAACACTTGGAACAACCTGCTGTGACTACAATTACTTTGAACATCATATTAGCAAACCATACACGTATCCTTTATAACATACAATATAATGTAATATATTGACAAGATATACACAATTTTTGTCCGACATTTTACTTACATATTTTTGCGATATGTTTAACATAGTTTTGCTAATTCTTTATAAATCTGTATAGAATAACTTGTATGGAATGGACTTCAATACCTATGTTTACAGTTGTGAAGTAAGCTAATAACTGATAGCATAACAACATCGATGGTACCTAGTATGATAGATTCTCTCGTTCATCTAACCTACTATCATTGGACCAGTTGTTCCAAATGTTTTACTTTAATAGTTTATGTGGTTTTACCTTACTCAAAGTGGAATTTATTTCATTCATTGATTTCGAGGACGACCCTTGACCTCGCAATCAGTTCTAAATTAATGGATCACTCCCAATATGATTGTGTTTTTCTTCCAATAATTAAGTCGAATTTATGATCTCACAAAGTTGTCAGAGTGTACCATTTTTGTACCGAATATGGCTCACGCCAAATATGGCGCACGTCGAATATGGTTCACGTATATAGTGAGCCATGCTCGGTGATGAGGCACACTCTCAATTAAGATGATTCACGGTGAGCCAAATTCGTAGCACAGTGTGACTCCATTACTCAATTTACTCGCAATACCAAGTGTAGGGTACATCACAGTGTTAACGCGTTTGTTTCTTATATGACTCGTCTCCCTGTTTTTATGCACCCCAAAGGGTGGCATATTAAAATTGAACCGTCCGTCATTCTGTCCGTCTGTTTGTCCGGGAATTCAGGTTAAAGTCTTTAATAAAGTTCAATAGTTTGTTTAATATCAATGGTATTGCACTAAAACTTAGTAGACTTATCTATTATCATTTATAAGTCAATCAAACAAGGGGCATAATTCTAAGATTATTGTGTATGGAGTTATGGCCCTTTTTAACTTAGACATTTTGGTTGAAGTTTTCTTAAAAAGTGGAATATTTTGTTTGCTATCAATATATGCTATTGCATTGAAACTTGACACACTTATTTATTGTCATTAGTCAACTCCTCTAAATTTATTATAAGTCAATCATACTAAACAAGGGGCATGCCTGTAGGAAGATTTTATAAGGAGTTATGGCCCTTTTTAACTTAAAGACATTTTGGTTAGTTTTTATTAAAGTTAATACAAAAGTGTATTTTGTTTACTCTCAACGCTAAATTGCTATGTAACTGGGTAGTCATATTTAACATTATTAGTCAACTGTACTAGGCAAGTCACATAACTATAGGACTATTTTGTAAGGAGTTATGGCCCTTTTTGATCTTAGACATTTTGGTAACTTAAAGTATACGATCAACATCGCACTTCGGGGGCATATGTCCCTTACAGTGTCAGCTCTTGTATGTTGTATTTTTTGAAATTTTGAAGCTAATGTACTGATTTCTTTTTATTGATATATGTCTGTCCACTGGCCATAGACTTTATATGTTACGATCTGGGGATGACCAATTACATTGAGGTAAAGAACAAACACATTTGATCAAACCTATTAGACAGATTATGACCTACTAGTATTGCAAATTTATATTAAGCGTGGCCATTGAAACTATCGTCATGGATAGACTGATTAGACTCCCTAATATGTTTCATAGAAATCGGTATAGCTTTTAAAAAACAGCCATTTTCGTTTTCCAAGGGCGATGAATTTCGTCTTGGATATGATACCCGTCAGTGGTATTGCTAAACTAAACGTGTTCGATTTGTAAACCATGTTCCAATATAACAAAGTGTTTCTCGAGGGGATGAGTTGATTTAAGAGTTGAAAGGGCACAGTTCACATGATGGTCAAAAGAAACCCCGCAAAACCAAATAAACCCGATGTCGTGAGGTTTATTGGTGAAATAATGAACTCCGTAACTAAGTTTAGAAATCACCACCGAGTACATTAAGAAAAGTCAACACTTCATTTACTTTAAAATAAGCCAGCTAATCCTGTCATAGTGTACCTGGCCTGTGTAGTGATTAAATACGGAATGTTGTCAATGAAATTTACATGACATAAAAGTAGAGCATGATTTCACAGACATGTATAAAATAGCAACGATACAAACGTAAACACTATTTACTATTGATTGATTTCTTTATAAGCATGGTATGCTGTGTCGTATGACGGTAAATACTGGAATGATTGCATGAATCTATGTCACTATTTCGTAAAACACTTTAGAACGTTGGCGTTTGATTTTGTGTAGCCATTTGTCGTGTTGAGTTATACTACCCAGGATATTTGGAGGACAATAAATAATCTAACGGTCAACAAAGTCCAACATATCATAGACGTTTGGTTCTGTGACATTCCTCATTTTGCATTTTTACACAGTTTGTTTTTATACATAAAGTGTAAACATAGAATACAAGATACAAGATACAAGAAGATTTATTTTACGTCGGATATATATAAACATATAACATTAGCTAATAGCTATTTTCCGACAAACAGAGGTAAATAATATAACATATAGAAAAACAGCTACAAAATTAGAATTACATGTATAAGATTATCACATATAACAATTCCATTTTTAATAAATAATAATAATAAATAAGATTTTCAAGCATGCAGGATTAAGGAATAGCATAAGAACATATTTCATGCATATATAAGAATTTAGTATAGCACATAAAACAATAAATAGTAGATCACAGGCAATCATGATATATATAGTAAATCTCATGCACAATAAAGAATAACATAGTTATTACATAGCAAAGAGTAAGCATAAAAGGAGCAGCAAGCCAAATTAGACTTCAAACTATAGACAGCTCTATGATCTGATAATATACATGTACATATAAATGAATGGGCGGTACTAATCTAACACTAATCTGTCAGACGTTTAAAGCCTGAAGACTGGGCTTTGTCAATTATAATCAAGACTCGTAACTTTATACATCCCTTATTACTTATTTCAAAATGTGTTTGACATTTATCGCGTTGTTTTTCAAGTAACATAGCCATTTGGAGTAAACATTAAGAATCTGTTTCAATTAAAGTACTGTCAGAGATGTTCAAATTTAGCACTTAACGTAAAGAGACGCGATAGAAGTAAAACGTATATAAAAAAGTTTACAGTCGGTTTATTTGTACTATAAGATAAAGTTATATGTTAAGTACTTACCCGAGTTAAAAATTATATCATGTAAATTCCAATATGCAGAAATGAAATAAATCCGTGAAAAATCAATAAAAGCATGAACACGTTTGTGATATTAAGTTTCGTCGTATTATATACGAACACAAACCATATACTGTGGGTAAACGTTAAATGTACTTAACTATAGAAAAAACCTTGAGTGTTTAAAGTAATACGCGATATATATACAAGGGCTGACCAGCAAGTAATAAAATCGTGCAGTAATTACTTCGTGGGAAGTATACCACACACACTATAGTCCGTTTGCAGCGAAAAAATTCGTCTAAATTTTGAATTGTTAAAAATCTATTCATCAGATGTTGATAAAAAATTTACGTAGAACCATAATTACATTCTACCTACTCCCATTTCAAATTTCATAATTTTTAATTACTTATTTAAACAAGTTTATTCTTTATTGTATATTGATAATACTTGCATTTGGACACTTTAACGCAGGGAGGTAATCTGGTATTCCATTTATGTTTTACTGTCATTTTTTTTAACTGTTATAATCCGTGATCAGCCAGATTAACTTTGCAGTGATGAAAGCGAAATTTATGAGGCCCATATAAGTCGATTTATTTAGGTATGTCGCTTGTGTGTTTACAGATTATGTATAATACATGTAATATAACGAAAAATCAGTAAAAACCAAACCCTTATTCACTAAGCTACATAAGACCTGCCGTCCACTAGACCCCGATGATATGCGGAAGGGTAGCCGATTACAGTTTGCTTGTTTCGGGAACCTTTCGGGATCATTTATCAATAAAAATGGGTGGATCTTAGCCATCGGCATCGTTCGGGATGTATTCGGGGATCGTTATACGAAATGTTGCAGTATGAACGCCGAAACCTATCCGAAGTTGCCGAACGCAACGCGAATGAATGCCGACAGTTCAGGATTTGGTCCCGAATGTTTCCCAAACGTGCGGAAAGGTTGCGGATACATTGCAGAATATGCGGAAGTGTTTACGAATCGATGCCGATAGAATGCTGAAAGGTTGCCGATATATATAAATCGGATGCCGAACTACTATCGTGTTATCAGTTGAAAGTTGAATACGATTGGTAGAAGACGACATTAATCTCGCTAGTTTCAGCTATAAAAAATAAAAGACATACTTTCAGCTACACAAATGTTGAATGACTTAGTTTCAGGTATAAAAACACTGACTTATTAAACTTACTACAGTAGATATACCGGGAGTCTCTGTCCGGTGTTTTCCTTTAATAACTGAAGACCATGGGACACTAGTTGTGTCATAGTTTTCTATAGGGGCTGACACAACCATATTGGGTAGCCTGTTCTTGGTTTGTAGGACCATGATGAAAACGATATATTCAAGATAAAAACTATCGGCAAACTAACCTCATCGCTTCCGCAGTCGCTCTTGTATAGTTCGGGAAATACTGCTTCGACTCGGCATCCCTTCCGTTCACAATCGGCGCCTTCGGCAACTATTCGGCGTGTGTCTTAACATGATCGGCATATCTTCCGTGTTTATAACTCATCCCTTCGTCATATTCGGCTAGCTTTCGGCATTGCTTCAGCTTCCTTCGGGAACCGTTCGGGATGGTTAAAATGATTACGAAGCCTCGCAGAAGGCTTCCCGAACGTGCCGAGTTGATGACGATGGATTCCCGAACACCCCGAACTGTTGCCGATGGGTTTCCGATTACACCGAAGAACTCCCGAAGCCTTCCCGAACAAGACCTTCGGCGTCCAAATTTTAAAACTTTTAAAATTTGGATGTCGAAGATTTTTCGGTCCCGAAGTGTCCAGAAAGCTTCCCGAAGCGTACAGGAACGACACGGAAGGGTTCCAGAACGTCCCGAAGACATGCCGAACCATCCCGATTAGGCAAATTTAGCCTTCGGGAACCCTTCGGGGTCCTAGTGGACGGCAGGTCTAAGCTATGTATAGACTCATACATGGACATACACGTACATAATAATGTTAAATTAAGAATTAATAAAAGCATTGTCATGTTTATGCGCGCAATGACATGTAGTCATATGACTGAACCAGTCCTAAATAATTGAGTAATATACGTCTACCCAAACTATTAGTATTGGTCTGAAATCGACATTCACACGTTTGAAGAATGCCTAATATTAAGCACTCAAAATCGTTTAAAGACGATGTGAAATCCGTGTTTTTATAGTTCGAGAATGAGGCTGCTAGACGCAAGCCAGTTTTACGTTTAGACCCGAAAATATGATACACACAGACAGTACAGATGCACAGACGGGCCTCGTATATGCTATATTAAATATGTTACAACTACGTAAATCTACCGTTAGACGTGTCACGTGACCATAAAATTGGCTGTTGTGTGTATCGAGTCTTCTAACATGTAGTTTCATTGTAAACTACAAATATTTTACATAGAACTTATGAACAAAACTTTTTTCACACATGCCCAATGTTGTTTAGATTTAATTGTATATTAGGTAGATACATTTCATTCACTCGTGCAAAATCTCATACTTGTAGGTTCATTAAATACTGTGAAATCTTCAATTTAGACGGGCTATGCGTGTAGCCAAGATAGGTGGAGTTCTTTGAAACTCATTAATAAACAACTGAATTGATGTTTTTATTGTTATTACAATTAAAACATTTGGCCTTCTTAAATATTAATACGAGGAGTGTTGAAACCGCTTCCAGAGAAGTGCTCTGAAATCGTCACTTCATGAACAATATTGCTGAAACTTAAGTCAGTTAATTAATCAGTAGCGTATTACAAATACACAATCATTTTACATATTAGATCAAGGGATACTCTAGTTGATATTTGATTTAATCCAAGAAAGTATCTGGTTGAACTATCCTAGCAATTATAACATCAGTATGGTTACAACGACCAAACATCACCATGGCAACATTACATATACAATCATACTGTTCATACAATAGTAATATGTATTACTCATCGTTTGCATAATTCATGTTGAATGATACCTGTAATGTTTCTTAAAACCTACAGAAAGAAAAGATGCACTTCATGCACCTTTCGTCTAGAAATAAAAAATGCCAATGTAACTTTAATTTAGTTGATTTTTAAAGATGCTAGTGCATGTATATAGCTGTTGAACTGCTTTAGTAAGACTTGATTTGACAGTATGTGTGACAATGGGTGGGTCATTAGCTCGGACACAATACACTTCCTATGTCTGGGTGTGCATGTATGAAATGAACACACTATTTCTAATGACAATATTGTCATTGCTACTCTCATTAAATTATAATATTTTAGTTCGTCTGAAGAACAGTTGTTAATCAAATTAGAACCAATCTGATTGGTCCTAAGTAGATTTCATAAGTCATTTCTTAAATATGCGCTATAGTGCACGGTAACTCTCAGTATCTTAATAATTTCTATTTTTTTTAATTTTTATTTTAATAAGGATTAACAACTGTTTTTCAGTTTTAAACACATACTATGTAACAATGTGTAATATCAGATTTTTATATACGGTACATGTACCTTGTGATAGTTGATGTTTTATTATAATGTAGATAATGTCTCTTATAACTCTTATTAAGAGTGGCTATATATGATTTGTGTTTATGTCGTGTGCAATATATGTTGTAAATATAGATGAGACTCAAATAAATAAATATTATTTTTGACCGGTATTCCATCAAAGCACAACAACTACACGTGTTTTGCTCGCAGTAAGTCATACAAGATTATTTATATAGCGCCGCAAGAAATGATACAGTGATTAGGGAAATACGCTGTGTATACATAAATGGATGTAATCGTTACATACAGTCCAGTTACGATATGGTGACAGTGACGTTGTCCTTTATGTGTACACAAAAGATCGCGACCACTGTCTGAACAGGTAGAGATGTTTGTTTAGTGAAATAGCATTGAAATTATAGTTGTCTGTATAAGCCTTTATAAGAGGATTTACACTGTAAAACTATATAACACTGTGTATGTAACACTATATTCTTATCCTGACTGGACTATACATTTAAATCCCATCCTTCAGCAGATCATAATATTGCAAACGCACAGACGATATGCCTCACTTTGTTAAGAACTACGTACCTTGGAAAATAGTAAAATTTGGACCGCGTTCAGTCAATAACAACGATCAGTTTGAAAATACAATGTACCTACACATTTTGAAAATTATATAGATTTACAATGACGAATCAAGAAACTAGAGCATTTGTCAGAGTATTTATTGATCAACCCCGCATAATTGCAAAATTTTGTAGTCGCGACAATAAGCGTGTTTATAGTACTAAGTCGAAGTTTATTGACACAGTCGGTATTTATAATGCCTTTGAGCAATTACATAATGAATTATATATACAATGACCAAGGCGATAAAGATATCACAATACGAATCATAAAATCAAGGTTAACTTTTAGAAAGCCCAGTTTCTGTCACATTTGGTTTCGTACGACTAGAGCTGTTACTATTGCAGGTAACTACTATAATGTTATATATCTCAGTGTTTAGGGGGTACATTTTGTTTGCAGAAAGTGTACGTTAAAAGACGTGTGATAATATTTTAGTATATTTCATTTCAAAGCACACAAGATTTAACAAATGCTAGCTCATAATTCAGCGATGCGTAAAATTGCGAATTTACAAAATCTGCTCCGGCTTAAAACGCAGTTTTCCAACAATTAAGAACGTGTCCTCCTGTGCGTTTAGGCAATGCAATGCTGTCGCATTGACGTCACATTGAAGGGCAATCTGAGTGACAGTAGATCGAAGAATAACATGCCGCTCGTATTCACATACGTTGAAATCCGACGAGTCATTGCAGAGAAATGATGTTGACAAATTCTAACAATGAACGGACTGGTAAAATGATTTCAGGAATTTGCAATGTTCTAATAAGAACTGACTCAGCGAGCAAGTGTTAATAAAACTCATTAAAGTGTCACCATTGCTATGCTATGCTCGGCATTTTTATTGTTTACACTATGCAAGTAATTGTTGATAGCGACATCAAAACTAATGAAAGAAAGTATTTCATTCTAATAGAAATAACGATTGGATCTACACAGTCGAACCGTTTATATTCGGGTGTTCATATCTAAATGAAGAGTCACATTTGTACCAAAAAGTCAATTTGGAATGTTCTGTTGCATAGCATGTCTAGGCGAAATGCTTAATTATCGCTAGAAAGTCCGGTCGAGCATTCGTCACTTTCGAAGCTTTGCACTTGGAGTCAATGTTTAAAACGCTCGAAGTCCGTACTGTTTTTTTTCCATTCATTACACTAGCACTCGTATATGGTTTTGCAGATGGTTTTGATTTTAACTTGTATGTCACAATAATTGAGTAGTCAGTCCAGAAATTATGGAGATCGTATTTATCACGGGGGAGAATCGCACTGGTCCCTATCACAACAACAACAAGAGGGCCATGATGGCCCTAGATCGCTCACATGAGTACCATGTCTACCTATGTAAACATGTTCAAGCCCCGTCACTGGAAGCGATTATTTTTCAACAAATCAGCACAGAAATTAGAAAGGTAAAGGGTCACTCAAGGAACATTCCTGTGGAATTATAAGGAAATCAGGCCAACAGTTTCTGAGAAGAAGATTTAAAAAGTTTTCTACATGTATATAGCCATATAGTGGAAACTAGCCACCTCCCTGGTGGCCATGTTTTTAATCATCAACATTAAAATTAGGAATTTGGTAGAGCAGAGGGTCAGCCAAGAAATATTCACACGAAATTATATTGAAATTGGGCAAGCAGTCTCTGAGAGATTTTAGAAGTTTTCTATTAGTCATACCGTCAATCCACATTAACATCAGGAATCTGCTAGAGGGTCAACTAAGGAACATTCTTGTGGAATTATATTCAAATCAGGCAAGCAGTTTCTGAGAAAAATATTTTTGAAGTTTTCTATACAGTCATGTAGTGGATACTAGCTCCGCCCTTGGCAGCTATGTTTTTAAGCAGTCAACGTAAAAGTTAGGGGCCACCCACAAAATATTTCTGACAAATAATATTGAAATCGAGCCAGCAGTTTTTGAGAAGAACATTTTCAACGTTTTCTATATAGTCATATAGTGGAGATTACCCCCGCCTGCATGTTTTTTAAGCAATCAACGTTAAAATTAGGAATTTGGTAGAGGGCACCCCAAGGAACATTTCTGTCAATTTATATTGAAATCGGGCAAGCACTTTCTGAGCAGAAGATTTTCAAAGTTCTTATTGAGAAAACAAGCCCCGCTCACTGGCGGTCATGTTTTTTATCGAATCATAATAAAAATTAGGAATCTGAAAGAAGACCATCCCAGCATGGTTCTAGTGAAGTTTCGTCAAAATTAGCCAAGTAGTAAATGAGGAAATGTTAGAAAAAAATGTTGACGACGGACGGACGTCGGACACAGACCGATCACAATAGCTCACACCGAGCACTATGTAAAAAGGTATGTTTCTGTTAATATATTTTTGTGAAGTAATAGGAAGTTGAAGTGTATAGCTAAATTTCTAGGTTATGCATGTTATTGTACTTTCACCAGGTAGTTGATATAGTAAATCCGCCCATTTAAACTACCAAGGTCAAAAATTTACCTAAATCTATCAACATGTTCAACGCTTTTCTGCACATTCCGGTATAAGTAAAATCGACAACAGCTGGTCACGGGAATCAAATCGAGAAAATTTAATCAGAATCAGAGGATAGAGTTACGTGCTATTTGTTAAAATCGACCCTTTGTCCCAAATACGCACGTCAGTATGCGCATTGGTCATATAACTCCTGTTTTTATTTTTGTCACAAACATGATTGTTTTGTGCTATATTTGGCAACTTTTCTAAGTCCACACGTATATTGTTGTTGATACCTTTGTCTACCATGAATATATCTCAATGAAAAGTGGCTATAATATGTGTGTTTTATAATTTTTATTCAACAAACAGTCTGATTGGATATAAATGTATTCAATGAAAACCAACTTAACATAACAACCAAAGAAGGCAAAAGTCACAAATGTAGCATTTGATATTTAGGATGATCTCCTTGTAGTCCAATTCTTCTATTGGAAGTCAGGACGCGAGTCAGAAGCATTGCTGAATGAATAGACTCGTTGAACTTTACTGTCTGAAAACAAAGTGGTCAGACGTCTCCAGAGTTGTCCGACTTTAAGTCATAATGTCACATCAATGCCAAACGCTCTCGCAGTATAACAAACAAACACTAAGTTTATCTTTAATTGAACACTCATAATCATATAAGCGTAGTAAATCAATCAGACAGTGATGTTTTAGGTAATTAATCTTTCTTGTCGACAGAAAATGCCACTCTGTACCGTACCGACGTCACATCAGCTTTCTCTTGACATCATTCGACGCATAAATATGTGATATTAAAATCGGTTTTAAATGTTTTTCATACGTGCTGAGTTTTCAAACATAATTTACAAGTGGTTTGAACGAATTCCAGGGATGTGTTACCTCGTGGAGCCAAAAAAGACACGAAACGCACGTGCATCTCAGACGAGACTAACAATGTGACGTACGACCAGTTTGTGACACAGATTATTTTGTCCACCTAGTGCAAACTTCACTAAAGAAATTGAGTTACGATTGTATGATAAAGACTGTGATACAGTTCAAAGCCAAACAAGGGTAGGATGCTCTAAAATTAAGTGTTGAATACCTAACAGTCTATTTCTTTTTAACCCCCCACGCATGGCAATAATGTTCAAAGTTTTGAACGCTCGCCATTAATATAGAAGAAGAAGAAGAAGAATATGTGTGTCTTTTTAAATATGTACAAAATACTCGTCAATTGTTTGACAACTGGCTGCTTGTCTGTAATTTGACACCTGACTGCAGGCCAAATGTCTGGCAACTTGTGGTTGGTTTTTTTTTTAACAGCAGATTGTTGGCAAATTTGCTGACTTAGAATGAGAAGGTTGTTAAGTGCAAAACAATATTTTGAGAAAACAAGAAAAATGGTCTGAAAGCTACTCTTTATTTATGGAAAAATAAGCGTTTTCAACTTCAATTTGGCCCACATGATCTGTTCAGATTTTCATGAAAATAGGCTCATAAGAAGCGTCTTGTAATGTAAATTACAAATATGTATGGGTCTTATAAGATTGTAAGTCGCACTTACGACGTGCTCATTCTAAGCCAGTGAATTGTCTGACAACTTGCGGTAGGTCAATTGTTTGAAACAGGCGGTAGGTCAATTGATTGACAAGTGATGGCAGGTAAATTGTTATAACAATATTTTGATGACTGTTTAAATGACAATTGCACGTTAACATACACTTGTGAACACATTACTCGAATGGATTGAAATAAAGCATTTTATTCTTACAAATGTCATTCACTTTGTTGTAGCATATTTTATTTCATCAAAAGCTTTTCTAGCTTTTCTCAGTTCTTCGCTCATTGTCAACAATTCTTTAACTCTAGAATATTTCTTTGGATCTTTTCTAATGAGAAATATAATGTCCTCCACTGATATTCTTCCTGCTCGACCTACTTCAATTGCTTTCTTAGTCTGAAAATAAATTGTAAACGAATAGTATACAAATTGTACGAATCTGTTTGAAATAGAGAACAGACAAATTACTTTATCACATGTTTGACGTTGCGGTAGCGTAATAAAGCCATTATTTATTTTTGATAATACACTAGTGTAATAAAGCTATCACGCGACGTCATTCAAAGGATAGGCGACGTCGTCAAAATTGCACGTTTATTATAGTGAAAAATAAGTAGCTTTTTTATGTTTCGGCCGAGAAAAGCTAACATGTGATAAAAAGAACATTACATTTGTGACTTTCCACATTGAATTTATTAAACTCGATGAAAAAAATGGATAAAATGCGAGGCTCTCGTTTAATAAATTCAATATGGAAAAACACTCATGTAATATCCTCTATGGACGCCGCCGGCCGCATGCCAACGTGTTTACAAATAGTAAAAATATCATGGACGTTTTAGGAATAAAATAATTTTGATACTCTACAAACTTCTCTTTCAATTCAACAAGAACAAGAATTTGGTTGATATTCACAAGAAAACCTCGAGTTTACATGTGTATCCAAACTCAGCAGTATAGGTTGTAGGTGTCCGAGTACGTGACTAAAATCTATAAAGATGAAGCTAAGACTTACCATTTCACAGATATATTCTATTACTAGATCTTCAATCAAATCTACAGATTCTGTATAGGGGTTCTGGTCATCTCCAAATCCATACATCATACAGCGTACTAAAATATATATATACATCATACAGTATTGAAACAAGTCACTAAGAGTAGTTGGGCATTGTGCCTTGTATGTTTTTTATGTTTTCTGTGCTCGGCTGGTTCAGGTGGGCATTGTGCCTTGTGTGTTTTTATGTTTTCTGTGCTCGGCTGGTTAGGCTGAGTGTTGCCTTCCCTGTCTGACTTAATATTATTTTTTTGCAAGCAATACAGAAGTCCCCTACCGGCTTGAAGCCATGATCTTTAAATTATTTTCAATGTTTCAGTCGTAATAGCAACCACAATTTTTGTCAAAATAAAAAAGTATCACCATGGGCTTAATCTCCTTATTGGCACCTACCCACATACTTAGTTTCATAAACATAGCTTTGAAACTTTTTGAGTAATGGCAGGATCCAGATTTTGGACAATTCTCATTAGCAACCACAATTTTTGTCAGAATCAAAATAGACGTGCATTATCCCCTTATAGCCTCCTATCCACATACCAAGTTTCATAAACCTAGCTTGGAAACTGTTTGAGTTATGTCAGGATCCAGATTTTTTACGAGCAGACAGACTGACAGACGGACGTTCTCACTGACTTGACGTTGTGGGGTTTTCTTTTGTTCTTTTTTTTGTTTGTAAAACCCCATAAGCAACATTTTGCACCCCATAAGCAACGGAATGAATAGAATCTAAATATAGCCTATTGTTCCACACCCCACAACTACAAGTGGATGCGTGAGGACGGACAGACAGACGAAGTCAAGTCTGGTTAAGAACTGTTAGAGGACAAAAAAAATTAATACATCATACAGTGTACTGAAAAAAAATATACACATACTACAGTGCACTGAAAAATATATACATATCATACTGACATTTTATAGAAGACCTATCACAAGTTGCCAATTACTACAAACTTAATATTAAACGAGTTCTGGAAATGTTATAAAGCAAGTCTCTGGCGAGCTTAATAATGTTTCCTGAACAAGTTTAATAGAAATTTGTAGTAATTGGCAATGAGTGTTAGATTCTTTTTATCATATGACACTTATTACATTTTCTACCATTTTAAGGTGTTTTAATCGTGAGATAAAAAGCGCGCGCACAACCTTTAGTATTGTATTGTATGGCATGATGTATTAAACTGTATATATATATAACTATGTAATAATGTTGTCATTTTGTTTATGCTCTCCTTAATTGGAGGAAGAATTAAATATCTATCTATGTACTCAAAATACAGTGTTCAGACACAGGAGTTTTAATATTAAGAATGAATATAAATTAATGCTCACATTCTTTGGAAAATATTTTCTTCTTTTTCTCTGGTTGAACATCTTCCTCATTGTCTTCATCTTCAAACTGGGTACAAAAAGATATCACATAATAATTAAAATGTACAAGAAAATATCACATTGAAGTATTATACATTGTACTTCCACAATGTCCACATCCAGATTGGTTGTAGCACACATTTCCAAAATAATGAACTGAAATTAACTATACTCATTTACATACATGTGTAAAATCACTTATTTTGTGGGCATTAAATTTTGTAGATTTTTTTTAAATTGTGGGGTTGTAAATTTGTTGGTTGCACAATACAGAATGATAAAACCTTGTTCTGTAATTGGGAAGCACATTAATCATTGGACTTAAATTTCGTGATTGAGTGCTATGTTTACATTGTACGTCCCTGCAAGGGGTTTGATATCATAGGCAGATAGAGGGATTGAATTTATTGAAACCATTTTCATGTTTAAATGATAAAAGAATGATTTTTACTCTCCTGCTATATGCAGCCTATTGGCCGACACCCCCCCCCCCCCCCCCCGACTGTAAAATTCTGGGTCCAGGAAAACTGGAAAATTCATGATAACAAAGTCCTCTAGCCTTCTGTTGGTGCCTTTGTTACATCAGTTTAAACATGAACTAATACATATGTGCGACTAAAATGTTGAAAGATCAAGTGTTTACGAGAGGGACGAGTTTATAGCCTCGTTTTCAAACAAGTACAGTACAGGATTAGTACCGCAAGTATGGCTTTTAGCCCTTACCGGTTTCGCTTACACACAATTTTAAAGATTCGATCAATATGCCAGGCATCTGAAAGCAACAATGACATTTCTTATCTTTGTTCACTATGTTATTATGTAACATATATTCATTGAACTGTCGGAAAAAATAATAAGCATGTTGGAATAAATTGTGAAAGCATACAAAATGGCATTTTTGTACACCTTCCCAGAGCCTAATAGTTCAGCTGATTATTTTAATTTCATACGCTGAAATAGGTTACAATTTGTTTATAAACTTCAATTTAACATCATTCAAATATATTTGCAAACTGTAAACACATAAACAATGGTTCAAAACAGAAGAATTTTCGCGGTCAATTAACAACTTTTCAATTTCAATAGCGTCGACGCGATGTCGACACAAACATTGACAATAAGGTGCAAAAACAGCATTTGGGCCAGAAAAGTCGTGTCGATATAAGCGGAGTGTCGACACATGCATGTTGACTGAACCATCATATTTAAGATAGAATAGAGCAAGCCAAATGGGGGATTTGAAAGTATGTCGACATAACCGAAGTGTCGATACAACCGATGTCGCCACAACTAGTTTCAACTGTATAATGTTGATATCAAGAATACATGACAACAGTCTTGTGTTCAGGGAAAGCTATACAATTTTAAGTAAAATAATCACAATATTTGTCAATTTAATCCTTCGTTGAACGCTCTGTTTTGTGAAAACAATTGGAATGTGTAAACCCCCGCTTTTTCTGTTCTATACAGACTCACAGGTTATGCTGTTCCCATTAATTGTTTGCCTCTGATAGGCATTTTGGTACAATATACCAATTAAGGCGCATCACCTCTGTCTATGGTAAGCAAACATTCGCTCACATGACAAACACGTTGTTTTAAAATATTGTTTAACGAATCACAGGAACGAAACATATTGTCATATAAAACTTCGTTAAATGCTCGACAAGAGTGTGACTGCGAGCGTGACCAAGGCTTTCATTGCATGTGACACACCCCAACATCTACATCTATATTGCAAGTCGTAACTATCTGACTTGACCAATATACAATAGTGCGCAAGAAAACGGGTAAAGAATTGAAGAACAACATGAAATTGAAGAAAGAAGCGTACCAGTAAAATGAGTAGCTACTGTAGTGTTGCAAAAGAGAAAAAGATAGAAGATGTAGGTTTAACTTCTGCACTCCTCAACGCGTGTGTTTTGACAGGTATGTGACTCTGCCATACAGTAACAGTAATGCCCTGTGAACGTCACAACACCTAGGTTAGGATAATAAGAATCTATAAATAAACAATTAGCTAGTATCCGAAAAAAATATGTCCGAAAATTGTTGAGTTGCGGTAGAACATACAGATTATGTGTACATATATAAACACATTTCTTATAATGAAGCGCAACAAAAAAGCTTTAGAAAGTTGTCGACTATTTAGGTTATATTACCTGATCTTTCTCACTTTCTGCCATTTTATCTAATTTAAGTTTACGATGAAAATGAAAACAATTGGACGGTTTAAACCGCGGATAGAAATTACGGAACTCACTTCTTACTGCAGAGTGATCTCCCCTCACTGGTCTTCTTGCGTTAGTGGTGACTGTATGGAGACCGATAGACCTAGTTTCAACCTCCTTATATGTACAACATAAGTCAGGCGACTGCCTGAAGACTTATAGACCCTGTTCCTCTATTCTTACATGCACACCATTTTAATAAGTAAGTGATAATTATAGTCTTGTGGCATCTGTGAGAATGACACGCCACATGCACTCACTTTCATACAGACAAATTCACACCACTGCTAGTTACTATAAATATTCATTCTTTCCTTACACAGTCATTCTTTGGAATAGCTTACCAAGCCACATAATCCTCCAGCCAGACCTAGAGGGGTTTAAGAACCATCTTAGCCCCTCTCTCATCTCAAACAGCCCCTGAGTACCGGAACAGTGTTTTTATCAGCTTTTAAACTATAAATATTTCACCTTTTATTTAACACTATCACACTTTATTTCTTCTCACTTTCTCTCTTTGAAGTCTTCTTTCATTACTGTTAAATTGCTTTTATCTTGCACCTGACGCGCACCTGCTAGTTTCCTCGAAAGGGGCTTAAGCAGTATTTATAGATAGATAGATAGTCAAAGAAGAGTGGAACTGAGTATGTAAGTTTTCAAACATTCACCTATATTATAATAACGACTTTATTTTACGAGGAAACTCATTTGACAATTATATTAAATGGCAATCTTCCATGAGATCCTCAACAATAAACAGTTGAACAATAACACAAGTACATAAAAGAAAAGAGCATAATAGCAATTTCGGCCCACATGACGTCCACAATATCATAATTTCATATATTAATGTTGAGCAAGTAAGAATTATTGAACAGAAACTATTAGGCTACCTAGTTTTGCCTGACTAAATTGGTGTGAATGTAAGAAGGGTAGGATAGGGTCTATTAGGCTGTGTCGTGTCACCTGACTTAAATGATATACCGTACAGAATTAGGGACATGATATGTAACACTGCCCCTTGTCACCTGAATTACACGATGTGCATCTATGGCGGATGAAACAGGGTCTACTATGTTGACAATGGTACCCTGACTTAAATGGTGTACATGTAAGAAAGAGACCAACTGTCCTGGGATGTTGCATGCTACCATTCGGATGTTGTTGCTATAGCAAATTTGTCTAATACGTTGGTACTTTACATTGCTTTTTATAGTGCCGTGTAAAGCAGGTTTGAATCAGGCTCAACGTTTTTATTTCAAAACAACGGTGCTGTGAGGCGTTTGTAAAACATCGCCTTGTTTTTAGTCAGTGATGTTATCACATAAACATTTTAGGGACTGTTGCGACAGCCGAGTGGTCTATTGTGTTCTACATGTACATTACGTTGCTAGGTAATGTCAACATACTGTATGCTCCAGTATGCTCCTATCCACCATACCCTATCATTTATATACATGTATATATCACAGGCCTAAGGGAAGATGGGGAATTTCAAAACTCTGTATTTTGTGATATAATTTAATATTAATAAGGCCTGTGTATATACTAGTAGCCAACAGTTTTTATTTATTATTAACATAAATACGCAGCCTATGTGACAAAAATACAGAAATCTCGCTTTATTAACTTTGTCCTTTCTTTGCTCCGATTTGAAATCTCTCGACGGAAACGAACGAAAATAATATCACATTAAGTGTGACGACTGTTTCAACAGACAACGTTGTTTCCCTCCAAATCTGTTCCGTATTTATTACTTTATTGCAACTTTTACCTATTACACCATCAGTTTTTGTTACATGTCTCGCTGCATTTATGCCAACAATAATCTCTTAAAAAGACGCATTTTTTTCTTTCCGTGCATATTTGTATAAAATTATATTACAACATGCGCAATTAAATTCTGCGTTTTGTAATATAACTTTGATTGATCGGCGAGTGTGGGTGTTTAATACTCACAGTGCTTTGATATGTCGATCTGTTGCCTTTTATAATCATTATAAATCAGTACATGCCATTGTATATACTATGTCAGCAATACTGAGTGGCCATGACATACAAACCAGGACGTACAGACATCATGAACATATCACCGACACTCTTATCTTATCAACGCGCAGTAGTGAAATTTGCTTTAAATAGATTCAACAGACAGAGTTCAATCTATTCGTGCAATCGAACGACGACGTGCGTACAGTACCAACAAGGATTTTCCTGTACTTTGCTTGTAATTAATACAGTACGACAGTCGAGTCTAACTTAAATCTGTCTAACTTAAAATGCCGGAATTAAAGAAACGGGTAGCAATTATAGGCGCGGGTGCAAGTGGACTGGTGGCTATAAAATGTTGCTTAGATGAAGGTTTAGAACCAGTTTGTTTCGAGAGGACTGATTATATAGGTGGACTATGGCACTACACGGACGAGGTGGAGACTCAACAAGCGTGTGTGATGAAGTCTACAGTGATTAACACATCCAAGGAAATGATGTGCTACAGCGACTTCCCTATACCCGCTGATTTCGCTATATACATGCATAATAAATATGTTGACCAATACTTCCACATGTATGCGGATGAGTTTGGACTGAAGAAGTTCATACATATGAATACTGAGGTAAGTAAATCCGTACTCAATATAAAGCCATATTACGGTAAATATTAATCACTTCTCACCTATAAACTAGCGTGCGACCAATTCGTAAGTCAGGCCCAAACAATCCCGCCTAGCATATTGGGTAGACTCCTTTACTTGAACATGTCCGGTTTCGATTAGACGTGTTTTGTTCTTCCATGATGTATTGACTACGATCATAGGTGACTCTCATAAGGTACATCTACACGTAGGCATACCCAGCTTCAAGATTAAGAAAGTTCAATATTAGAACGATTATATTCGTAAATTATCCCGTCGTGAAAATGTTGTTTTGTTAATATATCATATTTGTTTTATACATCGTTTTTGCATTTTCATGAACCACGTTATTGTCAAAAATTTGATAGTTATTGTTATGAATACATTCCATTTAATTACGAAATATTTATTCATGTCTTCTATATGAAAAATCATTATTAGATTGATATTGTTGTGTCAAACTCTTACTTGATTCATAAATATTGCCATGGGACCGTAATTGATTTGAATGTTTAAAACAACAAGTTATGATCATGGGTCATCTCGGACCTAATCGTAATATGTATTTGTTGTGTATATTGATAAGAAATAAACTTCTTCTAAATTGTATGACCTGGCACGACTGGGAGTTGATACTGGTTCGCCGGGTTACAAATATTGCACTTAACCATCGATGATAACACATTACGATAATACTCGTGTAAATGTACACTATAATCAGCAAATGTAGAACGTCCTACTTTCTAAACGGACATATCTCTGTTTACATCCAAGAGCCTAAATGCATAGCGTTACATCACTGATGTTATAACTTATCATGCAATGTATTTCATTCGCCGCAATGGTCCTGCAATGTAACACTACAGCGAGCATAGCGAGAAAACGCTGTTACACACACACAGCCAGAATCACATCTCAAAACCTTGCTATAAACAATCTTCAATGGTTTGCAGTTTCCCCTTTTCTCATGAACCCCATAGAACACAACTGTATTGGTTAAAAAATAAAAAGGGAAAGAAAAAATAGTACTTTTTACAAAAACATTAAAAAGGACCACATTCTTTTAAACATACATTCTAACAAACTATTTCATTCGAAAGATTATATTTCTTTTTCTACACGAAGCCGTTTGCACACGGATGATGTGAGTTTTATTAGCTGAGTAAATGGACTGACAATGTAACGACCATTTCTCATTCCTTCGTTATTCTATGTGAATGGTAGGGGTAATGTAATAAATTAAAAAGGACCAAATTGTTTTAATGTTATTTTTTTCCAATTTATGGCTATTTGAAAGGTGAATAATTGAACTAAACTACCCCATTCGCACACGGTCGATATTTATAACGGTTATTGATTTTAAAGCGCTTTTGTTTTATACTGAATCTCCCCCATGAGCGAGTTCAGCTGTCCTACTAGAGTTAACTCTAGTGACGTAAGAATCTAAAAATAAACTAACTCTTGGAACTCTTCAGCAAAACGAAAAGATTTAAACTACAGTGTAAACAAACATGGCGGACATGTGGAGCTACGGCAATTGGAACGGTCCGTGCGGCATTTATACGTGATTCGTAAGAAATTGTCCGAGGTGCCCCGATTGAAACTACAGCAACCCAGCCCCGCAGCGGGGTTGAACTCGAGTACTGTTCACTAGCTCCAGTACACTCGAGGGGTGAAACTCAACTCGTTTTGCTGTAACTCTAGTTAATAGTTTTTACCCTCGTAAGTCAGCTGATCTCGCTCAATGGGATAGGACGGGGTGGGATAGAAAGTTGGACATAAGTATTTCGCGAAATAGTGATCTCTTGAAAATACAAGTAGGCCTACATCGGGTGTTACATTAAATACATTGTGTATGTCACAGGGCTACTTGGGTATATATTCAAGTCAACACTTTCGGCGTAGGTTCGAATAACGTTTTAATGATAAAGGTGAAGCATAAAGAAGAAGAAGAAGAAGCCACAGTAGTAAACATCTGATATCACTCAAAGTAATAATATAATCAAAATGATTTGATGAATTAAGTATCTACTATCTGAAGATCAGTTGCGTCTATCTGAGGGTGTCACCCCCCCCCCCCTCATCAATCCCGAATACTTCTTAATTTTTCAGCGAATCCCGAATACCACCTCATTTTTTCGCTGAATCTCGAATACTTTTAGCCAGTTTTGAAACATAAAACAGCATTTCAGGCACATTAAAAAACACCTAAGTACTATCACAACTTACAACTTCAATACAGTATTATTACTATACATCGTGTGTAATTCAGGGGCTGTTACATGATCGATTAGGTGTAAGAATGGCGAAAATATATAGTGACAAGCAAAAAGAACACAATGAATCCACCCGAGGACAGGTTTTGTGACCAAATAATGCTCATTAATTACGTTTAGTCCATACTTATTGGTTTTTCAAACTAATCTAATTGTATTACATGTATACGAATTCAAAGGATGTTTCAATTTTGAGAAGTATTCGAGTAAGGTCGTTGTATGAGCTAACTTATGATCGTTGTATGAGCAGTACGCTAAACAAACCCGCTCTAAAATTAATAATCACGTTGATAATAATATTATAAAAATTGTGCGAGCGAAGCGAGCCAGAAAATGGCATTTTTTATCTTATAATTTTGCCATACAAACTCTTTCTCTACTTGATAATGATCAAGTTGTTGTGTGAGCAAAGCGAGTCTTGAGGAGGTGACGACCGGGACAAATAGTAATCCGTGCCCCTCCTTCCGCTTGGTGGTTAATTGGGACTTATTGCCCCGATATATTTATACCCCACCTATCTTTGATGCGGTGTTCTATGGTTTTGCACATGTCGGTCGTTCTATTGGTTGGTGAATCAGTAGACCAAATGGTTTCCGTTCAATAACTAAAAAACGTTAGGATCCTCAAACTTTACATGGAGGTTGGTCACCCACAGTAGTTTTTGATGTCAGTAGGTCAAAGGTCTTTGTGCTATGGGGCATACGTGTTTTACACACATCTCTTCATGTTACATAAACCTGTATTGCGATTTTTGTGCGAACTACAAAGAATGTATTTTTATCTGAGTAGCATATCACACAAATTGGTTTTCTACATGTTATATTTACTGATAAAGTTAGGTAAAATGCATTGATTTTCTGAGCTGCACGCCGCACAAAATCATTCTCTACTTCACATGTACATGTTCAATGATAACGTCATCATGCCAACTAAGCGTGCTAGAAAAATGCATTGCTGATTTGCATAGCATGCCATAGACTCGTTCTATGTTTGATTATGTGACTGACAAATTATCTACTGAGTCTGCATGGTCTGAGCTAGATACATTTAGGCCAGAAAAATGTAGGCCTATCCTGTATCTGAGCAGCATGACACACAAACGTGTTCCCTACTTGATAATATAACTTGATAACTGCGACCGAAACGAGCTTGAAAAAATAGTTGTTTATCTGAGCAGCACAAACATTGCAAATCTTAGCAGCATGCTGTATAAACTCGTTCCCGAAGTTAGCGATCTAGAAAAAATGTCTATCTGCGCACTATTCCAGACAAAGTCGCTTTCTCCTTAATAAGATAATATTAAATCGGACAGGGAAGGCAGCACTCAACTTAACCAGTCGAGCACAGAAAACATAAAACATATATACATGTACAAGGCATACTGCCGAAAACACTGTCGAACGAGAAAATTATCCACCTTCATATATTCATAATTATTCACTAATAAAGTTAAAATACATTGGTTATTTGAGCACCATGCCACACATCTACTCGTTCTCTACTTGAAGTAACTTAGTTCTGAGCGTTTTTGAACACTACCTTAGGTCCGTAAAAGGGTCTGTACATCAACACTTTTAGTTTCGCACACGTGAAATCGCATTTGAAGCATGTTTCATTGCTTTGTTGTCGCTAAATTGGTTAAAAAGCTAAACTACTTGCTCAAGAAGATATAAATTTTGGAAATTGCGTACTGAATACCAATTGGCCTTTTAATTGCGTACCGCGTACAACGCTTTTGCGTCCCGAATACCACCTAATAAGGCCCTGAATCCCGCGTACCGAAAAGGGGGGTTTCACCCTCCTATCTCGTAAGAGATCTGACATAGGAGTCAGTAAAACTCGTATCGCTAGGGACGCGCAAACTCACATCTCATTCATCCAATCTGATCAAACCTTTCATACAACATATAAAACAGACAAGACAATTGGACAACAGGACAAAACAACAGGTTTTACAAACAGGTTTCACATAACACGCACGGACACTCATACAAATTGCCCTCCTCGGCACCTTCCGTCATTGCCCGTAACCCACGAACAATGACGAAGATCTCCGATTTGGTCAATCAGCAGATGACAAAACAAGACGATACGATACAGTATTTACAAGAAACGGCGCATGCGCGATAAATATAAATAAAGTTTGCCGCATTAACCTAGCGGTGTTACCGCTAAAATGTCACACCGTGACATTCTCCCCTGCTAGGAGAAACATGTCTCCTGACATTTCACTATTATAACAACTATACAACTAAAATTCTACTACTTTCTACTACCATAATACAGTACCCTTTAATAAACACTGCATAAACTCAACAATATTCAACTGTTACCAATTGAAATAATATAATACACAATCAATGTATCAACATGTCAATCCCTTATCTAATATAATACTTACTAAAAGATCACAGCTAGTTATGTACCACAACTAGTTTCCAAATACATTTCCGCTGTAACTGTAATCTCCAATTTCAACATTCAATGAATACATTGTGTATCCTGCAGTTAAAGATAGATAACAAATATGGTCATGATTGCTATATATGTAAGAGTTACCTCCCTTACATGAAATCAAATAAAAATTGTACAATCAACCAGTTTGCACACTCCATGATACTGAAATAAAGGTACTTTATTATAATACATAAAGCATATATTCATTCTTAGTTACTGTTCCGCATAATCAGGGAACACTGCTATTATGTACAATAGCATTAAACAACATGATTAAAAACATTGTAACACATACTACTCGACTTACTCACATGTAAGTGTAAACATTTCAATACATTAATTTCCTTAAAGGTGTCTGTACTAAATTCATCTGAAGAAATGTGAATTCTACAAAACAATACATGTAGTTTAACGGAACAACATAAGTTTACCGACCACAGCCACACTGCACAGCACTTGAAAGAAATTAACTTTTACTATACAGAATTTAAACATAATATATTTCCTGACTAAAATTTCCTTGGGCCATGCTAGAATTTACCCATTCTCCATACCGGTCAAGTGCTTTTCTGATTCTCCTAGGTCTTGGAGTTGGTCGAGGCTCAGACTGTTCTGACGGTTGCAAAACCTGCCGACTGGTGTCTGCATTAGGAGTCTCGGACCGTTGACCTACTTGGTTGGAACTAGAACTATTACTCTCTGAAACAGTAAATTCATTGTTACCCGTTAACGATCTAGTAAAACTAGATTTACTATTACTAAATACATCCCTTGGAAATGATAAGATTGACCTACCAGTAGAAGAATAAGAGTCACCGTCACAAGTAGCATTAGTGAAGTTACTTGGTTGTCCTGGTCGGGTACTGACACAGGGCGCTGGCGTTCTTCTTCTTGGTGGTATTACATACCTTGGGATTGTTTCGGAACTAGTATCAGAACTACTGTCTGACTCAGTCTCGGATAGTACCGGGACATGTATGGACTCTGCTTTCCGGCTAACTTGCATTGATTTCCTTCTACCTACAGTAGGCTTCTGGATTACCGGACTGGATTCTGGAGTGTTATCCTCATAAGGAATAGAACTCAAAGGAAGTAAAAGATTTCTGTGGACTGTCTTAACGGCTCCCTTACCATTCTCCTTACTTACTCTGTATACTGGCACATTCTGATCTGGTATATCCGTCACCAGGTAAGGGTCTCGTTGCCACTTGTCGTCCAACTTACCTTTTGGTGTGACATTTTTGATAAGTACACGGTCACCTACCTGTAATGTGGAATGACGTATCTTACTGTCATACCTTGTCTTGTGTCTTGCCGCCTGTTTGTTCGAATTCTCTTTCGCCACTTGATATGCATAATCGAGTCTCTTCTTAAGTTTGGTGACATAGTTAGACTTACTTATTTTGGATGTGGATGTATAATCCTCCATTCCTAGGAATGCATCTATGGCTTGTCTAGGGTGCCACCCAAACAAAAGATAATGGGGCGAAAATCCAGTTGACTCATGTCGTGTCGAGTTGTAGGCATGCACAAGAGGCTTCACATAATCTTTCCAGTTAGACTTACCTCCATGGTCTAGAGTACCTAGCATACCAAGCAGTGTAGAGTTAAACCTCTCTGTTATTCCATTCCCCATGGAATGATACGGTGTTGTTCGAGTCTTCTCCACTCCAGCAATCCTACATAGCTCCCGGATGACTCCACTCTCGAAGTTCCTTCCCTGGTCACTATGTAGTCTTGCTGGAAACGAGTAATGGGTGAAGAAGTTTTCAAACAACACTCTAGCGGTGGTCTGCGCTGTCTGATTCCTAGTGGGAATAGCCTGAGCATACCTAGTGAAGTGTTCTGTAATAACAAGAATGTTCTCATATCCTCCCTGAGATCGTTCTAGAGAAAGATAGTCTATACAAACCAACTCCATCGGATGCGAGCTCTGAATTGGTACCAGGTGAGCTTGTGCTTTGGTTGAGGACTTCTTTCTAATGCAGTTTGGGCAGGTCTGTACTTTGCTGATGACATCCTTCTCCTGTCCTTGCCAAAAGAAACGCTGTTTAACCAACCAAAGCGTCCGGTCTCGCCCTTGGTGACCAACATCATCATGAAGTCCTTCCAGTGCCCAGTCAATATAGTGTTCTGGCAAGACTAACTGTAATAAGATATCATCACTTACCTGTCGTTTCCTGTATAGGATTCCATCCTTGATTGTGAATGAACTTCTCTGCCGTAAATACTTCTGTACTGGTTTCTTTTCTTGTCGTAACTGTTCCTGGTTGAGGTGAAGACGGTTATCAATGATATCATAAAACCGAGCAATAGAAATATCCTTTACCTGTTCTAGCTTCCAATTAATATTACTGAGGTCGGTTGCTTGGAACTCTTCCGTAGGATCAGCTTCAATATTGCCGGCATCTGTTAGGACAAGTGATTCCGCAAGTGGGTGTTCATTTGTCCTCACACGAGCTTCTGTACACAAGGCTCTTATGATTTCCGTGAACATAACTTCTTCGTCCTTTGGTGGTCTTCTACTCAGTCCGTCGGCATCACTGTTGAGTTTGCCGGGCTTGTACACTGCCTTGAAAATGTAGTTTCCAAGTGCAGCCAACCATCTGTGCCCTGTCGCATCTAACTTGGCTGTGGAGGATACATATGTTAATGGGTTATTATCAGTTCTTACTATAAATGTATTACCATAGAGGTAGTCATGAAATCTTTCTGATATCGCCCATTTCATACACAGGAACTCCAACTTGTGCGCAGGGTAGTTGCGCTCACCGGCACGCAGTCCTCTGCTGGCATAACTGATAGCTCTTTCCAAACCATCCTGTTCTTGGTAGAGTACGGCCCCCAGACCTTCAGTCGAAGCATCTACCGATAACACAAATGGCTTGGTAAAATCTGCATAACCCAGCATATGTGGATTGGTCAACATACTTATAATAGTGTCAAATGCATTCTGATGGGCTAAACCCCAGATCCAGGGAGTCTTGCTCTTCTTTGACGTCTTGGCCGTCCTGTTGGTAGGATGACCTATAAGTATACAATTTTTGCATAATCTTTTACAAACCTCCTGTAATACCCCGTAAATCCCAGAAAGGTCCGCAATGTCTTAATACCAACAGGAACTGGCCAAGTAGTTAAAGGAACAATCTTCTCGGGATCTGTGTGTATTCCTTGAGATGAACTACATAGCCTAAATAAGACACATGATTACTAAAAAATTCACATTTAGAAGGTTTTAATTTTAGACCATGTGTTTCTAATCTCTCAAAACATGCTTCTAAACGATTAATATGTTCATCAAATGTTTGAGAAAATATCAACACATCATCTAAAAAAATTAAACATTCTTTCAAATTCAGATCACCCATACAGGTTTCCATTTACCTTTGGAAGGTACTAGGGGCATTGGTCAAACCAAAAGGCATGCGTTCACATGGATCGAACCCTAGTCTTCCAACAGAGAAAGCAGTTTTCTCTTTATCATTCTCTGCCAATTCAACTTGCCAATAACCGCTTCGCAAATCTAGTTTCGAAAAATATTTGGAGTGTACTAACGAATCCAACATATCATCCACCCTTGGTAATGTATAAGCGTCTTTGATAGTACGCTTATTCAGTTCCCCGCAGGTCTATACAGAATCTCAAACTAGAATCCTTTTTCCTAACAAGTACAACATTGCTACAATATGGCGACTTACTTTCTTTGATGGCTCCACTGTCGACCATTTCTCTCAGATGTTGTCTCATTTCCTCGTACATCGCAGGGGGTGTTCTATGAAAAGGCTGTTTGAAGGGTTTTTCATCATTAAGTTTAATTTCATGTTTTACTAGATCTGTTTTTCCAAGATCAGTAGAAGACTTTGAAAATATATGTTCCCAATTACCAAGAATCTGTTGGGCACGGAAAAACTGGTCTTTTGTCATATTGTTCTGGTCAAGTTTGATGCCTAACTCCTTAAGCCTTGCAAAAGATTGCAAATTCTCAGGTTCATTGATACGAGATGGCTCTGATTCTGGTTTCCATGAGTCAACTACTTTTACTTCTGACAATGAACAGATGTTACTATGTGGAAGAATTTTAATTGACTTACAGGATATGTTGCAGACTCTTACTGGTACTCTGATAGTAGTTCCTTCCCCTTCAGGGGATACAACCCTTGGACAAACATTTAATCCCGCCAACTGCGGTTTTTCAGTCGCTTCTGTAGTTACTCCTTTTGGCTTTCGAACTAGACCTGAAATTGTAGAAACTTCATTTGGATGGATTACAATAGGTGAATTGTTGGTTGACTTAACTGCAATTAGATTAGAACAATTCATTGCCTCTAATGCAAGTCTGTATGGCTCAACTGAGCTATTACAACCAGTAACTCTATCACAAAAACGTAAAATATTAGTACCGATTATACCAGGTACAGCCTGACGGTACTCTGTATCAGGTACAACCAAAATAGGCACCACAATACTGGTTTCAAGGACAGAAGGTATCATAATATCACCTTCAATATATCCCAAATATGGTAAACTAGTACCACATGCACCAACTACATCCAAGTTAAAATTATCAATACCACATAGTTCAGGTTTAGGAACTAATGAATTAAAAAATGACTCAGACACCAATGTGACCATCGCTCCACTATCAACAAGTACCTTGGTCTCTACCCCACATATCACTGCTGAACCCTCATTACTCTTACCGACCATTCTTTCTGCTAGTGATAGTACTGAACGACCTTGTTGGTTAGGGCTATTACCTAATTGGACATCCCCAGTTTGCCCTGCAACTGAGAAGTCTAGGCATTTGGGTTATTTTGATTATTGTTACCAACATTACCTCTCTTACCTTTATTTCTGTAGTTACCATTTTGATTATTTCTCTGGCCCCTATTATAGTTTCTGTAGCCTGAATCTTCCTTGTAGCCAGTATCTTCCTTGGGTTGTTCCTGAATCTGTTTTTCCAATGAAAGCAATTTATTCATAAGTAAATCCATTTTACTGGTTAACTCATCAACAGTTTTCTTTTCCACTGTTGTTGATTGTTGAGAAACATTAACTGTTACATTATTCGAAGCACTTAACTCTTTTTCCACTGTACGTACTTCCCTAAATAATTGGTTGTAATCAAACAAAGTATCATATTTATTTCGAGTTAATATTGTCAACTTCTCATCTTTAAGACCGGTCCAAAATTTAGATCTCAACATATCATTTCTGGCAACAGTACTTGTGGTTGCAACTTCCCCAAACAAGATATCAAGTTTATTTAATATCTCAGTACTGGTTGCGTGGTCCCCTGTAGACATCAGGGTGCGCCGGGCAGAGCCCCGCAACGATCTTCTAATTATTTGTACAATAACATTATCAGGCAAATTCTCTGAATGTAAACATTTTGTTTCGAATCGCCATACCTCATATGCCTCATCCCCTTTAATAGGAGGTTGATCCCCTGAAAAATAGGGCAACTTGGGGGTCTCATACTTTGAAACATGTAACTGACTAGCATTCATGGAATGATCATGCTTGGATTCTTCTTTCATAATTTCACGGTGTGACATTTTAGCGGTAACACCGCTAGGTTAATGCGGCAAACTTTATTTATATTTATCGCGCATGCGCCGTTTCTTGTAAATACTGTATCGTATCGTCTTGTTTTGTCATCTGCTGATTGACCAAATCGGAGATCTTCGTCATTGTTCGTGGGTTACGGGCAATGACGGAAGTTGCCGAAGTTGACTCCTATGTCAGATCTCTTACGAGATAGACGCAACTGATCTTCAGATAGTAGATACTTAATTCATCAAATCAATTTGATTATATTATTACTTTGAGTGATAGCAGATGTTTACTACTGTGGCGTCTTCTTCTTCTGTATGCTTCACCTTTATCATTAAAACGTAATTCAAGTCAACACTTTCGGCGTAGGTTCGAATTACGTTTTAATGACACCGTGACATGTATATGATACACTGTAGTTGAGATAATAAAACAATTTACAGGTTCATACCATCAAGCAATCTGAGGACTACAAGAGGACAGGAAGGTGGAACATCGTGACGTCATCAAAATCGTCTCCAGAAAAGAAGGTGCAAACCTTCGATTGTGTAATGATTTGCACGGGTCATCATGCCGACAAAAACATACCCAATTTTCCAGGACTGGAAAAGTTTAAAGGCAAGGTCACACACACGCATGACTACAAGGATTTCCATGGATACGAGGAGAAGAACGTACTTATCATTGGTATTGGGAACTCCGGAGGTGACGTAGCTACGGAGATAAGTCGTATTGCATCGCAGGTGAGCTCGTCTGTTTATCGTACAGGGTGATCCAAAAAACATGTCCCACAAACAATGCGTAATAAAAAAAAAATACATTTTAAAATATTACATGTTTAACTTTACCTAATTTAAGCACATGCATGTAAGTTTTCGGGAAACAAAACTTTTAACCGTAGTTTTAACAAACAACTTTACAAGAGATGCGCGAAGTGACCATCACAATTTTCCATACCAGCGTTAGTCGACGACAAAAATTCTGAATGACGTCACTGAACACGCTCGTAGAATTATCAAACCCATTTGTCTGCAAACTGATTCTTTAAAAATTAAGTAAAGTGGTTGGTTTGGGACAACATACTTTCTCCTTTAAGGAACTCAATAAGAAGAAGACCAATGGTCTAAGAGCAGGCGAATGTGGCCATACATGCGCTGTCTTAAGAGCAATCATTGATCACCAAAATCTAATGTCCGTCGTAATATGTACAGCTTAACATTCGCCGTGTGTTAAACCATCTTTGCACCAGTCATTCTTTTCAATTCAATACATTATATCTACTTTAGTGTTAGATATTTCCTTCATAACACCTCTAATATATCATTGGGGTTTCCTCTACAACTTGATGATTATGCTCAACATTCTCATCCACACGTCCACTACGCTGTCTAGATACATTCCTTCAAGTTCTCAAGTTCCTCGCAGTCCATTGTGTCTCCAATTCGACATATGTCTTCTACTTTGCTTTCTATATGATACGGATGACTTTGGAATCAGAATTTTAAGTTTCCTTCTCTTAAATGCAGGTTTTTTTGCCTACATCATAGTACAAATTTACAATTTCTTGGTTTTCAGCCATCTTGGAATTCTTAGAATATGATGGCATTGCTGATGGCGTCACCATGGTTACTATGAAATTATTTAACGATCGTCTTTATATTCAACAAAAACTTATTTCAATATTCTTTCTGTCAATACCAAAACAATAACTATACTACAAAAATTCGCAAAGTTATTAAGCATTGTTTGTTGGACATGTTTTTGGATCACCCTGTATATCTGTTGAAAAGTCATTAAATGTCACCACTGTGGTTTGCTACATTTTTCATGCTGTCATGTCACATTTAGTCATAATTCAACAGATTTTTAACAATGGTTCATGTTGTTTTAGCCACATTTAGTCACAACCAAACGATAACTTTTTAATTTCTTTGGCCACATTTAATCACAGGTCAACAGAGAATATTTCATGTTGTTTTCGGCCACGTTTAGTCACAGTTCAACAGACGAATGTTCAACTTATTTTTCCCCACATAAGTGTTCATGTTGTTTTGGCCGATAAATTCATATGCCAATCCTTTGATCGGGTGATTTGGATGCTCAGTCACATTATGCTAGTATTCGGGCCGACTGTCGACATAAAAACTTGAAACTTCTTGATTGTCGGCCAAAATTAGCCAAATAATCGACCGACGGTCGTTCATTGTCCGGCAAAATAAAGGGCGTCATCCGATCCACTGTTGCGAGAGTGTCCCTCGAGTCGAGCGTGCACCCACCAAACCACGCATATTTGGTTGATCGGTAAATTTTTGAACAACTTTTGTGTTGTCGGCAGATGCTTCATTGCTCGTAGATATATAAAGTCGTTCTAGTCGACCAAGTGTCTGATGGAATACCCCGGTAAAAAGTTTACGTAACGAAATTAGCAAAGCATTGATTTATACCATGCGTGTTACAGTTGGGCTTCAGGTCTGCAACATTGTAAATTTATGACCATTATATTCTACGTTTTACTCACAATTGCAGACTTTCTTGAGCACTAGGTCCGGTGCTTGGATTTTCAATCGTGTATCAGACAAAGGAAACCCTGTTGATATGATGATCAGTCGACGATCTTTACAGGCGCTTTTGAAAAGTATGCCAACATTAGCAGTAAATATAACACAGAAAAAACTCAACCAGAGGTTTGACCACAAGATGTACTGTTTACAGCCAGACTTCACAATCCTGGGCGCACATCCTACAATTAATGACGAACTTCCAAATCGAATTGTCGCTGGTAGTGTTAAAGTTAAAGCCAATGTGAGTGAGTTTACTGAGACGGGAGCAGTATTTGAAGACGGCACGAAGATCCAAAATATCGATACCGTTGTGATGGCAACTGGTTATATATTTGGCTTTCCGTTTCTAGATAAAAGTGTGACAGATGTCAAGGACAATATGATCAACTTGTACAAGTACATGTACCCACCTGATCTAGATCATAACACGCTTGTCGTCATCGGATGTTTCCAGCCGCTTGGTGCTATCATGCCAATTAGTGAGATGCAGTGTCGTCTAGCAACAAGAGTGTTTCTGGTGGGTGAAAATATTTATTTTTACAATAGCACCGTCTCTCAGCGTATATTTAAGAAGACTAAATATCGCCCGAGCAGTGCGCTGTTTGTAGACTTTTTCGCTGGTCAAGGTTTTGTTTTGCTTCGCCATTATTTTATTATTAAAGCTCTTAGATTGAATTGGCCAATGTTGACCTCAAATCAATGGCTTCGGCGGTGGTGCATTAAAAGATTCAAGACATTTGCAGTTCTTTGTAGACCCTCATATGTGGTCGAAAAAACGTTTTCGTATTCCACCCGCTCAAAAGTACGTTCTGTTATATCAGCGGCCCGCCTGCAGGTGTGCAAAAGGACACCTCTCGCTGATGACCGGGTTTCGGGGATTTTGTATTCAGTACATCTTCTTAAAAATACGCTTAGACGGTGTAAATAGTACTGTTTGCCAAATATTTAAATGAAATCACCAGGCACTGCTTTATTAAAGCACTTATGGAAATCTTAAACTTACGTTTATTTTTTATTTTTAAAATTCTTCAAAAGCTGCAAAGGGTGTTACATTGTTGTTTTGATTTTCAATTTCAATTTCAACGTTGGTTTAAAATTTTCGTAAGGGCTTTGATAAATCAGTTGAGTATGTGAAGACACACACTACGTCTCCTCTTCTGCGACGGTGTTATCATTGGTCTAAACCATCAAACACCATTATATTCAAACATTTTTATTTCACCATTATTTAAACAAGAAATTGTCATTATTTAAATCAAATCCAATGATCTTGTTTTATAATTTTGAAACACATTGACGTGACGCCACTATGACGTCTCCAATATCAGCGATTCGATTGTGACTAGAACAGGCGTTTCCCTAAAAATTGTATCCTAGTTCAGAGAAGTAATACATGTACTTTTTTAGTGATCTTTTTGTTGTAATAACTGTATGGCTTGTCACTTTGTATAACGTCAATAGACATACGCTGCTCGCTAAGCCATATATATTACTATAGACTGAACCACGAGACAATTAACTAAAGTATGCCATACGAATTGTTCTTTTCAGGAAAAAGTCAGATTGCCGGATTCTGGTACGATGTGGAATGATATCAAGGATAAACAAACCAAAATGGCGGCAAGATATAAAAAGTCACAACGTCACACTATTCAAGTTGATTATATCCCCATTATGGACGAGCTAGCCGAGTTAGTTGGATGCAAACCGGATTTCAGTTAGTTTTGTTTATGCTTTTTGTTCAGTGTGAAGGTTGTCCAAAGTCGAACCGTACATATTACATTTTGTATTGTCAATGGTGTTAACCAAATCAACCGAATACTGGTGTGATGTGGTGTAGTCACATTGATACTGGTTATTAACGCAACCTTTTTAAAGGTTGTTGCGATAGCCGGGTGTTCAATTACTAGGCGATGTCGCCGCTCAGCATGGATTCGAATATCACTAAATAATTTATATATATATGAAACATATATGTACTCGTCTCTTATTAAATAAGAATTATTATGTAAATTTATGATTGTAGTCGGATGTGTGACAACGATGACGTTATATGATCATAATGCATTTTTCATTTACCTCATAGGAATCTTTGGCGGTATGCACTACTGGTCTGTACACAGCAGACAGTAATGTATCGTTTAATATGAAATTAATTCTGTATGTACTAGTATTTGTATTATACTACATGTATATATTTTTACAGAGAAGCTGTTCTTTACTGATCCAAGATTGGCGTTGAAATGTTATTTCGGTCCATGTACACCCTACCAGTTCCGCCTAATGGGACCCGGAAGTTGGAAAGGAGCTCGGGAGGCTATATTTACCCAATGGGACCGTACATATAAACCACTACAGACTAGACCATGTAATGCACCAGAAGAGAGTTCGGCTATGTTTTATATGGTGTTGATTGCTGTGCTCGCTGTATTCGTGTATTTGTTGTTCATGTAGACTCTAAATTATAAAAACGTTACACTACCACAACACTAATCGGGAACGAGGCATGTAATGATGAACCCCGGCGAGTGTTTCGTGAACAAAATCATGAAGTAGTTCATGGAAGAAAAATGGTCGCTTCATGAAAAAAAAGTTCTTGAACTAATTCATAGAATGGTTCATGAACAGTTCGTCACCCTAATTCCAGAACCCCGTAACGCATTTTTTGGCGATATGGAGTGTTTAGTATCATTCTTTTCGCCTTGACACGCTCTTTACAGTCAACTAACTTACATGTCTATGCAGGACCCCGTAAGTCGTTTATAAACGTCAAAATTGAATTCCAGATGCAGGTAATGAGGCAACCAATCAAATGTTCGGTATTGTACCACGTGTTACACTGTAAACTTCCGCTTATCTCCCTTTTCCAAAACAAACAAAATATGTGTGCATCATTTAGAGTGATATCTAAACAATGTAAGTAGTTTATACCTGGCCTATTGTTGTGATTTATGTGTAAACTCATAGAAACATATGTGTTTTTATTGTATTTCAAATCCAAACCTCGAAATATACGATCTTGTCAATATTACGTCAATTCGGATATCCGATTTCCGGATGGTCGTCGACATTAATGCCAATTTTCGCTGAATATCATATCAAATAACATAAAAAATGACTCAGTGTGATCATTGCTTTCTTGCGGAGTTTCACCTGTGCCGTCAACTTTCTATCCACTTCTATATATCCTTTAGATAGGTTGGTGGTGGAGTCAGTACCCCCTGCCTTCATCCTCATAACTTTGCCATTCTCTGTGTTGATGACCTGTCCTGTCGGTGAAGCCGTGGGCTTCTAAGATAGAATTCTTTTCTGGAACATGTTGTTTTATGCGCGATATAAGATGAATATCTAACTGCTAACATAGTTCCTATTGAATAAAATTCATCTTGTCTTTATGTTCACTCGTTCACTATTCATCCAGTGGTCAATAGAAAGAGGAACTGAGACTTGATAATATCCCTGACTAATCCCGTCAAAATACTGAATTTCTCAGTTGGCTTGCTGTTCCATCATACAGAATTTAACATGCCACACTTTCATAATAATACTTGTGATGGACATACATGTACATATTCGGGATCCCATACTGCTCCATCAGACTTCAGAGTTATCGTCGTCCTGTACTGTCAAACACCGTTTCAAAGTATATAAAGTTTACATACAGAGAGCTGTTGTTCTATAAAAGAGCATTTTCTGGATTGATTCTCAGATTAATATTCTGGTTAGTGCAAGACCATTAATTCCTACTTTACATCACTTAGAAGATTGACAAAACTGGTGTTTTCAGTCGTTATCCAGTAGAATGCTTTTGAGCAATGAACTGATAGTAATACATGTATTATCACTCTTCCTGTAGTTCTTGTACTCATCAAGACCCCCCATCTTCGATAGTCATTATGTAGTATGTACCCCTCTTTCCAGTCCAGTGACATTTTTTCTACCTCTCCCATGTCCACTGAAAACATCAACATATTAAAACATCGGACAGTAAAGGCAGCACTCAACAGTAACAGCCAAGCACAGACAACATAAATAACACCTGTATACCCGACCACACGGCACAATGCCCGACACAAAACTAAACCGCTAGAAGTCCTAGATTAGGAATAGTTGTAAATTGTATAAACCTGCAGCCACACACATGATTAGTGACGATAGTCAACAAAAAAGAAAATAGTGTAATATGCGACGGTCGGCTCTGTACAGGTTCAACCACAAACAAATCAGATGCTAATATGATTGTATTTAATAGGGTAATAATATAACTGCATAAACAAATGCCTTATACTAGTAGACCAATAGTTACAAAGTTCAAACAGCAAATAAGATCAAACAGCAAATCCAGTCGTTCAAGATTTAAGACACTAAGTATTTATTTAAATGTTCGTTTTGAGCTAATTCCTAATAAAAGTTATAAATGTTAAATGAGTCCGTACTTATTTATCAATTCATCAAACCAAATGGTATTTACATTTCTGCTGCTGGACGGCTCATTGTACTTGTTTATCTTCAAAATGTCTGTAAGGACTTGACCTTCGTCAATGGCGGAAATGTTTGGAAAGCTCCTGTCTTCTGTCTGTATTGGTTTATATAGCTGGCGCCTTGATACTTTCAGAGTTAGTACTACTTTGGCAGCATCGACCAATCAGAATCCTGGATTCAAATAATCTGGTACTTCTCAAGCAATCAGCACCAGGACTATCTTTACTCTGTTCTATGTCATACGCAGCAGGAAATAGTTCCAAAATGGAACTTAATTAAAAGACTGACTTGAATTAATTGAGATGTAGAGTTATACGTATCGGGCCGCATATTATACAAGAAAAGCATACATTTAGTGGTGTGGCGCCGTACTCTACACGTGTACGTGAAGTACACAACTGCTACGGTTTGTAGTAAAGACCGCGCCGGTCGTTTAAATTAAATCACACAGGTAAACAATGTTTTTACCAAGTATAACACTACTTGACACATAGCCAGGTAAGTCAATTCATAGAGTTTGTTGACATGCATCGATCCGTGTAACGTCTGCATTGTTTGTATTTGGATTGATGGCTATTTAGTGAATTGTCACATATTTCCGCGACCCGGAAATATTACTGAGAAGTGCATGCGAGGTTCCCGTATTGCTAAGTACCGATACATAACTACATAAACAGTTAAGCAAACATTAATAATTCATGAACAAGTGCAAATTACAATTAATAACAGCTTGGACAAGTCAAATAGAACAGCCACAAGGGTACCTAACATTACACTTCCCCCCTCTTTAAAGAATTAATCCTCCTGGATTAAAACAAGAACACACTTTACATATAAACAAGTTTATCCAATTTGACTAATCTCAGAACAGGATTTATGCAAATTTACATAAACAATATGAAAAGCTCAAATAACATCAAAGGCAGTGACATATATATCAATTAGAACACAAATCATTAAATGTTGCTTCAATATCTCTGAAATTAAAACTTCCCATAATACATAGCACCTCTTTAAACCCTAGCACAAATCATCATTACACAACACAGAAACTATTTCTTCGAACAGTACACTATTCACACTCTCATCTTAAGTCCCTGTTCATTGAGCTCACTTACAACCTCATCTATGCCTGTCCACCTGTCTGCCTTTTTAAGAGTGTTTATAACAAACACGTTTGTTTTATAAACGGGTCCTTCACCCGACGCGACATTCTTTACAATTTCATAGTTACATTGACGCAACCGAGCCTCTGCATATTTACCCATCTTCAGCTTGGCAGCACCCTCAAGGGCCAGAAACTGGTACTTGTCAAGAAGCAAACGTCATGTGATGTTCAATTGTCATGGCCGCGTATTCGTGGGCGAGGAGCTTCTGATCGGGCGTCCTTGCCCTCCAATTGCGGGGAGGCCAGGTCATCACATTTCCGTTGAATTTAAGGGTAATCATATCCTTGGAACCCCAGTCCCTCTTTGCCGGTGGGCACAATGGCATATAGCCCCGCATCAATATGTTGGTGGCGGCACTCCGTATATCGGCATCATCTCTGAGATAAGTAAGTTCCTCACTTTCAGTTGAACTTATGCTGCTATTTGAGCATGACCAAACCTCCGAAGGAGCTGGACTGACTGGCCTATCTGTCTCGGCATCCACTCGTATGTCGTTCGAATAATCCTCTAACCCATCTACCTCTTCTTCATCCTGACACAGCTTCTTGCCCGTGTTCTGCATCTCTGTCTCTTCTGGCCTTTTCCTCTTCTCCTGTACTGATCTGCTGTCATTCTCCGGCATCTCCTTGCGTACCTCTCTGACATCCTCTACCTGTTGTGGCTCACTCTCTTTCATCCTACCTCCATCTCTGTCTACCATTTTCGTTCCCTCTGTCTTCCTCTGGTCATCTTTCCTCTTGTCCACAACTCTTCCTCTTTCACTACTTGGATCTCTTCTCTCTACCTCTTTCCTCCTCCCTCCTTCTGCACCCTTCCTCGATTCTTCCGACATACTCCGTCCCCTCCTTGACTCAGCAATCTCTAACCCATGCTTCCATCCAGCCATCCAATCACTACTTTTATCCCTACCCCCACGACTACCATTCCATTGCCTTACAGCCGCTCGTAACTTATAAGCTGTATCGCTACTGTATCTGGATACGTCACCTGCTATCTTGGCATAGTCCATTGGATATTTTGCAAGATAGAAAGCATTACTTCGAGAAAACGCATCTTTAGGGATATCAATATTAAAGTGCTTGCTTTTGACGTGAGCACTTAGGTCACTCGTTCTGGTATAGTACTTGTCCTTTCCTGTACACCACGGACGCATGACAGACATCCTCTGGTGGGCAGACAAGATGGGTATGCAGCGACGACCTGTTCGCAAACATAGCTTCGCATAACCAACACTTTTACCTGAAAAACACAAATAAACCACCCTCTTATAGTATTGCGACAATAGTACGTAAATTATAATCTGTATGAATATCCACCCCCCTTTCTTCCTTCGTCCCTGTACAAGTTGTGGAGCCGACCGCGCGATATAAATCAAAACACAACTACGCGGAAGGTTCATAATGTTTATTAAATGTCTGACTTCCTGTCAGAATGTTTATACCCATTTTATAGTCAACACATTTACAAGAGTCATATATTATTTTGAAAATACATATAGTATTTCAACAAGTTCTGAACTGTTAACTACGCATATTAACCGCTATCACTAGCTCGGAACTGCCGAACCCAAGTGGGTATCTTACACCCTTTATACGGGCACAGCCGATCTATGTGATAGGCTTTGGATTTGCCTCTTGCCGTGCGTTTGACCATACAGACCAAGTCGTCTACAACCTTTGTTATCCGAAACGGACCTTTCCACTTGTTAGCAAGTTTAGTACTTATTCCAACTTTCCTGGCTGGGTCATGCAACCATACCATCTGTCCCTTGGCAAACCTAGTTGATTTTGAATTAGTATCATAATATCTCTTCTGATATGTTGCTGCTGACTTAATATTTTCTCAGGCTGTCGCGTGACATCGCAAAACCTTCTCTCGCAGTTTCGTGACAAACTCATCGGCTTCAACATTACTTGCCTCCTTTAAAGGGAAACCGACGACGGCTTGCATTGGAAGAATCACTTCTTTTCCAAACACCATTCTGTTTGGAGTAAATTTAGCACTACTGTGGGGTGAAGATCGATAAGCCATCATAACCTGCTGAAGATATTGATCCCAACTAGTCTGATCATTTTGGCAATAACAGCAATAACAACGCAACATCGATGTCAAGGTTCGGTTAAACCTTTCAACAAGGCCATTTGCTTGTGGTCGCATTGCTGTAGAATAAGTTTTCTCAATACCAAGAAGTTTGCAAAGTTCCTCCATCACTTTAGATTCAAAGCAGCGACCCTGATCTGTATAAATTTGAAGTGGGGTACCAAATCGTGAAACAAGAAATGCATTCGCAACAGTCTTAGCCTCTTGGTCAGGGAGAGCCACACACTCAGTCCATTTGGTAAACCAATCAGCTATAACTAATATGTACTTGTTCCCTTGACTGGTAACAGGAAGTGGTTCCAGTAGATCCATCATCACTCTCTCCATTGGTTCCCCGACTAGGTAAGTTCCTAACGGTGCTTTATTTGAATTTCTTGACAGCTTCTGTACGGCACACACGTCACATTTCATACAGTGTACCTTTATTGAGTGAGCCATTCCAGGCCAGTCTTATTTTGTCTAACATCTTCTCAACACCCAGATGTGCAGAACTTGGTATGTCATGGTGCTGTTTCATGACTTCGTCTCTCTTCTCTGTTGGAATTACTAGTTGAAACTTAACTTCACCCAAGTCATCTTCAAATTTCCTATAAAGTATACCGGCTTTGACTTCAAGACGATCCCATTGTCTCCAAAGAGTTTTGTACTCTGACCCAAAGCTTGATATCTCAACCCAGTTTGGTCTCGGTTCACCTGCTTGTAACTTCACTACGATTGGACCTATGTATGGATCACCTGCTTGGCTCGTTGCTATATGTACTGGTTCCCAATTGTTAAGGACCACTTGGTTATTCATCATTTCAAATTTCCCTTGACTTCTAGTTGTCACTCTGGCATATCCTACAGGTTCTAAATCTTCAGTCATAGCCTCTGTCTCTAGGTGCTCCTGTAATTCTTGTTGATGCTTGCATGATTCACATGGCAACCGTGAAAGTGCGTCTGCGTTGCCATGACTGCGTCCAGCACGGTGAACGACGGTGATGTTATACGTGTTAAGTTCCTGTAACCATCGAGCAATTTGACCAGTTGGTGCCTTAAACGTCCGTAACCAACTTACAGCAGAGTTGTCTGTTCGAACTTAGATGTCTTGTCCATACAAATAACTATGGAAATGTTTCAGGGCCAAAACTACTGCAAGAAGTTCCTTCCTCGTAATGCAATACGATCTTTCATGCTTGTTTAGTGACTTACTCATGTAAGCAATAACTCTGTCTGTACCGTCTTGGACTTGTGATAACACAGCACCTACGCCATTGTCCGATGCATCAGTATCCAGGATGAACTTTGATCCTATTTTGGGATACGCTAACAAAGGTGCTGTAGTCAATGCTTCTTTCAGCTTCTCAAATGCTGCTTGACATTCATCAGTCCATTTAAAGCGGATATTCTTCTCGCATAACTTATGGAGGGGCCTTGCTATTTCAGGAAAACTGTTCACAAATCGGCGATAGTATGATGCAAGTCCTAGAAAACTTCTAACTGCTTTCGCATTGTTCGGCACAGGCCATTCTTGAACTGCTTTTATATTTTCAGGATCTGTTTTCACCCCGTCTTCGCAAACTATATGTCCAAGGAAATGAACTGAGTGTTGGAAGAATATACATTTGGAAGGCTTCAATTTCAGATTCGCTGACCTCAATCTTTGAAAGACGTGTTCTAGGCGAATGAGGCATTCATCTACTGACTCTCCAGGAGTTATAATGTCGTCCATATAAACTAGTGATTCAGACCATTGTAGTCCACGGAGAACATCTTCCATTAATCTTTCAAACGTCTTTCCATGCAACTAAACCATTTAGCTCCCGAGAGTGCATCTAAACAATCGTCTACTCGGGGAATCGGATATGCATCCTTAACAGTTACTTCATTCAAACGTCGGTAATCTACACAGAATCGGGTTGAGCCATCTCGTTTTCCAAAAATCACAATTGGAGATGACCATGGACTGTTAGAAGGTTCAATTATTCCCTTGTTAAGCATATCTTCCACCTCCTTCTTTTCTATCTCTCGCTTTCCATAAGGCTGTCTTCGTGGTGGTTGGCGAATTGGGTTGGCTGTACCTGTATTTATTTTGTGTTTGACTTTGTCGGCGCATCCTAAATCATCAGACGATTTTGCAAATACATCTTGGTATTTCTGTAGCAAAGAAGCGAATTTTCTTTTCTCTGATTCACTGAGATGTAAAGTGCTTTTATCGAACATTTCTCTCAGATGATCTGGCACAGATATGTCGTCTTCTAAAACTGTGGTCTTCTGCACACTACGAATGTCAGCCTGTTCACCTTGGGAGTCCTCGATTAGGTGTTCAACTATCGGCTGACACACACCAATAGCCAATTCCTTTTGGAATGTTATACACTCTTCATTTTCATTGAGCATGCCTATAAGGATGTCTTGCTTATGTGGGTCTATTACGCCTTTCAACAGTTTGACTTTGCTCTCAGCTAAGACGTTTGTCTCAAATTCCTCTAATATACCGGTCATAGGAAGATAATCGCTGTTGGTCATTCTCACAGGCACAAACTTGCATGTCATCGGTGGCAGTTCTATCTTTTCCTTGAGAAATACTCTGCATACTTGATCACTAAGTTCACTTGTGTAACACTCAATCGTATGTCCATATTTCGTTTTCATCTGTAAAGCCTCAATATCTAACAACTGTATATGCCTCATTATAAAATCCTGTCCCAAAATGGCTGGTAAGGAAATGTTACATATAATAAAACTCACGTCTGTGTTAAATTGTCCAATGGTTAAGGGCAAAGCCACACTTCCATAAACTTCAACAGGAGTACCATCAACACCACGGATTGACATGTCTCTATCAATAATGGGTTTATGAAATCCCTTTGCATACTGCTCGTAGGTTTCTTTAGAAATCAATGTTGATGTCGCTCCACTATCTAACAGAAAGTGTACTTCGTTCTGTGCAAATGTTCCCTTTACATATAAACCATTGTCCCAACTTTCTGTCTGTCTCCAAACTTCTCCAATCCGTGAAATGCTTTTGTCAACTTGTCTAGACCGTTTAAATGCTTCATTGTCCGTCACTGCATGGCTTACTGCGGTGACGTTCTGGAGTTTCCCTGATGCCGTGGGGATTTGTTATATTGTGGTCTACTAGGGCAGTATTTAATCAGATGATCCTTCGAGTCGCAATGAAAGCAGGTACGTGGATTATTCTTATTGTAACGCCCATTTGCTTCTATCCTGTCTAGCCTTTGCTCAATCCGTTTAAGTGCACTTTGAACTGTCACTTCCGTGTCTGCTGTTTGGTATTCTGGACCAGCGGAACTGTTAGCCATTTCCGTAGCATTCGAAACTACCCTAATCATGTTCAAGTTGTTGGTCTTTCCAACAACTTCTTCGTATCTTTCAACAATTTCGACTGCTTCCATGACGGTTTCACAATTACGGTCCATTAGCCGACATCTCATTTCTGCAGACACATTCTTGTAGAAATGTTGCAGTGCCAGAACCTCCCGAGCATCTTCTTCAAAGTCCATATACGCTTTCTGAGTCAGCAGTCTGATATCATCGCCAAATGCAGCCATTGACTCAGTTTTGCCTCTCATTCTGTTGTGCAGCTTGGAAATCCACCTTGTTTGCTGTCTCTTGCTTCCAAAGCGTTGCTCTAAACGACCGGTTAATAACTCGTATGATCACTTTTCAACACTTGACAGTGAACTGTAATGTATACGAGCTTGCTGTTTTAACGATGTAGCGAGATACAAAGTTTTCTCTTTCTCTGACCACTGGGCAAGTTCCGCTACATCTTCAAAGTAGGAGAAGTACTGATCCCAATCATCTTCTCCTGTATACGGATCCGGTTTAATGTTCGTTGATCTCCTGTGCCGAAAGTTCGGAAACCTCTTCTCGTGATGCTCTGCACCAAACGCGGGCCTATGTTCTCCATGATCTAACCTTGGTGGTGCTTCTTCAGCGGCTTCATGTCGATCCATAGCAAAGCTAACTTCAGAATCCGAATCTCTGTCATCGGCCTTGTTGATATAAGTTGAGCTTTCCGTTTATGGTCCGATGGTCAAATTCGAATACTTTCAATGAAACAATGGTTGTTTTGTTTCACTGATTTAATTATGCTTCCAAGACTAACGATTCTGATAAAAAAATAAAGTGTTTACCTGTCCAGTCAACAGCTGTAACAAGAAAAACCCCGTAAGTTTCGCCAAAATAAAACGCCGTTCAAGCAACGAAATGCTCTCTAATGTAAACCTTACCAAGCTACTCAAAACAAAAACGCCGTTTGCTGTTCCACACAGGCACACTGTCTCAAATAACGGCGTCTTAAACAGCTAGATTTCTGTTCACTCGGAAAACGGCGTATAAACAGGAAACACAGATGAACGGCAAACGAAACGGTGAATGCTGTTCTACAACGGCGCCTTAAACAACTGAATCGCTGTTCACTCAGATAAACGGCGTTCAAACAGGAAACGCCGTTCGATTGGTTAAACGCTGTATGCTGTTTTAAGACGGGGAAATCGCCGTTGGAAACGATGTACGCTGTTCAAGATAACGCTGTTTCAACACAGGAAGGGTGTTTGTTGTCTAAGACAAATGATCGCCGTTCGAAACGGAGGACGGCACTCTTGAAACAGGAAACGCTGTTCACGACGGGCGTCCGTCTGATGATGTGTAGAACGGGACTGTTTATTGGTACCCAAAACGCCGTTTCAGACAGATTTTGCTGTTCGATGCTGAAATCTCTAACATAAACGGTTCGATATGACGCTGTACGGATCCGCCGAAGTGTAGGCTCTAGCACAGGGTTCTAGATGTTGAAAGTATATCAACATGCCACTTATTCTGTACAGGTTCAACCACAAACAAATCAGATGCTAATATGAATGTATTTAATAAGGTAATAATATAACTGCATAAACAAATGCCTTATACTAGTAGACCAATAGTTACAAAGTTCAAACAGCAAATGAGATCAAACAGCAAATCCAGTCGTTCAAGATTTTAATAGACTAAGTATTTATTTAAATGTTCGTTTTGAGCTAATTCCTAATAAAAGTTATAAATGTTAAATGAGTCCGTATTTATTTACCAATTCATCAAACCAAATGGTATTTACATTTCTGCTGCTGGACGGCTCATTGTACTTGTTTATGTAAGGACTTGACCTTCGTCAATGGCGGAAATGTTTGGAAAGCTCCTGTCTTCTGTCTGTATTGGTTTATATAGCTGGCGCCTTGATACTTTCAGAGTTAGTACTACTTTGGCAGCATCGACCAATCAGAATCCTGGATTCAAAGATCTGGTACTTCTCAACCAATCAGCACCAGGACTAACTTTACTCTGTTCTATGTCATACGCAGCAGGAAATAGTTCCAAAATGGAACTTAATTAAAATACTGACTTGAATTAATTGAGTTATACGTATCGGGCCGCATATTATACAAGCAAAGCATACATTTAGTGGTGTTGCGCCGTACTCTACACGTGTACGTGAAGTACACAACTGCTACGGTTTGTAGTAAAGACCGCGCCGGTCGTTTAAATTAAATCACACATGTAAACAATGTTTTTACCAAGTATAACACTACTTGACACATAGCCAGGTAAGTCAATTCATAGAGTTTGTTGACATGCATCGATCCGTGTAACGTCTGCATTGTTTGTATTTGGATTGATGGCTATTTAGTGAATTGTCACATATTTCCGCGACCCGGAAATATTACTGAGAAGTGCATGCGAGGTTCCCGTATTGCTAAGTACCGATATATAACTACATAAACAGTTAAGCAAACATTAATAATTCATGAACAAGTGCAAATTACAATTAATAACAGGTTGGACAAGTCAAATAGAACAGCCACAAGGGTACCTCACATTACAATAGGGTAAGGAATTGGAGCTGATAACAAGTCTGCTTTAAACGACACTGCTGAATTCATAACTGATTGACAATGTCCTCTATAAAGCATCCCATGTCTCTTCTTACTGTTCGTTTGACGTATTGATGTATCTCGTTACTCGTGTTCGAATCTTTTCTTCGATACCTTTGTTCTGGTATTGTTTAAGAAGTTATTCACCTTCTTGTGCTTTACCATCTTATCTATGGTTTTCTGTGATATCCAAAGTTCTTCTTAGTTTTGCTTTCAATTTGTAGTCCATTTTTTCATTACTCCCCACCAACCCTCTATGGTTTCTTGTGCCCAGCTTTCACTTGTACATAACTACTGTCTAAAGCATTTCATAAAGTTTTCCCGTGAATTCTTACTCTTGCTAATTTGTGGGGGGGGATAACACATGCTGGTAATGCGTTTCAGGTTTTCCCTGTGCTCACCTGAATTTGTCAATGCATATCATACATGTATTGTTCACTATTTTACGTTTCTTAATATCTTTAGGCTTTTTAGTTTAAATATCTCTACCCGAATACTAGTGCATTTAGACGAAATGTCTACCAATTTTAGTTCCATAATCCCGTAATTTGGTTTTAAAATACAATATTTTTGTTCAAAACCCCGTATCTCAGTATGTCTTTCTGGAATTCAAATTTTAGCTTCAAATTCTAACTTCGAATCCGTAACGTAAATTTTTAGCAAAAATAATGGTTACTTACGTATGAAATTTGGTTTGTGGCTACCAAATATAGTACTACATTTGCATGCAAAATTTTAAGAAAATTCGTTGTACCATCACGGAGATGTTGTTCAAAACTTCAAACGCGATTTTCTCAAAACGACTAAAATCGCGTTACTGGTTTCTGGAATTAACGTGACGTGTTAGTGACTTTGCACATTTATATAAGTTATAACTGAAAGTAGACTGTGGTTGTTTGATAAATACGTGGATTTTTCTCTAATGTGTGTATCATTATTCAAAATACTTATTCTAAGTACTTCGGTCTTTATCAATTTCCGGAGACAAACGGAAACGGCCGAGCTTTCACGATTGTCAAAATACCGTCAATATTGGCAAGAATGTAATACTTCTTACTTTGAATAAGTTCAATGAAACCAACCAATATGTGACAATATGTGAAATAGTTTTTAGATAAGTGGTAACTATATAAGCCTGCCTATGTTTCTTTAATCATAATCGGATAAAAAATCAACAAATAGATAAGAGAAGTTTTAGCTATTCCAAAAATCGTTTTCAGGGCATATCCATTTATCATGAATTGCTTTCTGGGTATCATTTGTATTGGAAGACAACTTGCCTAACTCACACAGCATGCCATTAATTGCCATGCATATTGTAAGTAAATAATAATAATAATGAAAACTAATAACCAGTCTTCCCTGTGAGCCTCATATAACATTGCTGTACTAATTAAGCTTTATAAGTGATTAATTATAAATTTAATTGATTTGCATTTTGATTTATACCTTCCTTTTTTGTAGATTCCATACATATCGGTTTCGCACATCCTTTCACTGAAACTCTTTGATGAAATTCCCCAATTATATATAAAATTATGATATTGTGGACGTCATATGGGCCAAATTGCCATTATGCTTTTTTCATTTTATGTACTGGTGTTCTTGTTCAACTGTTTATTGTTGGGGATCTCATGGAAGATTGCCATTTAATTTAATTGTCAAATGAGTTTCCTCGTAAAAAAAGTATTTATTATTATCATTATTGCACTATTTGTACATTTAAAAAAGTTACATAAAAGGCAAAGTCATATTGATATATTTTAACAGATACTGTACCTCTCCAGTGAGAGAAAAGTTTAATAGACCACCAGAGAACCACCACTTCAAGTAGTTGCTTTTAAATAAGTTAAAATTTGCAGATGTTCTTACATCGTAAGGAAGACAGTTCCATAATTTTGCACCAGAATATACCAATGCGTTTCTGCAAAATTCAAGTCCAGGTTTTGGAACCACAAGCAGTTTTTGTTCAAATGACCTCAATGATCTGTTTTATGATAAGTAAATAGTTGCTCCGTGTACTTTGGGAGAAAAATCTGTAGAGATTTGTATAACAGAATGGCCTTTTTATAGTTAACTCTGTCAGAAAATTTCATTCAATTCAATTGTAACAATAATTCATCTGTTGGTGTATCAAAATGTTTGGCTAAAATAATTTCTTGAGTGTCATTTGTACTGGTGTTTTCCAATTACGTGTGTGATCAATGTGAACTATTTTTTGGACTTGAGATTTGATCGTGAAAGATAAAATAATATAATGTTTTATTTCATAGTTTGCGCCCACATATGGGCATACAATTTTGACATAATTATACACATGACCTAAAGTTTCACATTATGTAATAACTTATATTAACTACAACTAAGAGAAAAAAGAGAACACCAACCTATAGCTAAATTCTAACGCATCATAACTAATCATCTAACATATTAATTAACAACATTATAACAATCAAATAAACAGCAAAAAATGATTAAACAAGAGTGCCAAAATGTCACAAAATACGCCCGTCTTGGGGCATGGTGAGTCTCAGGGCATGGTGAATGAAAAAAACAATCCAACATTTTTTTTTAATTAAAGGACCATAACCCAAGAAAGCCTAGGGTGATTTGGCCTACAATTGAACTTGTCTTAGATATTATATCCATGAACATTGTCACCAAGTTTGAAGATACTCAGATGAAAACGCTTAGCACTAGAGAACAGACAAGGTCAATTTCACATTTATTTTGGTAATTATAGGATCATAACCAAATAAGGCCTAGGCCGATTTGGCCTATAATAAAACTTGGCCTAGATATTATGCCCATAAGCATTGTCACAAAGTTTGAAGACGATCGGATGAAAACTGTTTGCGTTAGAGCACAGACAACCAATTTTATACTTATTTGGTAATTAATTTAGGCCCATAACCAAATGACGCCTAGGCCAATTTGGCCTATAATACAACTTGGCCTAGATATAACGCCCATAAGCATTGTCACAAAGTTTAAAGATGATCGGATGAAAACTATTTGCGTTAGAGTACAGACAAGGCCAATTTCATACTTATTTGGTAATTAAAGGACCATAACCCAATAAGGCCTAAGCCGATTTGACCTATAATCGAACTTGGCCTAGATATTATGCCCATAAGCATTGTCAGCAAGATTGAAGATGATCGGATGAAAACTGTTTGCGCTAGAGTACAGACAAATTACTGGACGCCGCCGCCCGCCCGCCCGCACGCCCGCCAAGGGTATTCACATAATACGTCCCGTTTTCAACGGGCGTATAAAAATGACTAGTTCACATATTATTGTAGCAGAAAGGATACTATTAATTATACAAGATCATAATTATATTTTATGATTTTAAATTGTTTTATATTGATCATACAGGGTGTCCCAAAATATAGGTTACACTAAGGAAACGTTGTAATAACATAAATACTTGAGCTACATCCATGATAAATACATCATAAGAAAGGGTTAAACACAAATTTTATATTGTGTACAATTTTTGTGAATAAAACATAACTGCCCCGTTGCCTAGCAACAATATAATTATTCAAAATTTGGCTTTTGTTGATAATGATTTTAACAACATCATCTCTATAATCTTGAGATGTTTGAAATATGTTCATTCCAACATCAATTTTAAACAACAGGACATTAAACAAGTGTTGATTATTCCTATGGTTGCATTCGGAAACACTAAACAATGTTTAAAGAGAAAAAAATGGACACTTGGTATTCTCAATCAGCTATGAGCCGTTAGAAATTTGCAAAATAATTACAGTTTACAGTTTATTTCAGAATTTAAGGCATAATGCCCATGGATCATGTTTACAACAATACAACAATGTATATTTACACAATTATATAAATACGCATACAAGACAAGCACATATCAACACAAACACACACACATCCACACGCATACCCACGCACGCACACGGACACACACGCGCACACACACACGCACACCCACACACATACACACGCATACCTCTCATGTATACACATATAATACTAATATACATTCCAACACTTTACATGCAAAATATTCAAAATATTAGTGGTGAGATTGAATGTTACAGCACCATTTACTTTAACAAACTTAATAAAGTCTGAGGTTATGTAGCAATATGGAAAACTAGCTATTCTGAACGCACAGAACGCAGTAGTTAAGTTATGGTAATGTGTACCAACAGTAAATATTGTAAAAATAGTATCTATAAAGCCTGTTCTCTTAATTCAAAACATTTAAAAAGGTAGACAAGTAATTTTTTTAAAATCTTTTCATCACTAGATTGTAACAGGTCTCTAAACTTTAGAATGTTTGGATGTTGTCTATAATGTAAAGGAATATATTTTTTTCTAAGATTGTCATATAGGTTGCATTCGAACAAGAAATGGAATTCTACAAAATTTACATTTTCTTTCAGGGACAGGTGTTGGATTAGGTTTGGTCCGACCACCAACTTCAATTTGTAGTCTATGAGATGACACTCTAAATTTTGATAATGTTTTTCTATATTTGTTCACTTGTACTATGTCTAAATAAGGCTGTAATTGGAAACTTGAAAATAATTTATAAGTATTTGCTCTACTGGAAGTTTCTATGTCACTATTCCAACCCTGTAAATATTGATCAATTAGTCTCTGTTTTACCAAGGATAAAAATAATTTGTTATTTCCAACTGTTTGGAAAAACCATATTTCACCAAATCCAAGATTGTTAAGTATACCCTTAACTTTACTAGCCCAAGCTACCTTATTTGGGTATAATTCAAGATCCTGTAACATCATATCATACACAAGTTTAACATATTTTGTATCATCAGTTGATAGTATATTTAGCCAATATCTAATTGTATGTAATATCAACTTTATACTAAGAGGCACTTTTCTTAATTCCCCATATACAAAAGTATTTTGGGTCTGTCTTTTAACACATAATAGTTGTTTATAAAACTTTAATACTGTTTTATCAATTTCACTGGTATTATAACAACCCCATATTCCACTGCCATAGCTTAAAACAGGCTCCACTAATTTTTCATATATCTCCAATTTGTGACTTATTGACATGTTATAGAAATTATCAAAGTAATATTTCATTTTAAAAGTAGCCTTCATTTCTTGACCAGCTAAGGCTTCACATGTATATTTAAATGAACCACCTGTTGAGAAAACTAGTCCAAGATATGTAAATTTTTTGACAATTTCTATAATTTCACCTTTGTATGTAAAATTTAAGTTTGACTTAGATTACCTCCCATTTTAAAAACCATTACCTTTGTTTTAGTTGCATTAACAGACAATTTCCACCTGTCAAAATAATTTTCTAATATATCTAAGCCTTTTTGTAAGCCATCCTGGGTTTCTGAGAATAGAACTATATCATCCGCGTACAATATCAAATATACCTTAAACATACCAATATCAATACCATCATGTCCTTTGTGAATAAAAGTTTCCTCTATAAGTTATGGCGTTCCATAGAAGACTCATGTTGTAAACATTTCTGAGCTCCGTTTAAATATGGAAATACGATGATAAAGACAATTACTAGAACAGTTGCATCTTATGTATGGATGGATAATGGAGTGATCTAATAGCGGTATTCATCAAATGTTAGTTATTGATTGTTGAATTGTGACATTTTTCGATTGAATTGGACAATGTATTGGATGATGGGTGGGGTACATTCTACCGATTACCAATATTCACCCTAAAATTACGAGCAAAGTTTCGTCACGCATGACTTGGCAGGTAGATTGATGGACAGTAGTCAACGTGGACATGCACCCGTGCGAGTTTTGACAACCGCATACCTACACTCTATACTTAAATTGACTCTACAACTAAGTCAGACAAACATTGCTGTTCATTTATACATGTTTGTGACTGATTATATAAATTATTTGAATGGGTAACAAAAAGAAGCGCAGCAAAGAAGAAGCATCCCCAGGATCCAAGAGCGAACAGCCAGACAAGCGTATCATCATGTCAGCCCAGTCACCCCCTCCAAGCACGACCGTACAAGGCATGCCTACCACTCCACTCCCGGCTGCCCAGGGTGTCCCGCAGCCTGTAATGACACTCCAGCAACAGATGTTCGGAGCGTATTATCCGCCACACTTGCAATACGTCAACCAAGCAAACGGAGGCGCACTTTATGCACCCCCTTCTGTGCCACTCACTTCCGGTTCACCAGGAACTCCTACACAAGACATCAGTAACCATCAGATATTGGCAAAGTTGATCAGTATTGAATCTCGCCTTGCTAAACTGGATGTCATTGAAGCGGATGTTTCTAAAATTTCAAATAAACTTAACTTGGTTGAAGCCAAAATAAGCGATGTCGAAGTTAAGCTCACCGATTGTGATAAAAGGATCATTGAACAACACAATAGCAGGGTTTTTGATTCTATTGTATGTGACGAGCTGAAAGAAAAGGTGTCTGTTATTGAAACGAATTTAAAGTCTGAAAATTCAAAAAGTGCTGAAGTACATAAATCCATTGAAACTCTAAAAAATGAACATTCCACTCTGAAAAATGACTTAATTGATCTGAAATCTCATTCAATGAGAGATAATCTCCTTTTCTTCAACTTCGACGAGGAGTCCACGCCAGATCTTAGGTCTTCGGAGAACTGTACGGAGAAAGTAATAACATTCTGTGAACAAACTCTCGGTATTCAGGAGGCTCGAACCGACTTCAAAATCGACCGTGCACACCGCATTGGTCGTTATGAGAACCGGTCAATACGCCCAATAGTAGTGAAATTTAATTACTACAAAGACAAAATGACTGTCAAGGATAGGGCATACGATAAACTACAGGGTTCGAGCTTCGGTGTGGCCGACCAGTTCCCTCGCGAAGTTCAGGACCAACGTAAATCGCTTATTCCATACCTGGTACAAGCACGTAATCAGAGTAAACGCGCATCTCTTGTGGCAAATAAACTATATATAGAAGGCAAACTATTCACGGCGGACGCCCCGCCACCGGGTCCCGTACCGGAACTCCCGCCTTATGATCGCAGGACTACTAACCGCCCCCATGGCAACTCAAGAAGGAGGAACGCCAATCAGGGAAACGCTGCTTCTGGTACTAGTAACCAACCGGCAACCACGACCAACCAACCCCAACCTCAGACATAAGATCCTCCAGAGAAGCAACTTAAATTTCTGTTATGGAATGTACAGGGTCTGAAAACCAAATTGGACGATTCTGATTTTGTACATCGTATAAATGACTATGATATATTGCTTTTTTCTGAAACCTGGCATTCTAAAGTTACACAGGTCAATTTAGACCATTTTGAGCGTTTTTCATGTCCGAGACCAATTTTTAATAAGAAGGCAAAGCGATGCAGTGGTGGTCTAGTGATTTACTACAAAAAGAAATATACTGGTAAAATAGAGCTCATTGATTCGAATGTTAACGGTTATTTATGTGTTAAACTTTGTAAGTCGTATTTTGGAACCACCAATGATATATTTATTGTGCACTGCTATATCCCTCCGGTAGACTCCACAGTATATAAGAATAGACTTTCTCCCTTATTTGAGTTCGATTTCTTCGAAAATATTGGTAATGACATTCGTCGTTATAGTCTTATTGGTGACGTCATAGTGACCGGCGATCTTAATGCTAGAATAGGTCAAAGGTCAGATATTGTTGAAACTATTAATCTTCACAGATATGTTGATTTGCCTGATGATGATATTGATGTTATAGCCAATAATTTACCATTACGTCACTCATTAGGTACCCATACCAACAGTTTTGGGAATAAACTAATATCACTTTGTAAAGAATGTAATATTTGTATTGTAAATGGGCGCATTGAACCGGGAAATTTTACTTGTTATAATCTGACTAGAAATTCTGGCGGAGCCAGTTTGGTTGATTACGTGGTTTCTAGTTATAATTTGTTTTCTTTATTCCACTCTATGAATGTATATGATATAACTGAATTCTCGGATCATTGTCCCATTGAATTTGTTCTTAACGTTAGCAATATGCATGTTGATGATAATTATGTGTTTTATGATAAATTGGTCTGGGATGACACCAAATCCCAAGAACTTACTGATACATTGGAACAAAAAAGATATTTGTTTGAAGATTTGCAGTCTAAAATTATTAACAATGAAATTAGTATTGATAATTGCATGGAAAACTTATCAGACATCATACATGATATATCTTTTAATCTACATGGTAGAACATTTGCTTCACAGCCAAGATCCAATAAAAATAGCAGTAAAAAATCTGCATGGTTTAACACTAGCTGCACACGGGCAAAGGCTACGTTTTGTGATGCAAAAAGACAGTTTAATGCTACACCCAACGATACGAATAAATTGATATTTTTAGATGCAAGGAAACAATATTGTACTGTTAAGCGGAAAGCTAGACGGTCATACTTTGACAAGGAAAAGTCAATTTTGTCCAATCTATGTAAAAACAGTTCAAGGAAATTTTGGAAGTATATTAAGAAATTTAATAAGAAAAAGACTGGCAGAGTGGATGTACCATTACAAACTTTTGTTGACCATTTTAAAAATATGTCAGATATGCCTAATGAAAGTAATCTCAATGCTGATGATACAAATGTTGATAATGAAGATATTTCTGTTGATAGTCTAGATTGTGCATTTACGGTGGATGAAATATGTAGTACCATTAGCTCCATGTCTAGACACAAAAGTTGCGATATAAGTGGTAAAGTTGCTGACTTTTTCATTGATGCGAAGAATTTTATTTCCCCATACTTAGTTTCTATCTTTAATCATATTTTTGATAATGGGATCTACCCAGAAGCTTGGACTAAAGGTGTCATTGTCCCTATTCATAAAAAGGGAGATAAAACAAATCCCTCTAACTACAGGGGCATAACTCTAGTTAATATTATTTCTAAGATATTTTCATTATCACTCAGGAATAGAATAAATAAATGGTGTGAAAATAAGAACATACTCAACGATGCACAGTTTGGATTTCGTGATAATCGTAGCACAGTTGATTGTGTATTTATTCTTCACACTGTTATACAAAGATTGTTATCTCAGAACAAAAAATTATATTGTGCTTTTATTGATTATGAAAAGGCATTTGATACTGTTTTACATGACGCATTGTGGATTAAACTTGTTAACTCTGGTTTAAGTAGTAAGATGTTAACTATGCTGAAGTCTTTATATGCTAATGTCAAATCATGTGTTAAGGACATGGCCAGTATGAGGTACTCCGAAATATTTGATATTACACTTGGTCTCAAACAAGGTGAACCACTTTCACCTCTTTTATTTATTTTATTCATAAATGATATTAGTGAGTGTCTAGATGTTGAAAATTTAGCACCGAATGATATAAGTAAACTGTCTCTGTACATGTTGCTCTTTGCTGATGACATAGCTCTGTTTACAACAGATCCCGATAGTTTGCAAGCCCAACTGGATGCAGTACATACTTATTCTTCTAAGTGGGGTCTTAAGATAAATGTTAGTAAAACCAAAATATGTATATTTGAAAGACGTAAAACAATTAATCGTTTTGTGTGGAACATAAATGGTATACCAGTTGATATTGTTGATAACTTTTGTTATTTAGGAATTAAATTTAGTCATAATGGACGATTTGAAAATGCTGCAAAGCCTTGAACGATCAAGCTTTGAAAGCTTACAACCATCTTCTTTCTATTTTTAGCAGAGTTAAGTGTGATATGAAAACTAAACTTGTATTGTTTGATTCTATGATTGTTCCTATTCTTTTGTATGGTAGCGAGGTTTGGGGTATATATGATATGAAAGAGGTAGATAAACTACACATAAGATTTTGTAAACATGTTTTAGGCGTTCGTACTCAAACCTCAAGTGCGGGAGTCCTTGGAGAGTTAGGACGGTTTCCACTATCTGTTATGTGCAAGTTAAGAGCACTTAAATATTGGTGCAAGATTAAGAATTCCCATGCCTCGCTAATACAAAGAACACATTACGAACAAGTTAATGATGCTCGTTTTCACATTTTGAATGTTAAAGATAGTTGGTCTAAGGCTATTAAACATATGATTGATTCACTTCGCTTTAACTATGTATGGAACTTGGATACTATCAATCAAATGTGTTATTATTCTATGCGACAACGTATATACGATCAGCATGTTCAGCATTGGGCTGATACTATTAATTCACAATCTAAGTTGGATTTTTACAAACAATTTAAATGTCAATAGAAGTCTGAAAAATATCTAGATATCAAGATGAACGACAAGTACAAGCTAGCTTTAACAAAGTTTCGTCTATGCTCACACTCTCTCGAAATTGAAGTTGGTAGATACACCAATATTGCCCGCTCTGACCGTAAATGTAAACTATGCAATACTAATATGATAGAAACTGAATATCATTTCATGCTATGCTGTCCATTTTATTCTGACTTACGTATTATGTATAATATTCCCAGATCATGGAATACTTTGAACAAATTTGTATTTTTAATGTCATCGAATAATACTACTACCATTAAAAATATAGCTAAATTTACCTATAATGCTATGTTAAGACGCTCTGTAGCCATTGATGCAGTTGCTTCGTAATTTGCTATTTATCTCTGTTGGATACTATGCTATGTGTTTGTATATTACTTATATGTACTTGTATATATTTGTTGTAAATTGGCCAAAGGCATATTATTTGCCGATTTTGCTAATAAAACTTGAAACTATATCATTAAGGTAGAGCGCAAATAATAATGGTGATAAACTTTCTCCTTGTCTAACACCTAGATTACAGATAAAGTCATCACTTAGTGTATTATTACACTTAACTCTGGACTTTACCTGTGTAAACATAGAATGTATTATGTTAAAAATCTTACCTCTAATACCAGTTTTCAATAACTTATACCATAGTATATCTCTCACAACAAAGTCAAAAGCTTTAGAAAAGTCAATAAAAGCTGCATATAATTTTTTGTTTCTTATTAGCATATGATTCATTACATTGTATAAGACAAAAATAGTATCAATAGTTGACATATCTTTCCTAAAACCTGCTTGAGCCTCTATATAAACATTGTAGGTTTCCATCCAATTATTCAATCTATTGTTTAAAACTTTGGTGAAAAACTTGCCTAGTGTGCTTAAAAGAGTCAGTCCTCTATAATTGGCTGGATCTAATGTAGAACCCTTTTTATGTATTGGGATAATATATCCCTCAGCCCATTGTTCTGGGAAGTACCCAATGTCAAATAATTTATTAAATAAGTGATGTAGGTAAATATACATATGTTCACTTCCATATTTAAAAAATTCATTTAATACAAGATCAGGTCCTGCTGACCTACCATTATGTAATTCTCTACATACCTTTCTAATACCTATTATTGTAATTTCTAAGTTCAGTTCCTCAAACATTATGTTTAATTCATTATTTAAGTATCTATCATTAAAATATATGACATCTTCATCAGCTTGGAAAAATATTGAGTCTGGGTCATTTATTACCTTAAAATAAGCCTCAAATTTTGATAATGTGGGTTTTTTGGAGCTATAAGTATCGGTTGAACTAATGGATTTCAGCATTTTCCAGTATTCTTTTGCATCTTTGTATCTTAAATGTTCCAAATTTTTAGTCTGTAACTTACTGTATTCCACTTTCCTTTTTGAAATAGTTGATTTATATTTTGACCTGCTCACTACCATATGTTTCCTGTTTATATCACTTTTACTTTACTTTACTTATTTAATGCTTTATAAAAGATGTTCCTGCTTTCAATACAATCCTTATCATACCATTTGTCTTTGCGTTTAGTACTCGTATTATATCTAGTTGAGTTTACATTATTTTGGTCAGTTATTTTATTGTTTTTTTGAAATAATGGTGAGCACACATCATACACAATATCATAAAACTGGTCTAAATTGGTTTTAACATCATCAGCAGAATTCAATCCATCCAATTCATGAGTTAAATTTTCAAATGAATTAATCACCGTGGGATTATTACATGTAGCATGGTATATATCATTTTTACTGTTGTCCCATTTGTATACAAAAGGTATTTTCTCATAATCATGAGAAACATCAGTTTTAATGGAGTTTTGTGTATTGTCCCTCAATACACAATTGATAGTAAAATGAATGCAACAATGCATAAAATATTGGGATCATTTACAATAAAATTGGTGAATGAATCAAACAAGGTTTGTTTACACAATACATAATCCACAACTGAGCTACCAGCAGACTTAACACATGTGTATTTACCAATCAGTTTATCTTCACAAATTCTCCCATTCACCACTCTCATACCAGTTGTTTTACAGAAATCAAGTAAGTATCTGCCATTGCTGTTTATGACAGTATCTTGGCTATTCCTCTCCATAAATACATCAGGGACATAATCTTCAGGCAACAAATTAAAATTAGACATTTTATCATATTGGACAAAGTCTGGATTTTCACCAATCCTGCTGTTTAAATCTCCAGCTACAATAAATTCACATTTGTCATATGTTTGTTCAAAATAGCACATATCATCAATCAACAAATCATAAATACAGTTTTCGACCATACCCACTCTACTAGACCCTTCAGGTATGTTATAACAAAGGCACATATATATAATTATATCATTGTCAGCATTGAAAATACATTTATCAATTTTTATCCACATCATACAGTCATCAAATGATTTAATTAGTTCAACATAGTCTATTATTCTGTCAGAGACATACAGAATAATTCCACCACTACCACGTTTACTGTTACAGTTTATAAGCTGTCTATCCAATCTATACGGAGTAAAATTGAACACATCACTGTTCATACTATCTGTCAACAAAGTCTCGGTAAATAATAATATGTCATGTGACATGAAAAGGTTTTCAAATTCTGGTGTATTTAGTTTATTATACGTTTTGCCAACTAGGCCTTCACAGTTTATGAGACAAAACCTCAGCTTCTCACCACTAACCTATTTCACTTTCTTCGTACTAGGCTTCTCCGGCTGACCATTCCGTTCCGTTGTGTTAGTCTTTGCACTCAATCTGTCTGGTTTTTTCCCAGTGACGTCACTACGAGCCGTATGATTGTTATTTTGGCTCCGCCTTCCCGACCTAGATCTTGACATGTCTTTTACTGGACTGCGTTTACCACTATTGTTAGCTTTACTTAAGAAATAAAAATATGTTCGCGTATTTTGTCGGTGAATAAAACATGGGCATGCTACGCACTCGTGATTTAATTTTTCCGCATCCGAACGAATGCCCGTGTTTTATTCACCGACAAAATACAAGAACAGAGTTTTTATTTCGATTCTAAACACGATAATATCCCGCACTATTTAACTGTGCGCATTCCATTTTGACCCATTTGACATTTAACATAATTCCACGCTGAAATTGAGTGGCTTATGAGCTGGTACCATTACCCCCCTCGTTAATGAAAACGACCTTCGTAATATTCTGAAGGAAATAACACATTTTAAACATTGAAACAATTTTAATTTCACGAGTAGATAGGGTATCTATTTCATGAAATGAAAAATATAAATTAATTGATAATCAGAAGTTTTCATGAAACTTTGTTTCGAGACTATATTGGAGTTTCTAAAAATAGATGCGTCATAGCTGTAACACTGGCTTCTCGTGCAACTCGCCTTGTTGGCGACTCTTGGAAGTTTTTACGATAAAGTTTACGTTAATTCATTCATTAATATGTCACGTGGTACGGGGCGTAAATAGTAACAGCCAATTTGATAGGTATGTTTTATGGGGGTAATAAAACATGCTCTTGTCTGCTCTTTGTTTAATGGATTAATCCGCAGATCGTGTTAGAATTTCGGTTTGTGAACTGGACTTATTATTATTCACTATCACTGTGGAATATAAATTTCTACATGTTGATGGATCTAGTGATGACGAGCGTTGTGGTTTACTACCGGTAGGTGTTTCCATTTTTGTAGATTTACTTTCATTTATCTGTTTGTTTTGATTTGACACATACATATGTGTATTGTTTACATCAGTCGACGGTGTAGTTTCGTAGCTCTCATCTTCAGTTGTTGTTCTAGAATAGACAGTTTTAGCACTCCGTGGGTTGATAGCACTAGGCACATTGGTTTTTACTGTAGAACTAGGTACGTACGTACTCACGGGCGGAGCAGGTGAGTTTTTTGCAGTGGAGCTTAATCTGTCCGTTCTGAGAATATCAAACCAATGGGGAAACTTATCAATGACCAGTTTTTTTTCAATGAATAATTTAGCTGGATACCGAAGTTGTACCAATTTTTTATCTTGCCTTGCTTGTACAGCTATGGGTGAATCATACAACTCCTTTCTTGCTGTGACAATTTCATGGGCCCAAGTAAATAAACAATTTTTTCTTAGTATTCAAGGCATTTTTGCGTTTTGGTTTTATTTTAGTGCATACTAATTGGCCTCTAAATGCATGAACATATTAGTGAAAATAAATCATTTTGGTTACTATGGCAACCAATTTCCTCCATGAAATATGAAAAGCCATTTTGCCATATGTTTTTGTTGCCTAGCAACACAAATGTATACCATATTAACCCATTTTACATCTTATTCTGCTTCATAACTCATCAAGCATTTATATTGATAAGTTTATGAAACATACACAAATGTATTTCAAAACAATTTAGTAATATACCATTCAGGTTTTACTCTTTAACAATGACTCCAAATCTTAACATGAAAACGTCACTTCCATAAAAATGCACTCCACACGTTTCTAGAAGTGAGGTTTATAAAAATGTTTAGTTATGGCATATGCTATATCATAAACAATGTTAAAGCCTCTACTTTAAAATGGTATTTCCGGATTTTATGTAGAATCTAATGCATATGTTAAAAAAGTTATTAAGCTACGAAGCTGTAACATATATTTTGGGACACCCTGTATCTTCGTTATACTTTTTCTTTTCTGAAAGCAATCTGAGATATACTTTGATAAATATGTTATAGCATCATTATTTTCATTTGACGGTATAGCCAAATAAATTTATTTTTATTACTAAGTGAAGCAAAATTGACAATTGTTGTATGAATACGGTCATACAATAACTTTCTCTCGATATTATAAATTTCAAGCATTCCTTGTCAATCTGCATTAATGTGAAATACATGTACAACCCGAGGAGTCTGTGGTCGAAATGATCCTCATGCAGTCTCCAGTGCTCTACGCATTCCTGTGTGACGTACAGTTTGTAGAACACTAACCTCTTTATAATGATTTCGTCTGTCGCATGTTCTGTTCTTAGAAACTTCACACCTCAATGACGTCACGATCTTCATGTGCACATACTCGTAGATGTTTCATTTCATAACATATTAAATAGTGTCAAAAACATTTTCAACTTGAAATGAGAGCACTGTTCAATCATTCAGGAATGTACCTGTAACGTGGTATTTGTATTGACGTCACGATACAAGTATCGTCTGCTCGAGGTAGGTTTGGTAACGGTGTAACGTTGGTCACGGGTTTCTCAGGACAAAACATTCGGATAAGTTCCCGTCGGAACTTTGTGCCAGTGAGACAGTACAACAGGAAGTTAAACACGTTGTTGCAGTACATGAACATATTAACTATCGCCCACCAAAGTTGACGTCTGGCGTCATTCTGAATATTGATAGCCACCGTCAAGAAGTTGTACCTAATGATATAGATATTGATTGGCGTGGTGCTGACCAGAAAGAACACATTTAAGGTGAACAATACTACCGCCATATAAGCGTTCCTGTCGTATAATGCCCGGTTCTTTGAAGCAGAAGCGACACTAGTACGTGACTTGGCGCTATTTCGACTCCTGACGACTTTTGTCAGGATTAAAACGTTACCGGTTACAATTATGAAGAAAGGTATCATACAAAATACGCATAGAAATATCCATGTCCAAGTATTGTTGAAGAAAATTGCGTAGGCGTGACTAACATAAAGGCATTGTACGTTTCCTCTACTATATACTAAGCCGAGACCGTAGAGCAGATGAGAGTTCAGTAACATTATAAACACACCCACAGACACAACACTGACAGACGCGCTATATTTAGTACATATACCTTTCGCTTTGAGTGGCAGACACACGGCGATAACTCGGTCCAGGGTCACAAGAACCAGGAGCCAAGATGAGAAAGTCACGAAGCTATAGACCAACCAGACGTGGATCTTACATCCTAGTTCACTAATTGTTCGCACATCTATTCCAAAGCAATACCGTAACCATTGCCCAAGCAAAGCGGTATACAAAACTATGAGATCAGAAAACGCCAACACGGTGAGATACAAGGCTGTCGTTGATGTTCTAATTGCCTTCCGTGTCAGGACCAGAATAGATAAAATATTCCCAAAAGTTCCTAGGATAATTAGAATGGGTGGTATAACTTTCCATATGACGATGCTTGCCCGGTATTCCGCGTATGTATCCAGTTCAGGTGTTTCAATTAGGGTCCTGTTCCTAATTGGACTGGTTGTTGTATTGTCTTTTAATACATTCATTACAACAAGAGTTTAACTTTTCCCACTGAAACCAAAGTCAAACTTGAAATTCAACTGCATTTAGAACCGTCCTTTTCGTTCAGTCTCCCTTAGATGACATAAAACTAAGCACTAATAGTATCATTGCAACTGGTATTGATGTCGCTCAGTGGTTTATTAATCACAACAAATGTTTGGTAGTAATAGAAATATTCCGGTTTATTCAGCACCAACCCGAAAATGGAATATAGTTAATGCATATTAAAAACATTCATTGATCACTAGAAGTAATAAAGTAATTTGACAACTTATGGTTGTAAGCTTGCCTTCAATATTCTGTTGAAATCTGTGACATCATAAAGCAATTAACTTAAAAGCATACACTCGAGGACATTAACAACGCCTCACTTGACTTAAACAACTTATAACGCTGGCTTAGAAGTGATACGTACGACCTTATAAGACTCGTGCATTTTTGAAATCTGTATCACGAGGCGCTTCTTACGAGAATTGGAAGTGGTCATGTTAACCAAACCCAAGTTTAAACAGCTTGTTTTTCTATAAGTAAAGAGTAGTTTTCAGACAGTGTTTTTTGTTTTTCTCAAAATATCGATTTTGTACTTACGACCTTCTCACTCTAAGTCAGCGATAAATTACTTAATCATATTGAAAAATCATTTTGCATGTGTGTTGTTAGTTGATATTTGTTAGTTTACTGTCTGGCTTGTATTATAGTCGTCCAATCACAAGGTCTATAGCGCGTTATTATTAATGAAGACACAATTGTTCATTCATCCAATAAATTGTTGGTGGGTATTTTGCATACATATTGTTTGAATACGACAATCTCTCCTATACTTACTATAAAGCTATATTATGTTTGAAGTTTTAACTGGGAAGTGTGAAGCATACACTATGAAATCACCAGCAGACTTTCGTACTCTCGCCACAGACAAACATGTCTGATTATCAATACGATATGCGACATGTAGTCAAGTGATGCGTTTTTAAAGTTCTTGAGTGTAGCACATAACTGAAATCAAAACTATTGCCAACAAACAGCAGCATTACACATGGGTTTAGTAGCTTATCTGATTGACCTAAAGCGCTATAGGAAGTTTGCTTGATAACAAACCGTATGAATTTTCCAAGTTTCATTATTTAATTATTAGTTGACTCTTTGATGAACATGTATTTTGAAATCAATTGCTTTTGGACCTCTTAACGCAGAGAGGCAGTCTAGCTAGCATTCCTATGATGATTAACGATCTTTTAATGAGCGGTATAATCTCTGGCGCATGGGATTTACGTGCTTTCATCAGTATGATGGATAACTACATAAAACGTTTGTACAGATGATTCAAAGTTATCTGTCACAATGGCGTAAACATTCATTCAACACGATCGATATATTAAAATGATCAAAGATTTAACGGCTCTAAAGCCGAGTGGTTAACAGCTATGGATTTGGTAGTAGCTGTGTGAAGTCGGCACAACATACGACATTGAACATTCAATATTTTGAATGATGTTATGAAAAACAACATTGTACATTAAACATTCAAATTTTGAATGATGTTATGAAAAACAACATTGTACATTGAATTTAATAATCCGCATGCGAACGAGTTCCCGTGTTTTATTCACCGACAAAATACACGAACAGAGTTTTTTTTATTTCGATTCTAAATACAATAACATCACGTACTATTTAACTGCGCGCATTCCATTTTCACCAATTTCACATTTAACATAATTTCACGCTGAAATTGAGTGGCTTATTAGCTGGTTTAACCTCCCTCGTTAATGAAAACGACATTCGTAATTTTCTGAAGGAAATAATACATATTAAACATTGAAACAATTTGAATAACACGAGTATAGGGTATCTATTTCATCAAATAAGAAATATAAATGAATTGTTTGTCCGAAGTTTTTATGAAACTTATTTTCGAGAGTATATTGGAGTTTCTAAAAATTGATTCGTCATTGCTGTAACACTTGATACTCGTGCAACTTGCCTTGTTGGCGTCTCGTGGAAGTTTTTACCATAAAGTTTACGTTAATGCATTCATAAATATGTCACGTGATACGGGGCGTAAATAGTAACAGTCAATTTGACAATCATGTTTATTGCGGTAATAATACATGTCCTGGTTTGCTCTATGTGTATATGGATTAATCCGCAGATCGTGCCGGAATGATTAATAAAATTGTCTATTTAATCCTGAATCATTTAAATAGTGTTTACAAGGTTAGCCATTAAAAATGCTAGAAATTGCTCGTTCCGTTTTTTTAACAGAAGAGCTGTGGACATAAACGGAACGATGTGCATAAATGGTTACCCAAGTGTGTTTGTGTTTCGTTTTTCAACGCCGTTTCTGAACAATATATCCAGTTTTCCTAGACTGTATTGTAACCATTACCAATTAAACCTTCTACAAGAACCAGCAACTTATCTACATGAGGAAATGGACACTACTTTATGCAAAGAATACGATATGATCTTTGCTTTATGGAAGGGTACGACCTGTTGCAGTTGGATGTCGAACCCGGATGACCGGATTGCATATCCAGTCAACTAATCACTGCTGTAGCTACCCAATTAATATGGACGTGTAGAGAGACAAAAAGTCATGATTATCTGAACTTTATTGTTATGTTCGACGAAATGTATAGGTTATAGATCATATATTAGAATTATAAACAAATTAGTGCAAGGGAGCGAAGCGAAGCGAAGCGAAGCGAAGAACATGTGATCTATTGGTCAACACTTTTGACCTGTCGCTAATTAATTCCCATGTGTTTTCGTTTTTGTACAGTAAAAAATGTTTTGATGAGTTAAAATAACAACTCTGATTGGACAACGAATAAGCATGGATTTTCATGGATGACAAGTTAATATAACCGGCTTATAGTTTATCCCGCCCACTTTCTGGTGGCTTTTCCAATTCTTTTGTTTGCAAACAATAGCATGCCCATTCAGGCCAGAGTTGTTTTAATGTTTTTTACTCGGACTTCCTTGAGCAAAAAAGTCTGCAGGGGGAGGGGGGAATATAAATTCATAAATGTAGCTACTATACTGTAGGTGGTGGAGTAATTTTGTATTTATAAACGTTACTTATTAGGTCATTGGCGGTCTAGAAGAGTGACAGTTATGAAGTAAACAGCCACTTTATTTTAAGACTAGTACTTTGCACAGGTAACTGTATCATTGATAAATAATTTGAAAGAAACATCTTCAGAAATTATTGTTCGATTGTTTAAACGATTTAAAAAAAGGAAGCATTAGTCAGAATGTCATGAACGAGACTAATTCCATTATTCCATGCGGATAACATCGGTCTTTGTCGCATTGCAATAGTTTATTTACCGAAGAAAACAGAAATATCCAAAATGTCACGATAAATGCAAGGCAAATGAGACTTTTATCTGAACAGCTGCTGGGTATTGTTTTATCAAAGCACTTACGAAAATCTTAAAGTCATGTTCAAATTTCAATTCTTTATAATTCTTTTACTGCAAATTGGAGCCAGATATGGTTTGTAGGAGTTCATTAACTGAATCATTGTTAATAGTGCAGCTCCATTTACCACCCTTTATAACTGTAAACAAAATATAAAGACTTTAAATTTGATCGTAAGTTTACGATTTTTGTAAGTGCCTTGATAAAAAAAGTACCCAGGTGTCTGCAGCTGCATAAAGCAAAGCGCTTCCCGGTCAAAGATAAAGTCAGGGGGCATGGATTACATCCCGTAGAAAACACACTACCAGATTAACAGAACCAGATACATGTACATGCTATTTTTCAAATTATATGGAATGCGTTCATTCCTTCGGCACATAACACAACAAAATAAATAGAGAAGATTTGGTTTTTTAAACCGAGTACTATTTATGTCTCATCATGACATTTGTTGTGATAAAGTTCAATATTATTTATAATAAAAACATTTGATGATAGTATGCATTATATTTTCATTTCTTTAAAATACCAATAAATCGGGCTGGAGGGACTGAGTAACGAAAAATAAAAGAACTCTGGCCTTATAATGGAGTAATGTGAGTGAAAATTGACAAGATTGCATGTATATTAGCTGAAAGAATAACGGTACAATTGAGAGGGTAGGATGGTCTAGTTTTCCATATTTGGAAACAGCCAAATTGTCCCAATAAATGAACTACTATAGATAAACCATGCTTTTTGAGCCGTGACTAATTTATGCAGCAAAGTTTATTCACCCTAAAAGGGTAGGTTTATATAAGCAATACCAATATAAGTTAAATAAGTTGTTTCATTAAGTAACTGAATACGTTGCTCTGTGGATAAGGCGATGTTCTATAAGACTTACTTTTCTAGGTTCGATCCTTGGTAGAGTCGCTTTTTATATATTTTTTTAAATCCCTTGTTCAATTAATATTACACAAGAAAGTTATGCATTTCCTGGAATTTATTTAATAATGAGTCTGTATTAGTCAAAATTAAGTGTCCTGGGTCATAGTAACCATGCGTAATTGTATAATTTTGGCTGCGACTAGAATACATACTGGTGAAGATGCTCGTATGATAAAGAATATTTAACATGGTTCATATTAACAGACATTTTGCAAGGAGTTTATATATAAAATAGCCTATGTGTATTGAACTTGTATTGCCAGCAGGACACAAACACTGGCGTTAGATATTAAGAAATGAAAACAGTGAAACATGAAACCCATTGCATGTAGATTGAAAAGTCATAATAATAAAATGACTTTTAAACAATGTCTTCATGTTCTTGATGAAAAAGAAACAAAAAAATGTAGTTGAGAAAAAAGTGCAGTTATCAGGACTTGAACCGGCATGTCTTAGACTGAAAATCAAGCTCTCTACCGATTGAGCCAGCGATACTAATTCACAAACCATGACTAAATAGTGTAAAACGGCTCAAAACTCGTGGTTGATCTATAAATAGTTTTTATGTCCTTTGCAATAATAAATGGATTAGAGGTACAAAAATTTGAAAATGACTGGCTTTTGATTGGACAAAAAAGTAGGGTAAACTATAAAAAATTTTTATAGTTTACCCTGCTTCTTTGTCCAATCAAAAGCCTGGGATTTTCGAATATTTGGACCTCTAATCCATTTATTTTTGCAATGGGCACTATATCTAGTAAGTGGTTCATGAAGTAAATCCATTTATTTGGACAATTTGGTTGTTTCCATATATGGAAAACTAGACCCGCCTCTCAATTGTACTGTTATTCTCTCAGCAACTATCAGCTAATATACAGGGTGATCGGAAAACATGCGCGAAGTGACCACCATAGTTTTCCATACCAGTGTGATAACGTTGAAAGTTCTGAATTACGTCCCTGTACTCGCTCATAGAATGATCGAACACATTTGTCTGATAATAAATTCTTTAAAATCAAGTGGCTGGTTTGAGATAACACGCTGTCTCCTTTAAGCAGCTCCAATGGACTAAGAGCAGGCGAATTTGGAGGCCATGCTTGCGTTGTCTTAAGAGCAATCACCGATCACCAACATCTTAGATGCCCATCGTAAATTGTCCAGCACAACATTCGCCGCGTGGGAAACCATCTTTGCACCAGTTATTTTCTGTAGTGTTAGATATATCCATCATAACACCTCTAACATAGCATTTGCGTTTCCTCTACAACTTGATGAATATGGTCACAGTCAATTGTGTTTCCAATTTGGACACATGTCTCCTAATTTGCTTTCTGTATGATACTGATAAATTTGGATTCAAAATTTTAAGTTTTCATCTATCAGATACAGGCTATTTGCCTAATTTATAGTACAAATTTAAAATTTCTGCGTTTTCAGCCGTCTTGGAACTCTTAGAATATGATGACATCGCTGATGGCGTAACCATGGTTACTATGACATTATATGACGATCGTCTTTAAATTCAACAAAAACTAGATTATATGAAATATTTTTTCTGCCAATACCAAAACAATAACTATACTATCAAACATTAATTAACATTGTTTGTGGGACATCTTTTTAGAGTCACACTGTACTTCGTTTCGCTCCCTTGCACTACTTTGTTTATGATTCTAATATATGATCTATAACCTATACTTATTGTAACCATAAAAATATACATGTACTAGGGGTAATCAATATATTCGTGGACTTTTCATCTTTCAATGTTGTTTTGTCAGCAAGGCTCAACAGCAAATAAGCATTATTCAGTGTAGGATATCTCCGACCGAATGCGCCTATAACATAGTTTTATTCATGCAATGGGTGCGTGACGCTGGTCGTCACGTGACGTCATTCCACGCGTCACCGTTTGAGCAGCACCGAGCTTCCTTCTGGACTCATATCCGATCCAGTGAATACGATTGATTTACTTTTAATACAGAAATAAGTCATGCATAGCCAACTCTGGAATGTAAGGGGGAATAGAAATTGTCTCGATGCGTTATTGGACTTAAAACTCTGAAAAAAGCCGTTGGCTTTACACGGTAGTGCATTATCCCGATGAAGAAGGAATCACGACATAACAAGTTTAGGGCGCATTTTCTAAAGAACTCCTTTCAAATGGAATGAAAGATTTATTGTTTTGTAATCTATACTGATCGTAGAGTTCACCAGGAACTTATCGTTCAGAAATATGCCTCTTATTTCTCAGAAATTAAGGAGGGGTAATTATCTTAATTATTCCGTTTATTTTTATTTTACCATGGCGTCAGTTTGACAGAGTCCCTACAATCATATAAACAACGAAATCATGTGTATACCACTGATTTAGAGTGCAAAGTCATCTTTGAGCTATCGCAAGGATTTTTCAAGTTAGGCGTTAACTAATCTTAATGAAATACCGTTGCTCTGTGATTATTTATTGTCCGTCACGCTCGACGGCGCGCGCTGCACCTTGGTCACAATAAGTGACGTCATCGAAAATATTGTAACGTCACAATATAATTGATTAATTAAAATGCTAGATAATTGATAGATCTATATTGCCTGATAAGTTCATTGTTCTAGAATCAATATTTAAAAAGTTAGAAGGAAAGTCTTCGAATATATTGATCACCCCTCGTAAGTTATAGTGAAGACATTTTAAATGGCTTAATAAATGTACAAAAATTGCTATGGAATGTTTTATACCGAAATATAGGAAATGCAATTTTGAGTAAAATGTGAGTATTTTTACATATGATTATAGATATGTTTGCCACACAAGAAAATGACAGCCTATGAATAATCAATATGCTAAAATGCTGAAAACAATCAAGTGTTGCAGTGAATAGAAGAGTACTGACAGGGGATACTTGTCGTGACAGGAAGTGTGCAGTGAATAGAAGAGGTCTGACATGGGATACTTGTCGTGACAGGAAGTGTGCAGTGAATAGAAGAGTACTGACATGGGATACTTGTCGTGACAGGAAGTGTGCAGTGAATAGAAGAGTACTGACATGGGATACTTGTCGTGACAGGAAGTGTGCAGTGAATAGAAGAGTACTGACAAGGGATACTTGTCGTGACAGGAAGTGAGCAGTGAATAGAAGAGGTCTGACATGGGATACTTGTCGTGACAGGAAGTGTGCAGTGAATAGAAGAGTACTGACATGGGATACTTGTCGTGACAGGAAGTGTGCAAAATAATGTATGTACACAAGGTCTCAGCATGTGACAAATATCACTTGTTATATGTATTCAACTGAAAGTGCGAGTGCAAATGTTGACATATACATTCATAGATTGTATTGTTTCATGTTTTCACTATAAAATATGCTACTGAGAAACCAACATATCTAAAATAACAAATATTTACACAATTGACGCATGTCTTCACAGTGCACTCGTGAGTGATATGTACATACGTGAAAGTGAGATTGAAGCAGTGGCATTTATTTCGGTAAAAAACCAAAAACATCAAGTTCATATAAAACAAGAACTATGACTGAATGTGATGAATGCGATGAATACCCCCAGATAGTGCTGGACATGTATGTAAACATAGGTGCTCCAAATGATGATGAGATGCACAACTTAAAATCTGACGAGTCTTGCATTGTTGAAATGCAAACAATTGTTAGCAATAAATAGCACAAAAATAGCATAACAAGTTGAAAAAAATAATGCACAACTAGTCTTGGTACTGATTAGTCTTGCAATTATTGAAATGCAGTCATCAGTTACAGAGAAATAGTGTAAGGAATAATTTGGGGAAAAAATCAAAAAGGATAACCTCGGTGATAACGTCTCCTCGTATATCTTACGGGTTGTACCATTATAACTTACCCAATTAATATTCTCTGTACAGTTTCTGTTCTCATCAGACTTTCGGTTTCGCCAAATGAGTCGCAAAATAATTTCGCGGGAATTCTATAGTGTAGAGAGTAGCGTGAAAACCAAAAGAGCAAATTGAGACAAAAATAACCGGAGTTAAACACTATTCTGCATTATGTAGTACTCGCACATTATTTGTCATGTTTATTGTTAATTGTGTTCTAAATAGTTCTAAAACATCAGTTGTCACTGCGGTATACCGTACACCGGATATTGCTAGTAACATGAGTAACATTATCCATTTTCGCGGCCTTCAAGGGTACACCAGGGTAAGTTCAGAGACGCTGTTTCGCCTCCAAGACTTCTAGCTGGGGTCCGGTATCATACACACAGTCTATTAGGCATAAGATTCGGTTTTCGGATACCTACACATGTATAAATATGTGCTTATGAACAAGCAAAGTAACTTTGAAATAATAAATCAAAATTAATGGTTGTTCCTTAGATTATTGGAAAAGATATATTCATGCGTCTTAAAATATCCATTTAATTAGATATTAGTTGTCATATATTCCTGACCAATTTTTGACTTCAAAGTGAAAATCTATCAATGTAATGTATATTATGGATGCCTAGAATTACCCCTTAAATATAACAAACAAAAAATGGCTAAATACAAATCCCAATCAGAATTGCAAGAGAAACAATAATGACAAAAAGTGAAATATATATAAGTTTTATTAGAATACCATACATTTCGAACTAATAACTTTATTATAATATTATTATGTATATATCAACATATGTGGGGGTGAAATACGAACATTTTAAGACATATTTCAAGCCGATAGCCCTGTTAAGTGAGGAATAATTCAAGTTTTCCAAAAGCTTATGATTGCTTAAAATAATGGCGGCCATCTTTAAAGATGGCCACCAAAAGGTCATTTGGCAAAGTGACCCGCAAGTCCATCAACTATGTTCAGACTGCTTACCGAAAATCATTGTTGGATCTGTTCACCTCTTTGGTAATGAACCTTCAATTTTCAAGGTCTGTGACATGGACTAATAATTATGTTATTAATTAAGCCATGTCTAATTTAATCCTTTGAGTATATAGTATTTTCTGTAAAAAATAGTTGTTTTATAAACTAGTAACAAATGTTGATGTCTTTTCGAAGTGAAATGTTAGCGCTTTTAGATAACGCGAAAACTACTGGCCACATATAGAATGTTAAAATTACCCGATAGTTATTTCTAAGTCATCCATCGACTTTGCCTTTAATAATGTCTAGATTTGAATATTTACAATTCGATTATATAACAAAAAACTAGCACGATTTACGAGTAGTTACCAATTCTGCCAAAGTTCATGGTTGATAATAATGCTACATCCGGATCATGTTCGGATCCCTGGCACTGAATTTAGTCGCGCGCATTAATTAGTCGTAACTCGTTAACTATATCATATTTATATTAAGCATACACTTGTCTTGAGCGTTCAATTTTGCTAATCGAATGAATATAGCAAACTGGACCCGTGTATCCGTATAAGGCAATCATCTGGTTTAAGCAACCAATGTTGTTGTGTGATTGAATACAGCCTGATTGACCCGTGTACCCGTATCAAGCAACCATCTGTTTTAAGCGTCCAATGTCGTTATGTGATTGAATATGCCAGATGGACCCATGTATCCGTATCAAGCAACCATCTTTTTTAAGCGTCCAATGTCGTTATGTGATTGAATATCGCCAGATGGACCCATGTATCCGTATCAAGCAACCATCTGTTTTAAGCGTCCAATGTTGTTAAGTGATTGAATACAGCCAGCTTGATCCGTGATCATAAAACTGTTCTCGTGCTACACTCAATGTGTAACTTGATTTACTGATTTACATTGTAACACTTAAGAATATAGTTTAAACTTTCACAAAAATGCATGGATCAATTTATTACATGCGTACTTCCAAGCAAAAAGCTAAAGATTATTTATTTTTCGCGATAAAACCTTATGTTTCAATGCTTGCGATTTTTCTACAATAAAATTAATAGAATAGAATAGTATGTGAATTCAATTTGAGTTTCATTTAATAATATTATGTCATTGACTTGTAATCGTATATGGCAGATATTGGCAATTTTCAAGAAAAGTGTAAATCTTATACTCTGACAAATGTTGGACTTCTTCATTGTTATTTCTCACCTGCGCGAATTATAATTAATTAACTACTATTTTACTGCAATATACACAGGATATAATAACTCAAGACTTATTAAATGCAGTTATTCAACAAATGATATATCTACACATACAATTATTTATTAGTCAATATAAACGGCATTTCAATTGTACATAAACATATCATTAATAATATATACATGTACAAATGTACATGAATATTGTCCGCAGCTGTTACTATTTTTGATTAACGCGAATTAAACCAACCCATATAATACAAAATCTTCGATCTAAAAATCATAATCTAGCAAACATGAAATGTATAGCAGTTTTATAACCCCTCAGGCGAATGTATAATTACACCGCATGCTGAGACGATCACAGCGGGAAGGGCCATAAAACAATTAAACGGGTTATTACGTAATCTGTATCGGTAAAAATTGGAACGAAAAAATGGTATTTTTTCCAAAAAACATCAAAAAGGACCAAAATCTTTTTAAAATAAATTCTTACAAATTACCTCACTGGAAAGATCATTTATTTTCCTAAACGAATCCGTTCGCATACAGATGATGTGATTTTATTAAAATAGTAAACGCCCTGACAGTGTAACGACTATTTCCAAATCATTCTTTATCTATATGAATGAAAGTGACTATAAAAAACATTAAAAAGGACCAAAATATTTTTATTTTATTTTTTCCAAATTAAGACTGTTTGAAAGATGAATAATTAAACTAAATCACCTCATTCGCATACGGTCGATAGTTATAACGGTTATTAATTTATAAGCGTTTTTCTATATATCCCCTCTATAACTCTATATAGATCTGAGCGTCATATCGGTCTCTGTTCATGGGACTCAAAGTTGGACATGTTTATGCGTGTGCGACCGCCGCACACGCATAAAATAATATGTGTCAATACCCTGTGAATTATACTAGTTAAAAATGGAAAATGTCATTGTAGATCTACCAACGTATTGAAAATAGAGCACGTTCACTATGACCATATTATGAACAATCTGCATTAAAAATATTCATCAAATACAAAAATAGCAAGGCGACGTAATAACTGACTTACCTTAAATTGTCTTTTTCCACCGTGTAATACTTTAAACAGGTTTTTTCATTCAAGAGTTAGATGAATTGTGACTCTGTAGACTTCATATCCATTTTGGGGTATATGCATGGTGTGTTATATGTCTGACTATTGCGTGGATTGCTAGGTGCTGCCGTCGTTTCTGTGTGACTTTGGATTGTATGTTCGCTACAGTATATTCAAAGTAATCATTCTAGTCAATCAAAATACTGAACGAAATATAAGATATTTTGTATCAGCCAATGAAAAAAATACTTAAAGGCTACTAAACATGTATACTCAGTGTGGTATGAATGTTTGGACCTTAGACGACAAAAAGGTGTGAATGGCTCCTTGATTACATATCACTGACATCCAGCTTGACGGTGAGTCCTGTTCAGTAACCCACAACTTGACTGATTCTTTTCTAATTGCTTTTCGCACCATATAGTTTAACTTACACGAGTGTTACAGCCCTCCTGTCTCCTGTGCGATTTCAATTATCTTTTTAGTCAAATGACGTAGAGACGCTGATGACCTGAGAAGAACCACATCCTTTTTCGCAGATACTGGCGAGGTCGTGTAGAGCGAACGCCAGTAACTGTTAGTAAGTAAATCAAATGGATATTCAAAAAAATCATATTTAAATTAAGAACATTGTACATGTCAGTTTTGACAAACAGAACCCATTGCTGTAATAGAGTTTATATATAATATATTAAACTACAAGTATATAGTAAAAATTACTTATCCTTTGTAGTTTGTTTATGAAAATTGATTGTGGCACGTACATGTGCTTGTATGTCTGTCACCATTTCAAGCTTTGAGAGGGTATTATTTTACAAAAAAATATTCAGACAGGTTTTCATTATTTCTGATTATCTAATATTTTTGAAGTTTGGTTCTACTTAAAGGGAACTTTCTCTAGTTATCAACATCATGAGATCCCTGGCTGCTGAGGAGCTTTCTAATGTTGGGACAACAAGGGCCTAGTATGTTGTTTGTCTGGCTTTCTTGGAGGTGTTGTAGAGATTGCGTCACAAGAAACCCAGGGTATTCGATGATTTGGTTGCAATGCTAGCTACATGTTTCGTCTAAGACAGGTTATTGGTAAGTGTCACTCCCAGATACTTTGCAATCGCGACCTTCTCCAGTACCTAACCATAAAGAGTGCACTGGGTGTCCTGTCTAAATGCACTTTTTGTACTTGGCACTTCTTGGATGAAACCCTATCCCCCACTTGCTCTCCTATTCCCAGAGTGCATACAGGTCTTTTTGGAGCTTTTTATGATTGTTTGGGGATTGAAGAGGAATTCGTCTGCGAATAATGGTGACTCTGATGATGTACATTTTGGCAAGTCATTTATAATGTAGACCAAAAATATTAGAGGGCATAAAACCGTCCCCTATGGCACACAAGAAATCACGTCTTCTTTTCTGGATGTTTGCCTCCGGGGACAACCTGTTGGGAGCGGTAGCTCAGGAATGACTGGACCAATCTGAGCTTGTGTCCCTTGATCCCATAGTGGCGTAATTTATGGCAAAGGCGTCTGTGAGGGACTTTGTCGAAAGCCTTCGCAGAATCCACTTGGTCCCCTTCCTGTGCTAAGCTTGCTGTCGATTCCTTCAAGGGTTGCAACTCGCTGTGTCTCACAAGAGCGGTTCTTGTGGAAGCTGTATTGGTTATCACTGAGGATCTTATTGGCTACCAGGAGCTGCATGATTTTACTATAAATGATGTGTTCGCATACCTTGCATGTTACTGATGTGATACTGGCCTGTTATTAGATACAAGGTGTTTATCGCACTTTTTGAAGATTGGGACAATGATGGCTTCCCTCCAGTCTGATGGATCTTCTCCAGTATCAATTGAATATTTAAAGATCTTTGTCAGGATCAGCTGCCGCCTTCTGGGTATGAAAGTTCAACCCCGTGTAGACCTGAAATTGATCATTGAGGATATCGGCAGTTTATGTTTGCTGTTGCACTCACTAGTGGATTTAGCCCCCTAAAATCGCCGGAGACTAGGTAATTTATTACATTTTGGATGTGAAAACAATGTTGATATGCATCTGTTTTGCTCGCTCGCTCGCCGAGTCAAATACATCACCAATATATTGATGAGGGAAGCTAACTGCCACCTAAATACAATTAACATGATAAGGAACTGATTGGTCATAAGGTACCAAACATCGGCTACAGAAATGTCGAGATACACGCACATGAAAAAGTCCGACAATGAAAAGAAATGATGAATACAATATATTTTTTGGTAATTAACATATCCTTTTCGTTACAAATAAGGTTACCCAGTATGCATCAGACGAATTCAGTGGTTTCCTCCCTAGTTTCGGGATTCCAAATATTTCACGTCTTCCCTTAAAATAAAAATTATTGACCATTGGTAATAAGTTACTGTTTGTTATGCTATAAGAACTTATTGTTAAAACTCAATAATAATCAAATGAGAACGATTGTCTACGAATATATTGAATGACCCTCGTATAAGATGAAGAATAATGTGTGACATGCTGCTCATGTATACATTTTTTCTAGCTCGCTTCACTCGCACATTTACTGTAAGGGTTTTGGTTGAGATTAATACATGTATGTACGCCCCCCCCCCCCCTAACATCAAATCCTGTATCCGGCCCAGTCTCTGTAGGAAGCCATTTTTGATGATAAGTGGTGATACAAACTCATTTTCTTGGCGTTTACTCTTGAAGTAGCCCCTAAAACGCTTTGTGCTCTTCCTCAGACATTCGCTGACTATGTTCGGTACATAGTTGTATTCTGTAGACCGAGTACTCTTTTGAACTTCGGCTCAGATGCGTTTGTGTCTGTTCCTGTCAGACTTCTATTTGGACCGTTTTGCTCTGAAGGTGGGCTTTCTGTTTCCTCCTCATCAGTCGTCTAAGCTAAGTGTCAACTCAGGGATGAGATGAACTTATGCTTGACATTTTTATGGGACGTGTTTATCGACGGCTGCTGCTCTAGACAGGTGTATTGAAAGAAGTCCACATGTCCTCAATAGATTGGATGTTCTGCGACATTAATGCTTCCCCAGACTTGCTAAAGTGTGTCTTGATAAATTCTGCGACGGGCAGTCTTACGCGTTGATGTGTGTGAGCTGTGTCTAGCAAGGCAATATCACGATCGCTTTTGTCGAGTGGTGGTAGCGGTCTGCATCTTATCTTGAAGGATGCATGAGTTTTGAAACATGAGACCAAGTGTGTTTTGACTCTTTTCTCTCATTGGGAAATGAACATCTTGTTCAAGTCCCAGATAATCAATTATCCCGTCATAATTAATAAAAAGCTAAGTAAAGGACGTTTCATTTCAGGATGAAAGTATTTGAAGATTTATGTTTGCTTGTCAAATTTAGTTTTATATGGTTTTACTTGTGGAAAATAACATTATTGTTTAGTTTATACTAATTTATTTAAGGTCGATTGTGAAACATTTTTTTCAAACTTATATTAACCACTATCGACACCTCATTCGTGAGGGTATGTGAGATATTGTTTCAGAAAACACCAAATAGTTGTCGTTTTTCAAGTAACGTTTTAGGATGACAACAGAGGTTGCTTTCATTGTGGTGATGTCGAAAACCACAGGTAACTGTATCATTGAAAAAGAATTTAAAAAAATGAAAAAGAATATAGATTTTATCTAATGAAACCAGATCTATCAATTTCTGTATAAAAAAAATCTACATCAATGATACATTTACAGTACCTACATGTGTTCAAAACGTGATAGTGTGTACCAATATGTTCTAAAGGATTATAAAAACGCAAACATAAATGTTTTAATAATAAAACAGGTTAGACTTAGACAGGTTATGAGAAAATACAAATACTTCTTGTAAACAAATGCACTTATAACACGTTCAGTGCTTTGATTATTACACCTGTAATTATTCTCACGGTTCAGTTAATATAACGGTTCACATTTTGTACCTTAGAGTAGCCTCCCTTGTCACTAAAATTTCCTAAAATTTCAACATGAAGGTTAGACATGCTCTTTGCTGTTTTTCTCGACATTTTAAAGACAGACAAGTAATAAGTGCTGAAACTGTGCGACATTTAACGTTCCTTGATCGATCAAAAACGAGTGATTGGAAACAAGCGGTGTCAGAAGCTGAGAAAATAGTGGGTTACCCTACGTCCTTCATGAGTTTACGATGTCTGCTAAGTGACGAATTAGCTAATGTTGCAATTCAGATCAGAAAATTGGTGGGAACTAAACACCCGATATTGAAAACAGCTAAGTAGGTATTTCAATGATAAATAAAGATCAAGAGTAACATGTCATTGTGTAATGAATGAGGTCCGAGTCGAGACAGACTCACGACGAGACAGACTCACGACATGCTAGTCCAAGGTATTTGACGATGATCATTCCATTTCATCGTCAAAGCCGTTTGTTCTTTGAAACACAACAGGTGAACGACTCAGAGTCACGTTCGTTTTATAACAAAATGCACGTTTTGAACAAAATAATCATTGACACCCTATCAATTGGATCATTATTCTATCAGTATACCCAAATAAGCCAAACGCTTCGTAATTCCGTCGGTTGTCTCAAACCTGTACAATTCCAATGTTTTCGTTTACGATCGCCATTTATTTGAATGGGATAATAACAAAAGGGTTCCGAAACGAACCATATGATCAATGTTTTCATTTTTCAAGATTGTCGTCTGCGTAAATTGCAATATTTATTTGTGCAAATAGGAGTTAAATGATTTATAGCAAAAATATTGTGTTCGTTTCTTAAGATATATCTAAATTCTAATGGTTTGATTTAATTTTAAGACGTTTCCGACAATGTTTCATCAAATAACAGATTTGTCAAAAACAGCTCCTCGCACGCACCTGCAATAAATTAATTATTCAAAATGGCCGCCAAAGCTGATCAAACGCGGAAGTAAATAAACTAAGCAATATATGATTATCAGTTGGTGTCACATTGACTGTTTTATGACAAAACATTTAAAAAATATTATATTTATATGTAAATGATAGTTTTTGGGCGAATTTTGAACAATGAACTTGCATTTTAGGCGTTAAGCTTAAATAGTTGGCTATTGAAGAGGATAATTCAATTACTAAAAGGTTGACACGTCTTCTTCTTCTTCTTCAAATATTGTGCAGCGCTCCTCTGGAGCATTGTCGCACATGGTGACTATGTACAAATGCGTAAGGGAAAAACGCAGTGAAAGCTGGTTAAAAACGGATAAAAACATGCTGCTCCAGAGTTACGGCATTGGCGCGCCCATCCTAGCCTTGAAGGCTTCTAGTGATGGGGCGGTGATGATCACATCTGGTAGATTGTTCCAGATGCGGATGCCAGAAGGGAAGAAGGAATGTCTGTAGGCGTTGACGCTGGCAAATGGTACCAAGAATCGGTTGGCGTGGCCTCTTGTATGAACTCCTGCTGGGATGAGTAGTTGTTGAGCGTGGACATCCACTAGGTTGTTGACGATTCTGTACATCATGGCAGCCTTGGTGTGTTGGCGCCGGGCCTCTAGTGGTACCCAGTCAAGGTCCTTCATCATGGATGTAACGCTGCTGGTCTGTCTGTAGTCTCCTGTACAGAATCGAGCAGCTCTTCTTTGTACACCCTCGATTTTGTTGATATTGGCCCTAGTATGTGGATCCCATATTGAGGATGCGTACTCCAGTTGTGGTCTAACTAGAGACTTGTAACAAGTGGCCTTGACATCTCGTGGGCAGGAGCTCAAGTTTCTGCGAAGGAAGGCAGTGGTGTTGTTTGCCTTCTTGGCTGTCGCATCAATGTGGCTGTTCCAGGACAGTGTCTTGTCGAATGTGACGCCCAGGTACTTCGCCTTGTTTGTTTCTTGGAGGGTATGGCCGTGTATGGAGTATGATCCGGCGATGATATTCCGCTTGTTGGTAATTCGGATCATTTCGCATTTCTCAGGGTTGAAGGCCATCTGCCAGTCCCGCTCCCATTCTTGTAGGTGGTCCAGATCTTCTTGTAGCGACTTGGTGTCTTTGTCCGACTTGATGGTCCTATAGAGAAGGCAGTCATCGGCAAAGAGGCGTGCAGTGGATGAAGTCCTACCTGGCAAGTCATTGATGTATACTAGGAATAGGAGCGGTCCTAGCACGGTCCCCTGTGGCACTCCGGATGTTACTGGAGCTGAACGAGATGTTTTCCCATCCAGTGCGACTTGCTGTTGTCTGTTGGCGAGGAAGCTATCAATCCATCCTAGAGTTTTACCCCTGATACCGTAGTGGTCGAGTTTAGCTGAAAGTCGTCGATGGGGTACCTTGTCGAACGCCTTCGAGAAGTCTAGTAGAATGGCGTCGATCTGTTGCTTGTGGTTGAGACCTGCTGCTAAGTCCTGGACGGTGTTGATGAGTTGGGACTCACATGACCTCTTCTTCCGAAAGCCATGTTGCTGATCGGAGAGGATGTTATTGTCGTCAAGGAACTTCATAATGTGGCTGTGTATTATGTGCTCCATTAACTTGCAGCAGATAGATGTAAGCGAGACTGGTCTGTAGTTGGCTGGTTTACTCTTGTCGCCTTTCTTGAATATGGGAGTGACTAGTGCATTCTTCCAGTCGTCTGGTACCTGGGATTGGTCGTGGGAGGCTTGGAAAATGAGAGTGAGGGCTGGCGCTATCGAGGGTGCCATCTCCTTGAGGAACTTAGATGAAATCTGGTCTGGTCCTGTTGCCTTGTGTGGGTTGAGGTCCTCAGCAAGTTTTCTGACTCCATTGACGTGGATCGTAAGGGGAGGAGCTGTTGCTGGGGGTTTCTGGCCCATGTCAGGAATGTTTTCAGTATCCTCATGGGTGAAAACTGAGGAGAATTGGTCATTGAGTATCTCCGCTTTGGCGCTAGTTTCAGAGTAGATGATACCCTCTTTCTTCAGTGGTGCAACTCCTGAGCTGTCACTCTTCATGCTCTTAACATATGAGTAGAGCTTTTTGTTCTTGCTGCCTTTCTCACTGACCATGTTTCGTACATAGTCATTCCTGGCGTTGCGGCACTGTTTCTGAGAAGCCTTTCGAATGTGGCTATAGGTGTCCCAGTCGGATGGCTTCTTTGATGTTCGGGCTCTCTTGTAAGCTCTTTTCTTCCGTCTAGATAGGCGTCTGATCGAGCGGTTAATCCATGGTTGACTATATCTGGTGGAACTGAGTTTGGATGGAACAAACTTCTCAATGACCGAGGTGCATTTATCCTTGAAAGTAGACCATAAGGTGTTTATAGTTGTGTCTGCAGTGTGTTCTTCGGTGAATGTTGTTGAGAAGGTGTTTAGTTCGTCACTCATGGCAGTTAAGTTGGCCTTTTTCCACAGAAAGATACGGCGTTGGACTGGCTTCTGTCTTTTGGGTATGATGTTTGTATCTACAAGGACAGTATCATGATCGCTTATGCCTGTCAGTGTAAATAAAAGACCATTTAGTTATGGTATCCAGAACCTACAACATGCCTGCATGCGCACGGCTAGCTCAATTGACGGTTGGTAGAGCTACTGTAATCTAAAGTTTGCAGTAGTGATTCATAAGGCAATAGCTACTGACAGTTTAAGCTACAGGCTCTTTGTGCTATTTTAGGCGCTGGCAAAAAATTATAGGCCGCTACTTAAGTGTTTAGAGTATAATATTTTGCCGAAACCTAAAATCGCACCAAGAGTCTGTGGTTCAAGCCTTCAAGATTAAAGTGAGGAGAAATGTAGTAATTCATGAGCCAGTAGCCCGGTTATCTCAGTTGGTAGAGCTCCTGACTTGAAAACAGGGGTCGTGGGTTCAAATCCTGCACTGGGTAGATACTATATATCTCCTCAAAATACAATACTTAACTACCATACAAACTAGAAATACCATGGTCATTCGTTCAAGTCCCATGATGAAGCCACTTTTTACTCCTAAGCTACTTCAGTGGTGACGCCCCTAGGCTATGAGGTTAGCGTGTATATCCTAGATTCTCGATCGTATTGTCGCCCTTTCTCATTTTTCCAGCACACATAACAAAAAAGGTAAACATTTTGGAAGGCTGCTCTCTTCCCACTTCATTATAACATAAGATGTCTGGTTGAATGTTCCTGTGGATACCAGACATGATTGAGTTTGCCAATATAATAGATTTTTTTAAGTTAAAAAAAAGAAATTGTCCAAAAAAAAAGAAATTGTCCAAAAAAAATTCCTTGATTTTATAGCAATATTTTATTTGTATAAAAATTGAAATATTCTATTTTTGCTCTGTTCTTTTAACAGTACGGTGCTACATATTTTCAGGGGATTTTTGGACAATGGAAAGCACAGCTTGCAGACACGAGGTCTCATTGTTCTGTTGATGGCTAAAGCTGCAGGATCAAAGGAAGATTCATTTGATAAACATGAGATGGTCAGTGGTATATATCCTGAGTAGGTACATTTCTAGGATTTTTCATTGATATTTATTAAGTTGTTTTTTAGAGGCAAGATAGTTTTCTTCTACAATAGCTTTAACCATGAACAGTTCTTGCTCAGCTCAAGAGCTTAAAAATAGATAGTCTGTTAAAATATGTTAGAACATTTTAAAGTTATGAAATTGTTCAAATTTGAAATTAGAAGCTTTGGTCCAGTTCATGTATAATATGCTTTTAAAAATCAATGATTAGCTGTACAATGAGAAAAAATAAATCTAAGAGACAGTGCTATATTATCCAATTACTTAAAATCAAATCAAAGACTCTTCTATTCTGTACTGTAGCGCTCTCTGGCAATTATCAACCTACCGGGGCATTTATGACTCAAAGGCACCGTCTGCTCAGCCATGTATTTTCTATAAATAATGTCACTAAGCCCTGTTTTCTTGGATAATGGGCCATTTCTATATTCTACACCTCTTCTATTCTGTACTTTATTTTCAGTCAGAGGAAACTGGCAGAAATCACAGAGATGATTCACACAGCTAATCTAGTTCATAAAGGTGTGATCAACCTGGAGATCGTCAAGGAAACCAATGGTTCCCTAAAAGATATGGAGTTTGGAAACAAGATTGCCGTTCTAAGTGGCGATTTTCTTCTAACCAGTGCAAGTACTGGATTAGCAGAACTTAATAACACATATGTAGGTAACACTTGATCATGTAATTCACTGGCTTAGAATGAGAAGGTTGTAAGTACAAACACAATATTTTGAGAAAACAAGAAAAAAAACTGTCTAAAAACTACTCTTTACTTATAAATGGAAAAACAAGCTTTTTCAAATTCAGTTTGGTCAACATGACCTGTTCCGATTTTCATGAAAATAGACTCATAAGAAGCGCCTTGTGATGCAGATTTCAAATATACACGCGTCTTATAAGGTCTTAAGTCACACTTTCAACCTTCTCATTCTAAGCCAGCGAATTGAACCATTTGACTTTGAAATTCATTTTTTACGACATTCAGCAGGAGGTATAACCCCTCCCCAACCCTTCCCCAGTGGTTGCACTTGAAAACATTCCTGGGGGTAGCCCTGAGGTTGTATTCTATGGGATAAGTTAATATTTCTATGTATCAAATTTGTTAATGAATTGATGATACACTTTAGAAATAAAGTTTGAAAACAACTTACTCCAATTCCTATATAGTAGACATTGCAAACTGACAAATGTTGAACTAGTTGACTGACGACTGTATAAAGTTAGTTATGGCCTGCAAACCTGGGAGTTTGATAAGCTTGTAAAACAGATTGAACAAACAAGAAGGTGTTGTTGTAAAATGGCTTTTATTAAAGCCTTAAAACCAGTGTATGACAATCAAGAAAAAAATATGAAATTTAGTTAATACTACTTAATCTTCAATTCAAGTTCACTATCCCAGGCTTACCGAGCATGTTATTTCTTTCAAGTTAGTCTTTGTTATTTCACGACTTCCTTACACCTTATGGTAGAAGTTATATCATGAGGATGAGCACATTTAATAAGCGCGCATTGAATTTTTCATTGAAAGATACTAGAAGCTAACTTAACTTCGGAGGTATTCATCACCCTAAAGTTTCAACAGGCATGAACTTTTACATGGGTGAAAGTTTACAGCCATATACCTGAACTTCAGATTTGTGAGTGTACCAAAAAGTATGTTTTCCTTTATTTTCCCAGAATAATGGTCAATTTTTGAGGATTTCAGATTTTTTAAAATATTTAAAAACAAATTCACCCATGCTTTCAAGGGAGTCGGTGTTATAATTGATAATGTAAGTAAGATAAATGTATGCTACATGAAGTTCTTCTATTATATGAATGATTGGTATTTCTCGATAGGTGGTCGAGATGATATCACGGGCCATTGGTGATATGATGACTGCAGAGTTTACAGAACTACGTGATCACCACGGTAACGCTAATCTCCCAAACACTCCTACATTTAAAGATTGGGAACAACAGACTTATCTTCAAACTGGCAGTCTTCTCTCACGCAGTTGTAGGGCAGCATTAGAATTAGTCGGACATGATGACACATTAAAGGAAGCTGCTGCCAAGTTTGGTGAAAATCTGGCATACGCAAGACAAGTAAGTACATGTAGTCAGGGAAAAGTCAGGGAATTTTGGAATTAATCAGGGAAATCTGGAAATTGAGTAAAAGTCAGGGAAATTTTCATTATAAAAGCTGTCAATAAGTGTCATTTTCTATGAAGAAAATACCTAAGACTGAAAAAAATCCTCGCTTTCTATGCTCCCTCAGAATAAAAACTTTATGTAAATTAACAGCCTTAAAAACTGCTACCTTAAATGTTTTTGTTCCATATGAAGCAAATATAGCCTCCTTTCCTCTATTTTATTGCCAAAGTTTGTTCTTACAAAAAGATGCTGTGTCGCTCAATCGCTTTAAAATGTTGGGGAAAACTGCTCTGTCAGTCTGTGGTCAGGGAAGAATCAGGGAATTTTGTCATAGAAAATTTGTGGGAACCCTGCCTAGGTCACACATCAGTTGTAGTAGTGCATACAAAAAGATAATATTAAGTCAGACAGGGAATGCATATGCAGCACTAGATTTTGACTGCAGATTACAGTACGGTAACATGTGATTTCAGTACGGTAACATGTGATTTCAGTACGGTAACATGTGATTTCAGTACCATAACATGTGATTTCAGTACGGTAACATGTGATTTCAGTACCATTACATGTGATTTCAGTACCATAACATGTGATTTCAGTACGGTAACATGTGATTTCAGTACCATAACATGTGATTTCAGTACCATAACATGTGATTTCAGTACCGTAACATGTGATTTCAGTACCGTAACATGTGATTTCAGTACGGTAACATGTGCTTTTAGTACGGTAACATGTGATTTCAGTACGGTAACATGTGATTTCAGTACGGTAACATGTGATTTCAGTATGATTACGTGTGATTTCAGTACGGTATCATGTGATTTCAGTACGGTAACATGTGATTTCAGTACGGTAACATGTGATTTCAGTACCATAACATGTGATTTCAGTACGGTAACATGTGTTTTCAGTACGATAACATGTGATTTCAGTACAGTAACATGTGATTTCAGTACCATAACATGTGATTTCAGTACGGTAACATGTGATTTCACTACGGTTACATGTGATTCCAGTATGATTACGTGTGATTTCAGTATGGTATCATGTAATTTCAGTATGGTATCATGTGATTTCAGTATGGTATCATGTGATTTCAGTATGGTATCATGTGATTTCAGTACGGTAACATGTGATTTCAGTACGGTAACATGTGATTTCAGTACGGTAACATGTGATTTCAGTACGGTAACATGTGATTTCAGTACGGTAACATGTGATTTCAGTATGATTACGTGTGATTTCAGTATGGTATCATGTGATTTCAGTACGGTAACATGTGATTTCAGTACGGTAACATGTGATTTCAGTACGGTAACATGTGATTTCAGTACGGTAACATGTGATTTCAGTATGATTACGTGTGATTTCAGTATGGTATCATGTGATTTCAGTATGGTATCATGTGATTTCAGTATGGTATCATGTGATTTCAGTATGGTAACATGTGATTTCATTACAGTAACATGTGATTTCAGTATGATTACATGTGATTTCAGTGTGGTAACATGTGATTGCAGTATGGTATCATGTGATTTCAGTATGGTAACATGTGATTTCAGTATGGTAACATGTGATTTCAGAAACATGAAGATATGCTGCCATTTGTTGATCCTAGAGCAGAGATAAATGGTATACTCACGTCCTCACCTGTTATAAAACATGCAGAAACTCATAGAAATAATCAGGATATCTCCGCCATGTCTACGGATCAGGTATGCTGTTAACTAGAATTCATAATCTCGTCTGTTACAAAAATTTACTTGTCAACTATTTCTTTAGTGTTTGCAGGATTTCACACAAATATTCTTCTTCTCATTTTATCTTGTCCAAGTAGACCATCTTGGATTTCTCAACAAGTTGTGTCTGACTTGTTAGTATTGTTGGGGTAATCAACCAACTCTAAATCATAATGATAAACCTTCTGAGCGCTAACTAGAACACGTTGCAAGGCAAGGCATTACCAAAGCAGTCTGTTGCACAAGCTTTTAGTAGTGCTTACCCATGACTGTGCACAAGTCCCTGCTTGCTGGTCTTTCAGGCATTCCTAAGTCTGCTGTTACACTCTGCATGCACGCCCTAGGCAGCCACAGCACTTTGACTTGTGAGTCGATCATGTAGCAATTCATACACCTGGGTGAAGTGGAGCATCATTGTGGATTATTCTTGCTCAGAGAATCAAGCAGTTGCCCATACAGGAATCAAACCTGGTACCTCTTGATCCCAAACTGCGCACCCTATCTCTAAGCATCCCGAACTGCACACCCTACCTCTAGGCCACAGCTCACCATATAGGAACACACTTATGAGCAGTTGGCCCTAGATTTCATGAAAATCAAATTAAAATAAAGCTACTGTTGCATTCAAAATGTTTTACTCTATCAAGAGTATGCACCTTGTTTTGAGATGATGTGACTTGATGTAGATCTGGGGTGGTATTCATTATTGATCTTACTTGATTTCAGGATAAGGACAACCAATCAGATCACACCATATTAAACTTGAGCAGTAACAGGCAATATGATAGGCTATCATTATTCTCCAAATAAATAAGATCAATATTGAGTACCACCCTTGGATAAGTTCTTACATTTATGCCCCCATCTTGGATGAGGGGGTATATTGCTTTGCACATGTTGATTGGTCAGTCTGTCAGTAGACCAAATGGTTTCCATTCAATAACACAGAACGCTTTGCCATAGGATCTTCAAACTTCACATGGTGATTGGTCATCAACAGTAGAATACCCCTTTTGACTTTGAGGTCAGTACAATGTAGGTCAAAGGTCACTGTAATCTTTACCATTACTGACTATTGGGCTGCCATGGGGGCATACATGTTTTACAAACATCTCTTGTTATAATTTGCAGGTAATCCAGACAATACAGAATGATACGGATACCATGGACTGGTGTAAATGGAAGTGTAATGATTATGGACAAATTGCTGTAGACAATCTGAAATTATTTGATTCTTCTGATGCTAAAAATGCTCTCTTAAAAATTGTACAGGCCACCACAAACATGAACTCATTACGGTCCTGACGACATGCTGTAAAATTAGTATATCTGTTATGAAAATGTATTGCCGAAATAAATTATATTTTATTGTAACATTGCTTTTCAATTCAGATGAACTGATGTTGAAGTTATGTAACAGTATACATGGGTTCCAATAGCTTCTGAATCTGAAGGGTCATTTTCTTACTTTTGACTAAATAATACCATTTTATAGACAAAAAACCCATGATTTTAAGAGAAAATGACCCTTCAAACCAAAATCTTGAGGGTCAAAATGTGGCCTTTTGGAAATTTTAAGGGTCAAAACCCCCACTCCCGATGCTAATGAGGGGTAGGCTGTTACTTATGGAAGAAAACTATACTACACGAGTGCACACGCGACTCTAGAGAGGGATATTTTATTTTCTGGATTTACGTGTGACTGACGATACATAGCCAACTAGAGGAACACCAATAGGCTCAATACCATTTAAAAAGCATTTTCTTTGCCATAACATAACAGTGTATGCTTTGTTTACGTTATTATGCCCCCCATCTTTGATTAGGGGGTATATTGCTTTGCACATAGCTGTCTGTCTGTCTGTCTGTTGGTCTTATAAAATGGTTTCCGTTCAATAACTCAAGAACACTTTGCCCTATGATCTTCAAACTTTGCATGGAGGTTGGTCAGCAACAGTAGATGACCCCTATTGGTTATGGGGTCAGTAGGTCAAAGCGACCTTCACCATTTCTGACTATTTGGCTGCCATGGGGACATACATGTAATGATTGTTATGAATAAGAACGTACAGCAAACAGCATGTTGTGATGAAGCCATGAAAGCTTAATGATGCATCATGAGACAGTTGATGTATGATAAGGATTTCTCACCCTGCAAGCCTCGTCCCTGGTTAATATCCGATCCCTCGGGTGAGATATCCTTACCCTACATAGCTCACAACAGATTCTTAGTCTCTCTCAAAAGGTCATAACTCCAGCAAATATTATCCCACCTCATATTCCTGAAAATATGCACAACTTGTTTGTATTCATGTGAAGTTTCATTGAAATCCGCCCAATGATCAAACTCGTACAGAACTAGCGCAGAAATACTTTGTGACATCCAGACAGTACAAAATCAATATGGTTCCACTCTTAATGAGGAAGACATAACAATTGGGATTTATAACAAACAAATTGTAGATGAAGAAACTTATTTATTTTTTTAATTCAAATGTGATATTTATTTTTTCTTTAATGTGATTATAAGACAACTTCATTCCAGGACTTTTTACCTGTGAAAATCGATACAAACACATCAATATGATCCAAGTTAAAAATTGTAACACATTCGTGTATCTATAGTTAAATTCACATTTCCTCGAGACAAATATAAACAAAAATGTCAGTACACGAGTAACAATCTCAAATACTGTAAAATCATTATTTTTTTGAGGGAGTTCAATTTTCGTTCTTAAACTCTACCACAAAATATAATCCCCACGACTAATTGATCTACCAAACACAGAACATGTGTGTGCTCATCCAATTTTTTTATCAACGAATTTACGTCTCCACGAAAATGCATTTTTATCAAAATCCACTAAATTTTATATCCACAAAAATATGTGATTTTACAGTACAAGAAATATATGATAGATAAAACATGGTACAACATATATACTGTTTACAAATGGCTACAAATAGCTTGGACCTATGATGTAATATTTTGTCAATTGGTATTTTGATTTCCTGTCTTTCCACTATGTACATGATTGTACTGTTGTTCGAAGGTTTAAACATTGTATGAGACTAAAAACTGAATATTTTAGTCTTTTGCAAAAAAAACTTAAATGTTTAAAATGTCCAATTTCTGAATAATCTGATAAAAAAAGTACAATGTATCAAGCATTAATACAATTATGGTAAACTGGGGCTGTTATATCAGGGGTCCTACTGAGGCATAATACCCAATTCTGAAAATTAGACGCAATGTCTGTTTCGAGTGCAATTTGCACACATCCATACCAAAACACTGTTTCAAACAATGTTCTAAGGTTAAATTCAGCCATAAACACTTCAAATGACCATAAGTTTGTTAATACTTGGAATTTTTTTATCAAATTTCTTTTATTTTCTGCAGAAAAGTTCAAACTTCCTAGTGCAGCAAATCCCTTATTATTCCGGAATAGTAGGATCCCTGTTTTATCAGTGACAATGTGCTTGTATATTGTCAGATCCAAGCACAATTCAAATATGATGTCAAAATGAAGCAAAAACCAGTGGAGCTAACAACACAGCAATGAGTAACACATGTTTGATTATAAAGAACTATATGTATCAATGATTTATAAGCAAAAGACATAGATGTAAAGTTTTTCAACACAGGATTATGACGACACATTTAAAATTACCATGCAAGTCTTCATTCACAAGAGATTCACATTTAATGCATTTCTAGTGGATATCTTGGTAGGATGCATGAAAACTTAATCAATAACACTCTGTATAGATTCGTAGAACTTGTAGCGGGTGTTTCTTTAACATTAAATTTCGTTTAATCTGTGGCTCCTTGACATTGAATGGAAAAACCTCCAAAACGATAATGAGATTAAACTAATAAATAACACATAACATAATAGATTTTGAAATATCATGACCTTATACGACAAGAGCCATGTAACCAGATTTTCAAATAGGCAACAGGTAATTTTGCATTGATCCATTACTTTATAAAACTCATCTTTCAACGATACGAAAGTTAAAACAGTCATCAGAAGTAAACACTATAATTGTTGTTTCAATACCTAACATTATGTATGCACTGTTCTACATACGATGAACTTGTTATATCATCCAAATTTACTAAACAGAAGTCTAGTGACGCCAAAATCTTGCATCACATTTTACAAAGATCACAGACACTCTTAATGTCAGGCTATAACCAATATACTTTGGTTTATCCTGGAAACAGATGGACCTTTCACTTAAACTTCCTTTCGACATTTCTCACCACAAAGCCCCCCTTCACATGGAGGCCCTGCTCGTGGAATACTGGTTCCATTAACACTGTAGTCTCTTAAAAATCCTAACGTATAGTCTTACACATACATATATACAATTGTTGAAAATAAGTTCAAGCACTCTTCTTTCATAGATTTCATACTTGCTGTAATCGCTGGCAACATTCGTCATATCTGAAATCATCAATATAAACAGTTAAACAATCACTGGCAACATTCGTCATATCTGAAATCATCAATATAAACAGTTAAACAATCACTGGCAACATTCGTCATATCTGAAATCATCAATATAAACAGTTGAACAATCACTGGCAACATTCGTCATATCTGAAATCATCAATATAAACTGTTAAATAATCGCTGGCAACATTTTGTCATATCTGAAATCATCAATATAAACAGTTAAACAATCGCTGGCAACATTCGTCATATCTGAAATCATCAATATAAACAGTTAAACAACCGCTGGCAACATTCGTCATATCTGAAATCATCAATATAAACAGTTAAACAATCGCTGGCAACATTTTGTCATATCTGAAATCATCAATATAAACAGTTAAACAATCGCTGGCAACATTTTGTCATATCTGAAATCATCAATATAAACAGTTAAACAATCGCTGGCAACATTTTGTCATATCTGAAATCATCAAAATTAACAGTTAAACAATCGCTGGCAACATTCATCATATCTGAAATCATCAAAATTAACAGTTAAACAATCGCTGGCAACATTCGTCATATCTGAAATCATCAATATAAACGCTCAGGATGAATCAGAGCATGTACACTTAACAAATCTACAAAAAGTCGACAATTTTAAACCTCAATTGGTCATTATTCTTATCATTGTTTTCTCTATTTCTGTCTCTGTGACATGTACATACACTTAAAAATCACCTTTATCAGTGGGCACATAGCAGCATTTACAACCAGACAAAAGCTGGATGAACACACTGTAAAAATGTGCGACATTAGCTTTTGCAGATGTCATCATTTGTTTACTCTGTATGTGAAAATTGAAATCAGAGCGTAATACAATCAATTGAATTGTACTTCCACATATCAGAGCTACATATGTTGAAAATTTCAGCAAGATCAAACATGTATTGACTGAGCTATGGGTAAATATGTACATGCCCACTTATAAGATGAGTTAAGTGTACATCTCCCTTTGGTACACCAACTTCCCACTGAGTTTGATAGAAATGCAGTGAATGTAGATTTGTTTATTAGTGTTTAATGTTATTCCTCAACAATATTTCAGTTATATACAGCAGCAGATTCACCTAACCAGTTTTCCTGGACTGTATCCTAACTAGTACTAACTGACACAACGAACCAGCATCTTCTACACATATGGAGGAAAATCAACTTCAGTATTCCGAAATTATTGTGAATGCTTTGATTATACAGTGTCCTGGAGTGTGTGTAAAATGATTGTGAGTGCTTTGATTTTATATACAGTATCCCGGGGTATGAGTACAATGATTAAACAGTACCCCGGGGTATGTGTACAATGATTAAACAGTATCCCGGGGTATGTGTACAATGATTAAACAGTATCCCAGGGTAGGTGTACAATGATTGTAAGTGCTTTGATTAAAATAATCTCGGGTATGTGTACAATGATTGTAAGTGCTTTGATTAAACAGTATCCCGGGGTAGGTGTACAATGATTGTAAGTGCTTTGATTAAACAGTATCCCGGGGTAGGTGTACAATGATTGTAAGTGCTTTGATTAAACAGTATCCCGGGGTATGTGTGAAATGATTGTACAGTATCCCGGGGTAGGTGTACAATGATTATACAGTATCCCGGGGTATGTGTAAAATGATTATACAGTATCCCGGGGTAGGTGTACAATGATTAAACAGTATCCCAGGGTAGGTGTACAATGATTATACAGTATCCCGGGGTATGTGTGAAATGATTGTACAGTATCCCGGGGTAGGTGTACAATGATTATACAGTATCCCGGGCTAGGTGTGAAATGATTATTCAGTATCCCGGGGTATGTGTAAAATGATTATACAGTATCCCAGGGTAGGTGTACAATGGTTATACAGTATCCCGGGGTATGTGTAAAATGATTATACAGTATCCCGGGGTATGTTTGAAATGATTATACAGTATCCCGGGGTATGTTTGAAATGATTATACAGTATCCCGGGGTATGTTTGAAATGATTATACAGTATCCCGGGGTATGTTTGAAATGATTATTCAGTATCCCGGGGTATGTTTGAAATGATTATACAGTATCCCGGGATATGTGTACAATGATTATACAGTATCCCGGGTATGTGTACAATGATTATACAGTATCCCGGGGTAGGTGTACAATGATTGTACAGTATCCCGGGGTATGTGTACAATGATTATACAGTATCCCGAGGTAGGTGTGAAATGATTATACAGTATCCCGGGGTATGTGTACAATGATTATACAGTATCCCGGGGTAGGTGTGAAATGATTATACAGTATCCCGGGGTATGTGTAAAATGATTATACAGTATCCCGGGGTAGGTGTACAATGATTATACAGTATCCCGGGGTATGTGTACAATGATTATACAGTATACCGGGGTATGTGTGAAATGACTATACAGTATCCCGGGGTATGTGTACAATGATTATACAGTATCCCGGGGTAGGTGTACAATGATTATACAGTATCCCGGGGTAGGTGTACAATATACTTACATCATCAATCTCGTCATCTGATCCTTCAAAGTCATCAAACGTAATATTGTCTCCTTCCATATCATCAGCATCAACATTCTCATTGATACGTGCTGTAATGTATGACAAATAGAAACTAGGTCACTAGGTCAAATCTTAGACAAAAGCTTGTTAAATTATTTTACAAAATACAAAAATAGTTGTTGGGTGACCCTGTTACAAATTTGACATTTTTGTCATGATTTGTCCAAAAACATTGCCACCAGTGAGTGGGGATCATTTTTCCCTACATAACTATAGTAAAATATTTTTTCTGAAAGTGCACGCTGGATTTCATCACAAATACATGTAAGTAACAATCAGTGCATTCTTAAAATAACTAAATAATTGAAATCTATGCAGAACTCTGGTTTCCATGGCAACCGAAATCAATGTTCAGTTTAAATATGGTCTTACTTGATCACTGTGCACAGGTGAGAGTGGAGTTTTAGAATTGCTTAGCAACCAAGAATGTACAGCATAGAAAAGTAATGTGCATTACAGTTCTGTCAGGAATTGATAATTCTACATAATGATAGTTAACATCATAAGGATCAATTTACTTTTATGCTTTTTTTAGCTGGGTAAATTTACCAAATGTTTTGGAAATTTTGTATTATGTGAACTTTAATCTGACATAAGAGAGTACCATTGGTTACTGGTCACTTCAGCTATCAGTGAAATATCTACAGTCATTGATGGATGAGCAGATACACACTGATTTATACATACACAGATAGAAAGGACAAGAGCTAAATGTCTTGCCTTGACTAAAGGGGAAACAAAGAATGTACAGGGGTTCCACTAGATTCTGAATCTGAAGGGTCAATTTGATACTTTTGACTAAATTTTACCACTTTATAGACAAAATACCCATGGTTTCAAATAGGGCTGAGTATCGATCAAAATGATCGATACGATATTTGTATCGATTCAGAATGATTGATATCTGATATATCGTTTCATATTTTATACCTATGAAATAAAAACAGAGAAACATTTCCTATGTGTTGGATATTAGACTTATTTATCGAAGTAACATTTTTCCAGGCAAATAATTGGTGAGGCGATATGTTGGGCTTATAGAATAAGAGTAGGTCTGGTAATGACGGCTTGTAAAACGATACATTGACTTGCACTAAAGGAAGCTAGATTACGATGCCCCTTACAGTGAAACATGAACTGAAGTCGGCAATAAAAAACAACACAAAACCAAGCAAATCATGTTTTATTATTTAATTTTGTTTTGATCGATATTTGTTTGATACGTGAACGTTCGATACGGTATATCGACTGAACCCTAAATACCGGTCTTCGATTCGATACGTGAACCGGTACTCAGCCCTAGTTTCAAAGGGAAATGACCATTCAGACCAAAATCTTCTGGGTCTTAATTTGGCTTTTGAAAATTTCAAGGGTCAAAACCCCTACTCTGCTGATAACTGCCGAGTCAAATGGAACCCCGGAATGCAGCTTTACCGAAAATCTGCAAGGTACAAATTTCTTATGGGATAATCCCTATACAAGTACATCAGGGGAGTCAACAGAGTCAAATTAAAAGTCCTGAAAATCATATGCGGCTGACCATTTTTGCCACAGGAGAGGCCTACAACAAAATTGCTTCTATATATAACTCAGTTTTTATTGAATAAAATCCTTCAGAGCAGATTAAATTTACTATAACTTTGCTATTTCTTGAGATATTTTCATCAAATAACTTTTATTTTGGTCAGAAATCATAGCTCTTTCAGAATAGATAAAATCCAGAATTCCAGATAAATCAGGATTATTGACACCCCTGAAAGTACATGTATCTATCAGAATCATGGCCAATACCAACTAAGAATATCCACGTCATACATATTAACAGCAAAACAATGTTGTACCTGATTCAGGAAGTTCACCGTATGTTTTAAGATTTCTAGCTTCATCGGGTGTATATTTCAATATGACGTCAGCTTTTGCATCTTGATAATCTCTCAAACCAAGCAAAATAATGTCTCCAGAATTTATCCACACCTGATCAACAAGAATAACATATAAACATAGTCAATTTGTTTATGTACACAACAATATACTAGTATAAAATGATGTATCCTGAAACAGTGTTCTATAGAATTATCAGCTTAACATGATTGTGGTTGGTCAACTTCAGACTTAGTTCAACAAGTAACAACAGTTTAATTATAATCGAGTGTTATTGATGGGAGACAAAGTAATATCCTTATATCCTTTCAGAGATTTCATGACAATAGCTTGACTTTTTTTCTTCATAAAGTCAAGCTTAAAATGAGATTTAATGGAATAGTGGAGATAAAATGTACATCAAAATTACCTTTTTTCTTAATTTCCCTCTTATGTGACACAATCTCTTCACACCATCGAAACACATTGCTTCTAACCTTCCATTCCCAAGCATCTTTGTTACTTGTGCATATTCTGCAATTAAAATTATACATTTAAATCACAATGATAATACATGTACATGCATTAGTATTACTTTTTTGACAAATTTGGACTAAATTAATATTTTATTTAATACATGATGTTCCAATTATGAGATAGGAAGGACAGCAAAGTTCTGCTTATCAAGCTCTATAGTCTTAGTGGTAGAACATACATTATGAATTTTGAGACTTACGGTAGATGTCTGTTGGGCCAAAAATAAGATATTGTTTGTTTCCCCTTCCTGACCCTCCCGGGTAGGTAAAATATTTTTTTATTGTCAACTATTTTCGTTTTCATACTCTCATAGTCATACCCGTCTTTTTTATAAATAAAATCATTTTTTTCAGAGGGTCAAAAAACATTTGGTAGGGGACTTCGAAGGAAAAACTAAACCATATTTTATTTTTGGCCTTGTTCACCAATATGGCGACTTCAGGCTCATACTATAGACTAAATGTACCAGTATTTCCTTTGCTTGACACACAACATTTATTTAAGGGAGGTGGGGAATCAGGCTTCTCTTCTCCTAAACCCTCATGGCAATGGTGCTAAGAGAGATAAATATAAGTTATATAACTTGTTTCATAATCTTCATAAAATAAATAAGCATTAATAAAATTGTGCTTGAAGATATATCTAACTTCGAAAAGTTTTAAGACTAGTTGATGAATAGGAATCCCCTATGATATCAAGTAACAGAAACATTCAAACCAAAAATAAAATATTGTTTGTTTCCCCTTCCCGCCAATTAGGGTTAGGTTAATAGGTAGGTAAAAAAATACTTTTTGTTAATTTGTATTGTCAATATTTTTTGTTTTCGTATTTCGTAAATATTTTGGGTAGGGGACTTTTTGCTTGGGTAGGTAGGGAAGGGGAAAGTTCAAACATACAATATTTTATTTTTGGCCTCTTAATATACCTTGTCCATCGTCTTTGAACACCAATTCTCTCTTTTCTTTCTCATTTTCATTCTTCCCTCTTCTGCGATTTTTACCTCCCTTTCCTGTAAGAGAAAAGTCAAATATATACAATATAAGAAAATATATACAAGGCTTTCCATAAGTTTTTATGTACTTATGTGCGCAAAATGGGATTTGGTTGTCATGGACCATTTATTTCTTATTATTTATACATTGAACTGGTTCAGTTTGACAAAAGTAGCCGGTTGTAAATCCCTTAGTAGACGGTGAAGTCCCTGACCACCTGGGATTAGTAGAGAACTCGGATATATATTATAAGAAAATCACCTACTGAGACCTATTAGAAAATTAGCTTTGCCAATAGTACCCACGTGAGAGGCAGTCATCAATCAGGATGTAGCTTCAGCATTTAATGATGGTGAGCAAGTACACGCTCTATTGGCAAAACGCACTGGGCCCCGTTTAACAATGCAGGTCCGGCTAACGTAATGCAAATGATCCTGCTAAACATGGTGGATATGTATCTATCTTCCTGATAGCCAAACCCCTGCTGGGGACTTAGGCTTGACACGCGTCAAGCGTCAAATTGACGAAGAATGTTAATAAGATAAGAAATTAAAAGTATAAAAGATGTGAGAAAGAAGAAAGGTTAAAAATAGGTTAAAAACAGGGCAGGTATTATTTAGAGAGACGAGAGGCATGTTCAATACGGCTAATAGCCGTGCTGAACTCGGGTGTGGGAAGGTCAATGATGTCAGGGGGTAGGGAGTTCCAGTGTATTATTGTTCAAGGGAGGAAGGAGAATTTATAATAGTCTGTTTTTGCGTGTATTTGTTGGAATGTCTGAGAGTGTGATGTGCGTTAGGACCTGGTGCTAGGGATGAGACAGTTTGGACGTGGGATACAGTACACGCAAGGTGGGTTTTCCAATTTCCACTCAGCCACCGCGTCAATAATTAATTTGAGGTGGCATGCCACCGTGGACAGAAAGTTCCACCCTAAATTGCCACCGTGGCATTTTCCCGATATCTCGTAGATCGACCGTCAAGGTGGAAATGTGGTGGGCCAAAGTGGGCGAACGCGGTAGATTCACGGTGACAATTTGACTGTGGTTTACTTCAGCTAATATATTTTTATATATTTTAATACTTTTTTCTAACATATTTTGAGAAATACTTACACGTAGGCCTACTCATAATATCATAATATAGTATTTTCAAGACGCCAAGTAACACAATTACACTCGATATGTCGCTGTGTTTTCATTTGTCAAGTTCAGTTGGGAGAATATTAAAAGTTCGGTTCGGAGAATATTAAAATGCGTAACCATGTATATAAATTATAAACATCTAAGGCCACTTTTTTTACATCTTCTTGTTTACAAAACCGACGACCCTTGAAATCGAAATGGGAAAATATTGAGGTCAAATGAACTAGGTGAACTCATTTTTCGAAAAACTAGACTCTATTTTCTGTAAATAGACGGATGACGTAAACAGCGACCAAATGGTACATGTAATTTAATTTATGGGTTAACTGTGTGCGCAAGTCGACTCTATCCATATTTTGTGAGTAGATTTTAATTAATTTATAATTTAGAGTGACCAAATACTATTTTCCAGGATGCTATATTATTTGTACATCGCATTATTGTGACAACTAGTCAAAAAGGCGAGACTACAGAATTATAAAATATGCGGTCGAACCGACTTTGAATTGGGACAAGAAGAGTTGAATTACCTTCAAATATTAGATCTAATCCTTTATTGTTACATACGTGTTTTATCAATGCAATATATAATAATCATGAATTATTACACTAACACCGATTAACAGATTATAAATGAGCGATGATTTCAATGTGTTTCTATAAATTGTGTCAAAGCGTGCAAATGTTCGTAGATTAGCCAACAAAGGTCTGCAACATCCGAGTTTTATAGTCATCTACCGATTGTCGGCGACTTCTGAAGTTACACTGTCGGCACTGCTGTCTTTGATCGGAATAGTAAGGGCATGGTGATTTATAGTTGCGTTTTATTGTCAACAGCTACATCTTGCTATTTGTTGACCATGTATACATACGTTCAATTAATGTTTTCATAATTTATTTCATAACCTGCGCGCGTTTTATTAATACTTCACCATTTTAGTGTTACGCACGTTGACTGCCGTATACATATATACGTTGCTATGGGCGAACGTATACGTAACGCCGCTGCTATGGATCGTACACACGAGTATCTGCTTCTGTCGCAATTTTTAAGTAGAATATAGAGGTTGGGACTGCAGGATAAAATCATTCGTAACGAAATTTTGTAACGGGTTTAACACCAAAGCATTTTTTCGACCGGTCGTTCCAAAAGATTCTTGTTAAATAGATAAAAAGTTGTGGCCTTATAATTCTAAACTCCCGCAATGCCAGTGACACGTACACATTAGGTCACACCTGTGAACTTTATGCATATCAATGGCTATACAGGGGTGTCAATTACTATCAATTATACGCTTGTTATAAACACGTGCACATTGTTGCTTAGAATTAATTGTTCGTGAATTCCCGAAAAAATTAGTAAATTGCAATTATTATTTGATTAGTTCATTTTGTAAAAACAATTGATAGATCTTAGATCGAATGTCTCACCCCTATGCAGCCCATGTCAAACTTTAATTTTCTTACGTCTGTGGAGTGATCGGTCAGAGTGCACTTTTTTGTTGTTGTACTATTGCAAAATGGATTATCACCGACCACGCGGATCACAGTACCGGTAAACAATTTGATTGTATATGTATGCAATAAACTATCCGTATTACTTGGAGAACAAAGTTTTCTATTTATTTGGAAAATAAATCGGAAAAAAAGCAAAACTTCATAATTTAATGACGATCTATTGCCACCGTGTTGTCCACCCTAATTTTAAGTCTAGGTGGATTTGGGTGGGTTCACGGTGGCATATTTTGCGTTGCCACCGTGACGGTAGGACTTTGGAAAACCCACCTTGCTTGTACTGTATCAACAATAATCAGCAGGTGACCGTGAGTGTAACATTTTAGCGTATTTTGTAAGGTTAATAGATCTTGAATTCTGAAGACAGGAGCACTCTTACGGAATGCACATGCTTGTACTGCATGCTCATAGCTACTTGGCCTTGTCCTACATTCACGCGTATGAACTTAATGTTCGTTGAATGTAACGATTCAGCAGTAAACACTGCCTAATTCCTGAATGTTTAGGGAAGTTTCTTGCTTCTGTCACAAAAAGTTACATATAACAATAAGTTGAATGAATTACTTTCCCTTAGAAGTTAACTGACAACTTTTCAAACCAAAACATATATTATATTATTGATAAAACACTAAAAGTAAAACAGATAAACTTTGACTTAGTCCCAACAGAGACCAAACGTATCATTTCATTACATTACATGACGTTAGGTCTCACCAGGTCCCGAGTACTTGTATGTAGCACTTTGCGACACGATTCTTTGTCCCTGTTTGGTGACCGATTATGAGCCCCAAAAAGCAATACGAAGTAAAGGCACACCACACATGGCTTCATTAATGCCTTTTCTATCATTGAAAACGAATGATTGCAAGAACACTAACCTCATTGATACATAAATTACTCCTGTTTCATTTCACTACTGAAATGTCCGTATTTACGCCATTGAAGCCGTGGAACAGAGCCAATGTATTCCGAAAGTTGTTGTTCTGACATTTGTAAGAATTTTGATTGGACAAAAAGTGGCTATAACTAAAACCCAGTATCCGGACTAAAAATAGGCCTACATTAAAGTCGGTCAAGAACGACTACTCCGTACCGATTAATTATTTCGTCTAAGACGAATTTGTCAAATGTAGGTAACTTTCGTTTTTAAAACGGAAGGGAATCGCGACAGATGTCAGACAAACATTTCATCTAATATTGATTGTGTAAAGGTGTGTTTAACGCTGTTTTTTGTACTTTATGATCGAAATATGCTTTACTGCGGTCGATTCAACTGTTTAATCCCGAATAAATCCGGAAATAAAATTTTGCTAAAGACAGCTAAGTTCAAAACTATGAGACTCTATAGTACTGTGAAACGTACGTAGAGTCTTTATGGGACTAACTTTGACTCAGTGAGTCATTCTGAAATAAATGAATAATATTATTAAAGTTTTTGTCATAACTTACAAATTAGGATAACATTTAATTCAAACGTACACAAACATTAAGAATCTTCACTAGACTATACGAAGAAAAATCTGTCCGGCATATTATTTCTTTAGTAACTACGTAGTCAAACTCACAGGTCTGAAAAAATCATGAACGTCGAACTATGTACCGACAATATTTTTACATAAAACCGAGTTATTTGGTTAATTACCTTTATTTTTCGGCATGTTGACAAACTAACGTTTGATAATAAATTGATTTCAGGTGGTCGTTTCCTTATCGAGTCCAGTAATATTGCACAATACACATAAAATGCGTGCGAAAGTCACAACTTCTTCCACAGGAAGTGGATTGCCTTGTGGGTGGAGTGGTTAAAAATAACTGGAAGCGCATACGAAAATATCGTTGTCGTCAAAGATCAAAAGACAATTATTGCAGCAGTTACTCCCCTTTGCTGATACTTTGACGTCGATCCTTCCTAGTGCACCTATCAATATTTTTCCCCATGGGAAGGCGGGCAGACCCATCGGAATTAGACAATTTTCTCTTTTGGTGTATAAATCCCCACAGTGGAAGAATAGAATAGAATATAGTTTATTTTCCAAATTCTGGACCCTCTCGGATATACAATTTTGATATTTACATAAAAGGCAATCCAAAGTTTAAAACAATTTCAAAGTAAAAGAGAAAACATAAAAACAAACATGTAAATAATACTGATCAGAAAATAACAAAAAAAAACAAAAAAAAAACAATAGTGCTTTCATTGACTAGAGCACCAAGTTATTGGCATATCTAGCACATAATTATAAGTGTAATATTAAAAATAGTGGAAGATGCTTGGTGTATCAAATGGAAATTGGACGGTCATGTTTAAATGGTTGTCTGCTTTTTTGCGGCATCTAAATTCCGGCCAAAGACTAATTTTGGGAACTCGAAATATTTTGGCATGTCAAATTCCCGTCTGTCGGGAATCGTTGTCTGTCTAAATCCCTGTGTATGCATACCGTAACATTAGTTTTCTCAGAGTGATTAACAATATAATGCTGAACATTACATGTACCCTATATACCATGTGATTAGCAGCCGTTGTCCAGTGGTAAGCGCTCTTTAACTCAGCATTCAGGGTTTGATTCTCGGTCGCAGCTGGTTATACTCTTCCATGAAAAATTGATATCTATGTCTATTATCCTCCACATGTGGAGACGTTGTTGCTTCCTGGTGAAAGGGTAACAATAGTACTGTTTAGAAGTTTCTGAGGAAAAGCGTCATAAACCCAAATAAATAGAGTATGTCATGGTAGTTATTTACAATGTAGGCTCATTGCTTGGTTTTCCTTGTGTAAATGAATGCTCAACCAGGCAAGGTCACTTCAAAGGCACGTTGATGACAGCCTTCAAAAGAGGACTGTTAAAATACACAAGCAGACTCTATTCAAAAAATCGTTACATAATGACCCTGACCACCTATAGTAATGAGAACATGACTGGCAGATGGTATTCATCCCTGAAAAGTGCTACTAGTTATCCACCAGCATACATTATAATTGCCACAAGCCATGTCCCCGATCCTCTACTTTAATTTATTCCTACACTTCACAATGTCTCGAATACAATGTTTGCTTCTCAATCTGTGTTAATTTTGCTCAGGTCCGTTTTGTGTTGCAGGCATTGCGCTTATTTTATTTCAAAGGGAGGTAATTTGGAACATATTTCGACGTTAAGACATGCTCAGTATAAAAATTGGTTTACTATGCAACCAAACACACACTGATGTTTACAACATCATCACAGTAAAGCAAACTAGGATCAGATAGTCTGAATAAACATAATGCTTCTTGAATGAAGTACGTTATTCCCCTTCAGTAATTATGTATCAGTTTCTAGGATTCTTGGCAGTTGATAAAAGTCACAATGTTTGTTCTTTGGTTAATTTGTTAATAAGCATTGAAATATAAACACATGAAGGTTGTAAGGTAAACAGACTTCCTTTCTCCAAGTGGCTCCTTTTTAATTTCTGCCTTGATAGCTTAGTGGTAGAGCATACACTTCCCGAGTGCAAGAGGTCTCGGGTTCTATACCCCGCTGGAACTGGTATATTTCCCTTGCTTGACACTTGGTAACAAATTGTAACTGCTGGTTTGCCTGAAATCAGGATAATATGACTGGGGAGTCTCCATGTGTCTGAAATACAGTGGAATCCACAATTTGTTTTAGAATTTTGTGGGGCCCTAATAATTAAAAGCCATCAGCCAGGTCACATTCTGATTCATGTTGGCAATTTGTACACTCTTCTCTATTTGTGCCTTTGTTCTATGCTGATTCTGTTAACTGCTGCCTTCACCGTCTGATTTATTATTGTTGTTTTGCAGTGAGGTTTAGTGGTTTTTCTATATAGCAAAACCAAGGAAAAACATAGGAATAACACATAGAAATTTATCACAGATTTTTATTCAACCAATATATATATATATATAAAACAATCAAATTTTATTAGTGGCAAAAAGTAAGAAATTTTTATAACACATTTTAAATTTCTTTGTAACAAATAACAGTCAATTTCCCTAATTCTACAGCAAATATTCTGGACGGTTTCAAAAACATTCTATCAAAAGGAGAAAAATTAGAAAGACACAAAATAAATGGTATGCAGCAGTAAAAACAAAATACTGTTTCAAATATAGTACTGGACGGAAAATAATACACAATTAACAATTGTAAATACATAATAAATACATTCCTATAGCAATATGTATTATAATATATATCATGTTAAAACTTGGAATAAACATAAAATGTTGAATGAATAATACTTTGACAAAAAATATTCTGACGAATGATATATTCAGCCGATAACAGTTAATTAAATGCCTCAAAAACGTATGAGTTCAGAAAAATATACGAAAATACATATTATACCACAATATTTCAAAAACTGTGACGAACGATGAATGGCTTGGCCCAAAACTACTATATCAGGTACAGCAGTGTTGCACTAAGCCCTTGGTAGATGCAAAAATACTGTAAACATAATACTCATTCAAGAACAAGCAAATAAATGCACATTTTTTAACCAAATACAATCAAAACACTGCAAAATTGTTTAAAATACAATTCAAACTTGTGAGATAGGAAAAATACAAGCAAGCACATTAGAAACAAGTAAAGTTTAAGTATTTATGTTTTGATTCAGAATGCAGGGATAGTCTTTAACTGATGAAGTTATACAAGTGTGCGACACGTTCGAAACAAAATGTTCCCAAAACTAGAAAATACTGATGCCGAGTTTGATGAAAATAAACAATCCTTAATCGAAAATATCACATGCAAACCTTAGATACACGTATATTCATGCATTCCATTTACACAAAAGGAAATATAAAATCATTCACGATTTGAATATTCAGTTTTTCACAAATTTTCACAAGTTGTTTTTATATATTATGCATTTTCAATAGTTGAACAGCACATGAAGTTCACACCTATATTGTCACATATATCACAGATTTTTACTTAGTGTCACAGAGAAGACCCACACCACGTAGGGTCCAGTGGTCTGGATTCTTGTTAGTCTTCAGTTGTAGTGGGAAAATGTAGGTCAAGTCTGTACGTCTCGGTTTCTTGTACACAGGACATTCGTATCCAGTCTTAGCCTTTTCTTGATTGGTGGCAAATACGTGTACCACAGGGATCAGTGTAAACAGCACCTTAGGTGTAGGTTCGATCAGACGAGCATTACGACGGTCCCAACCAGCGCCATCTAGGTACAAACCATAAATGTACACACCTGCAATAATAGAAACAACAGTTTGTTTATTTGCAATTGATTTTGATTTTATTTCCCACCAAATACTTTTCAGTTATATAGAGGTGGAATAAACTTTTACATGGCACTACCTATTTCATACAAAATTAGGGAACAACATTCACATTTAAAGTACTGAGTAAAGCATTTACACAACAGAAATATATTGTAATCACAATCAAGGCAGAATTTTCGTAGATGATTTTGAAAAATGACATAAAAAGTACTCCCTACTTTTTTTCAAAATGAAGTTGCCTTTTTACCTAATTCCACCAAGTTTAATGCATATGAATATAAATGATTTTATACGTAAGATTTGATAGCAAACTTACCTTCATTGGGAGGTCCATGTACATCTTCCTTCATCATTCGTGTAACTTCATTGTCAAGGATGACAGAGTCGAGAGCCCAGCCTTTGTGTGCACGGGTAATCTCCTGTCTCATTGCTGTCAGGAAACCCTGTAATATATACATACCATAGTTAACCCCTGAATCTACCTGTATATCTCTTATCTCCAGGCAGACAATGTAACTCTCCATCAGTCAATCACTAACAGTTGTTGTTTTGGGTTTAACACAGTTTTTCAATGATTTTTTATTATACATGTATACTGAGGCCTATTCACCTAACCAGTTTTCCTGGGCTGTATCCCGACCAGTTTTCCTGGGCTGTATCCTGACCAGTTTTCCTGGGCTGTATCCTGACCAGTTTTCCTGGGCTGTATCCTGACCAGTTTTCCTGGGCTGTATCCTGACCAGTTTTCCTGGGCTGTATCCTGACCAGTACTACTTTACCTCTTACCATTCCACATGAAACTGGCAACTTCTACACATGTAGAGGAAAATTGACATTGTTGTCAAACTTTCATGGATGGGTATGGCCTTTTGCGACTGGAAATCAAACCCGTATGGCCAGGTTACAAATCCAGTGCATTGACCACTGGACCACGACTAATTCCACTGACATTATGTATAACAGCCACAATTTAGGCAATATAATTAGTACCACATCAAGGTTAACTATTAATCCAGAAATGTTTTCAAAGCATTGTTCCAACATTGGATAAATATTTCATACACATGCCCGGTTTTTTATGTATTTTCTACATAGTGGTACTCATTGAATCTTTCAGGACTCCTAGTTTTCAAAATCTAAAAGAAACACTGATGTGTACGGAAGTATTTGAGTATAACATGATGTAGAAAGATGTTATTTATTAAATGAGGCTTACAGTTGGATTGAAGAATCCAGTCATCCAGAAAGTTGTGGGTCGTCCATCAAACAACCAAGAATGGAACTGTCCGTTACGATCTAGCAGGTCAGTAAACCAGAACCCTAGAGTAGACGACTCCCAAGATATCTGTAATAAATATAATCATTGAATGGTTATATCCACTGAACTATACCACATGTTAACAAGAGCACCGCTTCATTCCAATGAACTATTTCACAAAAAAACCACAAGGACATGTTGTTTAAATAAAGCAACAAATATGGTCATACAACAAAATTCAAATTGCGCGCAATTCTTGCCATCTTCATTATCTATGTAGTCAACTCATATTGAGAGAAAGGTATATATTAATACTGTTCATTACCTGGTACATGTATGTATATCTACAGTACAACATCTGTAGAGCGACACCCTATGGGAGCTGCAAATATTGGAAGTTATTGCTCAACAGAGGTTAAATTTATAGTAAATACCAGGTTTAGGATATTTTGTAGGTGCTGTTATAGACTGGTTGTTACTCTACAGATAGCTGCTCTGGAGAGGTTGTTCTTCATCAGCATTAAAAATTTCAGTAACTAAATTAGTTTTTATCTATTAAACTTCTGTAAATCAGGGATTAAATTTGTGTCACAAACATAGTTAAGATTAATTTACCTTCTTCCAGAGTGTTGGTACACGAGCATCAAACATGTTATCTAAAGCATCACGTAGATCTTCACTCATAATGATAGTACCATCAATAGCAAGCTTGAGGTCAGTCAGTGTAATACGCACACGTGTGATAACACGCTGCATTCTGTCTATCTCTTGACGTAAGAAAATATTAATTGGCTGAAGATGTCCCATCTTTCTCAGACGTTCTTTCACCTAGAAATGAGCATTACATTGTAATTAAACTGTCTTTAAGATCAACATTAATACAGAGTATGTAAACAAGGTACAATAAGCCAACACACACGACCTGACATCCTATTGCCATACAAAGAGAATTATAACTTTATAAGAACGTAAAGTTTACAATTACAAAGTATTGTTATCACAACTTATATACACAATCACTGACTGCTTACTGGGTAGTTAAAATGCCCGAGGTTGGATTCCCATCCAACAATTTTGGACGCTATATATGTATAATCCCCCTCCCCATACTGATACTCAACAACCAGTATGAAAATTCATACATTTACTACTTCAATGTACAATAACAATACAGATCTCATAGAAAGATTTAGTTTATACTTTAAGGTTGATTGTGAAACAAGTTTTTCCAACTTATATTAATCACTCTCAACACCTCATTCCTGATGTTATCTGTCAACATGAGTATATGAGAAAAGAGAAGCCAGTTTGCTATGTAGAAAGATTTGATAAACAGATGTTATATAAAGGATATTACATGAGTGTCTTCATATTGAAATTATTAAATGAGTTGAATAAAATAATAAATTTTATCAATTTTATTCAACGAGTTGAATGAATCCAATGTCGAAAGTCACAAGTGTAATGATCTTTTTATCATATCTTAGCCATTTCTGTCCGAAAAATAAAATAGCTCCTTATTTTCACTAAACGCACAACTTTGACGACATAGCCTATACTTTGAGTGACGTCACATCAAAGCTTTATTACACTAGTGTATTATCAAAAATAAATAATGGCTTTATTACGCTACTGAAACGTAAAACATATGATAAATAATTTTACCTCATGAGGAATATAGTCAGACGGTAACTTCTCTAACATATCATCAGCCAGTTTATACACAATACTTTCACGTGTTTCACCACCACCACCACCAGAATCCTTGGGTTGAATATTCATGATTGTCTCTAATACACTGTTTGATGTGTTTGTGGAATACCTGTAGGAGAAGAAGTAAAGTTTACACATGGAATATAACAGGCAAAATTAAGACTATGCTGGTGGTATATCATAGTACGGTCAAATATTATTTTCACCAATAGTATTTTGTTTGTGTAGTCAATATAATGTGACAGATCAAAGCCCTAATATAGAGATAGAGGTAGCAGGTGATACATTATTGTAGAGATGGTCAAACGTTATTTTCACCACTAGTATTTTTGTTTGTGTAGTCAATTAATAACTATGTGAATAAGTGCATTATTTCTGCAAGCACTGAGTAATATAATCCTTCAATAACAAATTGAAGTAGGAAAAGCAAACTGGAACTAAATAATAAATAGGACTTCACAAGTCATTCAAACTCAACTTGAACTCAGACTGGATTCCAAACATGCTGTGGTTTAGAAGAAAATATTTTCTACAATTATGAGAGACGTTGTTCCCCTAAAGACTAGCATCTAGGCCTTTAATATTCAGCATCTAGGCCTTTAATATTCAGCATCTAGGCCTTTAATATTCAGCATCTAGGCCTTTAATATTCAGCATCTAGGCCTTTAATATTCAGCATCTAGGCCTTTAATATTCAGCATCTAGGCCTTTAATATTCAGCATCTAGGCCTTTAATATTCAGCATCTAGGCCTTTAATACTGAGCATCTAGGCCTTTAATATTCAGCATCTAGGCCTTTAATATTCAGCATCTAGGCCTTTAATACTGAGCATCTAGGTCTTTAATATTCAGCATCTAGGCCTTTAATATTCAGCATCTAGGCCTTTAATACTGAGCATCTAGGCCTTTAATATTCAGCATCTAGGCCTTTAATATTCAGCATCTAGGCCTTTAATATTCAGCATCTAGGCCTTTAATACTGAGCATCTAGGCCTTTAATATTCAGCATCTAGGCCTTTAATATTCAGCATCTAGGCCTTTAATACTGAGCATCTAGGCCTTTAATATTCAGCATCTAGGCCTTTAATACTGAGCATCTAGGCCTTTAATATTCAGCATCTAGGCCTTTAATATTCAGCATCTAGGCCTTTAATACTGAGCATCTAGGCCTTTAATATTCAGCATCTAGGCCTTTAATATTCAGCATCTAGGCCTTTAATACTGAGCATCTAGGCCTTTAATATTCAGCATTTAGGCCTTTAATATTCAGCATCTAGGCCTTTAATACTGAGCATCTAGGTCTTTAATATTCAGCATCTAGGCCTTTAATATTCAGCATCTAGGCCTTTAATACTGAGCATCTAGGCCTTTAATATTCAGCATCTAGGCCTTTAATATTCAGCATCTAGGCCTTTAATATTCAGCATCTAGGCCTTTAATACTGAGCATCTAGGCCTTTAATATTCAGCATCTAGGCCTTTAATATTCAGCATCTAGGCCTTTAATACTGAGCATCTAGGTCTTTAATATTCAGCATCTAGGCCTTTAATATTCAGCATCTAGGCCTTTAATACTGAGCATCTAGGCCTTTAATATTCAGCATCTAGGCCTTTAATATTCAGCATCTAGGCCTTTAATACTGAGCATCTAGGTCTTTAATATTCAGCATCTAGGCCTTTAATATTCAGCATCTAGGCCTTTAATACTGAGCATCTAGGCCTTTAATATTCAGCATCTAGGCCTTTAATACTGAGCATCTAGGCCTTTAATATTCAGCATCTAGGCCTTTAATACTGAGCATCTAGGCCTTTAATATTCAGCATCTAGGCCTTTAATATTCAGCATCTAGGCCTTTAATACTGAGCATCTAGGTCTTTAATATTCAGCATCTAGGCCTTTAATATTCAGCATCTAGGCCTTTAATACTGAGCATCTAGGCCTTTAATATTCAGCATCTAGGTCTTTAATATTCAGCATCTAGGTCTTTAATATTCAGCATCTAGGTCTTTAATATTCAGCATCTAGGTCTTTAATATTCAGCATCTAGGCCTTTAATACTGAGCATCTAGGCCTTTAATATTCAGCATCTAGGCCTTTAATATTCAGCATCTAGGCCTTTAATACTGAGCATCTAGGCCTTTAATATTCAGCATCTAGGTCTTTAATATTCAGCATCTAGGCCTTTAATACTGAGCATCTAGGCCTTTAATACTGAGTCTCTTTATTTCTTTGTCAGTACAACAAATGGATACAAAATGACTCCATTATTACTGGCGTGTATTTCCAACATGACAAAGGTTTACGGTAACAACAGAAAGTGGCAGTAACTTACGTGATGTCAGCATTTGAGTGAAGACCGAAGCATTCAGGTGTATCAGACAATGGTAGACTTTCAATGTATGTGGAATACTCTGCAAGGTTCTTGCATTTGGGGATCTTGTAACCTGAAAACCACCAACATCATGAGAAAATGCAATTTCAATACATGTATCTACAAACAGTAAAACTTATTATATATGATAAAAAAATTCCATGTTTCTCAAAACTAACGTATCATAGTTTCACTGGCATTCAGATGCCCATTGCACATAGATGCACCTCGGTACTGTTTTGGTAGTCAGAAATAGTAAAGGTCACAGTTACATTGACCTACTGACCTCCCAATCGATAGGGGTCATCTACTGTTGCTGGCCAACCTCATTGTACAGTTTGAAGATTCTAGGGCAAAGCGTTCCAGAGTTACTGAATGGAAACCATTTGGTCTACCGACATGTGCAAAGCAATATACACCCCTCATCAAAGATGGGCTGCACATAAATGTATAAACTGAACCCATTGATTGTTACCTGTATAGAACTGGAAGGAATCCACAAACATGCCCTCACTAAACCATACACGAGCATATGTATTCAACAATCTCTTGTCGTAGTCATCAGTGACACGCCCTCCGTATTGTACCTCACCAATCATATAACGTACTGTAGTCCAGGATACACCCTGTATAATACATAAACAATATTAAAGTATCATGTACCCGTATTCAAAACTTATTCAAATAAATTTCATGTCAAACAAAAAACGCTAAGAGCTATGAGGGATGGTCCTCGACCCTCTCCAACCAATGAAGGGGATATTAAATGGGCTAAACAACATAGCCGAAAAAAGAACCATAAGAATAGGATTCTGTAGCAAGATTAAGATTGATAACATGAAGATGACAGGAAAACAGTCATATTGAACCAAACCCATTAACATCTATTTTTAATTTGTTTCTTTTACACCCACCAGAATACAATGCTTGCCAACCATCCCAATTTGATCGGGTTCACACGATCTGGACCCTAAATCCTGTTTCTCATGATCGGTATTTTAAAAACCTGATTAGTATTCTGAATATGAACCAGAATTAACCCTCTCCAAGAAAGGCAATTGTATGAACACTGCTACCCTGTTGCCCACATAGATAACACAGGATCATACCTTTTTAGGATCAATGTCATCCAGATGGTTTTGTACAAACTGGACGGTAGCGGTGAAATCTGACTGGTTGAACTCGTATGGAATGTTCCATCCAATAGGTCCGAACTTCCTCCTCTCTTGTACAGTGGTATGTAAGAAAGCTACACCATACAGCATAGGTTTCCATTGTGGTAAGTTGCTATACTCAAGTTGTTCCTGCACAATGTATAATTAGATAAAATAAATATACTAGATTATATAGTGCCCTTTTCATGCAAACACACTTTCAACGGCGCTCTATATATGGTGTTGCAGCCACAATGGCGCATGGTGCATCCTCTACTAGTTCAGATACAGCAGTAGACAGCCTGGTTCATTAAAGTGCCCGGTGTATAGCACCGATACACATGCATTCATGGTTAAAGTTAATATCTGATGATTAAAAGCAGGTTATTGTGTGTGTGTGTTTTATGATTTTTACTCAAACATAATAGGGGCCATAACATGGCATCTTGGCAAGGAAAATGAGATTTTCCCAAAATCATTGCTTTATAATGGGGCCTATAATCAAAACATAGATTTAGATCAGAAATTCGAAATTTATGAACATTACAATAAGTTTGTGAAATAATAATAATGATATAATAATAATAATGACGTTATTTTACGAGGTTAACACATTTGCATATGAACACAATCTTCCAATGATCAAAAATAAAATGTTGGATGAACAAATATTTAACTTACCTGTGTAACTAAGGCGTACGTTCTCTTCAGACCGGCTTTCACACCGATTGGAGGTTCATTGGTGAACTTAATAGATGACTGTAGTAAATTGATCGGGAATTTTGGATGTTCCTCAGATGTCAGCCAGCATCGGAAACCCTCATGTACATTTTCTGTGTTTGTCACCTGTATAATATGTATAATATATAAATATTTACTATGTTTATGTGTAACTCTAGCACAATAAATTGCATTACAAAAACAGAATGGTTGAATCAAAAGTTGTATCATCCACAGATAGAATCACCCATACTAAGACCGTACATGTACTTAGTTCAGATATTAGGAATCATATATACTGTAAAGTTATTAATATTCAAGATTAATTTTCGTTGATTTCCCGGATGAACAAGATGGAGAAAATAAATCCCCTCCAATAATTGACCTCAAATATACGTAATAAGAGCTTTCCATATTTAAAATCCATGAATTTAAGAAACCTACAAATTACCATGTTACTAAAATCTGCAAAATTTAATACCTGCAAAAATTAGTCAAAAACATAAGTCACTTACAGTGTCTAATAATTCATCCATAAAGTCGAGACCCAAATGACAGTTCTGAAGCAGCACCCACTTTCCTTCTGCCATAGAGTTAGCTAGCAGACGACGAGCATGAACATCCTGACCTTGACCCATAGATATAGCACTGCACGAATAGTTCAGTTTCTTAGCCAACAACATGATGTTTTCAGTAGGATCTGACCCCATGCTGAGGAAACAAATCAGTGGAGATCTCTTTGATGATTCTGCATGCATAATTTCCATGTTGAGGATGACTGCTTCCGCGTACCTAGGACCCATGGCTTCAGCGATGTATTTTCTAGCCATAGGTATGATTCTATCTGGACACCAAGCTCTGATAAGCAGCAGCTTACGCCATGTGTCGAGGGTTGCTGCATATCCTTCAGGAATTGGACATTCCTCTGGTGCATCTTCATCAAACCAGGCTTTCCAAACCTGAAGTAAACAAGAGATGTTTGTAAAACATGTATGCCCCCTTGGCAGCCTAATAGTCAGAAATGGTAAAGGTAAAGACCTTGACCTACTGACCTACTGACCTCAAAACCAATAAGTTTCATCTACTGCTGATGACCAACCTCCATTGAAAGTTTGAAGATCCTAGGGCAAAGCTTTCTGGAGTTATTTGGTCTACCAACTGACAGACAGCCCTACATGTGCAAAGCAATATATCCCCTCATCAAAGATGGGTGGGGGGAATAACAACATCACTTTCATGTGAATATCAACAGTACTGATTGAGTCATCAAAAACATAAAATAAGTTACAAATATACGTTCAGAACTTGCCTTTCATATATTGCTTTATCCAGAAACTTTACATAAAACAGAAGTTTGTAAACCATGCACAATAATATCCCTAATCGGGAATCACAATACTGTATGTTGCTAAATCATTCTTGTTTTCAATATCTCGACCTTATGAGGTCTTATTCAGGAGATGTAACCTATATTAACTAGAAGATACTATTGTTTATTCTTTCTACCAACTAACCTTATCATTTCTCGACACTTGACCGAGCATCTGTGTGAACTGTGGCAGTTTACTCAGCTCAACCAAATTCAACCATGTCATGTCAAGAATCCATTTCTTTGGTTTGGGTTCCACAGCATTCAAATCTAGAGCAGCGCCACCTGGTGGAGGAAAACATCAGTGAATGAAGATCATTGATCATTGAGGAACAAGATAATCTGTTAACTGTCATACATTTATACTACTAACTTTAGTCATAACACTGAACGATCAAGGTAATGTACTAAATTTGGAAATGTTGCATTATCTATTACATGACTGTATGCACGGATTCATTGATATAAAAATTATTTGTGATTTGAAACAGTCAGACATACCCAGAAATGTTGTTGTTACAGAAATTGGGGGTGGGGGTAGGGTAGGGTACTTAAAGCGCCTCAAATCACGGTACCATCAAATCTCTGGTAAAGAAACATAAACAAGACTGCGTTCAGTAAACGCTTATGCCCGGTGGAAGCCTTGTCCATAATAACTAATCAGGGGCCATAATTCTGTTGAAATGTTTGATAGTGTAAAATGGCTTTATCAATATAAGGTGTTTATGATGGTTAACAAGACTGCCATGTTTGAAAGCAATGCCTTGAAGGACTTCAAAAACATTCCGTTTCAGCAACTTTTTCAGATGGACTAACAAACAGAACAATCACTATAATTATGCCTCCTGCATCCGCAGATGCTGGGGCATGAAAAAATTGTAAGACAAGAAAAAAACAGAACTGACCTTTGATGAAGCTTTGGAATTCATTGTGAGAGATTTTGCCACCGTTGATTTCCACCTTCAAGGTCATAAGGATGGTGAAAGTGAACTTGTCCCTCTCGAACATTCCTCTAGCGGTGTATGCAAACACTTCAAATGTCAGGTATTCAATGATGTTGGCAATTCTCTTAGCTGTGATAGGTGATTTCTGTGAACGTGCCATTGACAAGTCAAAGATTCCTAAGAACTGTCTGAGAGATGTCTGGTACATGACGTTCACCATGCTCATCTCAACGATCAAGAAGTACATGATACTACCACGGGTGGCCACTGTAATGTATATTGCAGACGTACAGTAAAATAAAGATAAAGCATCAGCAGTAAGACTTTAAAATAGTCATGTTATCAAAAACAGAGAAAAATCAAAAGTAGACTTTAATTCTTCATTTAACCATTTGAGTTTGTTTTTAATTATGATCATAATAATTCACTGTTATTCTGCGATAAGGATATGCATACCAGGTCTGAACTAAAGATGTTTTCTGGCATTTTGAGGATATGAAACAAGTACTTAATGAGGGAATCTCTAATAAAATATGTTTAAACTAACTAATTTAACAAAGTTTTGCTAATTGATTTTGGAGTGCTAGAATATGCGTACCAGGTCTGAACTCTTCACGAGCTGTGTTAATCTTGATCTCAGTCTCTGCAGCAATCTTCAGCTTCTCACTGACTTCTTCAGCTGTACGTTTTGTGGTACTCAGTACTTCAATCAATGACTCATCCTCTACCAGTGAACCTTGAGTGGACGTTAGACGGAACAATAAGTTATCTTCCAGTTCCTGCATCTTACGTTTGTTTGCCGTCACCTCTTCCAACAGGTGAGTTCTCTCTTGTTCCAGTTCCTGTAATCAAACAACAAATAATTTCATCTATCACGTATCACAACCACATCTCTCAGGTCAGTGTTTACCATGCCCAAGGTTGATTTCACTACACATAACATTGGAAAATCTTTAAATCAGGTTTTTAAAATACCATTAATGAGGAACAGGTTTTGGGGTCAAGATCGTGAGAGACCCTATCAAAACGGAGTAATTGGGAAGCATGCTCAGAAACACTTCAAGAAGTTCTAGTTTGCACCAAACTCAGTTTTACAAACAAACAACAACATACTGGTCATGATTGCTGGAACTACAAGAGTTTTTGCCACAAAAATGTTATACTTCCACAAAGGACCATTACTCCATCAAAAGGATAAGACTTACATTTCCTGACAGTATGCACAACTAGGCATAGTACCAAGTATACATGTGAAGTTTCATTGAATCCAACTAATGGTTAAGGAGAAAAAGTGCATACAAAACTTTGTGACATCCAGACAGATGTTTGTTACCAAGTGTACAGTATGTTTCTTCCACATATTGTAACAACTAGCAAGCTATGATGTGTAGCTGTATCTTCAAGCAAGCTATGATGTGTAGCTGTATCTTCAAGCTATACCAACTGTATAAATATACATCAACAGAGCAGGGTTTTTTTATAAATGAACAAAGTTAAATCCCATTTTTAACTTTAACTAACACATCCATAATCAAATTTCTCAAACCCTCAAGTTGTAGTAATTGCTTCACAATAGTAAATAAGTGTAAACAAGGAATCAGTTGTTTCAATGATTTACCTGTTTTTCAGTCAAGATTACTAAACCAAGCAATTGGTCTTCCAGTCCCTTCATTGTTACAGTGAAATCTACGATGGATGTACGAGCTGTGATCTCAGGTGTGTATGTTGGGTTACCTAACTTGGTTGTAATGTACAACCTGAATCCCTTCATGATATCTACTTCCTTATCCCCTACTTTCACCTGTGTAACAAACAAATTAATAAATATTAATTACAATATACCAGTACTGATTGTTCACCTGTGTAACAAACAAATTAATAAATATTAATTACAATATACCAGTACTGATTGTTCACCTGTGTAACAAACAAATTAATAAATATTAATTACAATATACCAGTACTGATTGTTCACCTGTGTAACAAACAAATTAATAAATATTAATTACAATATACCAGTACTGATTGTTCACCTGTGTAACAAACAAATTAATAAATATTAATTACAATATACCAGTACTGATTGTTCACCTGTGTAACAAACAAATTAATAAATATTAATTACAATATACCAGTACTGATTGTTCACCTGTGTAACAAACAAATTAATAAATATTAATTACAATATACCAGTACTGATTGTTCACCTGTGTAACAAACAAATTAATAAATATTAATTACAATATACCAGTACTGATTGTTCACCTGTGTAACAAACAAATTAATAAATATTAATTACAATATACCAGTACTGATTGTTCACCTGTGTAACAAACAAATTAATAAATATTAATTACAATATACCAGTACTGATTGTTCACCTGTGTAACAAACAAATTAATAAATATTAATTACAATATACCAGTACTGATTGTTCACCTGTGTAACAAACAAATTAATAAATATTAATTACAATATACCAGTACTGATTGTTCACCTGTGTAACAAACAAATTAATAAATATTATTTACAATATACTGATACTGATTGTTCACCTGTGTAACAAACAAATTAATAAATATTATTTACAATATACTGATACTGATTGTTTCAATCAATAAAAACTTGTAAAATGAATTCTATAGGATATTCTAACATAGCACGTGAGATTTGCCTTCTTTGCGTATGTTGAGCTTACCATATTTTATTACCGCGATAAAATATGGCTGTTCCCATTTACCCATCGTTCACAAGTACTATTGACAGAACGGGAATTTTACATAAATTTCGTGGCTATAGTTGGGTTATAAATACTACAATTCAATGTAAACAAATACTAGAAACAAAATGATGCAAATAGATCCAACAAAAATTACATGTTTAAATAATAATCGATACTTTTTAAACAGTGGAGTTTTTACGGGAAAGCTTTTTTCACGAGCGCCGCTTTTCAACGTCACTTGTCGAATGGAAAATAGCGCATTCTGTTTGAATGTAAATATTTCGCACATCACGCCTTGGTTTCTCATAATATATGTTTAGAAGTATTCCTTGTGTCTGTTTTATTTATCAGACACATGCGTGGATGTCAGATCAACACCGATCCGTTATTTATAGCTTTAAAATCGATATACATGTCCTTTTAGTTCGAACAGGAAGTAGAGCAGTTAGAGTCATTGACAACCAAAGAGCAAAACACACAATCGCCTGAATTTACTGTAAATGATACTTAAACAAGTATTTCTTCTCTCATCTCACTTGATGTGTATTTGTTTAGAAGTCGATTGTGTAACGGCATGGAAAATATTGAACCACAACGTATTAAAATCGATAAATCGAGAGTCAAAATATGGGGCGTTAATTTGAACAGCGCGTAAGATTTAACGGTGCAGAGGTAAAAAATTAGGTCGCATTTTGTTGCTGTAAAATACGAAATTTATGCGATGTTAGAATCGAAATAACGAATATGTGGCCATATTTTATTGCGTAATAAAATATAGGCACTCGTTTTGATGCGATCATTAAATCACTCGTGCTACGCACTCGTGATTTAATTACTACGCATCAACACTCGTGCCTATATTTTATTACGCAATAAAATATGGTCACATATTCGTTATTTCTTAATTAAACAATAAGTATTACTGGGCTCTTTATGCTATACTGGGGGCTTCATGGTATACCAGGGTCTTTATGCTATACAGGGGTCTTTATGCTACGCTAGTTGAATATGCTTTATCATGGAGCATTTGGAATACTTCTATCTGTTTAATTCTGTTAAATTTATTTGAAAGCCTGATTAGTACCCTGATGAACACGAGTTAGTGCTGTACTGAGTGCATACAAAATACACACGGTACAGTGTACAAGTTTTACACATGAAATCTTTCAACATTACCTTGAACGTAGAACCACTCTTGATGAAGTTCTTTTCTAGGACATTGTCTAATGCTGGATCCAGTTCCTCTCCTACATCTTCAATCAGTAAGGGTCGTCCTAAAGACAATGAGTCCTCAAGATGAGAACGGAAGTATTTGTGATTTAATGATGTCATCTGAAAAATACACAAAATGTCTGTATGAGAATTGCCAACACTAAGTACACTATAGGTAAATATTTTATATTAGGTCACACGTGGAAATCACTATATAAACTCTACTGATAAAAGTACATAAATATGCATAACCTAGATATTTCCTATGCTATGGAGATAATGGGAAAAGATTCAAAAGAAAAAAATAAGATGCTAAAAATCATAAAAATATGCCGAACGAATACGGCCATTTCAACTATGCCTAATCAGAGATTTTGAAAATATCTCAAGCAAATCCATTATTTGGTTCCTATTCTGTGCTGAATCTGGGCAAGGGCAATACTAGGAAGAATACAGTAATATAACTGACAGGGGTTCTCTTGAGGCATAATTCCCAATCCTGAAAACAAGTTGTAAGTCTGTTTCGAGTGTCATTAGCACACACCCCACACCCAAACGCAGCTAGTTCATACATTGTTATAGTGTAATAATACAAAGGACCATAACTTTATTAATTCTTTGAAATTTTTCACCAAATAACTTTCATTTTTCGCAGAAAAGTTCATTCTTCATAGTGCATCCAATCTGGATTTCTGGATTATTCCGGAATTGTAGAACCCCTAAAATGATGCTGACTGTACATACCTGCATCTCACTCTTGGCTTCACGATTCTTGATCCATATTTTGCCCTGACCTTGTGGATCTATCAACAATGGATACCTAGCAGCCTTTGTGACAATCAAACCATTCTGTATAGATAGATCATCATTGGGTAATCCTTCCAAGTTCCATTCACTTACTGTAGTATTGTCCACCAACATACTCACAATTTGGAGGTCCTGAAGAAAACATATCAGTATGAAATATTAGTGCCATAGTAAAGATTGCAGGAGACGGTAAAATAACGAATTTTTGCAATAAAATGAAGAAAAGTGGTAAATTCTGCTTTAAACACAAAAACACGGTTTCCATGGCAACGGCACCTGATACTATTGATATGAAACTTGATTTGTTGTTAGTTGGTGGTGTGTTTAAAAGGGGAAAAGTTTCAGCTAAATCGGTGACTATGCCTGCCGGACCCCTTCTTTAATTTTTTATTATTGCAGAGGATTGTTCTTAAAAACTTGACCGTGAAATAGCAAACAAATGAAATTATAACACCATCATGATATACAGGTTGTTAAAAAAGTTTGTTCTCAATGTTTAAGTTTCAATAGTTTATTCGTCTGACGTCAGAAGAATGTAAAATTTTCAGGTTAAATTCTCAAAGGTTCTACCATTATTCTAAGCTTTCAAGCATCAAATGAAGCCATTAGTGTAAGAAATTAACATTGTCTTCTGCGTACACAGCCCAGATAAAATTTAGTATGAATTTAAATTTTGAGAACAAACTTTTTTTAATACCCTGTTCTGTTCTATGTATTATACTTAGTACAAACAGAATAGCACAAAAAAGATGGAAGATCTCATTTTACCATTGCAGTTCTTAACATTATATTGAGCCCATTATGATGACTTATAGAGGTGATTCAATGGATATGCAATGCAGGCATTTAAATGCTCTTTGCCAAGTTGAAGCCTACCATTTCATAAATGAGCAGCTGATAAAAGTTAAACTTTGAAATGCATACTTTCCCCAGAACTTAACATATTTAGGTCTTCTTGTAATTAAACAAAATGTCACACATTCAGTGAATATTAAAAATTTACAAAAACAACCCCAGGGGTGGCATTCAATATTGGTACATGTCTTAAGGATAAGGACAACCAATCAGATCACACTATATTAAACTCTTGGTCAGTAACAGGCGATATGATAGGCTATCCTTATTCTTGATCCAATTAAATCAGGTCAATATTGAATACCACCCCCGGGCCACCATCTTACACCTAACTTACGTCAGAGAACGGAATCTTTGCCGACACCATTTCTTTCTTCCACGCTTTACTCATCAAAGATCGGAACTCTTGATTGAATGGTCCACAGTATGACAAGAAACCTGTACACAGTAATACGTCACCAACAAGTCTCTGTATCTGTGCTTCAAATCCCTTACTAGCTGCGGTCCATCTGATTCTCTCACCGCCCAGACCGTCAATCAATGCTGTAGCGTTTGCCATCTTTCTACGACAAGCTTCAGCGTCATCAACTAATGTCTACAAAATCAACAATAAACTCATGAAAATACAATCATGTTGTATACTGTAAATCATACATTTTCGCGATGTCAAAATTTTGCGAGATTTGATATTGTGAGTTATTTTTAAAACTTAAGAGAGAAATATGTTCAGTGTTTACTGCCGTAATTTATCTTGCGGAATATTGATATTGCGAATTTAGCTTTATTAATTCAAATGCAATAAACTTTTGTAAACTTTGCTGTATTCTTTGTAATTAGATATTAACCATTTTTTGTATATTTAGAAGGATATTGATTTCATGCTAATTATCATAATGAACTCATTAAGTATCTGTAAAGTTCTTTTAGACAACAGAACAGCTTTGTGTATTTGTTAATGTCTGCAGTTGGGGAGTTAAAAGTAAAACTGTTAATATAACAAATACAGGAAACAAAATAGACAAGAGATACAGTTGTTACTAGACAGAAATAAACACCCATAACGATACATAATCTTATACAATTACTATTCCCACGTTTGGGATTAATTTGGTGATCTAAAGACACATCAAAAATGTATCTGATATCATTAAAATATCCATAGACAATATGTATCATTGATTCCCACTAATACACTTCTTGGTGAACTTGAGTAAACACTTTACACCACTTCACCATTCTTGAAATGACATTAGCATAACATATTGACACTATTCTACACGATGCTGCAATAAATTTTGTATTGCAACTCAGATTATCCACAGTTAACTGTATCATTGATAGAGTAAAATTTATTTTTATAAAATTTATGATAATATCTAAGATAATATAAATTTTATAAAAAAAAAAGATATTTTTATTTTTTACTTTTTATCAATGATACAGCTACCTGGGAGATTATCGGGTCTTCATACAAATGACACAACTGTAGCAGCACCATTTACCTGTTTTTCAGCCATTGCAGCATCATATAGAGCCATGACTTCAGCCAATTCTCTATTCTTCTCGTCAAGCTGTGCTTGGGCTTCATTTAAGTCATTCATAGCCATAGCCAGCTTCGCTTCTTGAACAGCCAAGTTTGCCTGGTAGTAGATAAAATCATTAAGATTATTTACTGGATTCCTTTCTTAATTAGTTTGTAATTCCCACTGACAAGTGTAATTGAAATATACATGTAAGTGAAAAATTCACTAAGCCCAGATAACACTGCGAATGAAGGCTTTAGAAACACCTTTTTGGGATTTACTCGATTTTTGATTTAACAACTTGATAATCATTGCCATACCTCAAGTTCAAAGTTTTTATTGCATTAAATAGGCCTCCCGCCCATACACAATCAAACATACAATATGATGAGTCAAACATACATACATATCTCAAAGCTGTGTTGTTTCAGAAAGATCTGTCTGAAGTATTATTATAGGATTAAACGACAGTTTGTTGAAGTTCACTGATGTGTAAACACCCAATCTGAAGGCATACATTTAACATAAAGCCCCTTCAAAATGCAGACTGACTTTGGAATTATATAACTATAGTTACCTTCAGTGGCAAGACTTCCTTGTTGATACTGTAGAAGAAGCTCATAGCCTTTGTCCAGGAAGCGAGACCAGCAACATCACCGCACACTTTCCTAGCACTGTCGATATTATAATCCTCCATGGAGAGGTAAGGATGAAGTAACTCCACCGTCTCTCCGTTGATCGTATCCTATAAGCATATCATTCAATGTATAAATCTTTTTTATGGAACTGACCTAGACCAGCCGTTTATTTTTCAGTTAACGTGAACAATAACAACATATACATATATCACAGATATTTTAAAAGAATTAAAATGCATGTATATAGATACCACAAAAAATAAATCAGTTTTAACCTTTTATTCTACAAATGTGTCTGGGGGGCCATAAAGCCCGGTGTAGCGGTCAATTTTATCCCCCGCCTAGTTTATCCCCAGCTGATGAAATTTCAAACGACCATAACTTCGTCAATTTAAAAAAAAATTTCACCAAATAACTTTCATTTTCTGCAGAAAAGTTTATTCTTTCTTGTGCAGCAAATCCAGATTCTAAATTGCAGAACCCTTCTATAAAACAAAATTCATACCTTCGGGAAGTTCATAAGACCTTGTAAGAAGCCACCACTGGACATGAGTTTCAAAGCTTCAGACCACGAGGGTTTGTTGCATGGTCTCTCAGGGTCCTGCTCCACTACACCTATCTTCTTTTGGAAGAGTATCAACACACAGTCCATAATTCTCATGATCAAGTGAGGTGGCTTAGCCAACTTACGTACTGTAAGGAAAGTATGTTATAACACTGTTTTTAGTTTGATTTCCAATTATTAATTTATACATATACTTCAATGGTCCAAATATATTTACGTCTCAACAAACTAAAATGAGGAATCAATACGTAACAAGCTAGCTGGGACTTATATATTCCAAGTTAGTGAAGAAAGTAACACCAAGGTTAAATTTGTCCCGAGGCTCAAGCATTATATGCACACTAAAACTCCCGTGTTCTTTTTACCTTTTATACGAGAGGGTGTCACATAGCGACTTCCTCAGGAAATATTTCAGGAAACATTTCTTCAAAAATCATTCAGCGTTCTCCAAAAAGAAGACTACCTATACAAAATTAAGTTCCCCATGTTACCAAAACACCGATATTATTTCCAGATTTACAGGACTTGGGTCCTATCCCAAAATTGGAAACATAGCCTTGGCCCATTCTGCCGAAGCATCTTAAGTCGAAAGTCCAACTTAAATTGAGATTTTGCTCAAGCTATTGAAATTTGACTGTAATAATTTCAGAATGCTATTTCTATGATGCGATGTCTTTAGTGAGCCCAATCTCTTATGGAAATTACCTTAAAAAAAGTGACGTTAATTGAGTTGAGATTTAGCTCAAGTTGAGATGCTTCAGGAGATGGGAACCAGGTAATACTAGATGACCTACCTGTAGATATATGAGCAGGTTTAATTGTCTGTAAGGCTGCTTCAGCCTCTTCTAGAGCAGGTCTAGCTGCTTCCAACTTAGCTTCGGCTACTGTTTTATCAGCCTGTATTATAGATTAACATAACATGCTGAAATTATCTTACTTTATATACATATACATGTAGTTGTTTACATTGCATGGAGATTAAAGTCAACAATTATTGTAAAATCAAATTTATTCAATGACATAAATATTTCAACACTACTTGTTGCACTATGGACATTGATTAATAGTTAAATACATTTGAAATATTTTCACAAACATCATCAAAGCAAGTGAAATTGTGAATTGTGGTAAATCTGAACAAGTACTTACAGAAATGCTGTCTACAATGGCCTGTGCTTTGTCCTTCACCACCTGCACCTGAGCTTTGACCTTCTCAGCTGCTGTAGCCTTGGTGGTCACTTCAGCCAATACAGCATCGGCTTTCTTAGAAGCTACAGCCAGTTCCTTCTCTTTAACTGCAAGCTCCTTAGACAATTCATTCACTGATTCAGTGGCTTCTACAAGTTTCTTAAGACCTGGAAGAAATGGAATGTTGATTGTAAAGTATGAAATGCCAATGCCATTAAAATTGGTACAGATATCACTTGTAATGGCTTGATGCTCAGCCTAGTTAGTACTAGGTAACTATAGGTTTGCCAGGAGTCAGTAGGATATATAATATGACTGGGTAGTCTCTAAATCACTGAAATACTGTTGATCAGTGGGACCAACTAATAATAAAATAACTAAATAAATAAATGTTGAAAACTTAAAATAAATATACCAGATTTAAATAAGCGCCCTTTTCATGAGAAAAAGCCCCTGAAGGGAGAGAGCCACTAGTAACAGGCATGCCCGGCTCTGCAGAAGTGCGTCTAGCTCTTATTTTGAATAGACAGTCTGGTTATTTAAGGTGCTCGATGTATAGCACCAATATACAGCTTCCTGGCACCTTTAACCAGATTCTTTGCAGTCGATACGGTCAAACTTACCAGTATTCATTCTTTCAGCTAACACACCAATTTCTTGCCTCTTCTGACTATAGATCTCCTTATAACCAGCAATGAAAGATAGGTAGGATTTAGGTGTGACGTACGTCTGACGACGGAATCTCTGGAAATACTCAATACATTCTTCAGCAACCAAATCCTGAAACATGAAAAACATCACTGTAGCATTTAACCATTTAGTGTTGTCATGCCCATCTATTTTAGTTATTGTTAGGTTAGTAATTGTCACGTATGCATGATTATCACGACTACACAGACATGCTCTCTGTAAGCAGCCATGTTAGATTGCTGAATAAATACTGTCTTTGACAAAATGCATGTGCTGTGTTTCTTCGATATTACACCCAACACATAATAATCATAATATCGAAAGATTAGAAAAATATCATATTACTATAGTTACAGTCAATTTAAGCAGACGATGTTACATGTTTGCATTGAAAAGCTGGTGATGTCACATATTTGTTATTAAACATGTAGGAGAACATTGTTCCTTGATTTGTTCTCACATGGAAGATCACAGTACTTATCTAATAAATGACAATCATCAAACTGTATGACCAGTTAACAATATATATCACATGACTTTGGTTGTATTCAGGTTAGTATAGCGAGTATAGTTCATATGACGTCACTTAATCTGTTAAATGACATCATTTTATGCCGTAAATGACGTTATTTTTGGCGTCTTTTGTATATTGGGAAGTTTTTTCCAATGGAAATGTGTGGTTTTTTTTAATTATTAGAGTCATATGATATATAGAATCTAAAACCCATTATCAAATGATATACAAACTTATATTAAACGAGTTCTGAAAATTTTATTAAGCGAACCTTTCTATACTCAGGAAAGTAAAATGTGTGGAAATTGCATAAACCACCAGCTTACCTGGAAGACTCCCATAGAGCTCTGTACAGCGGTCTTCACAGTGGGTGTAGCAACAATATCATAACTGGACAGGAAATGGTTGGATACAGCAATCAAAGCATCCTTGGGCCAGCGCTGGAACCAGTTCATTGTACATCCAGAGATCAAACCAGGGAACTTCAATGACCTGGATCGGAACTTCTCACCAACCTGTCATTTCATAAATCAACAAATTGTATGTATGTAATATCAATATATCTAATTAAAAAAAATAGTAAAGAAGTAAATTGCTTGACCCAAATATATATTGTACCTTTTCGATCTGCCAAAGTGCAGTTATAAGAAATACAGAAGATGATATATGAGACAATCAAAGTACACAATAACTTCTTCTGGTTTCAAATATATATTGGAAAATATATAATTAAAAGTTGAAACGAAAACAGTATTGGTATGTTACTATAAATAGCCAATAGTTACTATAAATAGGCAATTGTTACTATAAATAGGCAACTGTTACTATAAATAGTCAACTGTTACTATAAATAGTCAACTGTTACTATAAATAGTCTACTGCTACTATAAATAGACAATTGTTACTATAAAAAGAAACTTACAGGAGAGAAGCAGAGACACAAGTGAAGATTCTGTCGACATCTCATCAGGTAATAATCAGCTAAGTTCTCATTTGTTGGTGGTTTACGTGGGAATTCTTTCTTCATTGGAGCAATCAATTCATTGAGAATTTCATCGAGTTCATCTCTGGCGAACAGACCAGATACCTGCAATACAAGATAGAGTAATAAAAATATCAGTAACCATGTTCACCTGAATTCTGACATGGTGAGTAGGTTATCTTTAGGGGTAGAGCTTTTGCTTATTAAAAAATACTTTATTTCTTTGGAGCTTGGGACTCTCTTTAAAGGTAGTATTGTTATAGCGAATAAAATTCGCATTAAGTCAACGTGTCACATGGTTTGGTCAGAGTTCGAATTCTCTAATGGATCTGAAAATTTGTGTTACAGTCTTGCAGTCATAGAAAGATACTGAAAAATGGCCGCCAATAGAATAACAAAAGTTACCTAAAATGCATTATTCTGTTGCTCATAAATTTTCTTTTATATTTTAATGATGTTTAAAAATATTCCAAAAACTCTAGTATCTAGAACACATTAATAAGGGAGATAAATATAGCTCTACTCTTTTGCTTCGTATAGCACCTTGAAATAGGAACAATTGGAAAACATAGAGAAAACACAGAATGTGACAGCCTGCCTATAATCAGTTATTGATCAACTGATTACGCCATGAAAGTACTTGTTTTAAACAAGGAAAGTCGTATTTTATACACAAAACACTTGCTATAGTCCAGAGAATTTGACACGACTCTTGACCTTCTATTAGCATAATTTTACAGCTGATATGTTGTCTATATTTATCACCCTGGTTGTATGTTTTCATAGGCGGGAAGTATCACGAGGACGCTTGAGGTGTGATACAAACTCAAATCTAAAGGACCGATATTGCAAGATTTCCTAACAGAAATTTTATAATCAACGCAAGAACCTTGTAATATATTCATGCATAGAGGTCAGGATCAGGTCTAATTCTCCATGCTATAGCTTTTTGTCAGAACCAGAACCATGTATACAGTACTGTTTCTTAAAATGTTAACACCAGTTTTAAAATGGAAAATGTTTTTGGATCACCCTGTATGTGTGACATTCCCAGTTACAATGTGCATGTTTTTAATACCGTATTTTTGCTAGAATAAGACACACATTTATCAAGCCAGAATCGTTACTAAAAGGTAGATAAGTCTACAATGATATAACAACCTTCTCGCATTTCCATCAGCAAATGCAATGTTTTCCATATTAACAAAGGGAAGCAACTTTGACTGGTTTGGTTGTTGCTAAGTGCCGTATCTTTATAATATCATATGATACTAACAATAGAAGAAAACTGTTAGGTATAACAATAAGTTTACCTCTCCGGAGGACAATATGTTGTTCATGTATTCCAAGAAGGCTTCATCTTTGATCTCCTGATCTGTGAATAAGAAGGTAATACCCTTGCCTTCCTGTCCAGCTGTCCTATACAGGAACTTCAAATCTTCAAGCAAGTTGGCCACATTGTATGATCTATAAATAACAATACTTTACATTAATTTTCTTTAATCTGACTTGGATACTGTAAAACATGGGCCCATAATAGGGAAATAATAAAGTATGCCATGGTTACTTTTTGACTGCTGATCATCAAATTAGTTAAACGTTAGAGATTACTTGATGCATTGACTACATCACGTTTATTGTAATAACCACTCAGCTGACCTTACATGGTTTCCCTGGAATTGTCAATAAATGCTTACTATTGTAAGTCTTGCTCTTCCACAACTGACAACTTCTCCACATAAGGAGGAGAGAACTATATAGCCAATAACACATACTAGTACTCAATCTATCTGACCTAGGCATAGAACCAGAATCTACAGAGATACAGTCTGAAGCACCAACTGTGCTTAACAACAATAATGAACAAAATAACAAGATATCTTAGTGAAACACTGATGTCCCAATGGCAGCCCAATAGTCAGAAATGGTAAAGGTCACCTTTGACATACTGACCTCAAAATCAATATAGGTCATCTTCTGTTGATGACCAACCTCCATGTAAAATTTAAAGCTCCTAGGGTCAAGCGTTCTTGAGGTATTGAACAGGAACCATTTGGTCTACCAACGAACTGTTCGAAAGAGAGTCAGACGGACAAACATGTGCGAAGCAATATACCCCCTCATCAAAGATAGGGGAAGGGCAAAATAAATGCAAATACTATACCTTGATAACGTGATCTGGAAGGTTTTGTAGGTAGCAATGAATGAAGCGAGTCTTGTCAGTGACTGTTTACCGGAACCTCCCACACCGACGAGTAGGGAGTGTCCACGAGGAGTACGTATAACACGGGAAATCTTCACCAAGTTTGTCATGGCATCCTAGAGAATAGAATTACACTGATGATAATACATTAATGCACAATTGTCTGGTTTGTTCATATGTTTCTGTCAGGCATTATTTGGCTTTATATTATGAGGAAATAGATCAATCATTTATTACAGCAAACTGAGCCAAACTGTTTTACAGCATAATATGGTTCACTTAGATTCATTAGACCTGACATATGCACATGCAAGAGGCTGCCTAATTCAGATGATCACATACACAGATATTAGTATATAACTGTGAACACCGATTAAGGAATACATTTGAAACATGTAAATAGAAAACATTCCATGAGTTGTACTGATTTTAAATTAATACTGTAAACTCATTAACTTTTGCAGGTATTGAGTTTCATGGATTATGATAAAATGGCAATTTGGCGGTTTCTTAAATTCCTTGATATTTAATATTGAAAGAAAATCTCTTGTTACGTATTTTGAGGCAATTTATCCTAGGGGATTTGATTTCGCGAACAAATTCATCCGCGAAATCAATGAAAATTAATCCACCATGAAAATTAATAACTTTACAGTACATGAAATGAAAAACGAGGTACCTTGAAGAAGACCATGTCCATTTTACCACCTCTTACAGTCTCATTATATTGTTCCATATAACTGTTTAATTTTTCAGCCAGAGCTTCCAGGGATGGAATTGGTTCGTAAACCTTTGGTGCATCAAGGTCAGCATCATCAGGTTCATCGCCTGAGAAATATATAAAATAACAGTCAGTTACCATGGCAACAATACCTTAGGTTTTCGCACTATATGAGATTTAATGCTAATGAATCTACTGGTTTAAGTAAAATAAAGACTGTCCAATTATTATAAAATTAAGCGTTATAACACAATTTTTAAGCACTTTGAAAAACTTGACCGATAAGCCTTAGTCTTTGCCTCGTTCTGATGAGCTTGGTCGATGCTGCGCCATCTCTATAGGGCCCCTTACGGGAGTTATGTGGGAGACAAAATTAAATTTTACAAGTTTGTACCAAACTGTAATACATTATAACTCGACTGTTACGAAAGGGTAGATACATTGTGAAATGCGGATTCATATATCAATTTTGATAAACCCTGGAATAGCGCTAAAATTTCATCAACTTTCTACAATATAAAATTTAATCTAATAATGTATTTTTATAAATTGTGACATTTTGAGACAGTTCAAAGATCTTAACAATTCATATTGTCATGCTTAACACTTTTAGCTCAACACAGTCTAGTACACATGTGTGTTTTTGAATACATGTAAAAGGAAATGTATGCTTTTTTCCCTAAGAAACCTTATTTTATTTGGAAGATCAATTCTTCATACAGCTCAACAGCTACCAGAATACACAACATCTAGGGATTATATGACATAACAACATCAATAGTGATGTATACAAACAGTAAACAAAGCAATAACTCATGCAGTAATCATACATTTATACATGGGATCCTTCAGGTCTATATAGTACGGAGAATTTGACACGACTCTCAACCTCATATTAACATAATTTAAAAGCTGATATATTGTCTATATTTATAATCCCAGTTGTCTGTTTTCATCAGCTGGAAGTAGCTCAATGGTTAGCGCGCTTGCCGTCTAATCTGGCGACCCGGGTTCAAATCTGGGTGGGGGCATACATATATGCCTGCCATATTTCAGCATATAGCTGACTGGCAAATAAAGGCTATGCTCGGCAGTTAGACTTTAGACCAACACATATCTAAAGGACCGATATTGCATGATTTGCTTACTGAAATTTATATATTCAATGCAAGAATCTTGTAATCTATTCATGCATAAAGGTCAGGATCAAGTCAAATTGTCTGTGCTATAAAACTTATCATGCTAACTTAACACTAACATAACAAGGTATACAAAACTCAGTTCACATGTGCATCAATCAGTGTCTACACATTAAGACAGGTGGTTGTATAATTGAGGGAACTACTAACATAGATTCACCAGTTTTCAAACAACACAATATGATATCATGGTACTGTTTTATCAAAGCACTTACGAAAATCGTAAACTTCAGATCAAAATTAAATTCTTTATGATTTGTTTACATTATACAGTGTGGTTAGTGGAGCTGCAATATTAACAATGATTTAGTTACTGAATACAGGCCCCCGTAGCTCAATGGTTAGCGCACTTGCCGTCTAATCTGGCGATCCGGGTTCAAATCCATACATGCCTGCCATATTTCAGCATAAAGCTGACTGGCAAATGAAGGCTATGCTCGGCATTTTAGGCATTTTTGGCATTTTTTTAAGAACCATATCTTTCACCTATTTGCAGTTGTTAAAGAATTATAAAGAATTTAAATTTGAGCATAACTTTAAGATTTACATAAGTGCTTTGATAAAACAGTACCCATGTGTGACATGCCGAAAGATCTATACAACAACCAAGTTACCTGGCTTTTTTGGGGGCTTACTATCATCATCAACTTAAAATGTCAGAATTCATAGTTACAAGCAACACAGGTAGGTAGCGCTATACAGGGGGAAGTTCTTATTTGTACAAATAATGGTAGGGTTAGATATAGTAAACAGGGGCAAGACATATGGAAAGCACATGATTGCATGACGATAACACAGATAGCATTCACTACTATACACCTATCATTGTTTGAACCCATGTACGGTTGGCAGGCAGAATGCCTTGGAAGGTCTAAATTCCGGACATTGGGTATTTTGTGTAAATGCTCACACTGAAAAGAAATTAGTGTCTCCAAGATAAAGGCCGAATTTCAAGTAGTTGAAATCGTTCAAAACACTGATCGGTGCATTACAGTATAGCTCGGTGGAATAGCACTAAATAATACAGTAGTTCTACATATAAGGGGGATAGTGTATCTCAATCTAGCGACCCATTAGGACAGTACTAGGCATTAGGCAGCACTTTCATGATAACTATAAACAATTCTATTTACAATGTTGTACACATGTGGCAGGTCATAATAAATAGAAGAATGCAGAGTCTATAACATTCATGTACTTAGAATAATCTATATTTCCCTTGGAACTAACTATACCTACAGTTGAAGCTGTTACTCTATCTAACTTGCTAGATATTGAGTTCTGACTATTTTACACCGACCATGCAAATAAGCCGTTTAAACCATGTGTGTATGCCACCTATAAATCCTAAAACTATGAACGCAATTTCCGAAATATTATAAAAGCTAAATTGATAGTATTAATATGCAACGGTATCTAGATACTTTTTAAAAATTTACCTTACTTTAACACTGTTGATATACAAATAAACGATCATTTACAAGTCTGAGAAAGTACTTTCTTAAATGAACGTCTGAGTGGAAATAAAATGCTGATCTAATAACAGTCTGTGATAATCTCTAACTGGGCATAAATGCAATAAAACTTGAAGAAATAGAAACGGTGATGATGCACATCTAAATAAAATGGAAGCTGAAATATATGGCTTAATGACAAACTGATGCAATACAACTTCTACCAATGGATAATACAGTTATAAAAATATGCTATTCAAACAAGAGCCATTATCCCTTTGATCTATCACTTCTCTACATTTAATTTCATTTGTCTAACACCGAATTGTGCATCTTTTATGATGAAAGTTGAAACAACTTGCGTATGGTCAACCATGAAAAATATTAGTTATTATTAATAAATTTAAAATACTGTAAAACCACATATTTTTGTGAGTATTAATTTTTGTTGATCGTTATAAAAATGCATTTTCGTAAAGTCGTAAATTAGTGGATTATCAAACATGTAAGGGTAAACCCTTGTTCTGCATAAGGAAGGTTGATTAATCATGAACATTAGATTTCGTGGTCGAGTTCAACAACGAAATCAACGAAAATTCAATTCCCTTGAAAATCAATGATTTTACAGAAGTAAGGATCACTGGCTAACAAATTTAGTATAAAATCCCCTCCTTTATTTACACATGAAATTAATATGATTAGGAATCATCCGAATGCTATGGTGACAAAGAGGGGACACATACATATGTGATAAATGAAATATTTCCTGTGTCCCTACTATGTTTCCATAGAATTCACTCCAGAATAGTTCTGTACCCTACCTGTAATTTCTGGAGCATCTCTCATGAAATCTACAAAGTATGGTTCTTGGTCCATGTCATTGGCAGCGGCCACACCACACTCTTCCTCTGCTACCTATAACATACAAATACTAGCTCTGTTATATCAATCGATAAATCAGGTCAGTCATTTGCTTATATAACATTATGTACACAAACATTACAGGCTCTAATTCATGCCTTTTTTTTGATAGATATCATGTGTATTATTATGAAGATTAGTGAATTATATTGATTTTCACTCACATTTTCTCCAATAAAAATGTTTTAAACAATAAACATACGAATGTTATAATATTGCAAAGTTTGTGTACAAGTGACAAACTGATTAAATGAACTATACTATACAACCACTACTTGGTAATACATTTACACAAGGCCACACACTTGCATGTGTTTATTTTAACTTTTCAAATTTGAATAAAATAAACTGAGTGACTGATTTGACAATAAACTGAGTGACTGATTTGACTGAGTGTTTTGTGATTGAACCCTGAAACTCCATACCCAGGTGTATTGTTTGTGCCTTTCTTGTCTGATCTGTTATTATCTTTTTGAAAATTCAACACTTGGAATAAAATAACCTTACCTGTTTGATGTTCTTTTCAAACCAGTCCTTGTCAGCCATTTCTGTGAATCTGTCAGCGATTACACGATAACACTCATGTTTCCATAGCGACAACAGAACACCAGTACTGGTTACAATCTCAGATGTACATGTCAGCATACCCTGTCAATATATACACATCACGTCAACAAAATACAGGAAATATTCACACAGTGAGGAGACTATTTTGAACAAATTATATGAGATTGAGAACAAATAATTTGAGATTGAGAACAAATAATTTGAGACTGAGAACAAATTATATGAGATTGACAACAAATAATTTGAGATTGAGAACAAATAATTTGAGATTGAGAATAAATTATATGAGATTGACAACAAATAACTTGATATTTAGAACAATGAATATGAGATTGACAACAAATATTATGAGATTGAGAACAAATAATTTGAGATTGAGGCCAGGTATCGTCAGAATTCAATCTCAGAACCCAATCTCTGAAGTTCAAGCTCATGAAATTTTACTGTAATCAAGTCAGAATATGGTTTCTGTGTTGTTATACCAATTTAGAGTACAATTTCACATGGAAACTATATCAAACGATAGGTGACAAAATTTGAGTTGAGATTGAGCTCAGATTGAGATGTTTTGGGAGATCAGGGCCTGGGGTGGTATTCAATGTTGATCTTATTTAGTTGGAGAAAAAGGATAGCCAATTATATCGCCTATTACTTACCAAGAGTTTAATATGGTGTGATCTGATTGGTTGTCCTTATCCTTAAGTCAAGAAAGATCAATATCGAATACCACTCCTGGTTTCATTGAAATTGATAAATTTGAGTAAAAATAAAATAAGATTTTACCTGCCAAATTCTGCTAAGATCTCTCAAGTTGAAAACATAGTGAAATTTAGCCGGTGTTGGCAACATCTTTATCTTTGTCTTCTGCCAGATCTTACGTGTAGCTAACACGAGTTGTTCAATCATCTCACAAACCTCCTCACTAAAGCCACGATTCTGAAATATCGCACGTCATATACTAATCAACAAAACATTATATTGTACACGGGTAGATATAATGCGCCCAGGATAATGTGATATTTACAAACATGAATTGGTTTGGTCAACTGTTGCAAAATTGGTTTTACAAATTACTTAAGTAAACAGATAAGGTCAGTATTGTACTCAAAACATCACTGATACATCGTGCATGTCTGATTAATCCACCTATGTTGAAAAAAACAAATTTTCCCGCATTTCTCATTATCCTGGGCACACTATAGTGCTAATAACATACTGTTGTATAAGGGAAGCTACCAAGGTAGTCTTATATGTTGCAATGTGAAACATCAAGTAATGGCCCACTTGTGGCTTTGATGATATTAACATGCATAACTGATACCAACACTCATCAGATACATGTATAATCAGTGTGAGTAGAAATCTCTCCTTATTCTTCAAATTGTCAAACAAACAACACTTTTTGCCTTTATACTAAAACATGTAGCCTTACATCGGACACCTGAGGACGAGGGGAAATGTGGAGGACTGAATTTGACATGGAGGCGCACCATGGAAGCTAACTAACAAGTATGGGACCGTCCTGGGGAATAGTGGAGAGCTAGCTGAAGACAGACTCTGGTGGTGGTCCTTTGTTGCTGCGCTACATGCTAGAAGGCATAACAGACAGTTAGTATAATAAGGAATGTTATGCTTAAAACACAGCTCTATTTGACCTTTGTTAACACTGATCTGTAACATAATGTCAATATGGGTTGAAGTGGAGCTCTGTAGCTCTATGGTAAACACCCTTGCCGTCTAATCTGGCAACCTTGGTTCAAATACGGGTGGAGGCACACATATATGCCTGAAATATATTTCAGCAGAAAGCTGACTGGCAAATGAAGGGCCTATACTCAGCATTTAAAAAAAATTACCTTGATGAAATAACCCTTGCCGATTGTCCTGAAGACTTTGTCAATGGAACTGTTTGCAGGTAGAGTACAGTTGAAGATGTTAAAATGTCTCTTGAGACGTTGTGGTATATCATTACGACCACCACCAGGGTGGATCATAGCGGCCATCATCTGGATATCTACAATGTTAGTGAACTCTCCGGGTTTCTCAAGGTTATAGAAACCTTTAGCTTCAATCATCTGTCTCGTAATCTCATTAGTGATCTGTAATACAAACAAACGACCAGTTCAGTTTAATGGAGCAGCTTAATTCAAAGGATCAGTTCAGTTTAATGGAACAGCTTAATTCAAAGGATCAGTTCAGTTTAATGGAACAGCTTAATTCAAAGGATCAGTTCAGTTTAATGGAACAGCTTAATTCAAAGGATCAGTTCAGTTTAATGGAACAGCTTAATTCAAAGGATCAGTTCAGTTTAATGGAACAGCTTAATTCAAAGGATCAGTTCAGTTTAATGGAACAGCTTAATTCAAAGGATCAGTTCAGTTTAATGGAACAGCTTAATTCAAAGGATCAGTTCAGTTTAATGGAACAGCTTAATTCAAAGGATCAGTTCAGTTTAATGGAACAGCTTTATTCAAAGGATCAGTTCAGATTAATGGAACAGCTTAATTCAAAGGATCAATTCAGTTTAATGGAACAGCTTAATTCAAAGGATTAGTTCAGTTTAATGAAACAGCTTATTTCAAAGGATCAGTTCAGATTAATGGAACAGCTTAATTCAAAGGAACAGTTGTGGAGTTCTGTAAAATAGCAATTTTAAGAAGGTCATTAGACAAGAATTTCAAAAGAAAAGAGAAGAAAAATTAACTTATACTATCAATTCAATATTGTCTTTTCGAGTTTTGAGTGATCCATGAAAGGCACAGAAGCTTGTCTACACTGTTCAAGTTTTGAGTGATCTATAATAAGCATAGAAATTGGTCCCTACTGTAAACCAAGAAATTATTTCCCTAAAAAGTGCTAAAATTTTAACCTTAATATGGATATTGCGGGAAGCTTACATATGCGAAAATTTGTAGTCGCGAATATGCCAACGATCAGCAGAACGCAAAAGTTAGTATTCGCGAAAGTAAATTGGTTTACAGGAAATAATAACAAAACTAATTTTATGGTACTAAGTAATGTGTGCTAGGCTTACCTGATCTCCCCAACCGTTGATGATTGGCATGTTTATATCATCAACAAACACTGTCATCTTCTTGCCAGCAGGTGGACCATATGTTGTACCCATACGTTTGTCTACCAGACCTTCAATAGTACGCTGGAACATGAACGGTGTCGTGGCACTAGAGAAGTTGAAACTCTTGAACAGATGAAGTTCTGGGTCATACTTGCCACAGAAACCTTGAATCATCACAGTTTTTGCTGTACCCTGAAACACACACATACACATATATATACTGATGCATACAAATCTGAACAAAACACCAAACTTAACAAACAGTATAATTCTTGCTCTATTCATTGTAAATATATAAAATTATTTTGCGGTTGGTAATTATTCAGGCTGTCTATTAAGTACTGAACCCTTTCCAAAACCTAAGTAAATAGTGGTTTTACTACAAACCCATGTAATGAAACCCCATCCAACAACCATTAGCCAATTGAAGTTTAAAGTCATATTAACAGACAAAGGGGTTACAAACAGTGAATAATGGTTTACCTGTTCACCAATTAGGAGGACACACTTGCCCTGTTTGGAGATAGTTTCGATCAAGAAGTCGGTCCTCACGTTGTCCACATTCGGTACGAGGATACTGGTGTATTCTGGGATCTCATTGTCAGGATACACGTATGTGGGTACCTACAATCAATATAGATATGTTAATAACAATATATAAAATACTCAACTTTAAACATTGTTTTATGTCCAACAGGTCGATCATATTTTAGTCATATAAGGCGAGTTCACATGGAACGCGAGTTCAGTCTTCCATCTGAACGCATTCGGTTTCTACACTTTTCGTGCCTTCACCATGCACTGGAGAGTCAACCTACACTAACCCCACCTCCTGGCAAGTTTTACTGGTTCCCCGTTTCTGTGCAGTACGCAAAATGTGCGGGGCAAATTTAGATATTACCAGGGCCAAGCTTTTGATAGAGACCTGTATTGGTGGCAGAATTTAATCCCATTCCTGTATAGCATATCCTGCCTTAGAGCTTCCATGTGAACTCGCATATAGAGACAATCCAGTCATCTTATCCTGACACAGGGCAAACCAGCACAATACATTTTATAGATTGAACAATCCACTTATTGTTGTTAACCAGTTAAAAAATATTAAGTAGACAATTTCGAAGTACAGCCATAAAGTAATACATTTAGAATGGGCAGATTCTATAAATATACTATTACTTCATGTTAATCCAACAATCTGAACAACATTCTGTTCTGTTTCCTTAATTGTAATACTGTTAACCAACAACAAATTATTTCACACAATAAAAGTCGCGGAATTCACAAGTGGTATGAATTCGCAAAATTAAATATCTGCAAAAAACCGCGAAAATTAAGTTTGTTTACAGTACTTGATTCTGCTTGATTAATTTTTGCGGATGGTATTATTCTGCGTGGATTTAATTCTGCGAATTGATCGTGGACCACAGAATGGCAGAAATTTCCACCCGCAGAAATAACCAGCTATACTGTATATTAACTTTTTGTTTTGTCAATATTTAGATTAGAGGTTGTTATGGTGACTTACCCGTCCAGACCAATGTTCCCATTGTCCACTTTCTCCGACCACATATTCAAAGATGGTATCTTCGCCTTCTAATGTCGGCAGATTAACGGCACAGTTAGTTTTGATCAATTCTTCAATCTGTAATCAGTACCATATTATCATGCTAACTTCCTGTGTACATGTTAGCATAACACACAGACATAATGCTAACATTCATACAAGCTAACACTCATATAATGCTAACTCTCATATAATGCTAACACTCGCTAACACATATTGAAACTATGGTAAGAATTAAATTAGACAGACAGATTTGCTGTAAATCTGGGATTATACATAGAACGTAACCCTGCTAACACCAGTAGTATGACAACTCACTTGCTTTTTTTATTCAAACTAACCTTCAAAAACCTTTAACCTTACATTACACAACTGCGTTTACACCAGAATGTTGCTGCACATAAAAGGGAGGGCAACCAGAAAAATAGTCACATTGCACATAATGGGAGATAACTGCATGAATTTTGCTGTACATTAAGGGAGCTAACTGCAAGAATATTCATGTACATAAAGGATACTAACTGCAAGAATTTTGCTGCACATAAAAGGGAGCAAACTGCAAGAATTTTGCTGCAAATAAAAGGAACAGACTGCAAGAATTTTGCTGTACATAAAGGGTGCTTACTGCAAAAGTTTTGCAGCACAAAAAGAGCTTACTGCAGGAATTTTGTGGTACATTAAGGGTGCTAACTGCAAGAATGGTCACATTTTACATGGCAGACACTATATAGTAAATATTAGCAAATGGTTGAAGATTGATGCTATTGAGCTTACAACTAATTACTCACAACAAATCTATACTTAAAAGTACATTAGTACCAAGGAATATGAAGTGAATTTGAACATATACAGAATGATTTGTCATACTTTCCAGTAAAGCAGAGTTACAAATTGTGTTCATAGTGATCAATCAGATTAACTGACCATCACATTGTACACTGCTTAAAATATGTCTACATGTCAGACTGGCTCTCCGTATGGTGGACGTCTGGCGCAGTCAGATCATTTCATTCAGAAATCGCTGGCTTAGAATGAGGTCGTAAGAACTACTTACAACCTTATAACACCCATACATATTTGAAATCTGCATCACAAGGTGCTTTTCATGAACATATTTTCATGAAAATCAAAACAGGTCATGTCGACTAAACTGAAGTTGAAAAAGCTTGTTTACCATAATAAAAGAGGAGTTTTCAGACAGTTTTTTCTTGTTTTCTAAAAATAGCGTTTTTGAACTTACGACCTTTTCATTCTAAGCCAGCGAAATGCTGGACATACTTGCAGTGAACATGAACACAGTGTAAGAACTAATTGAATTATAATTGACATGAGCCAAATTTACAGCAGAAGAAGGTTAACATGGATTAAACATTTACAAAGAATTAAAACAAGATTTTACCAATTGTCATCATTTCAGAAGATAATAGAAGATTAATTAGATAATCAGGTAGATAAAAGACAAATCTCACTGTGTTAACACTTAATGTGTTAGTATTAAATCAATCAAAATGACAAAATATCAAGAAGCCCAATTTAACTTGTTATTGATCAAGAAATTATTATCAGATAAAACAGCTGCTGTTGATTATAAAGCTATGCTAGAACAAAAAGCCATATTTCTTGAGCTATTTTCATTGTTAGTGGTCAGTATAGTTAAAACTGTGAATATTTATTTTTTTAAGTGAGTTATGCAGCCATTGTCCTAAAGACAAATAATGTTGTTATTATAACATGTGACATTATTAACTTTATTTGACAACAGTGAACTGTCACTCAATTCCTGATAGACACAGACACCTTTATCTACATGTGTATTAGAATTTAGACGTCACATACCATATTAAATTATGGTGTGCACTAATTCATGGATTTATCATAATTGGTGTGCACTAATTCATCATATTTGGTGTGCACTAATTAATTGATGTATCATTACTTGGTGTGCACTCATTCATGTATTTGTGAGAATATTGATGAGTATTAGTTCACTGTTGTCAAACTATATAACATTAAAGTATAGCACGTTAAAGTAGGAGTGAAGACCAGACAAACAAAGCTGAATGTATCAGAAACACATGCAGAGATCATACGGGAACAAAAAGCACAAACATAGGACGACACCATGCACAACTTCCAACATCATGACTGGTTCCTGTCTTCTGGTACCAATCTTTACATGCACAACTAACTGTCATGTCCCAATATATAGATTTCATGTAGATTTTTCTTCCACAATTAATTAACAACTTCTCCACATGTGGAGGACATGACCAAAGACTATGAATTGTCACAGTAAGACGCAACCTGTCCTGTAACTTTCCAAACCCAATTCCAAACTTGATGATGTCATAAATGATTTTATCAACCCAAGTGGGACATGGCAGGACATACAACAACAAAATCAGAAACATTTACAAGAATTATATCAATTATGTAAAAATATGTAACCATCCCAAGAACTTGGCAGTTCTTCAAGTGTATACTTTCAGTAAAATTTAGTTTATATCAATTTTTCCATTATTTGAGTAAATGTAGCAAAAACCATTCTTGTAAATGTTTAAAAGGGGAAACAACTCTTACACTATCAAACGTATCGTAAATGAACACTACAGGTGAATCATATAACATGGTGACAGGGGTCGCAATTCAGTGAATAGTAACTTTCATTTTCCTACAGTAAAGCTTGTAAAATGTTTCTGTTTATAAACAAAGGAAGGAATTCAGTATAATCAGATTCTTTTTTCCCTTTAATTGTGAGAGCCCCATTTGAAGGCATCTTCCCCATATAAAAAATGAAGAAAAACATTTTTACAAGCTTTACTGTTTTCAACTATATATTGGTGAATTATCATTGTACATCGACAATATAAACTATACCAATACTTATAAGCCTTCTGAGACAAACTTACCACTTTGGAAAACTGTATGATATAGGCAAATTAAACAATTAATAATTTGTCCTAATCCGAAAAATTTGTTAAGAGAACTAGTTGGTTAGAATATTGAGAAAAAACAAATATATTGAAAACTTAATAAGTTTCCAATTAATATTATCTTTACATAATAAAGATTATCCCATTTAAACAAATCCAGATATTCTACGGCGTTAGTTTTCCGGTCTGTCCAGTCCGTTACGGGTTTTAGCCGCGACCCGATATGAATTTCATGATTTGATAAGTATTAAAGACAATGTCTTGAATAATGTTATGCAAATATTATACATGTAGTTATAGTTTATACTAATTTATTTAAGGTCGAATGTGAAACAAGTTTTTCCAACTTATATTAATCACTCTCGACACCTCATTCCTGATGTTATCCATCGCCACTAGGGTATGAGAGAAGAGAAGCCAGTTTCCCTTTTATGCTGAGCGTCTAGCAAGGGAATTTCTGGTACCGTTTTTATTTCGTCTTTGGTATGATGCGGCCAGGGATCGAACCTGAGACCTCCCGCACTCAAAAGCGAACGCTCAACCACTAGGCTATCGAGGAGGCAGTTGTAGTTGCATTTAAGAGCAATAAGAATGGTACACTTAGTCTTGCCAATATAAGAGCAAAGAACAAAATTTTAATATAATAACTTATAGCATTATTATAATTATAATATCCAGACTTTTGAAATTAAGAACCAAAAAGTCCCAAGCTAGGTGTTACTATAAGCATACTATCAGAAATAGAGAAATAACCCCTTTTTAATAGAAATAGCCCCTTTTTATTACAACATGATATGTATACAGACAAATACATATAGAAGTTTCTAAGTATATAACTATATATATAAATCTACAAGAAAATGTATATTTTATAGACACAAATAATTATTCTAGCAGAACAATACCAGCCAACTATAAACAAGACTGGTACTCTAAACATTATTTCTTAACAGCTCAATGTAACACAGTTCAAGTCACAAAGTATTTCTTTACAAAATGTATTAAATTTTCTTATTTCTATAAGCGAAGTATAATTTTTCTTCATGACACCAAATCATGTAAGCAGCAATAAATATTGATTTTGTAATATAATATTATCAACTAAAGTGTAAATGTAGCTACACAATCAAAGCAGGTTAGGTTGTAAGAATTTTCTTAACGTTTCGACTTTTACCTTCATCAGGGTATAATATTATGTGCACTAAACATGTCGAATTGTATTATATTGTTCACTGGCTTTAAACATTCACCGTATGGGTCAATTTCTGTATTGTTTCTGATCTATTATAAAGTGTATTCAACTTACTAGTAAGCAATATGATTTTTATTTGACCCTTATTTGACCATCAGACATCAAGGGGCCACATTTTGACCCTATATATAATGGTTTAATTTTCTTTAAACTGTGCATATTTTGGCTTATAAAATCATGAAATCCTACACAAAATGATCAAAATGTCCCGTGAGCTTTCAGCTCTGAGTAATACCCCTGAATAAAGACGCTCGTACCTTCTTCCTGTCTGTCTGTTCTAAAAGGGCTCCCAGGGACCACATGATAGCGAAGACAATCAGTTTCTCCAGATGATCTTTAGGGATATCCTTGTTATCATCCCGTCTTGGTATCAATCCTTCCAGCAGATCAATGGCTTGACGACAATAGTTACATTGTAACACCTGTACATGATATAAAATATACAATACTCTAAACTCATTATTTTTCCAGATTTGAATTTTCGCGGATTATGTTGTTAAAGTTGACCACGAAATCTAATCCCAACAATTAATCAATATCCCCGATACAGAGCATAGGTTTTCTCTTTTATGTTTTGTAATCCACAAATTAACGACCCCGTGAAAATGCATTTTTATCAAAATCCACGAAATACCCATGAAAATATGTGGTTTTACACTACATATACACATGTATGTCATAATGGGACAATTATTTATACTATTACGTGAATGTTTCTAAGAAATCTGGGTTTTCATGCAAAGGCCATATCTGTGTTAAAATCTATATCCAGCAAAACAAAAACCACAGAGACGCAACAACAAAAACATTTCTGTATAACACATTTTTGAGCACAGTTACTTTGGGAGACATATGACACAAAAGGATGTTTGTAATTATAACAAATTCGAATCATTGTACATACAATAGCTACAATAACAGTTTCAAAGCATGAAACTCAACTTTTTTAAATAATCAAAGAAGGAAAACTCAGGATTCTGAACCCTGAAATCAGACACAAGCCTGAAAAATACGAGGCTGAAATATAAAATGAGCACTTACATCCATCTTGGGTTCCATGAACTGTGTAATGTTGGTATATAGAGCAGGGAACAGCTGTTCAAACACTTGATAGATAGTATCCTGCTGCATAGAGGGTCTGGTCAATAACCATCCTGAAATCATACATTTATACAATACTGTAATACCATGCAGCCTTCATAAAACAACCCTGTTTTCATCAACAACCCTCACTGAACAACCCTTATGCTCATTGTCAATACCACACTGTACCCACTAAATGGTAATGTATATATGTCATGTATCTTGTGTATGGGCCGGTGGCTTAAAACATAATTCTGAATAATCTGTAAACATAGAACAACCCTGTTATCATCAACAACCCTCACTGAACAGCAGTTTCTTGGGTACCTATCTCTGCAAAGTAGCGGTATCTTCAGCAATAACCCCTCCAGAGAAACATTACCTTGAGCAGAAACCTTTCTTTTAAAATATCTTGCAAACTTATTGAAGTGTAACAAGTTATTATCAACAAAATAGTCTACATTGTTTGAGCGTACGCTGAGTACCTATGATTGATATTATTAAAAGGGTCCTACTGAGGCCTAATGCCCAATCCTGAAAATGAGTCTGTTTTCGGTGCCATAAGTACATATCTCTTCACCAAATGTCAGTTTAAACATAGTTCTATATATAGCTAAAATTCTGCTTTTAAAATTTAGAATGGCCGTAACTTTGTCAAAACTTTGAATTTTTTCATCAAATAACTTTCATTTTGTGCAGAAAAGGTAATTTCTGGATTATTCCGGAATTGTAGGACCCCTGTTCTTACCGCCAGCACTCACCTTTAAGGATAGGATCCCAGTCTAGGATAGAACTGCTCATGAAGACCATACCGTTTCTGGATACAGTAGCTGGAGAGGCATTGTCAATGTTGTGTACTTCAAAGATGATCTTACAGTTAGGGGCCATAGGGATACGATCACCGTTAGCTAGGGTCAATGTCTTGTTATCATCCAGTACGGAGTTGAGATTTTCAATCCAGATAGCATCTACTGGACCATCCAGTAACAACCATACGTGTTCACCCTGGTAAAAGTATATAGTAGTGTTTTTAATGATAAGTTCATGTTGCAAGTAGTGCATCATTAAACTCTTAACAGATTTCTTCATTTTAAATCCATACTTAGAATGGTGGTGCTAATACTCGGCTAGTAAGCACCATAAATACTACGTATATGTAGATATAACAGTCAGTTGTCATCTTAACAACCTTCAGTAACTGTAATTTTGCAAATTTCTATAAACAGGCACTGAACACACAAACTTGAAAAGAAATTCTGAATATTCATTTAATATGTCTTGTCACTTGAAAAATGTTGAACAATAGAAACTTATGAAACATATGAAGTAACACTATCATGAAACTGTTTTTTTTTCAATATTGAATATGCCGAGCATAGCCTTTATTTGCCAGTCAGCTTTCTGCTGAAACATGGCAGGCATATGAGTGCTTCCAGCCGTATATGAACCAGGTCACCAGATTAGATGGCAAGCACTCTAACCATTGAGCTACGGAGGCAATGTGATGCCAATTTATAAAGTATATATAACACTTTAAGACAATACCTTCTTTGTTTTGTGAGTTCTTCTCCAGAGAGTTGAGAAGATACCGTCAGTCCAATCATTGGTGGCGACATCTAGACGACCAAACATCTGAGGCGCTGTGATAGCCTTAGGATTCATTCTCATCTCTTTGTGGGGTTCACCACATTCTGTCATAGACTTCATTAACGTGTGGATACATTTAGTCTTACCAGCACCGCTGGGTCCTAGAGTCATCATACCGTGACGTACACGCTGAGTCTCAAACAATTGGATCAACTTGAGAATCCATGGAGCGTGGTTGATCAAGCCTCCTTCACTAACCTGATTAATGAGAGGTAATCTTGTTAATATCATCTCACATCATTTGTGATCAAATTTCCCTAAATATTATAATGTTAGTAAACGATAATAATTTCAGATTATACAAGGTCATGACAGAAACAAACATGCTTATTTTTAAGCTATTACAAAATGATGCCTTAGCTCGGAGTATCAGATCGATCAAACAATAGTAAACATTACAAGAAATAAACATTCATAATTATAATATAACATTAATGTCATGTATATAAATGAGCACAAAATTTCCTGAAAAGAAAGCCAACTAAACTAAGTATATTTCCCAAAATATCAAAATATATATTCATAACATCAAACTCAAAACGCATGCAAAATACTAAAATTAACATCAATATAAATCTACAGACAATAAATTTAGTACCACACATTACTGTATGACACTGGTATATGTTTCAAGTACGGGTAATTTTATCACTACAGACTATGTATAGGTTAGAGTTTGTGATACAACTTCTTCAAGAATTTTAACTTAAACGTACGCAGTGACAGTCGTTATAAATCCTCGAAGAAAACGTTTCACAAACTCCAACAAACTTAGTGTTTGCTCCGCCCAAGAACCCCAACAGCCAAGCAACCTGTGGTGTACATGCCTCTGTATTGTTCTATACATGGACAACTTGCATGAGACAAGCATGTGTAATGGCCAAATGGACGATTTCATTTTATAAGGGACGTCCTTCAATAAAGTGTGCATATTAGCAATTGTCTTCTTGCTGATACCTGCAATTCATATTCCATGTTTAGAACCACATGCAGTTCACTTGCACTGTGTTCACAAAGAGACATGGTCTGCATGTACATGCGCAGTGGTGATGACGAATTTTGTGGAAAATGGAACTTTCTTCAGGGATTAGAAGATAGAAGTCAAGCCTACTGATTGGTCGAAAAAGTCAAGCCTACTGATTGGTCGAAAAAGTCAAGCAAACACTAAGAATACAAAATCACTTATACAATGCTAGAACAGACAATATATGCAAGTACCACTTTACTTCACAAAGCAATATTAACAAAGATATTTCTATACAATATATATGCCCCCCCCCCCACTTGCAGCTTATTATTCATTTCACTATCTGACAGACTGACATACGCAAATCCATATAATCAAGAAATGTTATAAATTAGCACTTAGTTGGTATAATTATGTCTCTTCAAAACAAAAAACACAGAATTAATGAATAAGCTTTCAACTTTAATCCTCTTAAGATTACATTTAACAAATAAGTAATGGAAGTACATTATGACGTATATGAAGTTTTTCCCCAACATAGCAGGTTTAAACCCCAATATAATTTCTCAAATTGTCGTAATAATATTTCACATAGCAATACAAACACAACTGAGTGCAGTGTCAAATACTCTATTCCTAATTTGGGATAAAAAACGGGAAACAATCGTGATAAAACCTGCATCTGTGTGCATCATACACATATATATATAATAAATAGACTACGATACAATTCACGGTATATAAAACTGACAAAAGTCAAAGAAATACGAGATGTTTGTAAAACATGTATACCCCCCATGGCAGCCCAATAGTCAGAAATGGCAAAGGTCGCTGTGACCCACACCTTTGACCTACTGACCTCATAATACATAGGGGTCATCTATTGTTGATGACAAACCTCCATGTACAGATCCTAGGGCAAAGCATTCTTGAGTTATTGGACGGAAACCATTTGGTCTACCGACAAACTGACAGACCGACATGTGCAAAGCAATATACCCCCTCTTCAAAGACAGGGGTATAACAATACTCGGTTCACCAATACTGATACTGGACGTCACAAAACTACAGCAGAATACAATCACAGTATCTATTGTATAGAATACGTTTTACCCGTCTCTCCGATCTATCACCCAAACAATGAGTCTCATTTATCTACAAGTCATAAATAGGCTCTTCATAAATAAACACAATATACAGCGCTCAGATAACCTTTTTTTATACTAATTAATAATAGGTCGTTTGTAAACAAGTGACAGGTAGGTGCATATCATAAACAGAATATCTTGGATAAAAAATGATATACTAATGTACTAACAAAATATACCAAATATTCTAACCGTAAATAAAACAAAATACATGCAGTGCCTTAAACTTATGATAATTTCATTTCTGTTGGTAAGAATACTAACCCTGACATGAATAATCTCAGATAAACTAATTGGTGCCACTTAGGATATTAATAGACCTAATCTATCACTTCACAAGTTGAACATAATTTTAATAAACCAACAATTCACCCATAGATTCATTGTTATGCAGTGGGAATCAGTTGATGCAGACAAGCATTGTACCAACCATAGAATCAGTGTTATGCAGTGTGAATCAGTTGATGCAGACAAGCATTGTAACAACCATAGATTTATTGTTTTGCAGTGTGAATCAGTTGATGTAGACAAGCATTGTAACAACCATAGATTTATTGTTATGCAGTGTGAATCAGTTGATGTAGACAAGCATTGTACCAACCATAGATTCATTGTTATGCCGTGTGAATCAGTTGATGTAGACAAGCATTGTACCAACCATAGATTCATTGTTATGCCGTGTGAATCAGTTGATGCAGACAAGCATTGTACCATTAGTTACTTTCCATCATCAATAAGCCAAACCATATATCTATCTGATTTGTAGACCTCAAGTAATACACATATATCTACCGCCACGTTAAAACCTACCTTCTTTTCGATAGCTGCCTCCATTTCAGGATAACCAGCCTTGTCGAGGACGATACCGGGGAACAAATCATCAATCAGGGACATAAATAGGGGCTCATCTTCATCCACCTATAATAGTATGTACAAATTATATAACCAGTTACCAATTATATAACATACCAGTAACAGCATTAACTATGTCAGTTACAGCAATACTTAGTGAACACACACAATTACTGTTTATCAAAAGGTCTTGACATTTTTTCATATATTTTTATTTATTTGAATTTTCCAGAATTTGTGAAATTGTATTCTGACTCAATGACAGATATTTAATGGATACAGTACATAACTTCCAGCTATGTTTTACAAATAAAAAATAACTTAAAAATACCATGTGTTGTAAACATGACGTCTATTGGTCAACTGTTTGTTAAACCTGTTCAAATTGGGCGTTTGTTTAACATGTTTCTTATTGGCTGTTTGTTAAACCTGTTCTTATTGGCTGTATGTTAAACCTGTTTTTATTGGCTGTTTGATAAGCCTGTCCTTATTGGCTGTTTGTTAAGCCAGTTTTGATTGGCTGTTTGTTAAGCCTGTTATTATTGGCTGTTTGTTAAACCTGTTATGACTGGCTGATAGAGAGAAGTACTCACCAATTTGGAGAGGTTCATGTCTCTCAGTACTCTCATCACACACACGGTCTCAGGATCATCAGGGTTAGCACGTTTGAAGGCTCCCAATGTACGCAACACAGACAAGATGTTACGTAAACCAAAATCATAATGCACCTGTAAGGAAGAGAATACCAAATCAAAGCGTTACTTACTTACTTACTTACTTAGGCCTGTAGTTCCGAGGTTGAACATAGGCAACTGATGATGTTTCTCAACCTTCTATGGTCAAAGTATAAGTGTTCAGTTAAGAATAGTTAAGAATCAATTTAATGTTTCATTCTAAATAACAGTCACTTATCTAGCCAAGAACAGAGCTGGATGGAGCAATCTATTAAAGACCTTACAATTCAGCACGGATCCAGGAGATTAAGTAAGCAAGTATCTACCCAAGTTGACTTAAATTTGAGTTTTATCCCAAACTGTAAACCCATATTGTAAAGTGACCACCTCATCAAACAAGCGTTTCTTTTAATGAACTAACCCAAAAACTTCACACTAACTAAGACTGGTGGTCTTCTTACAGAGGTAAACAGTCACTGATACTTTAACAAGCCACAGCACTAACAATATAGAATCATACAATACAATCACCACAACATTCCATTATAGCTACCACACTTTCCAATTGACAATCAGGAAGTGCACGGCCATTACGAGTTAGCGTAATTAGAAATAAAAATTTAATTCGACGTAAATGAAAATGACTGGTCCCAGAATAGTGGGATTCCGAGACCATCCCAGAATATTGTAGGAAGTAATGATTGCTAACGCACAGACAGACAGACTGTGGCCCTTACATATCATAAATGTTCATTTATTAATGTATAGAATTGCTCAAAAGATTTACACATCACAGATAGTACGTATTACCACAGACAACACTGTATGAATATAATGGTGACATACAGAGATTTATTCTGTGCTAATATTTAACTTACTAATAAACCACACACAGGATCCTGTCATAAATCATTATATATATATATATAAATTATCATAGAAGGCATTTACAATCAGCATGGCAAATGTAACAAATTTCACATATTACAGTAATTAACTTGCCCCATATTAACATACATACAGATATGAAATAACTTCACCAAAACCTATAAGTCCAAAATAACATTATAACATTACTGGGCTGATTATTGTGTTCTGTAGTTACTTAACAAAATGGGATTGTGACATAAAAACGTAGGTCTCCAACAAAGAATCATATCTTCAGCAAAATTCACCTGACCTAGAATTCATGACAATATCCACATGTGGAGGAAACAGAGGACATTGTTGTAATATAAGTCATAGAACAATATAATCTGTTCTATACTGAAAATAAGCCTAGATCATCACAACATTATGTATACCTGTTTGGTCAACTGTTCTTCACAGAGTTTGTACAGAGTGAAGAATTTCTTGGCAAGAGGGACATTCTGCTGGAAACCACAGGACGCCAGCTTGACACGGATAATGATGGCACGATCAGGCACCATCATAGCCACTGTACGGAAGTTGATCTTCAAATTCTCAGGTAATTCCTGTCTACCAGCATAACCTGGGTTCTGTGAATAGTAAGATTTAACACGATGGATTAAAATATATCACATAACTTTGGTTGTAATCTAGGAGTATACAAACCAAAAGGCTCGCTTTAATGAAATTTCCAAAACTCATTTAATATAAGTTTATATCAATCCACAACTTGTGATAGTTCCTCTATATACTTAATATTACCGTCACATATCTTTCGTGCCAAGACCCATAAGCTGACTGCGACACTAATTAAATTTCACCAGTTTTTGTTAATTACATGTGATTTCAGTTTCAACATTATTTTTAATTAAATTCAACATAATCTGTAAATCAATGTCAAATTGTCAGAGAATTCTAAAATACTATGGAACGCTTATCAGTAGCACAGTTTTAAACAGGTAGAAATCAGTCAATTTCTTGCAATAAAGTACTCAACAATTTTAAGAGCTACTGTCAAACACTTAATTTTTGTGTAAACTATCTTTTGCAATTTTTTCAAAAATTTCTCGATTTTTTGTTCTCAAGAATTTTGAATTTGCGTCATTGACAATGTCCAATTCCTGACTTTGTATATAAATATTTCACATGTTAACATCCTCCCGATTACTAGCGAAAACAAAACTCTCGCGAATTTTTTTTTTTACTATAGCTATACAGAAGTTGAAATCACAGAGTAAGCTCCCTTGCTCAGGGTTGGCTTTCACAAAGCATCTTTAGGGAAAACGTAAATGTTTTGACTTAAGTCAAACAATTGAGCACACTATTTCCCAAAACTCATGTTTTCTTGACGATGTAGCTCTTTACATAATGCTTCTAAACTATGTAAAAATTTGATAACTTGGATTTTCCTATTCAGCTGATACACTTAAGGAAATTTTAAGATTTAAAGAAAATTCTTAATTTTCTACTAAGGTGCTTTATAAATACCGGCCCAGATTCTTACCATGGTTAAGAAGATACCAAACTCCATATCCATGTCGACGTTGTCACCATCAGTAAAGATGAACGATGTTTTACGTTCTTTCTTACACTGGAGTACGATGGCAATCTGCTGGGCTGCCACAGATAATACAGGCAATTCAATACGGTTGAACTCATCAAAACACCCCCAGGAGCCAGACTGAGCCAAACCTGTAAACATAACATAGATAATACAATCATACTGCTGCAACATTGATGGATATAATCATACCGGTCATCATATATTTTGGTATATAGTCTAAACCAAATGGAAAAACTAATAAATTCTAGAAAGATTGCCAGAGACAAAATTTGAACTTGGGAAAGCCTTTTTGACATGAACAGGTCACATGCCAACAGTTTTATTGTTTCAACCAACAAATCATATGACTTTCAGGATTGAGATTGCTTCGTGGTCAGTTGATGGTTTACCACAAGTCACATGACCAGGTGACCTAATAAAGCAAAGTTTATTCGACAAACAGTTATCTGGTCGATTTTGCCGGAAGTGACTGGGTAAATAATTATAATTACCTTTGTAAATACGACCAAGACCTCTGAAGTCCATCTGATCGGAGCAGTTGAACACAACCACATACTTTCCAAGACAACGACCCATGTCCTTGGTGGTCTCTGTCTTACCAGTACCAGCAGGTCCGGCCGGGGCACCACCAAGACTCATACCCAGAGCTTGTGATAGAGTGATGTAACATCTAAATATAGAAACATCTATATATAGTAACATCTAAATATAGAAACATATATATATAGTAACATCTAATTATAGTAACATTTGAATAAACAACAAGTATGTTCAATATTGATAATAGAAACAGAATGTACAACGTCTCATTTGGCATCTGACTGTACTTCAGACTTTTTTGTCATAGAGGCACACAGGGAAGACTGGACTTGCCCAACTGTGTTGCCACTTAAAATAAATTTATTATTATTATTAATAATTTTGTGAACAGGTATACAAATACTTTTTTAAATGTTTTACCAGGATCTTTTTTCTTACTCTGATAAAGATAGGATAGCAGACATAGTTACCTCCCTTTAAACCAGATAATAAGAGGATAACTGACAGAGTTACCTCCCTTAAAACTTATTCGTATTTATGTGTACATACGGAACATACTAACCTGTCAGTAAGTGGCGTAATGACGAGACGTTCTGTACAACCTAAGAATTCATTCTGATAGATGAAGTCTACGTCTGTGATTGAGATCTGACACTTGTCAAGATCCTCCACGAAGTAGAATCGAGATTGTTTCAACCACTCAAAATCACCCGGTGATCTGATGTGCATCTTCACCTAAACGAACGTATAAAAATGGAAATATTCAAATATACAATTATTTATTTACAAAATAATAGACTTGTGAATCTTCAGCTACGAGAGTCATTCTATCCATTCAAATATTGACAATGTTGGTTATTTTGTTACTTTGAATGTCTAGAGATGGTCCATAGATGGTATGGTCACACAATCCCATTCACACCAGGTGAGGGTTCACATACGATTTTTAAACTAAAAAACATCAAATTTTATTTGACATATAAATTATAATTATATTCAATATTGTGGATTTAGATAAAAATCCCTTTTCGTTGGGTCTTAAATTTGTGGATTACAAACTTGGAAGGGTAAAACCATGTATGTATTGGGGAGCTCGATAACGATTAATCGAGGGCATAAATTTTGTGGTCAAGTTTAACAACAAAAATTCAACTCCATTGTAAAATAGTGATTTTAGAGTATAAGAGAAAGGAAATGTTAAATAATATACATACCAAATCATCAAAGATATCCTTTTGATGCACATGAATGGTAATCAAAGTCTCATATTTTGTTCTTTCGATTTTCTTCAAGTCAGTTGTTGTCATATTAATGAGTTCGTTTAACATATCCAAGAATTTCTGGTTAGTGTTGACCATGACCTTCTTGTCTACACGAGCATTTGTTAGAGCCTCTTCAGCATCACGTGTCCAGATCATCTGTATACCTAGCAGACCAATCTATACAGAGAGAAATACATGGTATTACCAAATATGGTCAACAGTGAAAAATAACATAAAGTTAGAAATACATGGTATTACCAAATATGGTCAACAGTGAAAAATAACATAAAGTTGGAAATACATGGTATCACCAAATATGGTAAACAGTGAAGAATAATTATCGTAACATTAATAATATAATATCATGAAAAACTTTTTTGTTTTGAAATACAAGTATATTAAGTCTAGATACTTCTAGGACTATACATCTTGGCACTGTTTTATCAAAGTACTTCAGATCAAATTTAAATTCTTTATCATTTGTTTACAACTATAAAGTGTGGTAAATAGAGCTTCATTATTAATAAGGATCCAGTTAATGAACTCCTACACACTATATCTGTCTACAATTTGCAGTTGTTAAAGAAATATAAAGAATTTAAATTTGAGCGTAACTTTAGGATTTTCGTAAGTGCTTTGATAAAACAGTACCCTTATGTCAGACGCATCACTTATAAGACAGTAGATGAAACAGAATTCTACTTAATTATATCAACAAAACTAACCTGTGCTGGATAATTGTTTTCAAATTCAATCATGTTGAATGATGGATCACCAATAGCAATGCTGGCCATTCTGATAATGCTGTGTACAGATTTTTTCGACATGTTGAGTAGATCGCCTAACCAGATCTCTACATTACCCTGAGAAAATAACGACAAATCAAAATTAATATTTAATATACCATATTCCCTCAAATCTATCTACGACAAAGAATATCAACTAAGTTCTATCACTGATCAATGTTTAGCAGACAAGATAAGGGTGTGTAATATTCAAAGAACACAAAATATTAAATAATGAAACATTAATCAAAATCTGAAATAAAACAGGCACACAGAAGTCAATTATCTGAATAACTCAGAAACTTTTTTTTTTATAAATTTCAGAAAATTTTATGAATCATAAAATCGACAGAAACTTTTGGGTGGAACCTTACCTGTGCCAAAACTGGTGACTCTAACTGAACAGTCTCTCCTTCCTGTGAGTTAATCTCCAGAATTTTATCATATAATTTCTCGTCAAATGTTACAAGTCTAGTATTATCAAACACGCTCAACAAATGGTTCTGAAAATAAATAAACATCAAAATGTTATATTATACATACTAGTACAAATTCATTGATTTTATAAAAACTATAAATCAGTATGAAAACTAAATAGGAAATGCTTCATTATATTAATTAAGATAAATGTATCACCTTGTTTCACATTTTAATCAGAAATAACATTTCAGGAGTTTTACTCTGTCAACAGTGTCAATTCACTGACTAAGTATAATTTTTCATTAGAAACCATTGTGATCTACCAATCGACAGCTGAACTTATGACCCATCATGTGGCAATCCTGTACCCCCACTTATTTAAAGGGGGCATATCTACAAGATTCACCTTACCAGTTTTCCTGGACTTTATCCTAACCAGTACTAACTTACCCTTCCACAAGGAACCAGCAACTTCTCTGCATGTGGAGGAAAATCGAAAATTGTAGTCAAATTACTCTTAAATACTAGTAAGAATATAGTAATACTACAGTATGAGTTGCGAAGTATGAGATTTCCTTAGTGAGATCACACTCAAGTTTGAGTTGTGAAGTATGAGATTTCCTTAGTGAGATCACACTCAAGTTTGAGTTGTGAAGCATGAGATTGTTCCACACTGAGATTACACTCAAGTTTACATAGTTATACTATAGGTTGAGTTGTGAAACATGAGATTGTTTCACACTGAGATTACTCTCAAGTTTACATACCTGGATTGTGTGAGAGTCGCTGGCCTGACCGAGGATCTCAAGCAGAGCGGGATCGGACACAAAGAAGAATCTCGGGAAGACGAGACGTTTCTTCTCTAGATAACCAGTCAGAGATTTCTGACAGATCTCAAGTTGTTCCAACAAGTGAGGCAGTAACTGCATCATGGTGTCGTCACCGACACAGCACACCACAACATTCGGGTTCTCATGTGCACGCTGCATGATCTTTAACCAGGACTTGTCAATGTTGCTGAATCTCTTAGCTTCCTGTAAGTCAATTATATCAAAACATAATTATATCAATCATACAATTTGTTGTCTTTTAGGAACTAAATTCCATTATTTATTTAAAATCATTAGCATAATAGTATGAATGAAAGCAAAACATATTTGTTATTTCATTTCTATGCATATTAAGTTTTTCTACCACCCATTTCACAAGACTAGGAAAATCAAAAACTACCACTGTTTAATCATTTTTAGTGCCATTTTTAAACAACTTTCTGTCATATTCAATGTGTCACAGACAAACATAACCGACATAACCCATTGTTTATGCCCGTATTGCTAATGCAGGTTACAATCGAGTGTCCTTACCATGGGTAATAAACATTTCGAAAAGGCATCTGAAATATTTCTAAACCAATCAAAAAGAAAATATTTGGACCAGTTAATGCAGCTAACTGATAGATAAGCTGAAGGAACCAACCTGTGGCAACTGTTTAGCGATATCACCGCCCACAAATACAGCTTCCAGATAGATCCATAAGTTCTGTACGATCAGCCAGTTCTCAATAATCTCAGTGGTACCAGTCAACTTCTGGACCCATTCCTGAATCTTTGGTTTAAATGGTGCATTGTATCTGAAACATAGATAAATGAAAACATGATTTATATAGGCTAAAAATGGAGTATTGTTTGTTTCCCTTACCCGATCCTGGCCAGTTACGGTTTGGTAGGTAGGTAGGTAAAATACATTTTTTTGTCAATAATTTTTGTTTTCATACAAATTATTTTGGGTAGGGGATTTTTTGCTTGGGTAGGTAGGGAAGGGGCAAGAAAAAATGTTTTATTTTATGCCTTATTTCCAATAGGCTGACCATGGCCACAGTTCTACATTAAATGTGTTCGGTGTCTATGAGTAATAGGTAACTTTGTATAATAAGCCAATCCAAATACATGTGTTTTACACTATCTTGTATGACTTGTAAGTATGTTCAATGATATAAATGTCATATTGTTCATAATGGTTCTGACTTTATTTAAATATTCAAACAAACTATGATCATCTTCAGATCTGGTTTGATATTTCAGAGCATACTATAACAATATTGTACATCATCGAGTATTATATACCTGTTGCTAAGGAGACCACCAAGTACCATCAAGCTGTCTTCCATCAAGGCCACTGTATCAGCTGTAGTGTCACCTATAATCACATACAATACATACTATCAAACCAAACATAAGACATATTTCAAGGTTAATATCGCCAATATCCGAATTTTCCAAACCTGTTTCAAAGTTGTCACTGCCAGTATTAAGAAAGGTTTTAGGCTAACATTGCCAATATTCAGAGAGATGTTACTAAATAAATATTGCCAACATTCTGAGTTGTTTAAAAGTTATTATTGCCAATATTCAGGGAAGTTTCAAAGTTACCATAGCCAATATTTACAGTGGTTTTAAGGTTAATATTGCCAATATTCATAGCTGTATATAGGATGTACAGTATGTAGAGTTATCATTGGTGTTAATATTGTATGTATCAAACACATTGTTATATAGTGTTATACATACCTTTAAGAAGAAGTTCTCCTCTGGTTTTGAAGTTACCAAACTGGAAGGTCTGTACACTCCAATCATTGACCACTTGTTTCAGTTTGGCTTCAATATCCTTCTCTTTCACCGCTGATATACATACATCCTGAAGTGTTCATGAAGTATCATTTAGTTTGCTTATACATATGTGTTTTAGGTCGATTGTGAAAAAAGTTTTTTCAACTTATATTAATCACTTTTGACACCTCACTCCCGATGTCATGGGAATTACTTTATTTCGTCTTCAGTATGACTCGGCCTGGGATCAAGTCGAGGACTTCCCGCACTTGAAGCAGATGCTTTACAATTAGGCTATCAAGGAGATGGCTTGCATGTAATGACTTATCTGATAAATCTAAACATAATAACGTTAATAAACCAAGGATTTGTGATATATACTCGGCGTCACTGAAAAGTTACCACTTAATATACCTCTGTATTTTGTATACAATATGACCTATCGGTACAATAGTTTTATAGTGTGTGCATTTGAATATTGTTAAATAGGATAGCTGTGACTACACAGTAAGGTCAAAGCATAGTCGTGTTCAGCTTTCAACACAGTGTAACGTGAATTTTAAAATATAAAAGTCAATAGGGTGGTAACTTTTCATTGATGGCGAGTACATTTGTGTTTTCCCAAAACCAGGATAAAACAGTTTTACATGAAAGCTTTGAAATACCAGGATTAATGGATTACCTCAATATCTTCCTTGTTTGGTAGTAAAGGAGCTTCCATGAGGTTACGTAGGAGGAAGTTATCGGCCTCCACATCAAACGAGTGACCGGTAATCTGAGCCAACCTCTCCCAATGACGAGTCATCATTGCTTTGTTTGCCATCATCTCTAGCAGTGGACAAGTCTCATTGAAATCATCAATTGTTTTCTTCAATTCTTCATAAGCTTGCCATTCCTTCAGAGCCTTTGGCAACTTACGGCACCTGAAGTAGACACATAGTGTATGTCATTAATACAAGTCAAAGGCTTAAAATGAGAAGTTTGTTAGTGCTACTTACGACCTTATAAGACTCATGCATAAACAGATCATTTCAATACATAATTACAGACAAATCTCGTTATGTGATAAAATAGAATCCATCACTCTTTGTCTTTGGGATCAATATTTCTCGCCATTCACCAAAGGCACGCTTAATAACCTGTGTTTTCTAGACTCATTTATTAAGAAATGATGATTTCCAAAGACAATTCATAACAGATCTTATATATTTTAACATGTTACTTTCAAGATCTTTTTATTATTATTATCATTATTACTATTATAGGACACTCACTTGTTTTGGAAGTCCAACAATTCATTGTTAATTTTCTCAATATCGATATCAACCCATGGAATATCCTGGTAGCCACTGACATTCTCCAGTACAATATTATATAGCTGATAAAGTTTCTGAGCAAGATTCAATTCTTTCTTGATTCTCTGTAATTCTGGGTACGGTGTTACTGGGAGACCGAATAGCTCTTCACCTCCTGAGTAGGTGATATACTTCCTCCAAAGTTCATCAAATCTTGCCTGATAAATGTTAAGACGATCTGATGCCTCACGAGGTTCAATACCATCAACCATTGGTCCCCTGTAAAACATAACAATTGTTATGATAAAGTACACAATATTTCTTTTTAGACGTTTTTACTGATAAAAATAAAAATTACTACAAAGTTGGACATCTTAACAACAAACAACTGGCGATTCCAGGAAACTGTCGGCAATATAACTTTTTAGACATATGAGTGATGTTAAAGAATTATAAAACTTACGAGGGATGTTAAAAAGTTGTAGACATACGAGGGTTGTTCCAAAGTTGTAGACATACGAGGGATGTTCAAAAATTGTAGACATACGAGGGATGTTAAAAAAATTGTAGACATATGAGGGATGTTAAAAAAAGTCTGCATAATGACTCACTTGGTGTTATAGTCTCCGACAAACTCCGTCTGATCAGTCATGAATTTATCTACACCATCCAGTAGATTGGCTTTAAATTGTGGTTGAATCATTAACAGATGATCTTGTACTTCATGTGCCTGAAACATAATGTACAATGTTATAATATGATGTAGTGAGGTAAATACATCATACATGAGGGGTCGGTACCTAGCTTATATTTTACTGGCAGTTCCATATCAATTGTTTCTAATTTCCACTTAAGTTCAATAATAGAAACAATCCTCTGAGATTCCAAGAGTCCTGAAGTTAGAGAATTCGAAACATTTGCATAAGGAAAATTAGAACTTCAATTCTTAGTGGAGTTCTTCATAAGCAAAAACTAGAGAAAACATTATCAAATTGAGTAAATTCAATAAATTCACAAATATTTTCACTCCACTAAATTAACTACTTATAATACAGTATCACACGTAACAACAAATTTTCCGAGGCGGAAATATAATAAACTTTTTCAATGTAATCAGTGGGTGTGTCGGCAATTAAGTATAAACTTACTTGAGTGTTGAGTTTTTTCCAGCCATAGGAAAGGGAATCTACTCTTTCAGCGTTACCATCGTTGAAGAAAATGTTGTATTTGTTCAACATAGCGTAACTTTCTTCTATAGGTGTGATTGTCATGTCTATACGGATTGAAGCTTGTCTGATCTCAGCCAATGATGCCATAGAACCCCTGACATCATCCAGATCTTTAACCGGACGACACAATTTCTTCATCTGGTTTTCCATGAACTCGAGAATTTCATCCATGTCCTGCGCACACTTTTCATTAAGGGCTTTGGAGAATGCTAACTTCCAGTTTCGTGCCTCAGTGATCAAGGCAAGTTTCAAGGGGTCGGACATGAAGGTCACAGAGCCCACACGGTATGCTGGTTGAATTTCCTCCAATTCAAGCTCCAAACGCTGTGGAAATTTAAAAGAGGATGAAATTATTCATAGAAATTGTAGCAATTGATCAAAAATCACCTAAATTATTCCAAATATTTTTCATTTCAAGTATGGTAACCAGTACTATCTTACTCTTCCACAAGGAACCAGCAACTTCTCCACATGTGGAGGAAAATGTTAATGAAATTGAATGACCTTCCACAATAGGAAAACAAACCAAGATTGCAAGGTAACAAATCCGGTTCACTAACCACTGGACCACTGCCGCTGATATTTCGTTAACGCTGCAATCTAAGATACAATGTAATTACTATTTTCGGTAAGCCAAGTTATCACATTACCTGCGGTCCAGCAGTGCCGTAAAGCCGAGCCATAAATATTGTTAGGCACTCCCAGAGTGTGCAATAAATATTTAAATTAGTCTGCCAATCCATGCTTTGATCCGCTCATGACGTCAGAATAATACCAACGTCGCCATGACGTAACGCTCATTGTACCGCTTAATTTTGTCTGAAACCTATGCACCGTACATCATCATTTTGAATGATAATGAACGTTCTCTAAGGTTATATGATAAAAAGAATCCTACATTCGTACTCATTACATACAAGTTTTATTAAACTCGTCTACAAAAACAATATGACACTCAGTCTCGTGTCATATTATATACCCACTTGTTTAATAAATCTCGTATGTAATGAGCACTCATGCAAGCTTCTCTATTTAACATTCAAGTTTTGCTATATGATATAGAAGAAGATACCTGATAATACTTGATCTGTTGTTCAATCTCGGTAAGTAGTGGTTTATCTTCCATAAACTCTTTCACAGCCTCATCCGGACTCTGCAAGAAAAAGTCACGTTACTGTACCAATATTCGCCATCGATTATTTTTCAATTTTACATAATGATAAACGTTTCTTTAAAATTTTACAAGTAATCTATTTACAAATAACGAGAGCTTTGCACGAAACTAAAATGAAATATTGAAGCCATAATCTGTATCAATGTTACCAATCAAACAACACGTTTTCAGGCCAGTGAGTATATCCACGCACCCAAAAAATAAATATTTTCCAGGGGATTTTTTATAAGCGCATGTTTTATTTCAGAAAAAAAGCATAATTTTATTATGTTTATTTCTGAAATTTTCAGTGATTGCCTCAGCATAGCTATGGAACGGCTTTTTCAATTAGCACTTTCGAATGGAACAGAATGATACACATACCATTGCCTAGTTTGGCTACTCGACTAGATAATATAATTAGTCATTCAATTATCATAACTTTATTTTCAATTTTAGCTGGATTTAATTTTGGGCTTGATTATCTATGTTTGAGGGTGCAAAGGGAAATAACTTCAGGAACAAAGAGTAGACTGATGAGTTGTCTCCTTTAATTATACAAAGGGGTACTGTTTTATCAAAGCACTTAAGGAAATCATAAACTTACGATCAAAGTTCAATTCTCTATAATTTGTTCACAATTTTAAAGTTTGGTGAATCGAGGTGCATGGCTAATAACGTTTCAATGACTGAACTCCTACAAACCATATCCGTCATTAATATGCAGTTGTATGATGACTATTAAGAGCGTAACGTTAACATTTCCGTAAGTGCTTTGATAAAACAGTATGAGGGTCTGTATAGATAGACTAACGTTTGCCCAGAGATGTCTCACATACCTATTTTGATCATTTTACTAATTTTCACTGATTGCCTCAGCATGGCTATGTGCTTGCTTGTTTCAATTAACACTTTTGAAAGGAACAGAATGATGCACGTACCCAGGGGTTCTACAGACATAATGCCCAATCCTGAAAACGAGTCGCTAAACTGTTTCGTGTGCCATTAGCATACATCCCTACTTTAAATAGGTTTCAAACATTGTACTATTATTAAAATTCACATTTGGACTTTCAATGACCATAACTTTGATAATTCTATGACTTTTTTCATCAAATAACTTTTATTTTGTGCAAAAAAGATCATTCAGCAAATCCGGATTTGGGGATTATTCCGGAATTTTAGGACCCCTGCTTACCTTTGCCCAGAGATGTCCATGTTGAGAGAAACTGTCTACCACTTCCTGTATATCAGCCTTGAATGTACTGATGATAGAGTTCAGCTGGATAACTATCTTAACCACATCTTTATGTTCACTGATAATCTTGTGGAGAGGTTTAATCACCGATGCTGGTTTCATGATGGCACCTTCCTCAGCTTGCTCTGTGGCAGCAATCTCTATCTCCTGGTTAACATAATTATAAACACGAGGTCAGTATCACATACACACAAGGTCAGTAACATATAAACACGAGGTCAGTATCACATATACACAAGGCCAGTAACATATAAACACAAGGTCACTATCACATGGCTGTTGTCTTACTATACATACAACACGGAACCCATCAGACGATCAGTAAACTATAAGCTAAACATATCAAGGCTGTAGGCTCTACTACACCGAATGTACAAGTATATTTCATTTCTGTAACCATTAGTTAACTATAAGCTAAACGTATCAAGGCTAGTCTAGATGAAATGTACAAGCATAAATCATTTTTGTTAACATTAGCAAACTATAAGCTGAATATATCAATGCTGCACCAGGGTCTACAGGCAATATACAAGTATGAATCATTTTTGAAGCCATCAGTAAACAATTAACTAAAAGCTGAATGTATCAAGGCTGCATGGTCTACCCGCAATGTGCAAATATAAACATTATAGACATATTTATATGCATTGTCAGTAAATAAGAATATGTTATATGTACGAATGCAAATATCTCATTGAAATGTATTTGTGTAACATTTATAGGAATATGTCCTTCGTCAAATACATATATTCACAAATATGTTAGTACTGAACTTACTGGAATAGAATACCATTCTGTTGCTCTTGGATTAAAATTTAAAGAAGCATAAAATAATACTTAAAACTAAACAAATATTCGTGCCGTAATGCACTGTGATACATCTACTCAGTGCCAACTACAACAGTTCTATGTACTGTTCTTTCACATTCAATAATAACAAAAAATTCACAACAGGAGTTGACTTTGCCTCAGCCTTAACATTTGACCTCAAAACAAACAGAGGTCATGTACAAACCACATGATCAACAAACATATGAAGATTAGGGTTTCAGGGCCTACTGATTTACTGATCAGAAAACACTTGCTCATTTGACACATGACATGCAATAAAATAAAGTGTTCAATTAAAATAAGGAGAATGTGTACATAGATTCAAGGTCATAAACTACTATTTGTATTATTTTTAAAACTGCTTGATTTCGCTTCCGATTACTCCCCAATTTTCCAGATCATTAAGGTAAGGGTATTTTAATGCCCCTGTACAAGACCAAACATGAAAGACTTTTTAAATTGTCAAAATTTCACAAAGGCTACAATTATTGCCACTAACAACCAATACAAATTCTAACAGTTATATAGTTACAGTATATCTAACAGTTATAGTTATATTTCTACATACAATTGAGATTAAGGTATGACACTTTAATCAATTGAAGTTGCTTTTATGTACAGTGCTTGTCTCAAATCAGAGTAATAACTAAGTATTACATGTTTCTCATCCTCAGTGTCGAATCTCTAACATAATGTGAAGAGCTCTGTGATTGTGTCCCTTGTTGAAGACATGCGTGATACACAAACAATGTGATACACGGTATGTATCCCGGTACACCGCTTCTCAGTTCTGTCAGATAATTGTACTGTTTTCATATGGCTCTGACAGAACTGAAGACCGTTGTAACGCTCTAATGGAACTCAAATGTCATGTATACTGAGTTCTGTCAGAGTGTTACATGAGTTTTCAGTTTAATTAGATCCATATGAAAACAGAACAATCCTCTGATGGAACTGAGAAGCGGTGTATCGGGATAATAATTGTGAAATAAATGTATTACGTTCAAGCAAGTTTTAGCATGTGAACAACACAACAGATCATCAAAGGCCAATTGAGACAAAGTATAAAGAGTTGAGTAAGTACAGTAATTGAACATAATTTTGTACCAATGACTCTATAGTTCATTTACACAAACAGTCCTTGTAGAAATACTGGTTGTTTATCAAACACAACCGTTGCCCAAACATTTTTACATCACAAACAAAGTGAGTTAACCTCTATAAGTATAGCACACCCTGTCCGAAACATGTATACATCATCCTATAGACAGGGTAAATATATTGCTAGAAACTGATGAGTAAGCATAGACTATGCATCCCTGGTAACACATTAAAAAGGGGTTCCATTTGACTCGGGAGTAGGGGTTTTGACCCTTAAAATTTCCAAAATCCACATTTTGACCCACAAGATATTGGTTTCAAGGGTCATTTTCTCTTATAATCATGGGTTTTTGCCTATGAAATGGTAAAATTCAGTCAAAAGTATCAAAATGACCCTTCAGAACCTAGTGGAACCACAACATTAAACATTAGAGACTATAGCTAAGCAATGATGTTATTTCAAGACACAAATCTACAACTACATTGTTTAGAATTGGTTAAATATTTATTGTTTTATTCTTTTATATTCCACTTCACATTCCGAGAGTTGGCTGTTAAACTATTGTTTCCTAAAATGATTTATATGTGAGCACATTAGAGACCTCGGCTCTAACACAACAACTCTTGACTTTCAGATGAATCATTTCTCCTGTTTTAATTACCTCCCTTGGTTATTCACTACAATAGATTTACAGAATGGCTTCCCCCTCCCCCCGACAGGTTTAGCTTACCAGGGAAGCACAGAGAGTGTTTTGATAGAGCTCTACAGAGACACATATATTTTAGAAAATTATAACAGAAAAAACTTCAACACTTAGTCCACAATTATTTAACTGACTACAAAACGCCGTAAAACATTCATTACAATGCATTAATTGAAGTGTTTAGTTGGCATGACAACCAGACGAGTTTGTTTACCTTATTAGCTACAGACATCGCTCTCTGTGTATAAGAAAGTGTAAGATTGTCTTAATTCTAATACTTAGAAGAGTAAAGCACAAATATCATTCTTCCATTCACAGCCAAAAGCGATCAGTGTACGAAATAACGAGAGCTCAGTGCAAAACAGTTGAAACCACATACAGTTATTATATGTAGTTACAACTGTTTTGCACTGAGCCCTTGAGTTAAGAAGGTTGATAGTTCCTTTTGGTTGTCAATGGACAATATATTGTATATCAGTATAAGCTATACAAGTGATATGAGTATGAAGCTTGCATACTAAGATATATTTCTATGTATATAAGATTATATAATATCCGTAACAAAATTAAATTAATAATTTTATATATATGTATATTCACAACTCTAATTAAGTAAAATGGGAACAGCAAAATACTAATAACAAAATAATTGAATAAACAGAAAGTCGGAATTTCTGAATGTACGACTTACTTTACGTTTCACCCTGACGCCCTAAATGTTTTACATATATTATTAAAATCATCCTTTATAATAAAGAACAGCATTTCATTTAGAAATATAGTAGAAGTGGATACCAATTAAAAACATATGTAATGACATAACCAAACTGTCTTGTAAAAATGTACAGATAAACATGTTTTCTATATGTACAGGTAGCAGTTAGAAATTTAGAAAATGAATGTTAGTAAACAGTGATATAGAGTATGGAAATTAATTCAATATATGACAGAGATATTGACAGTTAATTCATTCAAATGGTTTTTGAATATTCGATCAAAAATAGAACAAGAACATTATTCTACCTTCTGTTGTTGCCTCTGGTTGATAATCAAGTGTTCCCATTGTGGGATATCCTGTGAGGCTTTCAGTATAATCTGTACAGCTTTGTTGAGAGATGACTGTAGATCATCCAGACTTGGTTTCATCACAACGTTAGGAATCTGGAGTACGATCTCGGCACAGAATAGAGGAACTTTCTGATCTTCCTTCACTTCATCCTTGGTGTACTTGTTAGACGTCTGCAGACGACGTTTGATAGCATCCAGAGAAAGTCGAGTGCCTGCATTACACATAATTATTACAATTATAGTAAAATTTATAAGTAAGTCATATAATTATGTTTTTCCTAAACAGTAACCATCTTTTAGCTACAATCAAAAGTAATAACAGATATTAATTTAATGATAATTCAGCAGATAAACATATGTAGTGAAAGGCATGCATTCGTTGCACTAAAACAAAGACTGAAGTGTTATAATGGCTACTAGGGTTACATGTACACCGGTTCCATTAGACTCGGGAGAAGGGGTTTTGACCCTTGAAATTTTCCAAAGACCACATTTTGACCCTCAAGATTTTGGTTTGAAGGGTCATTTTCTCTTAAAACACGAGTAATTTGCCTATTAAATGGTAATATTTAGTCAAAAGTATCCAAAATGACCCTTCATTAGATTTTGAAGCTAGAGGAACCCCTGCGTGTACAGTATATTGTATGGAGAACCAAACATAGCATACCTTTAACCAGAGCTTCAGTATTCCTCTGTGTGAAATAATTCAGTAGAGTATAGTAACTACACGCAATACACTCCTGACAACGACTCTTCTTGTTCTTTACATCCGGGGAATAGCATTGATAACCTTCTTCTGCTGTAAGATTGGCGCGGTCTTCCTCGGACAGTCCTGCCTGTAACTGATGTACCAGATCATACACTGCCGTCTCAACCAGATGACTTTGACTGTAAAACATAGCATTCAGTTGCTTCAATATGTTTGCATTGATTGATTCATTCATTCATTTGCTATAATATGTTTTGATTGGCTCATACAGTCACTAACAAGCATGTATGCTGATGAGTGAAGTCTGATTTTGTTCTATTTAAATTCAGCTTATTAAATTTCAAATAACCATAACTTTGTCAATTGTTTGAATAACTGTCATTTTCTGCAGAAAATTACAAACTTTCTAGTGCAGCAAATCCGGATTTCCAGAATATTCCGGAATTGTAGGAACGGACTACTTACTTGGCGAGGTATTTGGAAGCAGTTGCTACCACATCATTAGTGATATCTAGGAATTTCTCCATGGTGATCGCTTCATCTTCAGGAAGTTCACAGAGAGCGGTGGCTGACATATCTTCAAGTACTGCTTCAATACGACATTCCAGTACATCATGTACGGTCTTTGATAGTTTATCTAATTCTCTCATCACTTTGTAGTTCCTCTCAATGTCTGAAACATGAGCAACAATTTAAGCCTCTGAGTATTTTTTGCCTCGGCAATGTACTCCTGATGGAAAAAATGAGCTATCAGGACATCCGGAATAGGTTCCTAGTGATCTAAGGGAAGCTTCAGGGAAGTCATGAGATAGTTTGTGATATCAGAAGGAATTGTGATGAATTGGGTGATATCGGAAGAAATCGGGAGAACATTGCCAATGTGGAATTCCTCAGTGGGACTTAGGCTTAACATAACACTGTTCTTTATCAAACTTCAAATTCATATAAAGTTTTATTTGAGCTATGTACACAGTAGACAATGTTAATCTCTTATTCTCATATCTTCATTTAATGCCAGAGAGATTAGAAGAATGGTAGAACCCTCCGAAATTTAACCTGTAAATTTTACATTCTTCTGACGTCCAAAAAATAAACTATTGAAACTTAAACATTGAGAACAAACTTTTTTAACACCTTGTACTTACATTCATTGACGTTGAGAGAGGTCCAAGTAAGGGCAGTAACTCCTGGTTGTAGTTCTTCCTCCACTTTATCCTTGTATGGTTTCATGAGCGGAACCAGTACTGGTGAGATATTGGCCAGTATGCTCTTATACTCCTTCAACATTTCAGTCAAACTGTAGTAAAACAAGTTATCTCCCATCAATATACATCAGACCAAACTATTTATCAATATCATAAAGCTAAAAAAATCTTAAAATCTTGGAATGTTCTTAAGTGTATCAGCTAATTTAAACAAAATTATTTATTTTTTACACAGTTTTCAAACAATATACAATATAAAGACCTACTATAATCACTACGAAAACATTGTTTATTCTTCAATTTGTGAGAAATAAGGGCAGCTCAAATAATTAACTTTAGTCAAAATATTTAAGTTTTTGACAAAGATGCTTTGTGAATACCAGCCCGGGTGTGGTAATCAGTATTGATCTTACTTGACTTAAGGATGAGGACAACCAATCAGATCATACCATACTAAACTCTTGGTCAGTAACAGGCGATATGATTGGCTATCCTTATTCTCCAATAAAATAAGATCTATATTGAATACCGGCCCTGGTCTACTAACTTACAATATGTATTAACTTTAATCAAATATTTAGTCAAACATGGACAATTTCCACTAAGATGCTTTGTGAATACCGACGCTGGTCTACTTACTCAACATTAGCTGTCTTAATCTCCTCTTCCTTTGTCTGTAAAGCTTTCACAGTATCTGGTACCTCCAAATTGAGGGCTTGTAGACATTTAGCTTCTTGTATCAACTCAACAACTTGGGAATCAAAGTTCACAAATAGTTCACCAGAGTCGGGATGACGTACTAACAACGAGGCATTCAAACCGGACTTGGCAGCTTCAATAGCTCGGATCCAACCACGATGGTATAACATCTAAAACACGTATCATATACATGTATATAACATCATCCATAAACTGTGTTAACTTACCATTAATGTTCTTGCACACGTTTTTATATAACTGCTGATTTAAAATAGAAAAAATTAATTCTTGTTTTTTTATTCCGAATACTTTCATTCATTTAAAATGACATTAGTAACAAACTTATATGCATAATCAGTCAAGTTTAACCCTTTCTACCACACAGACAAATTTTGAATTACATTCATTATCACCTTGCAAACAGGTTGGACACAACTGATGTACGAGTATATTTGTAGACTATCATAATATAGTAAATATTTGGATCCAACTGGCTCCAAATTTGTGAACAGAAGCTCAAAACAGATTGCCCATAATTATGTTTGATCATCTATTGTGAACATAAACACACTACCAGTTAGTATAGACTCCTATATAACATACATGCAAGAAAGAAAGAGCTCACCTCATATTCCATAAGAACACCAGCCATCTTGTTGTAATTTCTCACAATTTTCTTAGCTTCAGTATTTTTCAGAATCTCAGGTTTTGTCTTGAAAGCTCTCATTGGGATCTCGATCTTCCTGTACAGCTGACGAGCCCACGCGATACGTCCAGCTACTGGAGGCAAGTTTCGTGGTATCATCGGCTCTTGTTTGAACTTCTGGTAGAGTTTACGAATATTTTCCAAGTCCTTTCCATACGCTGTGAGGACCTTCATGTACTTCTCATTGATATCAAGGTTAGAGCCGGTAATAGCTTCAAACTTGGACAACAGCTCAATAGCTTTCTCAGTCTGTAAAATATGCATTGCATTATAACAAGATTTTTGTAAAACATGGACACATCACATGGCAGCCATACCAAGTAATATAGGATCCTGAACCAAACCATTCCTCACTTATTGATCCGAAAGCATGAATTTGGTGTACTAACCTTCCAACCAACAGACCGAAAACCATGAATTTGGTCTGACAACTGACAGACTGAAAACCAGGCATTTGGTGTATGACATATCAACCAACAGACCAGAAACCATGTTTTATATGCACAGACACACAGAGAGCAAGGACAACATATAATACTTCCTCACGCCCAACACCATTGTTTGAATGTATATATGAATAAATACGATAAAAAACGTAATACATAAAATTCACAAGTGCATCAACTTGCACAAGGGAAGATATAAAATCTTACGTGGATGTGAAACCAAACAAAATGGCTGACTTACTGAGAGTGATTTCTGGAACCAAGTATCCATGAAGTTCTGGAGCATTCCACGTAGTATATCTATCTGGTTACGGAACTCTAGGTAGTCATTATCAAACTGTAATATGATACAAGATTATACCATTAAATGTTTGCCAGTCAAATTTTCTAATAACCTTCAACCTGTTTTACCAATCATGGTTCTACTCAGGTGGACAAACCTAATTTAAATATATTCAGAGATTTTTTGTAATAATATGTCTATGTATCTTAATCCTAAGTTATTATTCTAAGGTAATATTGTTATAGTTTGTTGTTGTACTTCTGACTGTTTATTATGTCAAGCTATTTTTGTGACTTTGTTATGTTGTAGAGGCTCACAGGGAAGACTTGACTTTCCCAACTGTAAAATAAAGTTATTATTATTATTGCTATCATAGAAGAATAAGTAAATTGTGGTATGCAGATGTCCTGGCATAGTTAATGCTCTTGCTATTGAGTTCTATTAGCATAAATTGTCATGTCAATTGTAACTTCTACAGCATAATGGATTCACAATTTAACACACAAAATACTTCATGCTTTCACAAGAGATAAGAAAATATTGTACATATTTTTTCACTATTAACACAAAGTACACAAGTTTCAACATTTCACATATTACTACAGTACATTGTTTTACCTCTGCTTTCCTGTGATCGAGAATGTCATAGTTCTTTTTCTTGGCATTGTCACAGATGGTCTTAAACTTAACACAGATTATATCAATGCCTTCAATTTTAACTTCTCCAAGACCAGAGAACATCTCCATCGTGTTGATGACGTCAGCGATACGTTCTAGACGCTTGCAGAATGTATCAAACTTGCCGAAAATGTAGTTCTCACTAAAATACAACATTACATATCAGTGTTATTTGAGCAACTTTTTTGGAGTTGTTTTGGTGGCCCAGTCGGTATGGTAGCGGTCACATCAGTGCTAGGCGCTGTCGTAGCTGGGGTCGTGGGTTCCAGTCCCATTTACACCGAGTGAGGGTTCATATCTGATTTTTAAAATATTATTTTATTGGCAAATACTATAAAAGGAGGCTGAATAACTTTTTACTTTATTTATAGTAATGTGATTTCCTTTTTCACCAATTATTTCCCAAAAACCTGAGAATAACCAAACAAGTCTCTTTTTTTTTTATTTTACAAACATTTCTTTTCCTCGGAATGTAAACCAATGAAATCTTTAGTCTGCATGAATAGTTGTTGTTACCCTCTGTACATGAAGCCGAAGTCTTAAAGCTTTTAAAAAATTTCTCCAATATTGAGTATGGAGATGTTATGATACTGTAACTATTCTATTATGAGGATACAGCAGGTAAATGTATTATGGGTCTATGGAGTAAAGGGTTAAGAAAATAGCAAGAAAAGCATGGTATAAACAATCTAATGTTATAATAATAAGTATAAGTTTACCTGAATTCAAGTACAAGTTTACCTTAATTCAAGTACAAGTTTACCTGAATTCAAGTACAAGTTTACCTTAATTCAAGTACAAGTTTACCTTAATTCAAGTACAAGTTTACCTTAATTCAAGTACAAGTTTGCCTTAATTCAAGTACAAGTTTACCTTAATTCAAGTACAAGTTTACCTTAATTCAAGTACAAGTTTACCTGAATTCAAGTACGAGTTTACCTTAATTCAAGTACAAGTTTACCTGAATTCAAGTACAAGTTTACCTTAATTCAAGTACAAGTTTACCTGAATTCAAGTACAAGTTTACCTGAATTCAAGTACAAGTTTACCTGAATTCAAGTACAAGTTTACCTGAATTCAAGTACAAGTTTACCTGAATTCAAGTACAAGTTTACCTGAATTCAAGTACAAGTTTACCTGAATTCAAGTACAAGTTTACCTGAATTCAAGTACAAGTTTACCTGAATTCAAGTACAAGTTTACCTGAATTCAAGTACAAGTTTACCTGAATTCAAACTGTTTCTCGTTAGGATTCTCCTTCAGACGTTCCTTTGTCTTCTGGAATTGTTTCTGGTATTCTTCATTCAGCTGCGTACATTCATTCAACCTCTGTAACACTATAGCCCTGTTGTAAAAGAAAATGGTAGACTAGTTGATTCAAGCTCAAGAGTTAAAATTAGAACCGTCGCCACTTGGCAGACCAATATACCCCTTGCCTGCAAATGACCATAATTAATACAAAATAGTGTATGAACAAGTAAGGTATTGTAGTTTGGCATTGAAATTATAGTTGTCTAGATAAGCCTTCATAATGGATTAACGCCATAAAAGTGGACTCGACCACTGGGTCACTCTATTTTTATCCTTAATGAACAGTAATTTATTTCTCATCCTTACCTCGGATGATCCCAGATCTTGCCGACATCATGCATGATGTAATGTTTACATGTCGTGATCATCTGATTGGTGACCTTGACAAACAATGAGGTCATACGCTCTGACGTGTTATAATACTGCGAGATACTGTAGATCATACGGATAGCGTTCATCAAACTTGGTATATGCTCTATCATTGAAGCCTAGAAAATAACATAGATAATACATTAATCAAACTTTCTATAAAGATTAGACATTCATGTTCAGATTACATTGATGAAAATTATTAAGTTTAATTGAGTTTGATACCTTTTCTCAACAATTTGTCAGTTATAGACAGCAGCTGTTTTGCCTTATCTAATGGTATCCTAACCAGTACTAATTTACCCTTCCTCAAGGAACCGGCTACTTCACAATGTTTGGAGGAAAATTTAAAATTGTTAAATTAAAAAAACTTCAATTTATTGACAGAGGGTATGGCTGGAAATCAAACCCAGATCACAGAGTTACAAATCCAGCACACCAACATAGGCAGCTTACACTGTATATATCAGTATAGGTATTGAGAATAATGCAGACACTTTTAGTAAGCCATGGTAATTACATAACGAGAACGTTTATTACATTTGGTAAGAAAACCCAAAAGCTAACATTAATATCGTATTCAAGCAACATATGGCATACATTGCCCTCATTATAGCCAGGAACAAATATATACAGGGATTACTTATTAAACAAAAAGCTCTAGATCTCATTAGGATAATGCTGAACAAACAATCAAGGGTTGACAAGTAGTCAATAATTTAAGACTGTATGTAGTAACAGAAATATATACAATTTGTTAAACTTGCCAGTGTTCAATAATTCAATTCACGAGAACAAAACATAAAATAATATCACATTGTTTATATACATTTTCAACAAATAAGAAACAAGAGGTGTTGGAACAGATAAGCTCCATAAAAGTGACCTTGACCATTGACCTAGTGACCTCATACATAGCAGTGACCTTGACCATTGACCTAGTGACCTCATACATAGCAGTGACCTTGCCTTTTGTCCTAGTGACCTCATACATAGCAGTGACCTTGACCATTGACCTCATACATAGCAGTGACCTTGACCATTGACCTAGTGATCTCATACATAGCAGTGACCTTGCCTTTTGTCCTAGTGACCTCATACATAGCAGTGACCTTGACCATTGACCTAGTGACCTCATACATAGCAGTGACCTTGCCTTTTGACCTAGTGACCTAACTTTCTTATTAAACACTGATGGAGTGTTTTAAATTTTAATTTTAATTAAAGCAGGTAGGAAGTAGATTATAACACTGCAGCACCTATAATAGACATGATTCATGAATAAAGTTGGGGGGATTTATTCTTGTGCAATATAATCTTATATGTTTAATCTTTTAAACCCTACATATAGCCCCTATAATGCACCTAGTGAGTAAACATGTTTATATACAATAGCCTCCAACGGTTTATCGGATAATCTCACCACGGGATTATAATGAAATGAATGTAAATGTTCAATAGACTTTGAATAATACTACTTTGTAACTTATATAAATCCATAATGACGTTTATATTTTGAATAGAAAATTATATTACGCAGAATGTCTATTCAAACTCAATGACAAGTCAGGTGGAAAGGACAAATTAGATCGATGTATAGGTTAAGTAGTTGCGGGCATAGTTTTTTTAAAGTCATCCTCTTCGATGTAATAATTCTAGATGAAACTAAAGTTGTGACATTGCATAACTTAGAGTAATAATCAGGAAAACTATCTTACCGGAGTGCACTTGACAAGTGGACCGAAGAATTTATCCAGGGTGTAGAGATATTTCACATTGTCCTTGGCCTCATTAGCATAATCAGTAATGTATCCATCCTGCAAATATAAATATAAACTATAGAGTACAAGTTTACTATACTATCAGACATGGCTAGATGTATTGTGGAATATTTATTTTTTTAGAACAGTTGGCATTCGTTTTATGGGATATTTAGAACAGCCCATGTTTGTTTTTTAACCAGTTGCATTAAAGGACATTTTGAACAGCCCATGTTTTGATAAAATTTTTCTTAACATCCACATGGAATATGTCCTATTGGATCAGAGCGTAACTACAAGAGATGTTTGTAAAACATGTATGCCCCCATGGCAGCTCAATAGTCAAAAACGGTTAAGGTCAGTGACCTTGACCTTTGACCTACAGACCTCAAAATCAATAGGGGGTCATCTACTGTCGATGACCAACCGCCATGTAAAGTTTGAAGATTTTAGTGCAAAGCGTTCTTGAGTTATTGAACGGAAACCATTTGAATAGTCAGAAATTGTAATGGTCACAGTGATTGACCTTTGACCTATTGACCTCAAAATCAACAGACATAAGATGAGTGCTTTAGTTAATTACATAGGAAGATTAAACAAATATAATGGAAAGCAAAAGTTTGCAACTTACCAATTCTTTCCATCTTCTAAGAGATTTGGACTTGGCCACTTGAAGAACTCCGAGGACAGACTTTACACGTGGACTCTTCATCTGTTCTAACAGACTGTAATACAACAATACAACAATACAACAATACAACAATACAACAATACAACAATACAACAATACAAACATTATATATGGTCAGCAATTATTCAAGGCAGTTATACCAGGAGCCTGTAAGCAGTTTTTGGTTGCACTTTACTACATCTATGCAACGACACGCTACCCGAGCCAGCAGTGCTTGCTGATAGCATACTGTTTCTCAGCACTTTTGCTAGGCAACAGCTACTGAGTGCTTTCTTATGAAACAGACCGCTTCGGTAATGCTTTGCGGCACAATGACTGCTAGCTGGGAGCCCTAGGTGGGAGCATATAAATTTTTGGCTTCATCCGCTACGTAGCCTTTTTTAAGTAAGCAGTTTTTGAGCTTAGTGCTATCGAGTGCTTAGTAGCAGTTTGGTTAGGCAACAGGCTCCTGTACAATTGTTTAACTTTTGGTATCTCGTAACCTGGAATCCAACCCACTACCACTCATTCCTGTATCATTGTATCACTATCAGTTAAATGTTAAGTAACCAGACAGTCATGTGTTTTGTGCTATGAGTTAAAAGTGATAATTTGGGATGTTACAATCTGGGCCTTAAAACGTAAAATCTATGAGGACAAGCTTAATAATATATAAAGCTTCTCAGTAGTTAATGTCCGGGGTTTCATTTTTCTCGGGAGTAGGGGTTTTTACCCAAAAAGTCGCATTTTGACCCTTAAGATTTTGGTTTAAAGGGTCATTTTCTCTTTAAATTACGGGGATTTTGCCAATAAAATACTTAAGTTTATCCATAAGTATTAAAATGACCCTTCAGATTCAGAAGCTAGTGGAATCCCTCAATCTACTGAAAAACAAAGAAAAACTCAATATTACTTGTTGAATTTGGCCATACGAGACTTCCAGTAGGAGAGTTCAGCTGTTGGACCTATGTCGTCTGCTTCTCGTCTCATCTGCTCACTCTCCGCAAGAACCTGCTCAATCTGCTTCGACCACTGAGCACACAACTGTTCTAATTTCTCCAAGTACTCAGTGTTACCCGCTGAAAAATGTTAGATCTCAGAATGATGTCCAATTTAGGGACAAATATTTCACAAGCGTAACATTGATCTGCGTTTTTTGTAAAATGACAGAAAAGATTTTTATCAATTTCCTGTGAACAAGATCAATATTGAACAAAAACATGTTCAATACAGTAACTAACTGTTACAAAAACATGAAATAAAACGAGATTACTCAATTACAGCGACATAATTATTTAATGATCTACAGGCACAAACCAATGATGACCATTAGATCTGATTTCCAATATCTGTCATTCAACATTTAAAAAGCCTACTTGATTACATGGTTTACCTTTTAACCAAGTTATTAAACAACTAATTCAATCACTGTGTCTGTACAACCAAAGCTGCTATATATCACCAGCATTTAGTTGATTGTAATCGAAATGTTAGTTTGTGGCTTAATGCCACCCCAAGGTTGCAAACTCTACTAGACTAGACTTTCAAATTTTGAGTTATGTACAGAAGATGCTCAAACTGTATCCATATCAGTGACAAACTGCCACAAGATGCACAGTTCCCATTAGAATATGTAGTTGCTGATACAGAAATGAGAAAACATTAAAACTATAATAGCCACCAAACACTGTTGTTGCTCTAATTACATCAGAGGTCCTACTAAGGCATAATGACCAATCCTGAAAATGAGTCGCAAATCTGTTATGGGTACGATTTAGCACACGTCCCTATAAAAGAACTCAGTTTCAAACATTGCTTTGTTGTAAAATTCACCTAATGGAAATTCAAATGACCATAACTTTGTCAAATTCTTTGAATTGTTTCATCAAATAACTCTAGATTAATTCTTTCTTATGCAGCAAATCTGGATTTCTGATTATTCCGGAATTGTAGGACACAAACACAAATATTATTGCATTGACATTGACTTACCCACTGACTGATAATCTGCTGGCGATTCAATGTTATCAATGATTGGTCCAATACCGTTCTCCTCGAGGGTTATTTGTCCCTCCATATTAGAGAGTGCTGACATCAGATTCGTGATAAACTTCTCTAACTGTTCTAAGAAGTCTTCAATCTGAGCATTATTTCCATTGCCATTGTCTATTTCTCCCCATTGCTGAAACCATGGTAACAAGAAAAAAATAAAACCAAAAAAATTAAGCTATTTCACATTGAAAAATAGTGAGGCGATTGACGCCAGGTAAAGTTAAAGTGTCGCAAAACCCCAACAATAAGTCTAAGTTAAGAAAATTTACTAATGAATAGATATTTACTGTCAACAGAAGAAAAAATTTCAAACTGAAATGGCTGGCTGCGAAAGAGTAAACCAGGTCTGGTAATTAGCAATCATTCTCAAGTCTGAAAATCCCTCTTTCAAAGCCTGAAACGCAACTTTTCAATATAGACACAGAAGGAAAATTCAGGATTCAAAATCCTGAAATCAGACCCAAGACTGAAAAATACCAGGCCTGGTTAACATTAATTTCAAGTTTATGTATACAGTACATGAAAATACACTTCTTATAATGATCAAGAAAACATCTAACACTTGTTAATACAATATGTATTTACAACTTTTCGGATTTCACGAATAATTTTCACACAAGAAGAGATCAGAAGAAAAGTGTACCTCGAGTGATTTAAGTGATGGTAGAACTACGTTAGATAAATGTCTCTCTAAACCAGCTAGTATTTTCCCCTTACTACAGTCCATCAAGCCAAAGTTCACTTCGTTAGCAATGTTAGCTGGCGTTATATTCTTGTTCGCCAATGTACGCAAAAAGTACAATACGACACCATTCAAGCCCTGAAACAGATAAAACACAAAATATAATACAGTAAAATACACAAGGTTGGGCGGATCATATGCTCGTTCGGTTGTGTGTTGGGCATTGTCCTGTGTAACTATGTTTTTTATGTTTTCTGTTCTCAGCTGGTTAAGTTGAGTGCTGCCTTCTCTGTCCGACTTCATATTATCTATTTGACCATCAATCCTTCCAAAAGGATAATAATTAATTGGACAGGAAAGGAAACATTCATCAGAAAAAGTAGAACATGAAAGGCAACATTCATCAGAAACAGCAGGACATGAAAGTCAGCATTCATCAGAAACAGCAGAGCATGAAAGGCAACATTCATCAGAAATAGCAGAGAATGAAAGGCAACATTCATCAGAAATAGCAGAGAATGAAAGGCAACATTCATCAGAAATAGCAGAGAATGAAAGGCAACATTCATCAGAAACAGCAGAGCATGAAAGGCAACATTCATCAGAAACAGCAGAGTATGAAATGAAAAATTCATCAGAAACAGCAGGACATGAAAGGCAACATTCATCAGAAACAGCAGAGTATGAAAGACAACATTCATCAGAAACAGCAGAGCATGAAAGGCAACATTCATCAGAAACAGCAGGACATGAAAGGCAACATTCATCAGAAACAGCAGAGCATGAAAGGCAACATTCATCAGAAACAGCAGAGTATGAAAGGAAACATTCATCAGAAAAAGTAGAACATGAAAGGCAACATTCATCAGAAACAGCAGGACATGAAAGTCAGCATTCATCAGAAACAACAGAGCATGAAAGGTAACATTCATCAGAAACAGCAGAGTATGAAAGGCAACATTCATCAGAAACAGCAGAGCATGAAAGGCAACATTCATCAGAAACAGCAGAGTATGAAAGGCAACATTCATCAGAAACAGCAGGACATGAAAGGCAACATTCATCAGAAACAGCAGAGTATGAAAGGAAACATTCATCAGAAACAGCAGGACATGAAAGGCAACATTCATCAGAAACAGCAGAGTATGAAAGGCAACATTCATCAGAAACAGCAGAGCATGAAAGGCAACATTCATCAGAAACAGCAGAGTATGAAAGGCACAAACAAGAACCGTGTACAGATTCCTAACGCTGCATGAAAGTGGCCACAGTCAAAATAATGAATAATGAGATTGGATGACTTTTACTTAGTTATATTGAGAAAGGTTTTTCGAGCGAAAATCGTGAAAGATTACAAGGATGCTTCAGGAGAATGTTACAGAAGTTGGAATTCTGCCTGATATGGCAAAGTTTGCTTATTGGGCAAAATCATCATAATTTATGAGCAACACGGTGGTAAGGCTGGACTTAAAAAAAGTGAAACAAAACTTTCCATTGGTTTGAAGTCAGAGCATACATATTTATGAATTCTGGACAATGACACTGCAGAGATTGGAGTACTACTGTCTACCTTGATATATGAAGTTGTATATGGGAAACGTGATTTTGTCAATGAAATTACATGGAATGGTAGCTAGTATAACAGACAGGCGTGTCAACAGAGTCGAATTAAAAATCCTGAAAATCATATGCGGCCGACCATTTTTGCCAAGTAAGAGGCCTTCAACCACATTGTTTTCATATTTTACTCAGTTTGTTTTGAGTAAAATTCTTCATAGAAGATTGAATTGACCATAACTTTGCCATTTCTTGCGATATTTTCATCAAATAACTCTTATAGCTCTTTCAAGAAATATAAATCTCAAATTCCAGATAAATCAGGAATATTGACATCCATGAACAGAACAGCAATAATGTAATGGAACCAATCAGCTTCAGGCAGGATAAACGATAATGATGTTTTTATTGGGGGTATTATAATAAAGATACCCATATTTCCACCTTTAAATACAGATTTATTGAATCATACACAAGATTATTGATTTGTAGGCTACCGGGTATATTAAAGTAGTTAAAACATTGATCCGGTACTTTCCATTAATAGAACTATGGTTTAATGATCGCACCTGGTCTTGTGTTACAGTGATTACCCGTACATTTGTTAAAGCAAACACTCAACATAATATTTTTTTTGTAAGGCCAAAACGAATTAATTATGTGGTTCTAGTAACATTGTGAAAAAAATAGGGTCAGTCGGTAGGAAAAATATATTATTTTTTAAAATTATTTATTTTCCAACCCGAGCAGGCCATTGCCTGAATCATCAATGGTGATATGAGGGAATAATACATCCGTAAAATTCAATATTGGAACCACCAAATGGCGTAGTTTTCATACTGTTCCGGAAAATCGCCGATTCCTCAATTTTTTTTTGCAATAAAATGTTTAGGGTCGGGCAAAAAAGTTACAGTCAGTCTGATTACTAGAACCACATAATTCATCTGTTTTGGTCTAACCATTCTGTAGAAATAAAAAGTCTTTTACTGCATGTTTACAATAAAGTAGCGCAAAGTAACAAAAATCCATTTTATTCTGTCTGCTTCATTCAGATACTTTTGCTTCCTTCCTGTTCTTTAGCTTTTTGACAAAGTAAATGCCATAAAATGTATACAAACAACAGAGTTCATCCATTCATCCACTGAGCGTTTCATTCTAGCGTCCAGTACAAGGCAATAAGTACCCACAATCCTAAGTACTCAATCCTCATTGATTGTTATGTGAACAAACCACTTGACAATGGCGGAGAACAAGTTAATAGTTTCCTCTTACCACTTCTAATAACATGTTTATATATGGATGAAATCATGCAGGTAACAACACAATACTATACAAACATGTGACATCACCTTGGCACTGCTTTATCAAAGCACTTAACAAAACCTTAAACTTACTGTCAAATTCAAATTGTTTATAATTCTGGAACAACTGCAAATTAGGGAAGAATATCGTTTGGGAAACTGCATACAAACTGAATTAATTAGTCTAAAGTTTGAGCAAGACAAAACTCCCTCATTTAATTGAAAACTCCTGTATTTCCATCACCTTACTCTTATGCAAAAGGTTCTCCGAAACATGACACGCATGAATTAAATGATCTGTCGAACACTAGAGAATCAAACAGATCTGTTAGATGATAGTCTACCATCCTATCAACTGAGCATTGTAGATTGTTACCTTTATCAATAACTTTATATGAAATACAAGAAATTCAGATATGCTCAAATTGCACAAATTTTTATGTATTGGTTGAAGAAAGAGCATTTCTTTGACATAAATTGATTTGCATTCAAATTGATAAAATTGGATTGGAAAATTGATATATTGATTGATATAGGCCAAATAATATTTAAATTTAATTTTTACTAAAAATATGTGCAAAATGGTAATATGAAAAGGAAACACAATTTAACAAGTATAATCAGTTCAATACCTATAGGTCACATAATTATTATTGACCTTGACGTTTCAATGTGTAAAAGCTTATAATACTGTAATTTATTAGGTAAAATTTGGCAATGTGATACCAATCAATCTAGACCATACCAAATATCTAAGTAAATATGATTTGGAAGTTAACAGAGGGTATCATTATAACTTTTGTGGGCATAGATCTTATTATAGTTTAATGTTTTCCTATACTTTCAATTGGTAGCTGATTTTAAGGTTGACATTTTGACAAAGTCAATCAGGCCAGGAACTTGAAATATTACACATTTGACTACCAGAATAAACTTAGTTTATTAGTATATTATGTATCGCAATGTATGTTATAAAATCAACAAGAAATATCACTGAATGTGATGAATACCCCCAGATACTGCTTGACACAGTCATTTAAATGTGCTCTGACAAACAACTAGACTAAGTACTGATCATTCATGCAAATGTTCATTAAAATCAAACCAATGGTAACAAAGGAAAAGTGAAGACAAAATTTATAAGTGTAAAAAAACAAAGGGCCATAACTCCCTTAAAATTAATTCTACCAATGTGTGCCCAGGATATGCACAACTAGACTTGGTACTTATAGCCCCATATACTATGTATCCTGGGGGTATAATTACACAATGGAATGAAATGTAGACCACAAAATCAAATCTTAAATTCAATGTTACATAAGCATGCACAGCATTGTGTAAAATTCTTCTATATGCAATAAAAATGTTTGAACCATGTCACATAATTTATTCATTTAAATTAAAGCTATCAGATTAATTATTCAGAGCCAGGATGTATCAGTATAATATAAAACAAGTGTATTAATCCTCTAAACTAGAAATGAAGTGTTTTAAGGATTCTTGTGACATTAACAGAATAAATGACCTTGACCTCCAAATTTTTACAATGAGAGTTTCCATACATTAGACTAACAAGGTCAAAAATGACCTTGCATTAACAAATGACCTTGTTAGTCACCTTGACACAGTAAGTATTTCAGATATTTAAAAAAAACAAGGTCAAACACGCAATCTTGACATAAAATAACCTTGACAAATGACCTTGATACACCATAAATGACCTTGACACAACAAATATCTAAAGACATTAGACTAATAAGGTCAAACACATAACTTGACAAAAAATGAACTTGACATTAGGAAACGACCTTGATAGACTTAAATGACCTAAACATTCACCTTGACACAATAAGTATGTAAAGACATTAGACTAACAAGGTCAAACACTAAACCTTGACACAAAATGACCTTGGCCTTAACAAACGACCGTGATACATCATAAATGACCTTGGCATTCGCCTTAACACAATAAGTATCTAAAGACTTTGCCTATAAACTGGTAAAATTTAGTATCAAAATGACCCTTCAGATTCAGAAGTTAGTGGAACCCCTGAATGACTTTGCCAGAAACTGAGCAATATGGAAGTAGCTGCTGTCCAATAATCACTTTACACCAATATAATCTGAGTGATGGGGTTCCTATAACATACCATATTGTTTGTACAATCAATGCTATAAGTGCTTCAATGAATGACAGCCACAATAAAACCTGGCTAAAATCAATGGACACAGGTAGGGCGGGTAATTATGTTACCACTTCAAGTTAGCAATATGTGATTTTCCAGTAAGAATACCAACATTGGAATATTGACTTGGCATAAATAATTTTAGTGCTTAGTGATAGGGAACATGAGAGGAACAAATGGTGGAGATAGGAGATACCAGTAACTTCCATAAAAACATCTACAAACACATATCCCCACATAGTAACTTTGATCACAGAGCATGGAGTAATTATCACCGTGGTAATCACAGGCTGAGGAAAACCTATAATTTACATGTTTGTCTGTAATCATACTGTCCTACAGAACTATTATAATTACACTTCTATTCTAAATCTGAATCAAACATGCTGCATATGCCCTGTTTGTAACTAGTGTCGGTTGCTGTGTATTAAGTTTATTTTTATGTAGATCAACTTAATTCACAGCAACAGACAATAGTCCTGGCAGATTGTCAGTAATTCTGTAAATTTATGGTTGAATTAATGGAGGTTTGTTGAGATATTCATCGATTCAGACTATTCAGCAAATTATTTAATTATGCTCAATTTAAAAGATGGGTACTAGTATATAAAACTTGATAGCGATATAAAATAAATAAAAAATAGACACAATCTGATAATAAAGAAAGCGCAATTATTAAACAAGAGTCTAATTGACTGAATAAACAATTAGTTTGTAGAAGTTGATCAGATCAATGAATCAAACAGCCTCAAAGTGTTTAATCAAATTGATTAATTAATTACCCTTGACATCCGTTTTATCCATTAAAATCAATGTGAAACTTGAGGCGAGAAATTAAAACACCTAATCAGATACTAGGAAGCCATGTAATCAACATCGTCCAGATTTCAAGCAGATAACAAAAACAGACATTGTATCAACTAGACAATGCATGCTAACGCATAATAATACAGCCAAGGTGTTAACAGTAAAATGCACACTGACATAGCATTTACAGGATAATGCAGACAGGCCGAGTTTCAACAGGATAATGAACACTGACAGATTGTCAACAGGACCTTGTACACAAAAAGAGTACAACGTGATAATTAGCATTGACAGAATGTCAACTGAACAATGAATATTGTCAGTGTCAAGAGACACACTTTTAACAGGACAATATACACAAGACCAATGTCAACAGGACAATGCACACAGACACATATATAACAGGACAATGAACACCAGCCCAGTGTCAACAAGACAATGTACATTATGTCCAAACAGTGTTTAAATGACAATAAAAACTAACCCAGCATCAACAGGACAATGAATACTGACACAATGTCAACAGGACAACAAATACTGACACTGTGTCAACAGGACAATGAATACTGACACAATGACAACAAGACACTAAATACTGACAATGTGTCAACAGGACAATAAATACTGACACAATATCAACAGGACAATTAATACTGACACGGTATCAACAGGACAACAAATACTGACACAGTGTCAACAGGACAATGAATACTGATACGGTGTCAATGACATTGTGTGAAGTGATATTGAAGTAACTTACATCAGTATTTCCGTTAGTAAGGAAGAGTTTCTTGGCTGGTGCTGCTGTACTGCCTGACTTCTGTACGTCCTGATAGAAGAACATTAACTTCCTTGTACCGTCTTGTTTAAAGAATGGATCAATCAAATCAAACTGAAATATACAAATAGCTTTACTGTAAAGTCAATATTTTTTGTGGGGGTTAAATTTGGGTTGATTTCGTGGTTGATCTCCACCACAAAATTTAATCCTGACGATTATTGGACCTCACAATTATAGAACAATGTTTGAACCTTCCATGTTATGCAATCCACGAATTTACAACCCCTAAAAAATTGCATTTTTTTAAAAATCCACAAAGTTTAATGCCCACAGTGAGTTTATAGTATATAGAAAGCAACAGACAAGTTTTTAAAGAGTTGCTATTTAATCTGCCATTTTATTTAATTGTCAGTGAAAAAACATGGTCCCAATGCACGATGTAAACTTTAGCGAAATCTAACGTGCTTGCAAATATTTGGTATGTCAGTTTGGAATCAATTGGTGATAAATATAGCCAACAAATTACACCTAACAAGTCATTGATTTGGTATACTGATTCACCTTCAGACAATTCAATGATATCATTGCCCTGAAAGGTTTGAGAGAATTTATCAACATCATGTGATATATCTGAGACATGCTGATAAGCCACTGGTTGTATCAGTCTGACCTTCAATACGGTCATACAGTTCCAATACACCGAGATACAGTAAATGACATGTTGCTTGGTGCATGTGAAATATATACATGTGTGAACAATTTGAATTTCTTATCAGATTACCAAATTGCCTGCATACAAATATTCTACTGAACATGATTGTACATTTATATACAGATTTATAACCCCCCCTCCCGTCAGGTACATAATAGCTTGTAGAAAACCTACAATAATCTTAAATGGTTGACGCTGCATGTGTACACGTAAGCATGCCTATTAGTAAGTAATGTTTCATGACATTGCTTTTTTTATACGAATTTATTTTCAGTTGATTGTGAAACAAGTTTTTCCAACTGATATTAATCACTCTCGACACCTAATTCCTGATGTTATCCATCGCCACTAGGGTATGAGATTGCTAACTGTACACACATACTTTTACAGACAAAAATATTCTGTTAAAGGTACTTGTATACCAATTTTCATCGCAAATTTGGTGAAATTATTTACTTTTATAGTTTTTATAATCTCTCACAATATGGCCAGGAAATAACAACCTCCAATACATTTTATTCATCATAAAATATTTACGATATATTGTAAGTGTATACATGTAGTGGAAACCACAGTGTGCATGAACTACCCATAAAACACAGCTATGTCTGAATAACTTCAAACGGCAAATAAGCCATCCGAGGAAGAAAATATATTTAAAAGTGCAGCAGATAATGGCTTAATGTGTTGTCAAATGTGAAATATTGAATATATACCTGTGTTTTATCTATAAAGCACACATATTCATTATTTCTTAAACAATCTCACCTTCTCATCCGACAAGATATGGTCCTCTACTTGACTATCCTCCAAGCCGAGTGCATCTCCGATCTGTAAATAATACAAAACTTATGGTTGGTAAAGTTTGCCATAGAGATGAAGTCGGAATATACAAGATATGTTTTTTACATTTTTGTTTTGGGGGGGAGGGGAGGGGGAGGAGTGGAAATACTTTTATTGATAAAGCACATATTAATTACATACAAGCTCAGTGGCTTTTTCAAAGACTCTCTTAACACATACATATATTGGCAGAACCATACAATCACCATACTAGAACATGCCAATAATAATAATAATATGTGCAATTCATCTTGGTAGTGAAACCGTACCTTACTAAAATATGCTGTTATGCTGCAGTACAATGTTTTTTTGTTGTTGAAATTTTATGTATCTCTTTATCATGCTTTTTAACTCTTAAACAGAAAATAAAGTGACATCTATCTATCTATCTATTGTGGGTCCAAATGTCTTGGTCAGTCTTACACAGTCACAGTTTAAACTTTCCAAAAGTCTGAATTTCAATTAATTTCTATCAGTGGCTGCCAAGAAATAGCCAGGGTATGAATGTTACACACAGGAAGTTAGCGCCTATATGATTCTCCTTTGCCTAGCATAATAAGTGTCTGTAAAGTAAGTATTGTAGTCAACCCCTTTACTGGTGTGGTGTTGTGTAGACACATTGATACTAGTTAATGGCACATCCTTTGGGGGGGGGGGGGGGGGGGTTGCGATTGCCGAGTGGTTTACATAATCATGCTTGCATACTTCCCATTTTTAGGTGATGGCCTCGTACAGTATGGGATTGAATACCTTTATAGTTGCAAACGATTTGCATCATACAGTTAGTGTGAAATTTCATATTGCTATTAACTTTTAATAAAAGTAGAGAAAATGAACTTACCAGTTTAAAGAGAAACTTGTGTCTGGCGTCAACCTAGAAATGTAAGAAACAAATAATTAACATCTACATTATACAATTAATTAACTGGTTTCGCTCGCGATTACCAGTGTGACATCAGAAAATGTCAGGCAAAATGTGTCTTTATTTTTGAAGTCAGCTAAAAAGGAGATAAGAAAAACTACTCACTCTTAGTACAAAAGATTTCATAAAATATTGTATGTAATAATAAATAAATCTTTTACATTGACTAGATCAGTTTGGATTCAAATTTTATACACAGATCAAGATTAAGTTAATATTTCTGCAAACATTCCACTAAAGCCTGGACCATACTGTTGACAGGTAGGTAGGAGAAGATTTCCTAGATGTTAACATGTGATCCTTCATAACTTTGTTATTAAGAACAGACGTAGGCACATCCGACTTGTCAGCAGTTTGAGCCGCACAAAATTGAGGTCAGGATGAAATAATAGACTTATTTTTAAGACTGAGAGTAGAACAAGGCAGTGTATAATATACTTCAAATACATGTACATTTAACGCAGTAAAATTAAATATTGAACAGTACAAGCTTTAAGTGGCACCAAGCCAAGCCGTATATTATGTTAAATAGAATGTACATATTAATGAACAAAACCCAATTTATTTTTCAAGTTTTCACGTCATGCGCATGTATATAAACAAACAGCAACAATTGATGCAGCCACACCCCTGAATTTGTTACTAAACCTATAAATACACTCCTGAAAGACTTTAATGCTTAGTTTATTCAAGGAACTTTAACACATACATCAATTTCATGTAATTACCATCAGTGATAGGGTATATTTAGTATACAAATATTTCTCCATTGTAAAACTAACCTATACTTTCTACAGTTTCGTATATTACCATGGCCAAGCCATGCTATTCATTAAATACCACACAGTAAATAAATGCTAATTGTATAAGGTATTAAATTTCTACAGCAATGAATGAAACGTAAAACCACGGGTTTTAAAAATTCTATAAGTGTACATGACAATGCGATCAATAATTTAATCATATAAGTTGTATTTTTTTCTCTATAAAATACCCCCACTGTATTGACGCTTGACATTTTCTATATACAATGTGATAATGGAAAATATATAATACATGTACAGTGTACTGTAGTGTTTTGAGTTATCCAGGGGCGGTTAAAGGATTTGGTGTTATGGGGGGAGGGCGTAAATGTTAACATACCCTCCCTTGAGGAAAAATTATGCGAGCTCGAAAAAAATCATTGTTTATCCTAAAAGCATGGCTACAGACATGTTCTATACTTGATTATATTCATTTTTAACATATTTTGAGTGAGCAAAGTGAACTAGAAAAAAATCAGCAACTAGGTGGTCCGGGGCGAAAAATGCATATTTATATTTTACGAAGTTTTCACCTATAACAAAAGACAAAATACCCATGCTCCGATGATTTAAGGTAAGTACGCCCTCTTCGCCTGTCCCCCCCCCCCTCCTTCTAAATCCCTCCCTTGTTATCTGTCTAACAGTATAGTTGGAATGTTAACATTTATTATCAGTTGTTTGTCAGTTCTATTCAATGTGTTTGTTTTCAAACTCATAAACTTGATCACAATGCATAATTTAGCAACAAACTTCAAGATGGCCGATGTGTTTTCTTATCAAATATTGAAAACTCGTAAATAGCTTTATCTGTTTACATGATCTTAATGTGACTGTTTGTATCTTAGATATATTGAAGCTCCCTTAAATATAAATGTTCTCATTATTTTGAGATAAAATCTTCGAAATGAAGGAGGATTTGGCTAAAATCCAGGGGTTCTACTAGCTGCTGAATATTAAGGGTCATTTTGACACTTTTTACTAAATTTGGCCTATTTTATAGGTAAAATACCCATGATTTTAAGTGAAAATGACCCTTCAAATCAATATCTTGATGGTCAAAATGTTGCTTTCCTGGACAATATAAGGGTCAAAACCCCTACTCCCGAGTCATATAGAACCCTGCAATCTACTGTAACTCTGTATTGATTATGAAGGAATTACGACAGTATAATTGTGTCGGGTCCGCTTAGAGAACTGGCAAAGTATTTAAGGGTGAATTCAGACTACCAGTTATTTATACAGACATGATTTGTTTGACACATTGTAACTAGGAAATAAAAGAGACAACAACAAACTTAGAACAAACTTTAACATGTTGTACAAACTCGTTTCAATTTCAATAGATAAACTTGAGAAATAAGGACTGTCGGAATTAAATTAAAAACATGAATACCTTTTAATACTGGACCAGTGACAGTACTATAAAACTAACGGTCTGATGATATATAACACAAGCCAATATATGAGCCAGTATTTGATTGGCCAATAAATATTGATACAATGAATATGTCAACAGCCCAGATGAAAATCAAATAATATAATAATGATAAGATTTTAAATTATTTTTTCAATACAAATACAAAATGTACTTTTAATTAGATAAGAAGATTCTTGAATTAATCAATGACTATCATATAAAAATGCTCTGTTTAAATTTTACACTCATACAAACCAGCACTCTATATATATACTATTTTATTTTAGGAGCTATTTTTTATACGAACCCAATGTAATTGTCAAGGGTCGTTCAATATTTTTTATAGTGGTGGCATGGTCGAGTATATAACAAAACACAAATTTGGTTGGCTTATTAGGATTTCATTCTACAAATATTGAGCAAAAGGTTCTTTATGTAGTTTCAAACCAATGTAGACTGAACTTATCAATATTTGATCTCCAAAATAAAACATAAAATACAAAAAGTCTTGTGACAAATAAAACACCTCTGACATTATGATATAAACCTATGCTAGGATTTTTAATTAGGGGTATTATATTACATTCTAGAATACATACATTTATATCTACCTAATGTCTATATTTGGACATGATCAAATATCTAAGTGACAACCAAATGGTTTAACTTAATCCCCAATATGTTTAATATCAAATCTTCAATTTAGGTAATACACAATTACAAACAAATAAAATACCCAGCTAAGAATAATCTACTTTGAACATCAAATCTTGAAAATCTCCTATAAATGCTTTTAATACTTGAATTGTTCAAGACATACATAAACGCCTTAAACAAAGAAGTTTTTCAAACTGATATAATACATTCTATATTATAGTTTATAGCGCAGACGTCGAGATTCGTAATGATATGTTTTTTAAGTAGGGAATATTTCAGTTATAAGTGAACTAAGCATATATTGACACTGGTGAAGTTTGTTACAACGTAGGCAGATTGGTCTGCCGTTCAACATTTTATAGGCTTATGTAAACTATTACCACTTGGCACTTGTCTAAGAGGTCCTTAACAATTTATTATCAGGACAATAGATGCACATACTGAGATTTGACTCAACTTAAAGTGTCTTATAAGATAGCAACATATCATTTTTTTTAAAAAAAATGTAAAAATAACTCATACTTAAAATCTTAAGATTATTTAAGACAAAGGTCAGTCAAAACAAAAACATTTATGCAGACAAATTTGTATAACATTTAAACTTTAAAACAAGGATTCTTGGTAAGTTTCTCACAGATGCTCCATTAATTTAGTGGTAACTGGCCTACATAAAACTTGCTCAATTAATTTAGTAGTAACAGGCCAACATAAAACCTGCTCAATTAATTTAGTAGTATCAGGCCTATATAAAACATGCTCAATTAATTTTGTGGTAATAGGCAATCAATTTGGAGGTGACAGACCTTAATAAAACTGCATCAAAATAAGAAAATTCTAATAAAAAAACTTTTGAACTCTGAAAGCATTGAATTTCCAATTCACAAAAAATAGAATACATTTTATTGAAATCTAATTGAAGTGTGACAAAACTTTTGATCAATGAGCAAATAGACCAAAATCATTTCAAGTTTTCAACTAGTGATAAGTATAGTAAGGATTAAACAAAATATGACAGAAAAATAAGTTGGACAAATTTTATGCTGAGAAAGGCTTAAGGAAAGCTTAGATAAGTCGTCACTTACATAATCTTACTCTGCTAACTAGAAAGCATGAGTGCCGTATTCAGGAAATAAATTAATTACTTGCACAGCATGAAAACCATATACTGATACAGGATTAACTCTGATTGAAAGTTTAAATAAAGAATTCTACAACCGAGGTGTTCAATACTTTCTACATTAAATTCCAGCTGGATATCAGGTACTGCAGAAACTAAGGGTGCTGATACAAGCAATTTATCAACATGCATTGATATCAGATTTAATCTAGTCTCAAATTCTCAATGCAGGCCTGTCATTTCTTAATCTGTCAGTAATTTGTCTCTGGAGAATAAACCCCGTAATGATCAATATGAACATACTAGGCAGTGCATTAAGCACCCCGGTAGTTACCTGGTATCATATATAGACAAAATATATCTTATAATCAATATACCAGAAAAAAAGATAAATCAAGAATTGTGAACCATGCCCAGTTTTAATGTGTTATAAATATAAAGGCATATCACTGTTTCACATGTAACATTATCCAATCATAAGGATATTTGAATTCCGCAAATCTTCATGAAAATACTTTAAAATGTCAAAACATGTTGAAAAAGACACATCAATTTTACTGTGGTTGTCGGTGTCAGGTAGAACAAATTTTTTATAACAAGAAATCAGACATATTAAACATTTTTATAAGAAAACAAAACTGCGTTCAATAAACGCTTATGCCCCCATGGAAGCCCTGCCCATAAAAAGCTAAGTCAATCAGGGGCCATAATTCTGTAATAATGTTGGATAGTGTTACATGGCTTTGATAATGTAAGGGGCTTATGATGTTAAACAAGTATGGCAAGTTTTAAGGCAACACCATGATAAACATGATGTAAAACGAAACTGTCAATTTGGTTTAACCAAGAATTAGACGCTTAATAAGTCTAAGTCCAAAATTAGGTCAATGTGACGGTCAAAATGAGGTTAGGTGATATAGGTGTGTAGAGAATGTTCAAATACAACAACCATGCAAGTATGAAAGCTTTGTAGCAAGCCATATTAATGCTAGAAGAAACGGTCAATTTGGGTTAACCAAGAATTTGGCCCTCCAATAAGTCTAAGTCCAAATTAGGTCAAGGTGAAGGTCGAAATGGTGTCAAATGATACAGGTGTGTAGAGAGTGTTCATATACAACATCTATGCAAGTATGGAAGCTTTGTAGCAAGCCATAAAAATGCTAGAAGAAACGGTCAATTTGGGTTAACCAGGAATTTGACCCTTCAATAAGTCTAAGTCCAAAATTAGGTCAAGGTGAAGGTCAAAATGAGGTCAGGTGATACAGGCGTGTGGAGAGTGTTCATATACGACATCCATGCAAGTATGGAAGCTTTGTAGCAAGCCATAATAATGCTAGAAGAAACTGTCAATTTGGGTTAACCAGGACGTACGAACGGACGGACGGACAAACGAACGAACGAACGAACGGACGGACAGGTGAATCACTATATGCCTCCCCATCTGTCGATAGGGGGGCATAAAAATAAAACATTTTTATAACAAAAAAATAAAACCAACAAATCTTTGTTACCATGACAACACAAGAATCACACATTTCGTGTTACCATGACAACACAAGAATCACACATTTCATGTTACCATGACAACACAAGAATCACACATTTCGTGTAACCATGACAACACAAAAATCACACATTTCGTGTTACCATGACAACACAAGAATCACACATTTCGCGTTACCATGACAACACAAGAATCACACATTTCATGTTACCATGACAACACAAGAATCACACATTTCACGTTACCATGATAACACAAGAATCACACTTTTCATGTTACCATGACAACACAAGAATCACACATTTTGTGTTACCACGACAACACAAGAATCACATATTTCATGTTACCAAGACAACACAAGAATCACACATTTCACATTACCATGACAACTCACACATCTCACTGCTATCGATGGTTATTATCTACCACCAATCATCACAAACTGTGTGACATGTTACACTTACCATCATTTGGTTCTATCATAAATAACATGAAAAATACCAACATATTGTATAATAATGATTATTTCACTACAATCATTGACTCCAAAAAATTATTTTTTGATTGAACAAAAGAAATTATTACTTGATAAGGAGCATTATTTTTATCAAAAATATTTTTTTACCAGATCTTCATGAAAACAATTTTGGAGCCGAATTTCCTCAAACTAATTATCAACCAGTAGTAACTTGTTCTTCAACAAATAACTGACAACTTCTCCACATGTGGATGACATTACTGGAGCTAATGTCACAGATGAAAATAACCTTGGAGACCTGGGAACCAAACCAAGACTGCCCGAGTGACATTCTATAACTCTTATATAACTAACCAGGTACATTAAGGTATATTTATAAATTTTTAAGAAGGAATTTTAATGTGTAAATGTTCAATCTTTTTGGAACACAGACTAAAACATGAAGGCACGGGAGAAAAAAAGCTTGGTTTTAATAACCTCATTAGAAGTTGAATGGCTTATTAAACAGACCATGTAGAGACAAGTTTGAAACAATATGGGTCACTTAATAAAGGCTTCGATAGATATACATGAATATGTCTTAGCAAGGTAGAGGTAGGGTATTTCAATTATGATGTTTAAATGTTGAAAACAGTAGATAATAGGTAGATTTATCTCACATGCGGTTCTGTTAAGGTCAAACTTACAATAATATATCAGGCAATGTTTATATTCAATAACAGCCAATATATTGATTTACGGAATAGAAAAGACTTAGACAATATAAGACGAGATTGTCTGTCTGATAAACTTTGTACATTTATCATAAACTTTATACTCTCCAGTCTTCAATTTCTCATTACATTGTCATACCAGGCTGTGTCATACCAAATATTTTCTTTCCTTGTGTGCATTTTAAACTTTAGAAGGAATTTAGGAATGACAGTTCAATCATTTTTAGATTAGGTTAGATTATACTTCCATATATAATAAATATAAAACCACCAAACACAATTGCATTTAAAATATTTATTAACGTTTTGCCCAGATGGCTTCTTCAGGTTAATTTTTTATGAAATAGACATAAAATGTGTACAGTACAACCACTTCAAAAGTGACCCCTCTGAGTTTCTGTAGAGCAACGACCTCACCATAACAAAACCTTCAAAATTCCTCTAAGACGGTATTTTCTTAAAATGTATGTAATTAGCCTCTGATATTTGCAGCTCCCAAAGGGTGTTGCTCTACAGAGGTTGTACTGTACTTTGTTTCATGTATGGAGCAATAAACATCGAGTCAAAAGACTCAAAACAACAGGGATTTTCCCTTATTTCTAGATATTTATTCACACATGAGGCATGGAACCAACAAATGTGATCCTAAATTCAAATTTATTTTTCAATATTGCAATCAGAATGTAATATAAGAGAAGGACAATAATGAATTATTAAGGGACCTCTTTCTGGACAATTACTTAGGGACCTCTATTTCTGGACAATTACTTAGGGACCTCTATTTCTGGACAATTACTTAGGGACCTCTATTTCTGGACAATTACTTAGGGACCTCTATTTCTGAACAATTACTTAGGGACCTATTTCTGGACAATTACTTAGGGACCTATTTCTGGACAATTATTTAGGGACCTATTTCTGGACAATTACTTAGGGACCTATTTCTGGACAATTACTTAGGTGGACAATTACTTAGGGACCTTTTTCTGGACAATTACTTAGGGACCTATTCTTATTATATAAAATGCCTGATATTCATAAAACCATAATGAAAATATTATTCCTTAGTTTTTAGCAATCAAAGAAATCAAATAAATATCTGTTAATATTTCTCTCATGGGAAAGTTGAACAATAATCTTACAGCCGGCGCTTCCCTCGCTGGTCAATATGTTATGAATAAATAAGTATGTGTATTTAACAAGCAGATATTGACACCTTGTACTGACATTGATGGTTGTTCTGACATGCTTCAAGTTATTATATAGCTATAGATAATCCCAGAACTAGGAAATAAAAACACACACAATATATAAAGGAATACAAGCAACACAAAACAATCTCATGAATAGCAGAAGGTTTGTAAGGCCAAAATAAATAAATTCCTAGATTATCCCCTCCCACTGGCCCAATGGCACCTATTTTACACTCCTAATCTTTTTTTAGTTTTTTTACAACAATTGACAAACTTCAAATGTTTTAAAACAACTAACAGATAGAGAATCAGTCAACCTTGAAACTAGAAAAACGCAGTTTTTGAAAATACAAAATGTATAGAACAATAAAATTCTCCCAAACTCCTCCCAGATTAAGAAAGTTTTTAAATCATAATCAAGCAAATAATTTATAGTAGCCAAACAAACTTCAAACTTTAAAAAAAACAGTAAAGGAATGTGTTTATAAATAAGCTTTCTACTTAGTCCGTGATTTGTGTAAATGAATGTTTATATGTTTATGAAAATAAATACTGTTAAAACCACAGGTAACTGTATCATTTATAAAAAGTTTTTTTTAATATAAAATTGATAACATTTTTTTTGTTAAATATTTTTTTTTTACTCTTTATCAATGATACAGTTACCTGTGGTTAAAACTTCAAACCAACAAAACAGTGACTAGGATACAGGGATACAGGTGAAGGGTATGACGTCAGACAGAATCACAGAACTTATAGATTACCTGTGCTTTACGTTCTTCTCGTACTTGTCGCGCCTGTTTCTGCATCTCCTTCATGGCTTCACCAGTCAGGATAACATTCTTCTTAGCCGGACCCTAAAACACACACCAAATATTCTAATACATTAACATACAGTAATTCTCAAAAACGATCTCTGGCCCCAATCTTCCAAAGCATCCTAAGTAGAAATGTCAACTCAAATTGAGATTTTGTTCAAATCAGAGTCTAAATTTGAGATAAATCTGAAGTTCTCTTGAGCTCTTGAATTCTTTATGTACCAAACTCAGAACAATTTGTTCTGCATGATTATGATACAAATTTTGAGTCAGACACACAACCATATTTGAGATGAGATTAATCTCATATTGAGATCCTTCCGGAGATCTAGACCTGGTAGCTAGGAAATGTCAAAATTTGAGGACACCTGTCCTTACCCAGTAAGACTAAACTTTTATAAATATCTTCAAAATCAACACTGTATTTCATAAAAATCACATTATTGCTTTCATTTGAGATTTTATTTTTTTTTAGAATAGTTATGCCAAGCATAGCTTTTATTTGCCAGTCAGCTTTCTGCTGAAATATGACAGGCATGTGAGTGTATTTGATCCTGGGTCGCCAGATTAGAGGGCAAGCGTGCTAACCATTGAACTACAGGAGCTCGTTAAAATTACTGAAATAAATCTAGGGCGTTTGTTTTTATCAATAAATTGTTTAAAAGAGTTATTGACAGTTACCAAGTTTTTTTTAATTAACAAGACCTGCTTACTACATATACTACACTGTAGACAGTAGTTAGTTCTCAGAAGATGTAAACAATCAAGAAGGAAATGAAATCATAGTAAACACGTACCTTAGTGGTCGGCTGGTTCTTGGCCGGAGCTGCTGGTTTCTTCTTGTCATCTGTTTCTGTAAATATAACCATACTTTCACATTATACTCATACTTATAATAAAGGTATATAGAAAAACTTCCTTATTCCAAAGGCCTTTACATCACAAAGATGTGAAACACCCTTAATTTTATAGAATGTGGAATTTCACACATACGCACGAGATAGCTCGGGCCTCCTTAAGAGCCTGTAGAAAATTCTATTTTGGCACACGGCTGATCACTGAATCAAAACTACCAGAAATGTGTTAAAATCTCAGTAATTAATTTTCAGCCATTACATAGAATGGTTATTTTTCTGTTGCAAGAAAATATTTTCGCTATCATTTGTTAAGACAATTCTTTGAAATTATTACTTGAATTCGACTAGTATAGCAGAAAAATGACAAAATGTTTGAAATGTGGTTCATGCAGGGACCTTTGTATTTGGCATAAAACGGTTTTGTTTATAATCAACATGGTATCATTTTGTTAGGAATGTCCAGCCCTATTACCAGATATTAAGTTTACTTTAATGTATCTTCAATAGAAGGTGAGCAAATAGCAAACGTCACTTTGAGAGATTTTGTCAATTTACCGCAAGACTTTGCGAGATTTAGATTACTTGCAAATCTATGTTATGTTTAGGTCTTTGCTTATTCCAAGAAAGGGACTACACATCACGAACAGTAAAATCTCAACAATAAGACCACGCTTTATAACTGGTCTCATTATTGAGTTAATCTTCATATTGAGGTTGAATTATATAAATATAACGATTTAAAGGGCAGTAACTCAGAATAACTCAGTGAATAAATGTGCTCCTTGGTAAGCACAACAAAGCATGTTACTTTTAGTTTTAAATCCAACCAGTGATTCATGAGAAACAGCACATTCCTTTTTGTCTATATGTTTAAATGACATTGTACCAAAATACCCCCGAAAAATAACTGATTATAAAATCAATATGGTATTCAGTAATAAGAGAAACTAATACGGTACTCAATATCAGTGAGTACTACCTGTCATAAAGTACTTGAGTACTTAGAGAAGGAAATCTAAAAAAAAACACTTGTACATTTTTGTGACAACCACGAAAGAAAAGTTTGTTAATTGCACAATTCAATTAAATACAAAACTTTGGCCTGTGTAAACAAATTTCATAGAACGGTGATAAGTAATTTATATATATAAACACATTTCATAGAACGGTTTAAGTAATTTATATATATAAACAAATTTGTTGGGTATACAGTATTAAAGAAGGTAGCAGTATTAACGGTCAGTCATTTGAAGGGCATGTTTATTCAATGTGTATAGGTCAATATTTAATGTCTGCCTTCTATCTACGTACTGTAAATAATTTTAAGCTATTAAAAGATATTGGTGACCTTAAGATCTCCTTAAAACTGTGAAATGATAGCCTCGTAGATAAACAAGATAGATACTGATTTAACTTAACAAAATTCTACATATTGGAAATTGAGTTTATAGATTTGGTGTTGAGTTAAACAGTACATGTAGTTAAAATTAAACAGGGGCCTAGCCAGGCTTGAATTGTTGTTACGCGCGTACACAGGCCTCTAAATGTGATTTTAGGGTCCGGAAAACAACTGTTACATAGTGAATAAGAGTAATATTTTTTTCCAAAATCCTAAAATCGCATCAAGGGACTGTAGTTATGCACCTATCAATGTTTTCCCCCAGGGGGGGAGCGGCGGGCATACACAGGACTTTTGACAGAAGGCTGTTCCCGATAGGTGGGAATTTGACAGACAGAATGGTGCCGAGTCCCGGGAAATTTTGACTTTGGCCGAAATTTTGATCCCGGGGGGATTTTGACAAATTGCACTTGCTCTAGGGTGGGAATTTGGACTTTGAAAAAGTAAAAATGTCAAATTCCCCTGAGTCAGCCCGCCGCCCCCCTCCTGGGGGAAAACATTGATAGGTGCATTACATATAAAAGCCTTGAAGTTGGTGGTTATGGTTGGGGATCCACACGATTGTGGAAATTTAGGACTTTAATGCAATTTTGGCCATACTTCTTTTTTTACTTTTCAAATTGATGTTAAGCATCGCTGGTTACCCTCCTGGTTGAATTAGACAAAAATTCCAAATTTTGGAAACTTAAGTTTATAAATTTGGCAAATAGTGACTGTTAAATGACAATTATAATATTTTGTGGTGTGTGAACAATATCTCCCCCACAGAGTTGAAATCAGAGGTAATAGAAGACTGTGTAAACTCTATATCACTACTTGACGTCTGTATCCAGGAAATTTCAGAATAAAGTAAATACCTCGCAACACTAGAAGCTCACAGGATTCCAATCTAAATCAACGTAAAATTCTTCTATTTGTTTAAACAGATAACACTATTTTAAAACAAAACTGTTCAAGTTATTGATCATAATAATGACACGATTTTGCAGACATTGTCTCAGACAAAACAATAAATTTATGCCAAAATAATTGAACATTTATCATTAATTAACTTATTTCACCGTGCACGGGATTCCGAGCAGTCACTTCATATATAAACTTTTTAATCAACTTTTTTGACGGAGAAACAATTACAACTCAATTACTTTGAAGAATTAGACATATACTATGTAATTGTGTTAGAAATACATTGTAAATATGCAGGAGTTAAACAATTAAATCGAAAACGGGAAACTTACTTTTTGTAGTAGAAACTAACGGTGGTGCGACCTCGTCGGTGTCTGGTTTTGGGCTAGGGGGCTTATTGGCCTCTTTCTCCCCGACAGGGCCTGGGTCCTGTTCAGTATCCGCCATGGTCCGTCAATATTGAATTTACAAACAACTATGTCTACGTTCACTACTCTCTAATTATTTTCACAAATAAAGTTCCACTAAACACACCAGGCTATCCCCGGTAGTGTCCCGAAGTAACTGCGTAAAATAGTTCCCGATTATCGAGCACCTGTGGTTAAGCCATAAAAAAGTAGTTCGTTAATTGGCAATTAAATTAGTTCAAAATAACTCTAATGTGAATTAAATGTTACAATTATCAATAAGGATTAGTTGGTTCGATATTTCGTTAATATAAACTTGTGCTTTATTGGCGATAAGTTACTTTTATCTCACGCTCATGTAACGGAAGTGAGGCGAATCATATCATTGCGCGCCCGTCGCTTGGAGACGCGTATACATTCTTGTCGTCTGTCGAAGTTTTGTCACGGATTAAAGAAATGGTTCATTAAAACCACATGCATGGACTAACCGTTTATGCATATCATTATTGAAATCCTATAAAAGCTAACAATAGATCGAGATTTATCAAACTGATAGATATAATATAATAACCTTCTTACACAATAGTATAGGCAAACTTAGAGGTTATATTTGAACAGGGGCATTTTTTTATTATTTTTAATAGCTGAGTGAATAAAACAACTTAGTGTACAATTCTAGATTTCACCACAGCCGTGTAAATAGGACACACTTCTTTTTAAAATATATATTACGATATCTAATTGGCTGTTAATTTAATCAGCAAAACATTCTATAAGTTCCAAACTATAGAGCAAAGTAATCATTTTTAGTTGGATATATATGATCATGAATCTACTAACCTGAATTTGACTTTTGATGAGCCGTTCAACCACGCACGTTAATTAAAATTCGTGGTTCTACAGAAAAAATACTTCTTATGGCCTAAATGGAATCACATACATGTACATGTAACAATTATGTAATAAGGTTTTTGAACAAAATTTTATTTTAAGTAAATGTATAATTTAATATAATAATCTACTTACATTTATTATTTCTATATTCTATATCAACATATTGATTGGTACTGGACATCTGGATGTGTGTCAAAAAGTTTAAGTTAAAGCAACAAACGTCGTTCCCACGGTGAACAATTTGAGAAAAGTAGGGATCGGGTGTTTCTCTAAACGCAGACATTCACAATTTTGATTTGTATTATTAAAATAAACAATCAAGCGAGCTGGAAAAATGGACTGTTTATATAAGTAACGTGCCACAGAAGTCATTTTGCTGCCCTGCCCTGCCCTGCCCTGCCCTGCCCTGCCCTGCCCTGCCCTGCCCTGCCCTGCCCTGCCCTGCCCTGCCCTGCCCTGCCCTGCCCTGCCCTGCCCTGCCCTGCCCTGCGGATAATGTCAAGGGAAACAACACCGATATTTAATTTTACTAACCATTCACATCGATACTCTCCCCTGATACATATTGACAAAACATTTTATCAGCTTGGTGATTTATAGAACAGCTCCGGTCGTGGTAATATACATTGTTCATTTTGTATTTACTTTTTTCAACTTGAGCTAGGTTTTATTCAGGGTTTTGTTGTTATGTTGTTTGAGGGACAAGGGACTGGGACATAACTTCATGAACCAAATTAGGTTCCAGGGGTTACCTCCTATAAAACAAGTAGTGTAGTAAAGGTCGGCTCTGTATGGAAAGGCTACTAACAGTTGATATGTACAAGCGGGAGCATTCCTAATGGAGATAAGTAAACAAGTAATGTCCATAGTATTTGTGGTTATCTAATTATGTTGCGTATGAAATCTGTAACATGATCATCCGAAGTTTGTGACATGTTATATCGTCTGAAATATGTTTCCTGTGTAACAGTTATACTACATGATGTTGTTTAACCCCGCCACACTAGATCGAATCCTTTATGAATACTACACACTGAACGAATTGGACGGATATGGTTTATAAGGACTTTCACAGTATATCATGGCATATGTACAATCGTGTCAGGCTGTGAACATGTGTATTCGATGTAAACGAGAATAGCGTTTATAATGTATCGATGACACGTTTGTAGCAAATCCAAGTCCTCGTTTTACCATGTCCCCGATCCCACACACGCTGCGTCCATCGAAATGTTCAGGACACTGCGAGGCCTCCGTGGTCTTTCTCAAGGTGACGGGCAGCAGTTTACCTCTTTGCAATATACTAATTCTTTATACATGTAAATGTTTTCACAAGCGAAGAAATACATGGTCACGTTTTGAGATCGCGTTTGAGCGCAAATGATGCTATATCTTTCTTTTATCAAATATTTTTTTAAAAAAGTGAACTATATATTAAAGAGCATTGTATTAGTTTTAAATTGATTCCTCACATTTTAACACCCGTTCAGTCTAGCTGTAACCATAGGTCAATTAACACTGTCTACTTGTGTATGATTAGGAAAATGTCACATTTTCCAGGCCAAATTCGGTCCCATGTAAGGTTAAGGATCGTTGTTTTCTTAATGTGGTAGCAAATACCATATCTTAATTAACTTGTATGGGGAAAGTGTGTCATGTAATGTCTTATTCATCAACTACCTGATAGTTAAAGCAATTTTCGTGTGAAATGAACCTCATCCGAATACCACGACATACTGATATGCTGAGCTCCCTTTACTTGAGGCGCCTTGACCTTAGAAGAACTGACAGTCGCCATCCCTCGTGTATAAAATCACCTACACACTTGTAGCTATCCCCATCGAAGGTTATCTAGTGCCCCTTTCTCGCCCCTCAAGATCAATACCCCCCTAGCATATAGGTTAAATGGCGCTACGACTGACTACTATAAGTTTGCCTTCTTCCCGGACCATTCACCACTAGATTAGCCTACCACACCAAGTAGTCAGTCTTCCCACTGTAGCATCGTTCAATGCGGCTGTCAGTCGCATTGGGCATGTTTCACCATAAATCAGTCTTCTGAAATATGTTCTTACTACTTTTTAAACCTATCTTTCTACTTTTATCTCTGTATTATACTGTCCTATATTTATTTACTGTTCTTTTATTCTTTTACTCGTCTTGGCAGTTTTGACGCGCGAAATGTCTACGTCCCCGTAAGGGGTTTGACATCAAAGGCAGACAGATAGATACATACTAGAAAAGGATTGCAAAAACCAGATGATTTTTGGAAACGGGTGGAAGATTTACAATTAGACAAGTAGCTCAATGTGTTGGCACACCATTAGGAGATGTTCGTATAATTATCAAGCATATTGCAAAAATGAGGAAGATAAGTGCAGTTTGGATACTCCCATCTGCTTTGAGACACCAACACACATGTCCTTGCAAACTGTCCAAAACATTTAGAACTACTTTCTAAATAACAAAAATCGACTGTTTGCAAATGTAATGGTCATAAACAAGACGTTTCTATTGTGTAAGTTTTGGTTTAAATACCAGGCCCCCATATCATTATAAATGGAACTTAAACTGTCGAAAAATACTCTGTACGGGGAGATTATTGCATAAAGCCTGTGTCCATCCATGTCTACGCATGTGCAATCGTACCATGGGGATGCAAGATAAATCGCGTCGCATCGAGAAAATCATACCAACAGCGAAATAACATGTACAGTATTGATTTTGCTTGCAATATCCCCGGACTTTTATCCAATAGAATATATCTGAGACATACTTCAACGGACAATATCTAGCCATAATTACTTAGGTAATTAGGTACTTGTTAGCATATAACACCAATGAGCTTCGCAGCCTTGCATGAAGGCTGTGCCTGCAGTAACTCAAATCAAAATAAATCTGCTTATTAGTAGCATACACATGATGCGTTGTCAGGCTAAGATAATTGCTGGTAGGAGATATGCAGTCTATATTAGAAATATTTCATATCCATGACTTGAAGAAAACAAGAACACAAGAAAACACATTTTTGTAACATTAGAGTTCATTACAGATTTCCCGCGCTACCAACTTTAAACTGTTTTACCAGTTGAATGATTGAAGCCGCAATCTATACCCAATATGTTTCATTAGAAGTATACCTGTATTGAATAAAGTCATTGTGACAATCCAAATTTGTTAAATGTATGCATCAATGGTAAAAAATACATCAGGAAAAAGTAGCCATTATCAAAAATTTAGGTGTATTTCGCTGGCTTAGAACACGCATGTTAATTAGAATAAGAAGGTCGTAAGTACAAAAATGCTATTCTGAGAAAACAAGAAAAAAACTGTCTGAAAACAACTCTTTACTTATGACACGGATGAAATAGGCTTATAAGAAGCACCTTGTGGTGCAGGTTTTAAATATGTATATGTCTTATGATCCCTAACTCTGTGGATTCTGCAATCCCAACTAAACTCAAATAAAGGATTTTAGAAATAATAACGACGATACGAAAATCTTCGTGTGACGTGTACAGTATGCGAGTATTTCATGTAGCGACTGCTCGCCGTGATTTCGAAACGTGTCCGGTTAAAGTCACGTGATAACGCCATTCCGTACCCGCATAACGAGCATTTATCGGGCGTCGCACAGGTGTGTTTAATAATTGGAAGTCTAGTTATTTAACGGGGACAATTTCGAGGTTTGCTTTTATTGTTTTATTAAATTTATTCCATTTTAAAGACCATTAACCCTGTCATTTTGTGTTTTTACACCGTTTATTTTGTGAGTTTGTTTTGGCAACCTAAAATGAAAGTAGGGCAAAACATGTCCTAATTATTGTCACGAACTGACGATTTTATCTGAATATTTCTCTCCATTTTCCTACCATGTATGTACGTCTAATGATTTTTAACTATTTTCATGAATGTAACCATAAAAAGGCTCAAGAATCACATGCACAGTTCAACTTCTTAGAGTATCACATATTTTCGCGATGTTCATTAAGACAGCAGATTTGTAAATCTACCGGTGCTGTCCGAACTTGTCCCCGTGAAGGGATTAAAACAAGCAGATATATTGTAGATGTTTAACTGAATAAACATGTAATGTTGTTTACACTGTATAGATATGTAGCTCATCTTGTTTAAGCCGTTAATGGTAATCTCTTATTCTTGAATTGGAAAGAAAAAATCTAGGTAGATTCTACTTCTCTTGGGAAAATATATAAAATGTTATTTTATTAATGACTGTGGCTAGGTGTAAGGTAACTTGAACCAGTACAGCAGCCTTATGGGCTAAGGAACATACCAGTATTCTTTATTTTCTTCACAAAATCCGATTCAGATTCCCTAGTGGCCATATGCCATCTTTATTAATAATAATAATCAATTTGTGTTGTTCTACCTCAATAGTGAGGTGGTGGAGCCTTTCTTGTTGAGTAAGACAGGTCTGGGATTTGCTTCATGGCCACATTATGCCAAAGATGAAATAAAATGATACCAGTTGTTCCAAGCTTGCTTGGCGCTATGCATTAAAATAGTAAACTAGCATTTCTTATCATGAATCTTAAAATGTCTATTCAATTGTCAGAGAGACCTAGGACCAATGAAGTCTTGCGCTATTGCTTGTCGAAATATTAGTCGTTTGGAGTAAACCAGTAGAAGTACTGTAGAAGACTGAAGTATTGCAATCTTTGAATATCATCATTGAAAATTACTGTCAAATCAATATCCTTGATCTGTTAATTGTTGTGATGCATGATTTATGAAACCTGCTTTTCAATCAATTATTCTGTAGTACAGAAAATAGGTTAATTACATTTACTAATCGAAGGACAGAAAAATATTTTTGCTAATTGAGAGAAATTTTATCAAATTATTAATCATGCATTTTAGTCAGTATTAAATTCTGTAGTACAGAAAATAAGTTAATTATATTCGCTAATCAAGAGGCAGAAAAATATATTTGCTGATTGAGAGAAAATTAAACCATGCATTTTAGTCAGTAATTTTGTGGTTCAGAAAAATCGAGAGGCAGAAGAATACTATCGCTAATTGAGAGATAATTATTACAGAATTTTTAGAGTGCCAAAAAGCCTGTTTTTCTTTATTTTCCCTATATAAATTGACAATTTGTGAGGATTTCAGGTTTTTCAGAATTTCAAACTTTCACCCATGATAATTTCAGTTTAAAAAATGGCACAACAGCAATTGTCAAACAAAGGTGAAGTAATTATTGTGACCGGAGGAACTGGTCTAGTAGGGAAGGCTATTGAACATGTTGTGAAAAATGGAGAACAAAGAGACGGAGAAACGTGGGTGTTCCTTTCATCCAAGGACGGAGATCTCAGGTTAGTTGTCACCATGTGTCCTGTGTTTGATAATTATATTGTCTGTTTAATAAGGTCTGTCACTGGTATACAATATTGCAATATCATAGCATTATATTTTTATTGTTTTAAATATTTTAATTTGAGAAAAAGGCAGTGAAAACTAATATCTTATTCACTAAGCCACTTACTAATACACAAAATATCTATCAAAATAATACATTAATAAGAGAATTTGCAGTGTTTATTTACACAATGTTATGTAAATAGGTGACTGGCCTGATTAAACGAGTTATACAAATAAATTGGAGCCCATTGTGTATGAAAAGTGCTGTAAAACAATAGTTTCTAATTTGCTTTTATAGCAACGATCAGGTAAGGCATGGTACTATAAAAAGAAACCAAATGTTACCAGGTAGTTTTCTTATACAGTGGGTGTCGGATTCAACTTCACTTTTATTTCTCCTATACCCGCTTTGAATAAATAATTCAATCTAACTTTAAATATTTTGGGACATTCTTGGGATTTTCAAAATGAAGTCTATAGAAAACTTGAAGGGCAGTAGCATGCAGAATTTTTTAGATGATAAGTATTGAGGACACTGATGGAGTGATTTTCATATTTCTCAATCTGGGTAGTCTTAAATGACTGTTGACCAGTTGGACCTAAGACCAGGGGTGACTTAAGGATAAGGACAACCAATCAGATCACACCATATTAGGACGACCAATCAGATCACACCGTATTATACTCTTGTTCAGCTCAGGCGATATGATTGGCTATCCTTATTCACTTAAATAATATCAATATTGAATACCACCCCTGGCTTGGTAATTAGCAATTATTGTCAGGCCTGAAAATCATAGTTTCAAAGCCTGAAACTGTACTTTTTCAATAGAAACAAAGAATGAAAATTCAGAATTTACAAACTTGAAATAATTCAGACATGTATATAGGCCTGAAAAATACAAGGCCTCTGCCACACTGTTCCATAGACGCTGGTTTATAATTTTGTAAAATTGTATAGTCCATATTGAATGAAAACATTTCAGGAGGTTATGAATGGGAATTATTTTTAGCTGTGTGCCAAAATGGTTAACACTAAATGCTAAAAAACAACAATTAGCCAAGTAGTTTATACATGTACCCACAAATACATTTTTATCTATAACTTTTGATTATCATTTAAATTTGATACAAAATCAACGTTTTTCTATAATATTTATTTTTATCATAGTAATAACATTGTTGAGATTGTACAGATTTCGAGTTCATGTCTAATTTCAATTACAATATCATTTCTAACTACGCATTCCCATATGCCTAGGGGACAAATATGTATTTAGATTTTCCATGATAGTGCCCTTGGCAAAACATGTATGCATGTATTTTTCTTACTGAAATTGTTTATTAAATAGATAACAATATTGTATTGACACATTTCTAATTGAATAACCAATTAATTAAGACATTAGTCTTATTGACATTTTAATTGATTTTGTATATATCAAAATATTACTGTCACTTCATGACAAACTTGGATGTTTTCTTAAACATTACAACATTTTAAAATATTTTCATCAAAATTATGAGGTTCAGTCAAAAATAACTGAGAGTTTTAAATTTAAGCCTTCAAAATGTATTTTGAAGTTTTATTTTCTATAAATTATCCTCAAACATGTAATTCCCCTACAGATCTTCTGATTAATTCAGTTGTTTGACATACAGGGTTAAAAAAGTTTGTTCTCAATGTTTAAGTTCCAATAGTTTATTTTTCTGTTGTCAAAAGAGTATAAAATTTTCTGGTTAAATTTCAGAGGGTTCTACGAGCATTAAATGAAGCTATTAGTGTAAGAAATTAAGATTGTACACTGCATACATAGTTCAGATAAAATTCAGTTTGAATAAAATTTTGAGAACAAACTTTTTTTTTAACACCATGTAGGCTTATAAATATAGTTGTCAAGCAACCAAAGAACATCACTAAGGGGTATTTGTTCACACCAGCGACAGAGAGATTGAATCTGTTATAAAGTCAATGGATCAGCATGTGTTTGATTTTCATCGCCATGGTCACTGATTTCACAATTTCATTTCAATATGGTAATGAATACATCTACATCTCATGGAGTCCAGTAACCATAGAAAATGTATATAAATGTAAATCAAATATGATTCATTCTTTTTTATGGGGTAAAATTGTGGTTTTATTATCATGAATAAAATAACAATTTTTATTTTCCTCTATAATACTTGAAATATACTCAATCATAGTGCATGCACTGTTTATTACTTGAAATATACTCAATCATAGTACATGTACTGTTTATTACTTGAAATATTCTCAATCATAGAACATGCACTGTTTATTACTTGAAATATACTCAATCATGGTACATGCACTGTTTATTACTTGAAATATACTCAATCATGGTACATGCACTGTTTATTACTTGAAATATACTCAATCATGGTACATGCACTGTTTATTACTTGAAATATTCTCAATCATAGTACATGTACTGTTTATTACTTGGAATATACTCAATCATAGTACATGTACTGTTTAATGCTTGAAATATACTCAATCATAGTGCATGTACTGTTTAATACTTGAAATATACTCAATCATGGTACATGTACTGTTTATTTTCAGTGATGAAAACGCAACAAGGGCAATATTTGCCAAACACAAACCCACTCAGGTGATTCACTTAGCAGCTTTGGTTGGAGGACTCTTCAGAAATCTCAAATATAACTTGGACTTCTTTGTAAGTACACATACCAGTACTAGTATCTAAGAACATTAATTGCATTGAATGGATGAACTGTTACTGTAGACCCAATGACCTCTGTAGGATATCATTAATTGTCATATATTTTTAACTATGACAAATTTTTGCACCATAAATAAAAAAACATGGGACCAGTTTGAGTAAATAGTGACATTTCATTGAATTCCCATTTATTAAAAAATTCCCAATTTTGGTCAAAATGCTGCAAATTATACCAATTTGTCTGGTTTCCAAATCAGGCCAAAAAAATCGCTGAGTTACATACAATGTAACCTAAATAGCCTCAGTTGAACATTTACTGCATAAATTATTGCATTGAAGGGCTTATGATACTGTAGTACCCAATGACCACTGTATATGTGTACCTGTATGTCTTGTCTTACGGATGCCTCGGCCTTGAATTGTTCCACACATGTACCAGCTTCCCTTTGGCTGTACAGTTCTCCCAATTCCTACAGTCCGGGAACCATTTATAGATCTTATAAGACTGTGACATGCAAGTGTACCATTACTGTTTCCTTTGGATACAAATATATGCAATTTGTTTGGGCATGTAAGATCTGATTAATCATCCAGACTACATGTAATAAACTTTGTGACCAGGTGTGTTTAACCTGTAGTTCTAGATCGTGCAGCAACTTGTCAAGTTAAATCTACTGATACCCAGGTGGGATCGGTAACAGCTTGAATTGATTAAAACATTGTTTGCCAGTTATGTACATTTGCTAAAGATGTGATTGGAATATTCTTTTTCAGAGACAAAATACAAAGATTAACGACAATGTATTGAGTATGAGTCATGAATTTGGTGTGAAAAAAGTTGTGTCATGTCTGTCTACATGTATCTTCCCTGATAAAACTACATACCCCATAGATGAGACAATGGTAAGTTCTTCTATTTCATTCATGCATATTTAAATATGTGTTTGCATATGTTCAACTTTATGAGTATTTGAAATGTAAATTAACTTTTGTATACTGCTTTAATTACAATGTTTATTGCAGGTAGAATGTGTTAAGTTCTATGAATAAAGATTTTATTATTAGAAATTTATTATGTGAACAAAATCATGTTCCAATCAGTAACATTGTGGAAGAGTGATAGTTCTAGTTTCTAATATGTATTTGTGTCTTTCACATAAGGGGGAGGGGGGCATGTTGGTTTTCTGTCGGACGTTTGGATGAATGTCTGTCTGCATGTCACATTGTTTGTCTGTGCTAGGTCTCCTTAAACACTGGGATGATTTCAATGAAATTTCACATAAATAGTTGTGTGTATGGTCAAGAATTTTAGATGGGATTATAATTGCCTGAGTGATGGCCCTTTTTTGGAGATATTATGTTTTGGATTATTATTGCCTGAGTGATGGCCCTTTTTTGGAGATTATATGTTTTGGATTATTATTGCCTGGGTAATGGCCCTCTTTTGGAGATTATATGTTTTGGATTAATATTATTGCCTGAGTGATGGCCCTTTTTTGGAGATTATATGTTTTGGATTATTATTGCCTGAGTAATGGCCCTTTTTTGGAGATATGTTTTGGATTATTATTGCCTGAGTGATGGCCCTTTGTTGGGGATTATATGTTTTGGATTATTATCGCCTGAGTAATGGCCCTTTGTTGGAGATTATATGTTTTGGATTATTATCGCCTGAGGCATGACCCTTTGTTGGAGATTATATGTTTTGGATTATTATTGCTAGAGTGATGGCCCTTTGTTGGAGATTATATGTTTTGTATTATTATTATTGCCTGAGTAATGGCCCTTTGTTGGAGATTATATGTTTTGTATTATTATGGCCTGAGTGATGGCCCTTTGTTGGAGATTATATGTTTTGTATTATTATGGCCTGAGTGATGGCCCTTTGTTAGAGATTATATGTTTTGTATTATTATTGCCTGAGTAATGACCCTTTGTTGGAGATTATATGTTTTGTATTATTATGGCCTGAGTGATGGCCCTTTGTTGGAGATTATATGTTTTGTATTATTATGGCCTGAGTGATGGCCCTTTGTTAGAGATTATATGTTTTGTATTATTATGGCCTGAGTGATGGCCCTTTGTTGGATATTATATGTTTTGGATTATTCTGGCCTGAGTGATGGCCCTTTGTTGGAGATTATATGTTTTGTATTATTATGGCCTGAGTAATGGCCCTTTGTTGGAGATGATATGTTTTTGAATCAAACCCCTTCAGGTTATAGTTAAATGTAACTTTATTCTCTTTTAGATACATAATGGACCTCCGCATGATTCTAACTTCGGATATTCATATGCCAAGAGAAGTATTGATGTTTTAAACAAGTAAGTTTCCATGCCAATATATTGTAGCACACTGTAAGATTCGTTATCTGATTGTAATATATTCAGGCCTGTAGTCAGACTGAGGCACACGAGGCGCTTACTGTGAAAGGAAAAAAGGCTTATACTTCATACTGCCCGTCTAGTGGATTCAAAATTGGCTGAAAGTACCAAATATTTGATTTCTCAGTATTTTTTAAAAAAAGTGAATATTGGTTGACTAAGTTGTTCACAACTATGCTCTTACAAATTGCAATTCCGTATACACCCAATCACAATACATTAAGATTACAATAAATAAACGAGTTATTTCATATTTTACAGGGCATACAGTAAACAACATGGATGTCAGTTTACATCTGTTATACCCACCAATGTGTTTGGACCACATGATAACTTTGATTTAGAAGATGGTCACGTATTGCCAGGACTAATCAATAAAGCCTACACAGCTCAACGTAAGAAACTTAATACATCGCTCTAGTACGATCGATGTATATGTTTTTAGCTAACCTGTCACAAAGTGATCACTCTTTGTCCATCGTCCATTGGCCGTCCATCCACAATTTGCTTGTGTGGACACTCTAGATAATAATTTTAGCATTATCTTTATAACTTTTTTATCAAGTTCTGGGATTAAAAACTAGGTCACTAGGACAAATCATAAAAAACCTTATGTAATCACCAGAGGTCACAACTTTAGCCTAATCTTCATGATGAAACTTGGTCACATTATGATCATCTCAACAGGGGATTAAGATCAAATTCAGTATTGGGTCAACTGAGACAGTGAGTGGCCAACTGTTTTTCCCCTGCCCTAATTAAATGGCCAAATGACCTCGGGCTTTGAGAAGAGACAGTTGTGTGATACAAGGATTTTGGGTGCGCTATCTCTGTTACCAACCAGTTGGTGGAAAACACTGAAAACTGGATAGTTGGAGAAATGACCCAAGTGCCCCAGTCGAGATTCAAAACTAGGACCTCTCGATCTGTATTCAAGAGCATTACCCACCTGACCTCTGTGCCGACCTTGTAACCTGATAATAAATATACAGAGTAGTTTGTCCACCATGTCAACGTGAGATATTTCAGATTGTCCTGTCTCAACACCTATGTATTAAATTTTTATGTATAATTATTATTTCTAGGGGACAACAAGGATTTTGTTATTTGGGGTACAGGATCCCCTAGAAGACAGTTTATATATTCACATGATTTGGCACGTCTCATGATTTGGGTACTTAGGGAGTACACAGAGATCGATCCAATAATTCTCTCAGGTAAGTCAGCGTCTTTTTTGCAGTCTTAAAATAAAAAAATAAAATTGTCATGTATGTCATAGTCTCATAAAATGTTCAACACTCTAAATAACAAGTTACAGAAGAATTGCAAGCAATACGAAGGGTCTCAGCTAGTTTCATAAACCTAGCATAAACTGGTTTGAGTTATGGTGGTATCCAGATTCTTCATGTATTGGTGGTCACAGGGCAAACCTTAATAATAGTCCCCTCTTGTTTTACAGCAAATTCCTAAATCAATGAAATAAGACTGTTGCCAACATTTGCAAAATAAAAATCACAAGAATCAGCAGTGTCAACAGAGCCAAAATAAAAATCCTGAAAATAATATGCGTTCGACAATTTAGGCCAAACAAGAGGCCTTCAACCATATTTAACTCAATTTGTATTAAATCCTTCAGAGCAGATAAAATGAAACATAACCTTGCCATATTTTCATCAAATAAATTATATTTTGGTCAGAAATCATAGGATGGATAAATCCAGAATTCCGGATAAATCAGGAATATTGACACCCCTGAAGAATATAAAGTAATTTATGGTTTTCATTTATCCCCTGTTAAGATCAATCAACAAATTCATGGTGTAATGCACCAGTCAATATTTTGCCGCCCAGGGGGGCGGTGGGCGACCCCACGGGAATTAGACATTTTCAATTTTTTTATGTTTAAATCCCCACCCTGGTGACAATATTTACTGTCTACATCCCCACCGTGGGGCATAGTTTTTCATCCGGGTACTTTAATAAAAACACAAATAAAAGTATCACTGTCGTCTTTTGCGGTGTCGAAATCCCGGACCAAAATCTATCCCCTGGGACTCAAGAGACGATAAGGTTGTCTAATTCAACTGTTTAATTCCCCCTGTATCCCCGCCGCCCCCTTGGGCGGGCAATATATTGACTGGTGCATAAATGTGAAATCATGATATTATATTACAGTAAGTGAAGCAGATGAGGTGAGCATTAAAGAAGCAGCTGAGGCCGTACTTGAAGGATTTAACTTCCAGGGTAAAGTTGTACAGGATACAAGCAAATCTGACGGTCAGTTTAAGAAAACAGCATCAAATGACAAACTGAGGAAATATCTTCCAGACTTCAAATTTACACCTTTTAAGGAAGGTAGGTTGTTATAGGCATATTCTAAAGTTTATTTCAATGTTTTAACTGTATGCCAGACATAAATGGCGACGACGTTTTATGTTTGGGCTTTGTGAGGTTGTTTCACGGTTGTTAAGCCTAGGTGCCACTGAGCACTTTTTGTATTCCCGATTGACATTAATGAGTTATCAGGACATCGGGAAAAGGTCCATCATGTTCTAGGGGAAGCTTCGGGGAAGTCATGAGACAGTATGTGACATAGAAAGGAATCATGATGAATCGGCTAGTATCAGAAGATATCGGGAGAACATATACATAGGAGCATATATTGATGTCTACCTCCTAGTTGACTGTACCTGTGAACAATCTATGTTTCCAAGTTAACCTGGCTGGTTCCAGGCTATGTTGGGACTGAAGTACATGACTGTCAAATCACCAAGCTGCATGGTACTTAACAACTCCAATCTGTCAAACACTGTTTCCCTAAATCCTGTGTGGCTTATGCTTATAAATAATTATGCCCCCATCTTTGATGAGGAGGTATATTGCTTTGCTCTTGTCGGTCTGTCGGTTTGTCTGTCGATAGACTAAATGGTTTCCGTTCAAGAACGCTTGACCCTAGGATTCTCAAACTCTACAAGTAGATTGGTTACTACAGTAGATAACTCCTAATGATTAAGAGGTCAGTAGGTCAAGGTAGCCATGACTTTTACCATTTCTGACTATTGGGCTGCCATGGGGACATGCTTGTTTTACAAACATCTCTTGATAGACCTAAACTGGAAAATATTTCTAGTTGTATATATAATATATGGTATTCTTGATTGGTACTTTTAAAGTCATTAAATAACTTCAAATTACTATTTATTGCACCATCTAATTATGTGTTATATTTTCAGCTGTGAAAGACACTTGTAAATGGTTTGTGGAGAATTACGAGACGGCCAGAAAGTGATTCCTTCATCTGTGACAATGTCCGAGAAATTCCAGTTTTTATATTCCCTTAAATTATTTGACCTTGTCCTTAATGGTATTATTGTCTGGGTATGTTGTGCAAGAATCAAATAAGTGCTCAATTGTAAATCTTACTAACAGTCTTCTTGCTTTCATTATATGATCTGAACTTTTATAAGTATTATTCATTATTAATTTAATTGAATCCCGCGCCGAAAAGCTAATGCCACCACGTATTTGTTAACACATGGAAACATTGTTCCGTCATTTGTTCTCACATGGAAGATCACAGTTTTATGTGATAAACAAATTCAACTTCTACCTGTTTGTAGTTTTGCATGAATTATGTTTTGATATGAAATAAATGGGAGACATTACAATCACATCACAAGCTTAACGCTGTTTGTCGTTCAATGAATCATGTATGTTATAATGTGTTGTCTACTGTAGTAAATATATTGGGGTTGCTATAAATATGGGTATTATTTATGCTTTGTGTATTTTGTTGAAATTTTATTTAAAGATGCAGTTTCAACTTTTTATGTCGGACTGTGATATGACGTCTCAGATATGACGTGGTACATTGTGTTGGTGAGCAGAATCTCACTTGAGGGACATAATACTTACATTTCCCCCATCTGTTGGAGATATTATATATTATTCATAAACCTACTTTTGTTGACTATAACATATGCATAATACATATTTACTGGTAGTTTAGTCGGTCACAACTTGCTGAGTCCACGAGGTCAGAGACGTAGGTTGTAAAAGTGCCTCATCGGTTTTGTATTGTATTAAATATTGATGTTTTATTGTTGGATTATTTTAAGGCTTTGATTAGCGGACTTAACTTCTGTGTTCATATACACTAGCATCAGGATTCATCACTTGAATTTGTAATCAATATAACAAACTGTGTTCAACCTCCATACTTCAACAGGTGTGGTTTCAATGTATCATTCAATTTCAATTAGTGTTTATGGTTTAGATAATCTTTGAGTTTTCTGTAACATGTTATATAATACTGTTATGTAAAGTTAGATGATGTGCTAGTTATTCCGTACGTCTCTTTGTTTCAACAGGGTACAGATGCCAGGTTATTAATGTCTTATTCATGGTAGTCATTTGTATGAGTTAATATTATTCACCAACTTTTCCCCCAGAACTGAAACAGGAATTACATATATTAAATGCTGTGAGCAAAGCAAAAGCAGACAAGAATATGGAAGATTGTTTTTAAGGCAACATTCGTAATTCCCTGATCTGGATAGAAATCCAAATTATTCCAATTTCAAGTTTGGTTGTTAACTTTGTTATTAGTTTATATGTTACCATTTTGTTACTGTAAATATATCTGCTAATGTGCTTCCTTTATCAATCATTGGGATTATTTCATTTTGCTTTTAGTTAAGACTCCGTTGTAAAGACAGAGTGGTTAAGATATTAGCTTTTGTAGCAGGAGGTCAAAGGTTTCGAATCTCAATAGCGGTCCGTATAGATGGCCACTTCAATCTGTTCAGATGGCTGCTTGGTGCAGGTTAGGTAATAGTTAACCATGTGTTTACCTGTCTTGTGGCAAGCATTAAAAGATAGGGGGTTAGGAAGTATGTGCTCAGAAAGCATAGATGTCTTACAGGCTAAATTGGCAGGACCTTTAAATATGAGATGAAACTATAATAAATGAACCTGTTAGTTTCATTACCCAACTATATCATAATTGTTGTAATATTTTACTTATCTTTTTTCAGTATTTCTGTTAAGTATAATCTTTGGTAAATTAATACTTGTTACTTGGTAACAATCTATTTCTTTTATATGTGTATTGGATTGTGAATAAAGGCAAACCAATCAGTATTGGGATATCTAAAATAAGAGTTTGTTGTTACTGCTTGTTCTCAATACTTCAGATGTTTTGGCTAATCTTTAAAATAACTATGGAGCTTTGGACAGGTTCAGTGTGCTAGATTTGTAACTCAGCAATCTGGGTTTAACACCTGATTGGCCAGGTGCTGGTTCCTAGTGGAAGGACATTTGTAGCCCAGTCACGTGGTATTGCTACACTGCTATAGTGACAGACATGATAAAAAGTTGTGACAATGAATTTCTTGGCAGGATGACTTTACACAGTCCGGGGAAGAGGAGTACATTAACTAGTAGGGTTTTGACACAAAAACAGGTCTCCCACAAAGGGCCATAACTCTGGCTAAATCATTCGACAATATGCACAACTAGGCTTGGTACCAACCATTCATGTGAAATTTCATTGATGTTCAACCAATAGTAATGGAGAACTAGTGCGGACAAACTGCGACCTCCACCCATCCAGCACATAATCAATGTCTCTCCCAATATTTGTGTGGGACATAACTAGCCTTAAAACTAAACACCCAAAGTGAAGAACATACCTTTCATGCCCATTTCTATTTCAAATATTTAACTTCGAGACTAAGACCGACTGGCCAAGAAGATCAGGGTTGTATTCACTAAGCATCTTTGAAGAAAACTTGATATTTTCTTAAAATCCTAAAATTTCTTCAGGTTTATCAGTTCAACTTGAACATCAGGATATAAGGGGAGAGCCGTAACTAAGTTTTGGAACTTGTGGCTCGACCCTTTTACCCATGTATATAAAATGTATTTATAGATGTATTTGTATGTCAAATTTTGTATATTTTTGGGTAATAAAATATGTTTAAACTAAACATCAGGATTATTGTTTACAAAATTCGAAGCATTATGCACAGGTAATTGTATTATTGATAGAGTCAAAAAAATAATGCATAAAATTTATTTTATCTTAGAAAGGTGTATTTGTACTATAGAGGTAAAATTTTCAGGGAATCAAAAACAAGAATATGCTTTCGATATCTTCAAAAAGTAATGACATTCATTGACAACATTGTTACTACCTGCATGTGAAATCCCATTGAAATTGATTGACAAGTTAAATAGTTATAACATGGAATGTATACCACGGTGTCCAGTCAATCACTGAGGTGCATTCAATATAAACGACATGCTATTCTTAACAAGAAAACAGAAATTGATTTCACGCCCTAGGGGTTTATTTTCTTATTTATGGACGGGTTTTTAAAATATTGATATCAAATTACAGACGAAGCTCTCTTATTTCTGATTATGTAAATATGTTCAAAATAACACCAGTATTAATGAAATGATCATTAAAAAACAAACTGCACCTCAGTGACTGTGTGGTCAATTTACCGTGTTATAAACCTTTCTAAGATTTTATAAATTGTACAAAAACATTTTTTTTTTGGTGTACTCTTTATTGATACAGTTACCTGTTGCATTAGGTAGAACTTAAGAAAACATGCATTACAGTATAACCTCTGAGAAGTGACAACCTTTTATTTCCCCCGTTCATTTTTGTGTCGCCTGAAAAGGCGACATATAGGTGTTACTTTGGCGGCGGCGGCGGCGGCGGCGGCGGTGGCGGCGGCGGCGGCGTCACAAATGCTTGTCCGGAGCATAACTTTGTCACCTTAAGTTCAAATGACTCAAGAATTGGTATGCATGTTTCTTGCAATAAGCCGGAGTGCAGTGCGCAAGAACCATAACTCTACCTGTCATAGTTTTTGAATTATTTCCCTTTGATTGATTTTATTAGAGCATTTCTTGTCCGGAGCATAACTTTGTCACCTTACGTTCAAATGACTCTAGATTTGGTATGCATGTTTCTTGCAATAAGCCGAAGTGCAGTGCGCAAGAACCATAACTCTACCTGTCATAGTTTTTGAATTATTTCCCTTTGATTGATTTTATTAGAGCATTTCTTGTCCGGAGCATAACTTTGTCACCTTAAGTTCAAATGACTCAAGAATTGGTATGCATGTTTCTTGCAATAAGCCGGAGTGCAGTGCGCAAGAACCATAACTCTACCTGTCATAGTTTTTGAATTATTTCCCTTTGATTGATTTTATTAGAGCATTTCTTGTCCGGAGCATAACTTTGTCACCTTACGTTCAAATGACTCTAGATTTGGTATGCATGTTTCTTGCAATAAGCCGAAGTGCAGTGCGCAAGAACCATAACTCTACCTGTCATAGTTTTTGAATTATTTCCCTTTGATTGATTTTATTAGAGCATTTCTTGTCCGGAGCATAACTTTGTCACCTTACGTTCAAATGACTCTAGATTTGGTATGCATGTTTCTTGCAATAAGCCGGAGTGCAGTGCGCAAGAACCATAACTCTACCTGTCATAGTTTTTGAATTATTTCCCTTTGATTGATTTTATTAGAGCATTTCTTGTCCAGAGCATAACTTTGTCACCTTACGTTCAAATGACTCTAGATTTGGTATGCATGTTTCTTGCAATAAGCCGGAGTGCAGTGCGCAAGAACCATAACTCTACCTGTCATAGTTTTTGAATTATTTCCCTTTGATTGATTTTATTAGAGCATTTCTTGTCCGGAGCATAACTTGGTCACCTTAAGTTCAAATGACTCAAGATTTTGTATGTATGTTTCTTGCAATAAGCAGAAATACAGTGCGCAAGAACCATAACTGTGCCTTGCATCGTTTTTTAATTATTTCCCTTAGATTGATTTAATTTGAGCATTTCTTGTCCGGAGGATAACTTTGTCACTATGAGGTTGAATGACTTGAAACTTGGTATGCATGTTTCTTACCAAAAGTCCAAGTGCAGTACACAAGAACCGTAAATCTACCTTGTGCCATTTTTCAATTTTTTCCCTTTGATTGATTTTATAAGCATTTCTTGTCCATGGCATAACTTTGTCACCATAACTATTAATGACTCAAAAATAGGAATGCATGTTTCTTTGCTGTGACATGTAGTGCAGTGCGCAAGAATCATAACTCTAGCTTGTGTAGTGTTTGAATGATTCCCTTCAGATTGATTTTATCAGGACATTTTTTTGTCCAGAGCATCGCTTTGTCGTTTTTAGTTCAGATGACTAGAGAGCTCTTGTGAGTCTGATATGTAGCCCAATACTGGATAGTTTTCCATGACAAATTTGCATTTCGTCAGGCGACACTTGCGACTCGCGGAGCTTTTATCACTCTTCTTTTAACCTCCGTAGAACGACACCTCCAAAGAGCGGCAAACGGCCGTTAAAATTGTTTACCTTTTGTATGGTTACCTCTGAGAAGCGACAGGTGTGTTTTTACAACGGCATATTCACACGTGTTAACATAACTTCATACGATGTTGTTTCCTGTTGACCTTCGTGGATTATAATAATTATCACTCATCAGGTAACGATAGCCTAGAGCGCTAGTAAATTTGCGACTGTCTTTGGGATCAGTTCGACAATATGACACAGTAAAACAGTACATACCATGCACTTGCTGAGATGCATTAACTCGATTTTTTAAAATCAAAGTCGTTATTAATAATGTTAAATGAATTATCAATACGCGCTTATCAATCAGTATAATAAAGGAAATTCATTTACACGTCGTGTTAATGGTTAATCTGTCAATTTCAGCATATGCACTGACCAAGTTACACGCGAGAGTGTGCAAATTGATTACTGAGCGATATGACGTAATAGAGATTTAAACACTTTGAACATAAACAATTCAATCGAATACGGCATGTGCGTAAAATAATATGGATTCGGTTTATAATGTTGAGTTGCGTTTTATAGCAAAATACTAGACCCGTGAATTGTACGCATTTTTGTATCTAATCAATGATCTTAATTAAATAATCCTCAGAATGATATCGCAAAACGCGGCTACGAGTACATGGGCGTAGGAGAAGGGGGGGCCAGGGGGGGGGCCAGGCCCCCCCAATGTTAGGACAAGGGGGGCCAACATATCGTTTGGCCCCCCCCCAATAATTCAGACCATATTCATAATTTTCCGCCTAAAATAGTCTTGTAATAGGTAATTTGCCTTTTATCCTTGGTTAAAAAGTATAAAATGTGAATTTTCGTGCTCGCTTCGCTCGCAAAATGATTTCAATCTATGAAATATATTATCACCTGATCACGTTACTGTTGCAATGAGCTACAAGGACTACAGAAATACAATGTAAGATAAAGTTCGCACCAGCTCCTATATTGCTTTTAAACTTTGTCATTACTATGTTAAATTTTCTTACTTATCCACTAAAACTCTCAGAATTCAGGCATCTGTTCAATAATAAGTAAAAATATTTACAAAATAAGGACTTAATTTTGATTGATCTTACCAAAATATCATCTCAGAACGCACCAGATTGATCCAATGTTTTAAAATATTTCCCGGGGGAGCATGCCCCCGTACCCCCCTACTTACAATACTAGTATATGATAGGGTTCAATTTTTGTATCCGATATTTTGACAAGCAAACAACTAAGTAGATATACCTTACTTTAGTGAATAATATAAACATAAACTTTCACCATAGCTTATTAACACTGAATGTAACCCCCCCACATATCTAAAAAAAATTCGCCCCCCCCCCCCCCTTTCCCAAATAGTTGGCCCCCCCAATGTTGAAGACGCTCCTACGCCCATGGAGTATATCTAATTTTATGCATTAAATCACCAACAAACGACGTCAATTTAAAATTACCGTGATTATGTACACTCTAGTCTATGAACAACATTCTGAAACAATCAACCTCTACAGAGCGACACCTCCGCAGAGCGGCACGTCTCCGCCGGATGTCGCTCTACGGAGGTTTAGTCTGGTTCCCGACGTACATGGTTATAGTACGTCTGGCACCGACGAAATAATGGCCGCCTTCATGGTAACAAGAAAACAATTAAGTTGTGAATAAAAAAATCATACAACGTGTTACTTAAATGATCCAAATTAATATTGTAATTTGATATTGAATGTTATGTCTAAAACCGATAAGTTTGTTTGCATTTAATAGAGCATTTACCTATAAATGAATGAATAATGAAGTTGCACCAATTCGGACGTTGTTACGCGTCCATTAAAAATTCGGATAGTAATTTTGTTATGTTTATTTTTCATATATAGTATAAAACAACTGTCCTAGTACATCCACTTACTTTGATTGATAATAAATCAATATTAGGCGGAAACATGTCATTTATATCACGAAGTAGAATAAATTAATGTGCGTTCTTATACATACACCCTAGCACGGAAATACATTCTGTGTATATCCGTGACCCTAGATAATAAGAATATTTTTGTATTTCAATGCAATATGTGCGTGTATACTGAAACTATACCAATCTTCCCCCATACAAGGGTGTAGACATTTTAAGCACAAAAATCTCACAATAACAGTACATTTAATTTAAAGAATAGAATAGTAATTTTATTTAAAAAATATGATAGGTAGATCTACTTCCGAGTAGTTTGAAAGATCCAGTAATTTAAATACATGTAGATCTACTAGTATGGGGAATAAATCCAATGGTAATTAATTTACTTATGAATATAATACTTAACTCCGAATTACAATAACTTATACTTTATAATACATACGACATAATCACAGGTTATACAGAGAATGTATGGTACTGGTATGTTCTGTTTTATTATGCCCTGGTCACACAGTCACTGATGATAAATCCGGCCGAGTCATCCATCCTCTAGTTTCTACGGATGATAGCTGGTTATAAGGAACTGATACGAGTCAGCAACTTGAGAGTACGGACCGTATGGCATACTAATGTGCAAATAAAAAATAATTGCTATCGGTCGGTACTGATTGCCGCAGCGTAATACAGATTTATATCTAGCATCGTAGAACTATGGAACTTATTCATGATCATGGTTTGTTACGGAGAGGTAAGTTTTGTATTACGACGGGTAACTTTGACTGAGAGCGGACTTAATGAAATGTTACGTAATAAGGTTAGTCTGTATCCTGTGGTTCATTTGGATGTTTTAACGTATCTAACTTGGCATGCTATGTCCAACCAATCTATCAAGGTACCCGGCAGTTAGTGTACAAATTCCTCCATTGTACTCTTATATGATGGCCTCACACTTAAACGATGTCGCATAATAAAATGATACATGCATTATTACCTGCATGTATCCCACACACGAGTGACTTGTAACTTTTAACAGCCGCTAACTGGTTCATTCAGATTTTCGACAGCTTGGACATGGGAGGATCATAACTTGTTTAGTTGGGCATTGTGCCTTGTATGTTTTTTATGTTTTATGTGCGCGGCTGTTTCGGGTAAGCTTTGTGCTTGTGTGTTTTTATGATTTTCGTGCTCGGCTGGTTAAGCTAAGTGCTGACTTCCCTGTCTGACTTTATATTGTCGTTTGAGAACGGGTTACTACAGATATATACACATTGGTACGAATAAAGAACAAATTGAATTAGGTAGGACTAGATTTTAAGACTCGGGAATTTAATAAGACTACGAAATGTTATTGACAATGCCGTATCGAAGCCGTGGCAATTGGTGATGTCGACCCTGGATAATGTGACCAGGGCACAACTGTGTTATAACTGTGATGGGTCCGGGGCCAACCATACTTCTGTTGTCATAATTCCTGATGTTCCGAGACCAGGGGCCAGGATTACTACAAATACTTACACTCAGCACTCAATACTCAAATATTGAAATTCACACTTTTGAGGTTCATTGTGGCATATTTTTAGAGCAAGATGTTGTAATAATGTTAAATTGGTACTAAACATTGTTTTGGGCTTACTTCTACTAGTTTGATTTAGGGCATTTGTAAGCTATAATTGCAATTCATCAGTCTGAGTGCTGAGTGTGGCACTCATATCCAATAATTACATTTACACCTCATAAATAGTACAAAGTGGGAAAGAAAATTTATCAAATGATATTTTCAACACTCATTAACTATATTTTACATTTTCCCCATCTTAATTGGCAATCTAATACAAATAATAGCTCATTATATAACATTTTCAATATTTGAGTGTTGAGTGCATGGGCGTAGGAGCGTCTTCAACATTGGGGGGGGCCAACTATTTGGGAAAGGGGGGGGGGGGGCGAATTTTTTTTAGATATGTGGGGGGGTTACATTCAGTGTTAATAAGCTATGGTGAAAGTTTATGTTTATATTATTCACTAAAGTAAGGTATATCTACTTAGTTGTTTGCTTGTCAAAATATCGGATACAAAAATTGAACCCTATCATATACTAGTATTGTAAGTAGGGGGGTACGGGGGCATGCTCCCCCGGGAAATATTTTAAAACATTGGATCAATCTGGTGCGTTCTGAGATGATATTTTGGTAAGATCAATCAAAATTAAGTCCTTATTTTGTAAATATTTTTACTTATTATTGAACAGATGCCTGAATTCTGAGAGTTTTAGTGGATAAGTAAGAAAATTTAACATAGTAATGACAAAGTTTAAAAGCAATATAGGAGCTGGTGCGAACTTTATCTTACATTGTATTTCTGTAGTCCTTGTAGCTCATTGCAACAGTAACGTGATCAGGTGATAATATATTTCATAGATTGAAATCATTTTGCGAGCGAAGCGAGCACGAAAATTCACATTTTATACTTTTTAACCAAGGATAAAAGGCAAATTACCTATTACAAGACTATTTTAGGCGGAAAATTATGAATATGGTCTGAATTATTGGGGGGGGGCCAAACGATATGTTGGCCCCCCTTGTCCTAACATTGGGGGGGCCTGGCCCCCCCTGGCCCCCCTTCTCCTACGCCCATGGAGTGCTGAGTGTAACTATTGGTTGAAATCCTGGCCCCTGAAGTTCGTTTCCAGACTGACAAAGACGCATACATACGCATATTCAAACACAGTATTTGGTTCTTCAGATCATAGTTAAAACATTTGTATACTTAATCGTATTTCAGACTCAGCTTCCTCAAATCAATTTTCCGTGCTTGCTTGTTTGTTTCAGGAGGTAGGCCATTCGTGGGAAATATACTTTTTGTGTAAAAACCTTCTAGTTTGAACTGTTTAATAACCCAGTATATCTTCTTCTTCTTGTCCTCCGTCTTTCTAGAAAGACGATGGGTTGCATCTCCTGTGGTGACTGTGAAGGCCTATTTAAGACCTTTTCTCTTTGGCAGTCGATGCAGACGAATGCTGAGTCTGTGCTCTGTGATGTGGCCTTTTTTCTATCTCTCTTTACCTCACAATCCTGTCTTCTGTCATTTTCACTCCTTTCTTGACGACACGTCTCCAGCTTGTCCTATCTTGGGCCAGGTACTCCCCTTCTTCGGAGTTGATGTGAGTACTCTGCAGATCACGCTTGCACGTGTCTTTGTACCCCGAAGACTAGGACGACCTTGTGGGCGAGATCCTTGTTCTAGCTGGCCGTATAAGAGGTCTTTTGGAATCCTGCCCTTTCTCATACGACTCACATGGCCCAGTCAACGAAGACGTGGAGTAGATGGTGGTTGAGTGTGCCCTCTTTAGAACCTCAGAGTTTGTGACCTTGTCCTACCATGAAATCTTCAGGATTCTTCTGAGGCTGGGCATGTGCAAAACATTTACCCAGTATATTTGTGGGGTGATCAAAAAGAAATTAGACAAACGCTGTAAAATTACAATAAATACTGATATAAATAAGAAATGTTGTATGTCCATTACAAAATATATCATCTCTCCGTCTGCTGAGTTTCGTAATATTCAATTATTGTTTATAGAGATATCAGCGGCTTCGCAACCTTGTGTACAGCAACTCGCCGCACACATTTGACGTCAATAACGTCATGCACGTAAACGGTTAACTATTTGAATGCCACATTGTTCCAATCAATCGCTCATGTCTCTATACGTATTGCATAAATTTACCATTTATTCAGTATTTAGAAAAACATTTCAGTTGTAATACAATATCAAGAATATGTTAATATGAAAATAATTATTCGATCGTTCTCATTCTAAAGACGGCTTCCATGTTTGACGTCCGTCTTGACGAGTGACGTTTAAAATTGATTGCTCATCTAATACTATTCGACGTCTTTGCTTGAAATACTAAAGATTATATTCCATCACAAAACATTTCATACTGGAGATATATACGTATACTTCTGTCAGACTTCTCTTCCGATGCTTGTTTTGTCATGTTAAATGTTTGTTTAGACTTTTCCCCTAGTTTGTGATAAAACTGTCTATTTTCAAGCTGTGACTTTTGCCGAAATATGACATGGTTTTCTAGACGATACTTTTATTTTAGTTTTCACGGCATATGTTTTAAACAGACACATTTACAACAAAACCGCTTTAATCCACGGTTATGTTTTGAGGTCATGTCCAGTTATTTTGACAAATGTCGGAGGAACATTTAACGAAATATTGGTCAGTTGCTTTTCCATATCATACGGCGAAAACTGACAACGTTTTGATGTGCGGCGACATAGCGCGACACTCCAGTACTAGTATTTAACGTTATATTAATAAATCACTACTAACGTTAGACACTTATATTTTACATGTACATATCGGCACTAAATGCACCTTAACGAATATTATATTTGATGGTTAAAACGCGTAAACTTTACAAATTATGGCATTTGTCACATTTCTTTTTGATCACCCCACGTATTTGGGAATTATATTGGGAGCTAGCATGCTTGATGTAATATGTTGGATTATCCCTTGACAACTATAAGTTGAATTTCCACGAAACTGTACGACCAACATGGGTTTCAAGTCAAGTTCACTGTTGTGCATATCTAACGTAGCATACGTAATTTGTATTTTATTCCGGATGAAAAACATGAATGCATTTTGTCTAGTTCGCATCACTCGCAAAACAAGTTCTGGACATGCTGCTCATATATATAAACAATTAATTCATGTTTTTCCTATCACTTCGCTCGCTCTACATGTATTTCGTGAGGCCTGAAGCCGCCCTGATTACAATTATTTGTTGGTAGGCTTACTTTTCCTCACCATTATTTATTTTTAATATATATATAGTATATTTCTAAAGCTAATGTTACTGTGTGTTTTTTATATGATAACAAATTACTTAAACATTAACCATATTTATTGCGCCATCGTCGGGTCCCATGTCCTGAGTTAAAAAGCAGAAGCGTCTAATTGTGTATTGTCTTCTACTTTTAATTGAAGTTATTGGAGCTAAGCCTATGTAGGACTAAGTGTCATTTTAATTTTATATACCTGAATTACCAACATACACATTTGTATATAAACATTATTATAATGTTACTGAGTGGGCACAGCATATATACTGACCACACAGTTGTCTGAATGAAGTTCGGAGTGTTCAAATTAATATGCGAAATTGTGCATGGAAATGTAACAACGTCCGAAATGGTGCAACTTTTATTATTCATCAAATTATTTTACAACACAAGGTGTTAAAAACTTAAACTTTACGATTCTCCGTGCAATACTAAAACACAAATTCAAATATCTGCTTGGTTTACATTAGTAACACGTTTAATCGTTTTTTTATTCTCAACGTATGTAAAGTTTTCTCCCATATGCGAGCTTTCATAGTTCGTCGGCGCCTGGCTCTATCACAAAGTGTAAGGGGCAGGTAATCCAGGCTATACGGAGGTTATACTGTATTCTTAAATTTGTTGGAAATACAAATTTATAATCTAGTCAAAATATTCAAGTTTTCCACTAACTTAAAGATGCTTTGTTAAAAACAGCCCAGCATATAAGGTTCCTAAGAGTTGTCTTTCTGAGGTTATACATTATCATGTCCGCAATTCTGTTGGAATAGCAAAGCCTCGAAACAACGGCCCCATCTCACTGCACAGGACAAACTTCTGCTCATGTTGAACATACGTTTCTAACAGCTTATGTTTTCCCTATGATTTCACACAAAGATTTTTTTGTGTATTACCATTCGTTTTCAACCGTATGTAAAACTTGTGTTAACCATTGTTTAACATACGTGGAAGTTTTTCCTGTGTATTGTGATTTATTTTGAGAGTTTAGTGGTATAAACATTGTTGATGGCATGTGTGGAATAACGACACGAAGCAAGTACCGACGTATAACATTATAATTCTACATATTAAAATATTAACATACAGTGTACAAGTTGCTCACATATACTGGATATTGTTCGCAAGTGATCAATAAATAGAAGCTTTAATTTGTCACATATAGGAAATAAAACCTATAGGTGTATTGTCAGGTTATGCATGTTTATTTTCTTGAGCCAGAGCTACAACATGGCTTTGTATACCACATGAATGACATAATTAATTAAAGTTATCACATGCAGTACAACCTCTGCAGTGCAACACCCTTATGGAGTTTCAAATATTTGCTGTTGTTTAGAGGTGCTGTACAGAGCTTCAATTTATAGTATACATCAGTTTAGGGAAGTTTTGAAGGTGTTGTTATAGAGGGGTTGTTGTTCCAAAGAGGGCTGTTTCACAGAGGGCCGCTCTGGAGAGGTTGTACTGTACACCTGTATATACATGATACCACCACAAAGCCTGTTTTTCGTTGCATGGCACACTATGTACAAATCATGTTCCATCCAGTTTAACAAGAATCACTTAACATTTTATACATCAGGGTCCTGTTTTATATAGATCTTTTCTGTAGAGGTTTGTTGACTCAATAATATTTAGTATTGAACCACCCTATTCATAAATTTCTAGCTGTCACTAAACTACGAATAATTGAAATTTGAACGTAAGTTTAAAATTTCCGTAAGTGCTTTGATAAAACAGTACCCAGGGGTGTCAACAGGGACAATTGACACCTCTGATACATGCTATTTAAGGAAGTCATAATTGACTGACAACTTTGGTGATGGTGTTCAACTGAGCCATTATGCCCAATCCTGAAAACAAGATAAAAGTCTGTTCGGTATGCCATTAGCACATATTTCTACACCTTGGCTAAGTAAAAAACATTGTTCTATTGTTAAATTTCAGCATGTGGAACTTAATATGACCATAACATGGTTAATACTTTAAAAAAAATTACCAAATAACTTTTATTTTCTGCACAAAAGCTTGTTCTTTCCGGTGCAGCAGATTATTCCAGCATTGTAGGACCCTCTGAGTACATTTGAATTACATACATCCATGTATTATACCACAACACAGTCTGTTCTTCATTGTATCACACTCCAGCATCATTCTACACATATGTTAGTATTATTTAAGGTAGTCATAATTTCCTAACAACTTGGGTGAAGGTGGCATATCATCGCACATATATCGGTCAATATCAATGTCTGGTTTGGTGATAGTTTTTGTCTCAGTTTTGGGTAAATTTGATTTCAATCTACTGATTTGATCTGTTAATAGTTTCGGTTCTGGAGGCGTTGCATTTTCCTTATCATCATTGGCAGGTAGTGGTGTATATGGTTTTACTGTAGTTGTTGGAGGTTTCAGCACAGGGTTAATTTTAAACACTCCTGTCATTTCTGTCAGGGCCTGCAACAACAACAACAATAATATAGGTAGAACCAATAGATACTCCATTTAGTACATGCGGAAAAGTTCCTTCTTTTTAGTTCAGCAAATCCGGATTATTCCGGAATAGTCGGACCCTGGTATTGTGTAAGCAAACAAATTGTGAACAAGACAGGTAAGCTTTAAGTGTTTATGATGGTAAACAAGTATGCTAAGTTTAAAAGCAATGCCTAGATGGATTTTGAAAATATTTGAGTTTGACTTTCAAACTTGAACGTTTTGGTTAACTTTTTCAAATGAGACGAATGGACGGACATGACAATCACTATATATATGCCTCCTGCATCAGTAAATACGATGGCATAAAATTGATGTAAACCAGGTTTAGGGATAAAAATCAAATAAATTACCTCAAGGCTGAACGTAAGGTCAGGTTCTGAGGGTTCCATATCATCATAGCCGTAAGACGGAGCAGTCATTGCTACTTGGTTACTGCTTGTCATTGTTCTATTTGTCTGTTCAGATTTAAACAAGCCGATATTAACCGGCCGTGCGGTTGACACAGGAGCACTATCTGTACTATGTTCATCAGATTTACACGATGTAGACACAGGTTTCTGTACATCATGACTTCTGTGAGATGATTCCAACTTTGTATATTTCACAGAACTCGGATTGGAGTCGGCTTCTTGTATAGTCGACATCTCTGGTATCACAGGGAAGTGGGTGGGGCTAGCAAGAGCTGAAGGAGAGATAGGAAATCATATGCTGATTAATGAAGTTAATATGCTGATTAATGAAGTTAATATGATGATTAATGAAGTTTATAATTTGATATTTTCAATAGAAGAGCTAAGCATATAGGGTGACTTTTTCATATGCAAAGTGCCCACCGACTGTCTATTGAATGAACAATGGGAATCTGCTTTCACCGCCTCCTCGATAGCCTAGTGGTTGAGCGTTCGCTTCGAGTGCGGGAGGTCTCGGGTTCGATCCCTGGCCGCGTCATACCAAAGACTAAATAACAATGGTACCGGAAATTCCCTTGCTAGACGCTCAGCATATAAGGGAAACTGGCTTATCTTCTCTCATACCCTCGTGGCGATGGATAGCATCAGGAATGAGGTGTCGAGAGTGATTAATATAAGTTGGAAAAACTTGTTTCACAATCGACCTTAAATAAATTAGTATAAACTAAACTATAAACTAATAGCTAGCTGATGGGCACATTTGCATATGACTACCTCTGTACACAAACATGATCTCTCCTATTTGAACAAGATGTAACAAGTCATTTCATTGGTTAAACAGCGGCGATCACACTAAGCACCCAGCAGTAACTTCTACAAACAATATTTGACAATATCTTCATATGTGAAGGATACGACTATATTTGGTCATGGAAAAACATAAACTGCTCGACCTGGGAATTAACCCTAGATTTAACAGGCGACTCGCTACTACACATCACTGGGTACTGTTTTATCAAAGCACTTGCGGAAATCTTAAACTTATGTTAAAATTTATATTCCTAAAATTCTTTAACTACATGTACTACAAATCATGATAAAGGGATCTGTGATATTAATACTGATTCAATTTATACTCCTACAAACCATACTAATCCCCAATTTTGTAGTAGTTGAAGAATCATAAAGATGGAAATTTGAATAAAAGTAATAAGATTTTCCGTTTAATAGTGCTTGATAAAACCATACCCTGGAATCCTCCGGTAAAGCCTATGTCCCACTGAGGAATCCTCATCGGCGATGTTCTCTCGGTATCTTCAGATTCCATCTGATTCATCACGATTTCTACCTACATCACAATTGTCTTGTGACTTCCCCCTAGCTTCCCCTAGAACGCGATGGACCAGTTCACGATGTTCTGATAACTCATTAATGTACATTGGGAGTACATTACCAAGGCCAAAATGCTCAGTGGGTCCTAGGCTTAAGTGAACAGAACAGAAAAAGTTTACCCGAATGTAAGTCACTAGTAAATGTTGAATTCATATTGAGACTTCTGGTTAGACTTGGTGTACAAATAATACCATCATGATGGAATATAGATGGTACATTCGACCACTCGGGTCTCGGAACTGAAGGTCTGCAAACATACACAGATCAATATCAACAAATAATACCATCATGATGGAATATAGACGATACATTCGACCACTCAGGTCTAGGAACTGATGGTATGCAAACATAAACAGAAATATATCAACAAATAATAACACCATGATTCCCCTTTGTAAATTCTTGTAGCCAGGAGCCTGTTGCCTAACCTTGCCGCTTCCAAATTGCACTACCGAGTGCTTTCCTACACCTACGCCGATAGCATACTGTTTCTAATGACTTTGCTCGCCGGTAGCATATAAATATTTCGCTTCGTCCACTACATTATAGCATAGCGCATTTTTGAAGCAAGCTGTTTCCTAGCATAGCGCTATCGAGCGCTTGGTAGCGGTTTGGTTAAGCAACAGGCTCCAGATTTATCATATCAAGCCAGTATACTGTAAAATATTTTATATCAAACTTTGTGGAATTAAAAAACTTATTGTGAGATTTTATCAGCCTGGTTATTTGGTTGACCATTAGTAATGAGACCAACCTATTTCACATGCGGGTAACTTAAAGCTGGATCTATATACTAGTAATACAATTTTAGCAATCACTGACTGTGTCAATATACAAATACTGTAGCGCACAGACACCACCCACATCCCAAAAATGGATATTTCAAGCAAGCCAATATACTCACAGTCACTCCGCAATGAATGACACACTGTGGACTTCGAACTCTGTGCATAATTAGCCATAAATGGAGGTAATTATAAATGATAACTACACTGAAGTGTACGAAATTTATATATTCAATGACAACGATCCCTGTTTTATCTCATTGACCTGTCCAATGAATATTTAATGTTAAAATATCTGCGACAGGATGAACAAGAGCACCGCCTACGAGTGGTGGACGCTCGACATTCTCATACTTAATAGTACCCTTGCTCATCTGTGAGTAAAAAGGGCAGATAATTCATAAATATAGATCACAAGGTTACCAGCCATGTCAGTGTCGACTCCCCTTGTGATGATAAATAACTATGTTCAGTTTCAAGTGAATATCTTTGATAGTCTTTGACTCAAAGTTACTTTGAGAAATTGACATTTTTGTGTAAAAATTCAAAGTCAGAAAAGGGGAATAACTCCTATAAAACGCTGGATAGATTTGTTTCCTCTTGTCAGTAGATGTAGGTAATCACACTCCACAAGTGTATTGACTTTAAATTTGAAAACTTCGATAGTGTTTGAGAAAATTCAGTTTTAATACCAGGTATGTGTAAAATTTGCCAATATTTATTTAGGACTTATACATAAAAATTTTTATACTTAGTTCTCTTACTTCTCTACTGCTGGTTTTTCTTTTCGAACACTGTTCATTATCTGTAACGTCACTTCAGATAATCCAAAATCTTCTAACTGTGGTGTACGATTAAGGTCCTTTGGTGGGGCCATCGTCCTTGGAGGGGTTTTGGGGCTGAATAAATAGAATTATATCTAGTAAGCCATTTCAAAATCCAAGGAGACTTATGAAATTTATAAAATTGCTAATATGGCCTTTGCCACACCACTGTGACCTTGACCTTTGAGGTAAGCGTCTATTTGTTTGAATGATAACACTAGAATTAACTTGAGCTGGTATCATTTTCTATCTAGCAAACAAGAGATGCTTGTAAAACACATATGTCCCATGGCAGCCTAATAGTCAGAAAGACCTTGACCTTTGATCTACTGACCTCCAAATCAACTGGGGGTTGTCTACTCTTGATGACCAACCTCGATGTAAAGTTTGACGATCCTAGAGCGAAGCGTTCTTGGGTTATTGAACGAAAACCATTTGGTCTACCGAACGACATGATTGTGTAAAGCAATATATACCCTCATCAAGCATAATAAGCTAAAATGTCGCGCCTGAGGAGATATGATAACAATCTTACCCATCCACCACGCCCTTCTCACCATCCTCCATGCTCTCATCTTTACTCTCCCCGTCTTCTTTACTTTCCGTGCTGCTCGGCTTTGTACCATAAACTTCATCTAGAAATTTCAAAATGTGTTGTGTTAGCAAAAAATACAGTAACAGTAAAACGGTTGAATCACACTGAAAGACCAAAACCCCTTCTGCGGAGTACAATGGAACCCCTGGTTAGCAGTGCATGAAGCACTTGATCATGAGTGGAGTTTGTACTGTGGACAGAGCACTTGCTCATCACACAAGTCTAGGTTTAAATGCTGCCGTTACCCAAGTCTAGGTTTAAACACTGTTGTCACCCAAGTCTAGGTTCAAATACTTGGTGGAGCAATCTATGTTCATTATCCTCCACATGTAGAGAGGTTGTCAGTTTGTTTGAAGAACAGCAAGTAAATACTCATGTAGTAGTGTATAGGATTTAATAACTAATAAGGGAGAGACTTGTGTAAGCAGCCGGCTAGCTCAGTTGGTAGAGCATTCGCCCAGTAAGCAAAGGATCCTGGGTTCGAGCCCTGGTCTGGTTGCAAATTTTTCTCACCTTGTTACATTTTGCGCCCAACATAAATAACCAACTACAACCATAGCCGTCACGCAGAGGTTCTGATAACTCCAGGAATTTGAGGATGAATTCTTTGAAGGAGGTGTATGTAGTAGTGTATAGGATTGAATAAATAATAAAGGAGAGACTTGTGTAAGCAGCCGGCTAGCTCAGTCGGTAGAGCATTCACACTGTAAGTGAAGGGTCCCAGGTTCGAGCCCTAGTCTGGTTGCACCTCAACCTGTTACATTTATTGCTACATCAGGATCTGCATATAAACTTCCAGATTCAAGAGGAAGTAAAGTGACCAGTTCAACTGTTGGGTGTTAGTAACTCCATGTAGACTTGTTTGGTCAGTAACTCAGTAGCAAACTTAGCAAACTACTATAACTTACCATATGATTTGAAACCATACTGTCCCAGATATTGTTCTGTTTGTTCAAGCTGCTGACGAGTGGATGATACAAATTCATTACCAGCAGATAACATACCATCTAAAGCAGGAATAGCTCTGTTCACATCATCCAACTCTTGCTGGGCTGCAATCTAAAAAATATTGTAGTTAAAGTGACGTTTATCATTGCAGGAGTGATTTTTATTGACTATTTTTTGTGCTGAATATGGGCAGTTCCTCCAAGCAAAATAACATCCATTTTGCCCGCAAGTAATATATACATTCCCCCTTTGGTTCCCATTGGTTTAAAAGCGACTACCCCAAATTTGTAATGGTATGGCTGTTTTTAAGTCAAAGCAATAGATTTTTTAACCGACTAGAGTTGCGTTGAGTATAATCATCGGAATCGGCTGACTTCTGCCCACCACCAATCGATGTTATCCGATTATCTGTACATCACTAGTTATGTGTCTTGCTTTACAGGCTCAGGTATTGATGGTGAACAAGTGTTGCAAGCTTCAAAGCAATAGCTTTGATAGTTTGTGAAAAAAGTTTACCAAACACAAAACTTAACCATGCAACGCCGACGACGATCAAGTGATGACAATAACTCATCTTTTTTCAAAAATTAGATGAGCTAAAACAATCTATTTTAATTAATTATTCCTAATTTTGCGAGCAAAATCTCAATATGAACTCAAGAGGCTTCAAGAAATAGGGGTCAGTGCTGGTAGTACATACCTTCAACTGTTTCAAGTCATTCCTCATGTCCGATATTGTTTTACAAACTTGTGGAGCACAGAAATCATCTCGATCTGTTTTATCATTGACAGAATGTTTGTACTCCTCAAGCAGATGGTCTACATTGGATGCAAGTTTCCTGAACTGTTGAAAGAATGAATTGATCGACTGTTTGTCTCCATTCATCCTGACCGTTGAGGTGTTCTACTCTGAAAAATGTAATTACGATTTTAGCTTGCAGTCAAAGTTTACACTATCAACGTCATTTATAAACACTTTCCTCATACAATACAAATTGAATACAAAGTTTATTTATTGTCGGAAATTATACAACATGTATAGTAAACATTACCTATGACTAGCTATTATTTTTCAGTAAAACCTCCTGATTGGTTCGGTGGCCCTAGACTGTGACCTTAGGGAACAGGACTTTGTTCCCAAAACAGCAACCTTCTGGAACAGGAATGGGTTCCCTAGACAGAGACCTTAGTGAACAGAATTTGGTTCCCCAAAGAGCAACCTTTATAGGTAACAGGAAGTGGTTCCCCAAACAGAAACCTTAGGGAACAGGAAGTGGCTCCATGGACAGTGACCTTAGGGAACAGGGCTTAGTTCCCTAGAAAGTGACCTTTGGGAACAGGAATTTTCCTAGGCAATCTTAGTGTCATGGTGTGAACCTTTTTGCGAATAGGGGAGAAACTTGTGTAGGGAGTCAGCTAGCTCAGTTGGTAGAGCATTCTTCTTGTAAGGGAAGGGTCCTGGGTTCAAGCCCTGGTCGGGTTGCACAATTTCCTTACCCTTTGACATTTGGCGCCAAACGTGGGACCGTGCCTGTATCTACTCTAAGATCACGTTACCTTGTTCTCTAGCCCAGTCTGGTCGCACATTTTCTCCCCTATTTAATAGTAAACAGGTTCAGACCGTGCCATTCTCCAGTTGGGCGCCAAATGTCAATAATGCTCTACTGACTGAGCTGACAGGCAACACAAGTTTCTCCGCTATAAGTAAACAGGTTCAGCCCATGAGATACTTGCGGTCATAATGATATTCATTGATGAAATTAGTCCTCAAATTTCTGACAGGTAAAGAGAACTAGGTAACATGATCTTGGAGTAGATAAAGTCAGGGTCCTATGTAAAAAAAAAGTATGTTGGGGCCCCAAAGGTCTTTCTTGATCCTGGGGCCAGTGTTGTAGGTTCATAAAAATCATATACCAAGGAAGGTGCTCGAACCGGCCACCTTCCCCTTGCAAGTCAGGTGCTCTACCAACTTAGCTACCCGGGCTGACGACAGTACATAGTAACTGTGTCAGTCAAATACTGGTCCTGTGACATACTGATGATACTCCCCTGCTCTATTAGAATTCGTCCTCGAATTCTCAGACTAGAGTAGAGACTTAATTACAAACGGAAGCACATGCTTAGCAATGTAACAGTCAGAGACCATCCCTGTTGGGCGCCAATGTTGTAGGATCATAAAAATAATATACCTAGGCTAGGACGGGGCTCCAACCGACAACCTCCCGCTTGCAAGTCAGTGGCCAAGGTCTTTGACGATGATCAGTCCGACACGTCAGTGTAAATAAAAGACCATTTAGTTATGGTATCCAGAACTAGCAAGTCAGGTGCTCTACCAACTGAGCTACCCGGGCTGACGACATTACATAGTAAAGTTCAGCGTCAGTCAAATACTGGTCCTGTGACCAGGTGACACCAGGGCTCGAATCTTCACATTCAGGGTGAATACATTACCGACTGTCTACACAAGTTTATCACCTAATAGTTGTCACAAGTTTCTCACTTAACAGGTTCAGACCGTGAAACAAAATCCTTCATAGAGTTAAACCAAATGTGATTGGGTCGAATTGACTTGGGGACGAACTGCTTTAAGCCTAATCCATGATACGTCATCTTACCAAGTTGATGGGATCCCAGCGGTAGCTTTCATGTAATTGTCAATTACTCAGTTAACTTTATTACAGAATAAATTTCAGGACTTTACTCATCTGAAATACTTATCAGTCAAAAAACTTCAAAATGTTTGTTTCGAACATACCGCGTCAAACGTCTACCGACCTACGATTATCTTACAAGCGCTTTAATTTTATCACGTCGAGCAGCCAATATTATTGATTTCATGCATACCTCGTAGCAGTTACTTCCCTTTACAGAATAAAAATCTCGCCAATCACGCGCTGTGTGGAGGTGTAAAATAATGATACAAAAAGTTTAAGTTTAAGTTTAAGTTATGGGAACACATCCATAAATCTGTTATAGATCCTATATAATAATTATTAATTTTAGGGAGGGGGGGGGGGGTATAAAATGGTGCGGTAAAGGGTTAGGGTTAGTTTTTTTTTATTTATTTTGATTAATTTGCCGGCTTAGAACACGCACGTTAATTAAATGTATATGACATTCTATATTAACGTATGTAAAAGGTGTAAATATGCTGCCGCTTACACATATCGATCGGCCGATTTACAAAGTTACCGCGATAAGCGTAAAACGCACTATTCAAATTCTACCCTACTTTATATAAGACCTCATAATTTTACTATCTATTATCCGATTTTAAATATTTAAAGCTTGTAATGAAGCAGAGATATATATGTCTGTCTAATTATACAACATTTATAACGATATCCTAATTATTAAATCCACGGCGACGAGTAAGAATCCGTCCCGCGTAAAAGTAAGTTTAAAATGTCCCGTTTTTTACCAAATAAAAATGCAATCAACGGTCGAAAATCATCAAATATTAATTTTATTTTTGATCGATTTTTTTCATTAAAGCTTGTTTTAAAAGCTTATACTGTAAGGTTTTATAAAATGTAAAACCTATTTTTAAAGCATTTGCGAGTTGTCGACCGCCAACGAAATAAAACAGAATGGACGTATTCATAATAATGTGTGATGTAAACTACGCCGACCATTGGTCATCTTTTGTGGCGATTTTTTCAAAAGCTAGCATCATGGTTCGTTAATTAATGCAACCAATACCTCACAATATGCATTTAATAGCAGGTTATATTGTAAATAATCGCCATTTTTAATGATTTTATAATTAACATTCGGCAATAAGTCCGCAAGTTCAATACAGCTACCGAAAAAAATAGTGCCGCATCATGACAAAAATCACTATTTTTGACTTCATTTTGTAAAGAAAAACCAATTGAAACCAGAAAAAAGTACAACCAATACCTCAAACAGTATTTAATCTCACAATTTAAACAAGTTTCAATCAAAAATATGGTTTCAATTAGCGCATGCAAGGTGTGCAGGTGCCCGTTTCACACGCTTTTCGACGTGATTCCGCCATTTTGAAAATTTATTTGCAATAATTAGTACACAAATGCACGAAGTTTAATCAAATCGTTGGCGGTCGACAACTCGCAAATGCTTTAGAAATAAGTTTTACATTTTATAAAAGCTTCATTACAAGCTTTAAATATTTAAAATCGGATGATAGATAGTAAAATTATGAGGTCTTATATAAAGTAGGGTAGAATTTGACTAGTGCGTTTTACGATACCGCGGTAACATTGTTAATCGGCCGATCGATATGTGTAAGCGACACCATATTTACGTTAATATAGAGTGTCATATACATTTAATTAACGTGCGTGCTTAGAATGAGAAGGTCGACCTTATAAGACTCATGCATATTTGAAATTTGCATCACGTGGAGCCTTTTATGAGCCTATTTTTATGAAAATCGGAACTGGTCATGTTGACCAAACCAAAGTTTAACAAGCTTGTAAAGAGTAGTTTTCAGACAGTTTTCTTGTTTTCTCAAAATATCGATTTTGTACATACCAAAAATACGGGAGAATGATCTTTGTACTTACGAGCTTCTCATTAAGTTCATTAAGTATTGAAGCTAAATATGGTCAATCCATATAAACTTGATAGTTTCTTACAAATGTAGGCCCATTCTGATATGTTTTCCCATTTTTATATTGTATGGCGTGAATTCCGGTTCCGTATTATTTTGGTTTAAATTACAATAAGTCTTTGGAAAATTTCCAACATCGTATTAACACAAGCTAAACAATATATTAAAAACTATTTAAAGAACGTTTGTACTATTGTATACTCATCAGTTTCAGTTTAATGTTACACTTAAACAGTTGTTGTAATACAGCGATTGTTCATGATGTAGACTATTCATAGCACTATTTCTCATTCTAAGCCAGCGAAAAACCGTGCAATCTTACGCACTTATTTTTTTCAAATCGAACGTATATTGAAGCATATTATATTCCTATATTCAGACAAGTTTTTATGAATTAAATCATGGCAATGCTCATTATTAAAATGTATACTCATTACAGTATTTGAGAAATAATTGGACTAAAGAACTGTTTCCACACCAAGGGCGGGTTTAGGGGGGCAGATGAGGTCGTACGTATTTCTATGTTAAATAGGCATTATCATATACCCCTCGTCAAAAAATTGCTCTGAAATCGAGTTTAGAAATTCCAACATACATGAGCTATACTATGTTTCATAACTCATTAATTAAATTAATAAGGATTGCATTGATTTGAAATTTGTCACGTACATGTACAATATCGCGGGAGCTATCACGTGTACACCTCGTGGTAGTTTTTGCAGTTCGTGTGATTATAACACGTGCGTACGACATTTCAAGGTTATATGGCCCGTCTTTAATGTCATGCGTAATTTCGAGTACATGGCTTGTGTTATAAGGAAGTTGTTCCGAAAAAATACGGTTTAAATACTGCAACATTTACTAATTGGCCTAAGAATAGTCCGGGTAGGAATCATTAGGAACAAATATTTAATTCCGTGATAGTCTTAGATCTATGAATACGATGATACAATGAAACACATGTATTAAGTCATGGAATTATATTAAATTCCGTCCTTCAGTACAAAGATGCAATGAATCTATATAGTTAAATAACTCCCAGTAATAGTTACATGTACCAACAAATGAATAACAGTCCCATTCTTTAGGAAGTACCCAATTGTGTAAAAAGGGAGCTGGTACTGCACCAGTCTATGGCCTAAACCCTGGGAAATAGCCGGGATTTTTACTTTTGCCTTTTCAAACCCGGATAAATCCCTACCCCAATACAGATAGTAAAATACCCGCAAATTGCCCTTTACCTCACGATTATACATCCCCGCCATTTTGGCGCGATACAAAAGTTCGGCACTCAGCCGGCAGTGCGGGGACATCGGAAAGTTATAACTGTGACACGGGACTGTTTCCACGCTATACCCGCCCTTCTCCGGGGTTGGGGGGGGGGGGGGGGTTCAATTTACTGGTGCATACCATGAGCAATATACTACTTCATATTAGATCATACACGTATCTCCCGTATTCTTTGACTACATGTAATAATTGCAATTATCATGTTGTAGAAAATAAGTACCAGTCCAAAATACTCCGAATAACGACGTAAATATTTAAAACGCTATTATTAAACATGACCCACTATACAAAAGTTTACAAGTTTGCAAATCTCAAAAGTAGCCAATAATATTCCCTGCATATATTGTATTTATTTGATAATTTCAATCGCAATTTTTGTTTTATATGCTCTTCAGAAAATCTTTTCACTTCCGTGGTCTGTTTACATATAACGTTACTATTGTTTGCTATAAGCATATGTATTTATGTTTTACGCAATAAATATTTTGTATTGTATTGTATTGTATTGTATTGTATTGTATTGTATTGTATTGTATTGTATTGTATTGTACTACTAGTAGCATTCATGCAATCGTGGATTCCAATCTAAAATATTCTACAAAATAAGCTACCGAAACACTCTTCCTCACGACAATAGTCAACATAATTATTCTACAAGAAGCAATATTATAAATATGCATTGCATATTTTAAGAAAGTTTAACTTTGAAATTATTATGTTTCCTGTTTTAAATACGCCGGAAAATAAAGCCAATTATTTCCTTCTGCAATGAAAACATACACAGTCCTGATATAAATCGGCTACGTGAAATTATCTACATGAAACATGAAACCTCAAAGACCAATAATATGGAAACCCCAGGGGTGTTATTCACAAAGCATCTTAGCAGAAAACTTACAAATTTCTAGTATCAGAATGTTTATCAGAGCTAGGCAAGAAAATAAAGACGAATGATACATGTATATTACATAGTTTTGAAGCATTATGTAAACAGCTACTATAATCACTAAGAAAACATGGACTATTCTCAGTTCTATTAACTTAATTAATATTATTTAAGTTTTCACTTAAGGTGCGTTGTGAAGACCAGCCTTGAATCCTATTCTCAAGTGCATTTCTGACTGATCACATAGTTCAACCTGTGATCATCTCACGCATGGTCGTATGGTCTTATGTTAACGATAATTGGACACTGAACTGCCGTAATAGCACGTACATAGACCTTAACAAATGTTAGGGCGTCCGCCTTGGAAGCGGGGGATCGAAAGTTCGAATCCCGGCGGAAGCTCGGTTAGAACTGATGCGTTCGGGTGGTGAGCCGCCAGCTAGTTAAAGAATGGTTAAAGAATGGTTACCGTAGGCCCATCTCTGTCCCGCGCCATGTAATAAGAGAAGGTATTCGGGGGGTACTGTGCGCATGAAATATAGGTGTCTCATAAATCAAATTGGCTGGCCCTTTCAATAGGTGTGATACATGTACTACAAAACTCTACCTTTACTTTATACTAAAAGGCAAACTTAATCTAAAAGGACAACTTAATATAACATAAATTGTGAAACGATTAAAACAACTTGTATTAAATAAACTGTAAACGACTTCATGGACTTGGTTGCATAAAGTATCTAGCGTAAATGCAATTAGCGTGGCAACCTCGACGTACAGAGGATTTGAGCACACAACCTGGCAAATATTTTTGTGATTTTAATATATTTTTCATCAGAAAAATTGAATGAATATTTACATAGCGGGTTCAGTGCCCAGTCGCCGGTGCTAAATACAGCGATAACTTGAAGTAAACGTTGACCAGTCCAAGGGGAAACTGGTTTGGAGAGGGGCTGACTGAAGCAGGGCTCATTTATAGTGTCGTCGCTTTGGAGAGTGGTTTGTAAAGGGTCTGGATGTAGAGGAACGGGTCTAAAGAGGAGCTGGTTTGGAGAGAGACTGATTTTGAGAGAGGCTAATTTGGAAAGGGGGTGATCTGTAGTGGGGATTAATTTGGCGAGGGGTCGGTTCGATGAGGGACTGGTTTGAAAAGGGACTAATTTCGAGAGGGACCGACTTGAATAGGGGCGTGTTTTGAGCGGCGGGTTTGGAGGGGGGCATCGTGAAGAGGGACTCAGGGATATTTTGTAGATGAGCTGTTTTGGAGAGGGGCTGATTTGGAGAGGGGTTTGTTCGGATGGTAATGCTGTACAAACAATAGCATTATCTTGATACAATTAACTACACATAATATTGTTCACCATCAACGTAAGTGAGTCATACCCACACAGATAAAGACTATACATGCTGATAATTGTCCATGTAAATTGTTATCAACTTTAATTACGAATCGGTCAATGGGATTTATCTACATTGACTTCACGCCCCCTAATTTAGTTATATCTCACACAGTGGTACGACGATATTTAAATAGGAAAATAATTCACTTGCATTTAATAGCACTACATGTATGAGTTACGAATGTCTTTGTGATGTAATCCAACATAAACACACACACATTGCTTGTTGATGGAATCTTATACTTTAACATGAAGGTATGTACGATATTCACTTACCATTGTTATTGGGTCTTATGGTTCATTGCTTGAAAGTTGTTATATCGTTTTATTTCACGTAAACTCTGGGTCACTAATGGCCAAGGGGACGCACAATTGCATGAGAAAGCGCTATATATATTTGGTATTTATACGTATAAATCGTTTCGAATGCATTGGCTATTAACGTGGCAGGTCTAATATTCGAATCTTGACAGGGCCCGGGCACCAGAGTTAAATAATGATCAACCGGATACATATTCTAGTATTGCCAGGTGCCTGGCATTGAAGGTAACATGCCGTTGCACAACATGAAAGGATAAAACCTTGTTCTGTAATTAGGATGTCGATCAATCATGGGGATTAAATTTTGTGGTAGAATTCTACCATGAAATCAACGAAAATTTAACCCCCACGAAACAATATGACTTTACAATATTTAAGATATTATGAAACAGAAGTATCTAGGCATGTTCAAGAACCAATATTAAGCCATGAAATATCTTCCTCAGTATATCATATGTACATTCTATGTACACCCTCGGTGAGATTTGAACCTGCGACTATAACTATAACTTCTATCGCAGGCAGTAACCTGATGAAACCCACTTGGCCATGTCCCTGTACGTGGACTCAACCATGTGCGTTAACACCAAAGCATGGTTAAATCCGTTAGCGTCTGACCGATATGTACCACAATGCCGGTTTTAACGCCTGCATGTATTTGTGCGAGGGTCATGCAAGATAGTATTCAATGTCCTTTTTTCTGGTGATCGACGTAGACCAACTTAGAATTGTGTATAACATACATGTATTCCGTATTTCATTACCCGCGGCCTCAATTCACGAAGTTAAACCAACCATTGGAGGTATCACGACTGAACCACATGTAAGCCATGTACGCTGACTGGGGGGGGGGGTCTTGTTATCGTACGTTAACAACACAAACACTGATTAATTTTATGATTAGGCTCTATCTAGTGTAGACTGAACAAAACAATACACATAATAAAACATTCACATGTGTCAGCTGTTTACTAAAAATGAAGGTAAAAAATAAAATGAAAATCATCGACTTCCTATCTATAGTCACTACGTGGTTTGTTAATACCAAAAAAAACAACAGTTTGTTCATATGCCTTTCATACGTTGAACTGATACGTAGACCCTACCAATCCTGTATTTACTGTTCTCGGCTTCCGTCTGCAAAATGTGCTGTTGTGGATTCGGTACATGTGTATGTATGGAACCAATTTTAATATAATTACTGTATGTATCCCGATAACCGCTTTTCAGTTCCGTCAAACAATTGTACTAATGGCGGAACTGAAAACCATTGTAATGCTCTGACGGTACTCAGGCTGCATGGCATTTGAGTTCCATCAGAGCGTTACCATCGGTTTTCAGTTCCACCAGAGCAATATGTAATCAGAACTGTTATCTGACGGAACTGAAAAGCGTTGTTTCGGGATAATACCTTGATATATGTTCAGTAAATAACAAATTATCATTGGGATTCATTATCTATGGAATTTATCAAACAATGATAAAATTTATCAAGGGCGTCGATTTATACATTATAAAACAATAAAACAAAATGATAATATATTAATATAACAGGTATTTCTAATGATAAATGTATATTTAAACAAACTTCTATATTTGCTATCATCACACATAAAAGGGAACACTACAATGACGTTCATACATGCGAGTGTAGTGTCTTTGTTTTGAAAAAAAAACAAAGAAACACAAATGTATTTATTATAGCCTAATCCAGATACTGTGTTGTTATCAGTTGAGTACTAGAGTATACGTATAAACAATTAACACAATGCATACTGATTTCATTCTGTCCGAAGATTGTACACGTCTCTCGTGTCCCTTCGTGCATTCAGAATACAGCTAACGTCTTCGTTGAATCTGTAGTTGTATTTTGAATTAAGTTACTTTGAGTCAGTGTCATATGTTACTGAGACTTGTTCTAAATTAATTACGTTTTTTGTTCTTCGATCTGCGAAAAGCGCGGGCGTTAACAAGCAAGTTATGTCTTTAAATTTAACTGAATTTTTAGAATGACTTAAAAAAAACTATTCGCTTAATGTTCGAGCAACAATACGAGTACTTCAGTCATTTGGAAAAATAAATATACAACCATAATAATCTGCCACTATAATGTACGTAACCATATGCACATGGTTTCAAATTATTGTTCAAATTGTCTGAGTGTATCTAATATCCTTCTAAATAGGGTACACTTAGACAATTTGAAACCATAATTTGAAATATTGTGCCTATGTCCGTACGTCAACCAGTCCAGGAACTATGTCAGACAACGGAAATATCGGCCTACGAGTGAAGTACCATTCTACCAAGTTTGCGTATGTTGCGGAGTGAAGTTGAAGAAGTAATATGTTTAACATTCATGTAGTTACTATCTTTGACAACATTTTAAATGTATAATGTATTATTTAAATTTATTCAGTAGAGCTACTTAATGGTGGATACAGGATTTTAGTGTTACCGGAAATGGCCCCGTCCACCACTCGGATCGTGAATGTTGTTGGTTTCCAGGACCCGGGAGGAACACATCCGAATCTTACAACACTTCTACCGCCTTATAACCAGGTAATTTATTCAAATACATTTCTCTTGTAGTATTAAACACAGGTAACTATAAAGTGTAACTGATAAAGAGTAAAACAATATTTATTTTATTTGTGGCATTAAATGGTATAATGTTGTACATTGTACTTAGTTTGTCTAGATCGACTGTGAAACAAGTTCTTACAGCAGCTTATATTAATCACACATAACACATCTTCATCGCCACGAGGGATATGCACAGGTCCATGTATTATTGATGTAGATTTGTTTACAGAAATTGATAAATTTTACATTTTTTTTATTATTTTTTTAATAGTACGGTTTATACCGTTATGAGTCTAAATTAGACTTTTTTCATTCATTATTGAAGTTAAGGTAGAACAAGTGTTAGAAAAATGTCGGAATCTGTCAATAAATAGAGGATCTTGCATGAGTGCTCATTACATACGAGTTTTATTAAACGAGTGGACAAAATGATATGACACGAGGCTTTGCCGAGTGTCATATTGTTTTTGTCGACGAGTTTAATAAAACTCGTATGTAATGAGCACGAATGTAAGATTCTATTTATCACATAACCTTAGAAAACGCTCAATATTGTTCAGAAGGATGATGTGCGCTGCATATGGTTCAGCCAAAATTTAGGGGTACAATGAGCGCGACGTCATGGTGACGTTGATATTATCCTGACGTCAGTGACGGATCAATGCATTGATTGGCTAACGTCACGTCAAGCTAATTTAAATATTTATTGCACGGTCTGGGAGTGCCGAACGATATTTACGTCACGGCTTTACGGCACTCCTGGGCCGCATGTTATGTGATAAACAATATTTGTACCATTGTGAAATCGAAGTAAACTGAACGAGTACATTGGTCGTATTTTGGATAACAACGTCAATATTACGTCGTCTAAAGTTATAAATGCATATTGTTTTCTTTGTGATTTTTTTGTTAAAAAATTTGTAACTTGATGATTTTTAAAATTTATCATTAATATTTATTTTTTGACGGACACTTTGTAAGTATTTAACTGCAATACAACTTGCAAATCATACACTGGTGTGTGTCAATTTAAGTAAATTGTATGATTTGAGGAATGTGAAGGAACTTTCGGACGGCACCTGTACACTGACGGGCGTGAAAAGACCCAAAGTGTTAAATAGTTCAATTCGGCTGTATTAAAGGTCCTGATTTCAGATGAGAAATAAAATATTAAATTTCCTTAAACAACTAGAAATCGTTTGATGAATTTTGAATTCAAGTTCAATTTTATTTGATAATTGGCCTCTAGCCATAACACATGATAAAATCTATAGGCTACTAATGAGCATACAATGATAATTTTTTTTTATTAAATCACGCTTGAAATATCAGATTTCTCATCGGAAATGTATGTCAAAATATTATGTGATGTTCGGTCAATAGTTTACCTGGTAGATTTACACAAGTGTATACATCCTTTCATAGTCTATGTGGACTTTTATAACTCTCCGAATATAAATTTGGTACTTACACCGCAAAGTCCGACGAGGATAACAATAGCCCTTGTTTACCAAGAATAAGTGCATTTTCGATGTCCATTTTTTGTCCAACTTCGTTTGCACACGAACAGAGAGCACTTTAACGCGTATTTATACTCTTTCACATGTGATTAGTCGACTGTACAGTGTTTATGTTTATATTATCCATTTTTGTTTTTACACAGGCTAGGCTACAGTTATCCCGGCGAGCTATATAATATAGACCTACTTTTACAATTTATATATTTTTTATCATCATTTGGGCACTGCTTGATAAACATTGCGGAACTGTCTCATAATTTATAGCTTTTTTCACATTATGAATCACAATCTCACCAATTGAGTAGAAACCAGTATAAAGCAATGATTGAGCATATTGATGGGGAGCGGCGGCCTAGAGGTAGGACGTACGCTTTGGGATCGAGAGGTCACGGGTTCGATCCCGTCTGCACCACAGGTTAATTTCTCTGAGCAAGAATAACCCACAATGCTCCACTCGACCAAGGTGTGAATTGGTACCTGCTATTAGGGCGGAATACGAGTATACATGTTCAATAGTCCTGGGCGCCGCAGATCGATGTTGGCTGCACACCCACCAAAAGAGAAATAGTCTCCCAAGGGAGACTCTAACATAGGTTTCCTTAGGTAGCTCAATGACAAGGGGAAGTTAAAATGTCAAAGGGAGGACGAACCCCGAAAATTGGTAACTTAACTTAAAAATTATTAATACGCATGTACAGTGTACATCATAATTAAAGATGTTCAGATCCAATCTAGTGTTACCTCTCCACAGTGGTATCACATAAAGCAAGAATCTCTCGTGAGCAGCATAATCATTTCGTTCTAGAAATTTAATGACGATTTTACATTTACCTCCTTTGTGTTTCCAAAAGGATGTTGATCTGAACATACTAAAGTTCAATAGTATCTTTGTTAAACGCATTTATGTATATTGAGGAAAATTTCGCGGTGATATCTACAGAACACTTTACAAGCGTGTTTGATAAAACATACATACATGTAGTTTGTTCTAAACATGTTTATATATGTATCCACACTATGTTTTTGACCAAGTACTTAGTATTCACATACTCATACTCTTGTAACTGTATTACAGGGGCAGCATGGACATTCAGACACCGAAGGTGCGTCACTTAATGTTGTCATTATAGTAATTGGTGTGCTGGTTCCCCTGGTTCTGATTGGTGTCGGTGCATTTCTAGTGTATGTCTGGTACCGCCGTAAATATCCGGTCCGTATGGTACCTGGTCGGGATTTCGCCAAATTCTCTAATCCTGCTTACAACAAAAGACAGTCAACATTAACACTGGTAAGATATAGTACGTCTTGTCGCTCATTAGCTAAATTCTAAACTGGTTATAACTGACCACCAATTTTCAAGGTGATTTTCGCTGGCTTAGAATGAATCTAGAATGAGAAGGTCGAAAGTAAAAAATCGATATTTTGAGGAAACAAGAAAACACTGTCTGAAAACTACTCTTTACTTATGGAAAAACAAGCTTTTCAACTTCTGTTTAATCAACATGATCAGATCCGATTTCATGAAAATAGGCCCATAGGCGTCTTGTGGTGCAGATTTAAAATATACATGAGTCTTAAAAGGTCGTAAGTAGCAATTACGACCTTTTCATTCTAAGCCCGTGATATGATACATACCTTATGTACATTGTTGCCCGCCCAGCAGGTTCAGTAGGTTGGACATTGTTTCCACATTAAATTAAATGTCCTTCTGTTACACTGAAGAAACCAGCTGCCTGTGGAACAGTTAGTTAAGTGCCCGGAATAATCGTTTTCAGACATTTTTCTTATAAAACAAATGTTAAAGTCACCAAAATCTATGCCAAGAGGTAATGCGCGCAAGTCCTGTTTGGCGAAGTTATATGTCACACAGTCAAGTTTTGTACAGTGCATGATATATCAAGCACTATTATTAAATCAATGTTGTTTTCGTTACACTTGCAATTAGCGACCAAGTGGCTGTATAAGTTTTATGACATGCTGTTAATTCAAATTTCTCTGGGTCCAGGTGAAACTTCAAATGAAAGATTTACTGATATTTTAATTTTCCGAATACTTGAGTATTGATTTAACTATTTGATAATCGGTTCTCCAGTACTCGAGTACTCCGGTACTTGTTGCCATTCTTAACGCATACAAAACTGATATCTGAGTGTTTGTCAATGTAATATTGTTCTGTATAAATGTTTTTGTCGAGTACATGTAAATCCATATTTTCGTAATGATAACGGAACACTCGTTCATTATCATAAGCACATGATTTCAAATTATCTGAGTGTACCTTATGTATAGAGAAGGTTGTGCAGCGATCATGTTTATCTGCAACGGATTTGACGTTACGAAAGCTGGTACCCAGTTTTTCTACAGTTGTCAAAGCAAACACGGATACCAGTTCCTGTGACGTCATATCCGCTGAAACCATGTGCTTATATTCATTGTGTACGCTAATTTTAAAGCAATGTTCTGATAATATGACGTTTATAATGTCAGGTACGCGAAGGAGGCGATAGAGAATGGGAAGATCTTGCCAACCATGACCCCAATCTACAACCAGTTAGAGAGGACCTAGTAGACGGGATCGATAATAAAGCGTTTGAAAAAGAAGCTGAAGAAAATATTGGTGGTGATTTTGTTAAAGTGGACATAGAAGACGATGTTTCAAAATCTAATACTGTTGAGACGAAGGTTGAACAAGAGGCCACCCGTAAAATATCTCGCGACCGCCCCAAAACAAAAAAAGCAGTGCTCGTTAAATCTCAAGACATGGATGAATTTGAAAACGCGTTCGAACTGGTTTCTGAATCAGATTTAGGTCAGAGGACAGATAGTGAAAGAAGTTCAGGAAATGATAGTACTGGGACGCACACTGTTAGTGTGTCCTTTGCGGAAACCTTCGATAATCGGCATGGTAGTCTGGCTTCGCAACCAGAAGAGTCATTACCTATCGATGTTAAAGCCACTACAATACACGAACAATCAACTGATAATCCCGAACATGGTGACACATCTGATAATAAAGATGCTTCAGAACATTCAACTACTTCTGACATACCTGAAAATGTTGATAATTTTGAATCATTTCTTGAAGTTTTCAACAATGAACAAATGGACGACGACGCAGTGGACTCGCCCTTGGATCCGAATTCTACAACACAACCTGACGGTGAAGACGTCGCTGAAACTAAAGAAGAAGAAACTGAAAAATCGTGGACTGAAATTGAAGAAAGTTTTGTTAATGTTGAGCAGCATGTAACAAAAGAAATCGACGAAGCCTTAGACATAAATGAGAAAGAGAAGACGGAAAGGTCAGAAAAAGATGAAGGTTATCTCCGCCCTGACGAGAAAAGCACAAGATCACTTAGTGCATCCGTTGAGTCAGTGGATAGAACCTCACTGAACGAATCGTGTGATTTATCAACGAAACGACCTTCTTTGTCATTGTCTACTGATCGAATACCACCAAACTTTCTGGACATTGTACCACAAACACCGACAGTATTAGTTCAAGACTCTATAATTTTCGAATCAGAAAGTATGCCACCTATACATTTAGTCACAACTGAAGCACATCCTTTGAGAGGCAGAAGAGCGTTCACATTAAACGATTTAAGCATGAGTAGAAAAATTAGCACTAAAGACTGTGCAGCATCGGACCAGAATTTAGCCAGACACGCGGAGGTACGTTCTACTTCCTCGCCTGAAATACACGAGTTGAAGTATGGCAGTTTCAAAACAACGGATATGTTACGTTTCGATTTTAATGAGATAAACAAAACTAATCAAGTGTTGACACAGACCAGTCAGCCTCCAAGTCAACCGGGTTCAACTGATAGCAAAGATAACGACCATCCTGGTGCACCGTTATCTGACACGTTAACTGATAATATGCTGTTAGATTCTACTTTCATTAAGAATGAAGTTCGTCACGCTGAAAACCAATCCGGTCAAACTTTGAACACTGTTGAAGAACTTAACACTTCTTTATGTGAGAGCGTTCATTCAGAACCAAATGAAACTGCAGGGTTACAAGTTAATCCTGATGATATTCAGAACATGTTCGTATCCAGTTCAAGTAACTTATCAGAAAATTTAGAAATGTCAGATGACTTCACAACTTCACGTCAGGAAAACAGAACAGGTCCTACTGAAGATCAAACTGACACTAATGATGTTGGAGAAACTGAAGAAATAATTGAAACTGAACAATGTAATTCTGAAAGTCAACTTCCCCCTACGACCGAATTAAAACAAATCAATACACACTTTGGAGAGTCACTGTTCAATACGCGGGAGCAAACTGACGATGCTATAGATAAAAGTTATGAAGACAACCAGTACTTTCAAACTGACCAGTCTGCAACATCTACCGAATCCAATGAATATCAGTTTGACTTGCTTGGTCAATCCAGTTTGCAAAATGACAATGCTGGTTTAATACATGATGAAGATGCAACGCCGTTAGCGTCTTCATTGCTGATTGAAAATTTGCATGATGAATTCGCGACACCATTCCTACATACATCTACACCGACTGCTTCAGGAGTAGAAGATACAACCGTCACCGTAACAGAGACAACGGAACCAGTGAATAAAAAGAAGCTTGCGGTAGGTGGTTTCGACTTCACTACGTTCGACGATGATTCCTCGGATTCTGACTCCAGCACATCGTCGGCGTCGTCAGAAAGTTCGGAAGACGTAACTAGAGAATCGTTTGAAATTTCTATCGAAGGAAATGTTCCCCCCGATAAGGCAGAACTTGGAACAACCGAAAACTTCGATCCAGAATCAAAACATTCTGACTTTAATACTTCTAATCCGACTGATTCCTTCTTGATACTCGATGGCGGACATGGCATGTCTAAATCGGCGGATTCTACAACACTTTCGTGGGAACTTGTAAGTCGCGAAAATAGCCTCGAACCGCATCAAGCAAACGTGAATGACATACTAGTACTTGACGATACAAGTAATGATTCTATTCGCATTGACGAATCAATAATTGGTGATAAGAATGACACTAGCGATACGCACAAAGTTGAAAGTTCTGTACCGAATGTATCTATCGAGAGTTCTGATTTGTCGTGGGATGTTATTAGTGGAAATGACGATAATTCCGAGTGTTGATCACCGAATTGTTAACTTGGCAGATTTCTATCGAAAGTTCTGATTTGTCGTGGAATGTGATCAGTGGAAATGACGCCCATTCAGAGTGTTGATCACCGAATTGTTAATTTGAAAGATATCAAGATTTATTAGTTATTAATTTATTATGTACATCCGTAAATAAAAGTATATATTGATTGTTTTATGCATAATGTCGTATAAATGATTAAAAAGCTTGTATCAATCACTGATTAAACATTACACTGCATTAATGACTTTGAATGCATTTGACTCTTAAGTTGGTCTGTGATTTATGATGCTGTTCATAAAAACAAATAATTTATATTTGCCATGATAACGTTTGAAAATGTCGACGTCCATCAAACTATCAAACTTGATTTAGAAAATGATACAACTGAAATTATCTGGCTTGAGATTCAAAACAACAAGCAAAAACCAATAATATTGGGTTACACGTATCGACCCCCGTGTTCCAATGCGGACTGGAACTTCAATTTAGAACACACCTTTGAGAAAATATTTATTGAAAGCAAAGAAATCATATTGACTGGAGATTTAAATTACAACTATGATCCCATTACTCAATCAACTAACAACAATGCATGGAATAATATTACTAACAGTTTCAATCTCAGACAACTTGTTGAAAACCCCACCAGAGTAACATGCACTTCAAAAACAATAATTGATCATCTATACACGAATTTTTCTGAAAATATATCTGAAATTAATATACCAGTACTATCAATTAGTGACCATTTTCCTGTGTGTTTCACACATAAAGTTTCCAATGAGGCACCTCGAGACCCCTTACATCATATCATTCAATACCGTAACATGAAACAATTTGTTGAAAAAGATTTTCTAGAATCTCTTAATGAACAACCATGGTCTTTGTTAGATATATATGAAGACCCAAATGACGCTTTAGATTGTTTTCAATCATTATTCAACAATGTGTTAAATAAACATGCTCCATTGAAAACAAAGCGGGTCAAACATACACATTTACCTGACTGGTACAACCCAGAGATACTTAAAATGACACGAGAAAGAGATAAGGCAAAAAAGTTGAATCATAGGGAACAATTTACATACTGGCGAAATAAAGTTAAAACCACAATTTCAAATGCAAAGAAAACATATTATGCACAGACTATAAATAACAATAAAAATAATGCCAAGGATTTATGGAAGAACCTTAAGCAATTATCAGGTAAAGCCACAAATCATCAAACAAATTTTATCCATGATGATGAGGGGACTCAGATTTCAGACCCTCAGGAAACTGCCGAAACGTTTAATAATTATTTCATAGACATTTTTAAATCTTCTCCCCAAAACTGTTCTTCCTTCTCAGAAAGTGATAAAATCAAACTTCAGGAATACATTGAAATGCAATCTGGACAGGACACTTTATTTGTATTACCTAAAATTACAAGCAAATTTATAGAACAAGAACTAAACAACCTCGATGTCAGTAAATCTACTGGATTAGATGGTATAGGGCCAAAGTTTATTAAATTAAGTGCTAAAATCATTTCAAGACATTTGGAGAAGATATTTAACCTCAGTTTAACAAGTGGAGTTTTTCCATCAATTTTCAAAAGAGCCAAGGTTACACCTATCCACAAAAAGGGGCCTAAAACAGAAAAAGTAATTACAGACCAATTTCAATCTTACCTGTACTATCCAAAGTACTTGAAAAACATGTCAGTAACACCTTGAAATTATTTTTAGAAAATAATTCACTCCTTCACCCAAATCAGTCTGGGTTTCGAACTCATTTCTCATGCGAGACTGCTCTGACAGCTATTATTGACAGCTGGATAAAGGCTATAAATGAGGGAAATCATGTTGGAACTATTTTTCTCGATCTGACAAAGGATTTTGACCTTATCAACCACAAGTTACTAGTTGAAAAGCTACAGCTATATAACATTGATGCTAATGCCATTACCTGGTTTCAGTCATATCTAACTGATCGATCACAACAGGTTTGTGTGTCGGGAAAATATTCTAGTGTCCAAAAGATACCAGCTGGTGTGCCTCAAGGCTCAGTATTAGGTCCTCTACTATTCATCATTTACATCAATGATATGCCCTTACATTTGTCAAATTGTAAATCAGATATGTTTGCTGATGATACAACTATTTCATCATTTGGAAATACTATCGACTCAATCTGCATCAATCTTCAATCAGACCTTGGTTCCGTACAAAACTGGTTAGATAGAAACTCTATGATTGCAAATGCTGACAAGACTAAAGCAATGATCATCTCGCCATCAAACCAAATTATTAATACTGTAAGAAATTCACACAACTCAAATATTTCATTCAATGGAAAAACTATTGAATTTTCAACCTCAGAAAAACTCCTTGGTGTTCATATTGATCATACACTAAATTGGAAAACGCAGGTACAAATTACACTGAAAAAATGCAACTCCTTATTATACTTGTTGATGAGAATAAAACAATTTTTGAATATTCATACTAGAAAAATGTTCTTCAACGCATACATTCTTCCACACTTAGATTATTGTTGCTCTATTTGGGGAAATTGCACTAATGACCTCTCAAATGATATGTATAAGTTTCAAAAACGTGCTGCTCGTATTATTTTGGATAAAGATTTTGATACACCAACAGATGAATTATTTTTGCAACTAAACTGGATGAAATTTTCAGATAGAGTTAACTACAAAAAAGCTATTCTTGTTTACAAGTCACTCAATAACCTTTTTCCAAATTATATGGAGCAGCTATTCACATATAGCGACAACAGGTCATTGAGATCATTTGAACAAAGACTTCTTTCTGTACCAAAACCGAGACTCGAGTTTTTCAGAAAATCATTGGCATACTCGGGTGCTAAATTGTGGAACTCACTTCCATATGATATCAAAGTATCTGAAAGTGTTAACACATTCAAAAGCAAATATCTAAAGTGGTGGTTCTCTGGTGGTCAACAAACCATTTCTTTCATTTGAAAGATCATTTAGGTCCTGGTCTTAGCTCCAACCAGTTGTGTCAATGACTTACTGTATCTATTCCTTATATATGCATAACAGTACATTTTAAACTAAATTTGTTTTCAGCCAAGTCATAATTTTTTGTTATTGTTGTTATTGTTGATTGTTATCTTCTGTTATTACTGTACATATTATGTAAATGTGTTAATGAGGCTCACAGGGAAGACTGGGTATACCCAACTGTGTTGCCTCTATAAATAAAGTCTTTATTATTATTATTATTATATTATTATATCATTATAAAAATACTATTAACCAGAAGGGGTTTCCATATTTTACTATCAATCATCTGATAAATCAATCAGTCCAATAAATCCATCAACACAAGCGCACATGCCAATCTATTAATCAATCAATCAATCAATCAATCAATCAATCAATCTATCAAGCAATCAATCAATCAATCAATCAATCAATCAATCAATCAATCAATCAATCAATCAATCAATCAATCAATCAATCAATCAATCAATCAATCAATCAATCAATCAATCAATCAATCAATCATGTGTTTTAACCTCGAAAATGAAATTCCAAAAAGGTCTTTTCAAATTCTTTAAGCCTGAATGGTATTTTGTATGTTAATAGTGGTGTGCTAAGGCATAGAATGAGAAGGTCGTAAGTGCTACAAGTTTGCGACCTTATAAGACCCGCTTACATATTTAAAATCTGCATCACAAGGCGCTTCTAACGGGCATAGCTTCATGCAAATCGGAACATGTCATGTTAACCAAACTGAAAATTTTTAATAGAAAAGGCTTGTTTTCCCGAATAAAGACAGTTTTGTTTCTGGTTTTCTCAAAATAGCATTTTTATACTTTTTATACGACCTTCTTCTAAGCCAGCAATATGTTGCCGTTAATTTGTTATGGACATAGTTGTTTGATTATGTGATCTTTGAAAATTACGTTGCGATAAAATGGGTGGACGAAGTTGTGGTACTCTGGTATAGTACATATGGGACACCATTGGACTGTACATACTGTCTGGGCATGAAAAGCAACTCATTTTTGTATATTTCATACTCATGTTTCATACATTGAGTTGCTGTGTATTACATACTGGTTATGTGAATGAGATCACCAATGGTGCTGTTAACATGACTGCCAGTATTGCATGCATGACTTACTCTTATTTATATGGTTATGTGTTAAAGTTTAAAATTCTTGTGAAAATTCGTGTTGCCTTTTTTCTCCAGTTGAGCACTAGTTAAGTATATCTGGCCTGAATTGAAATTATACACTGGAAAACCGAAAATGTCGCAGTGAGCCTCACATGGTATCACAAGGTAGGTGCTTCAACTTATGGGGTACACTGGGACACAGGCGTCCGTCATGGTATGTCCTCCTCTAGACCCATATACTACCCAGGTACCCCATTACAACCTAAACTCTACAACCATTCATATTACTAGTTCCAAGTACACGATGCCCATTTTTCCAACATCAATTATGGCTCTGATGCTGTTCCATACCATAATACCAAACGTGAACTAGAAGAAACGATGGATTTCACAACCAGTCCACTATTGACGTGGATTTGTTTGTTATCACATAATTTATGACGTAAGTCCTTAACCTTAAAGTTCGACAAACAGGATTTTACGTAACATTGTATATTTATGTCATTATAAATACGGATATAGTTTTTTTCCCCAACTAATATAAGAGTAAAAAAAGATACGTAACCGGAAGTGTTTGAAATTACCTCCTACGAATGTGCTCGAAATGTAAGATAATATTTGATTCATATATCATTTATTAGCTCGTCTATCTCTAAAAAAAGAGCGATTGTCGTAAAAAGGGTCGTCTGCGTCGGTGTGGTCGTCTGCGGGGACCGTTTTTGAGGGAAGCATAGCCACATTTAGTTAAGTTTTTCGTTGGTGTTCATTTCTTAAAAAATATAAAATAAGATATTCACTTCACCTTAGGAATACTCGATCAAACTATCAAATGGGCAATCCATTAGAACACGGTAGATAACCATGTGATTTGTATGTCCAGAGTTATTTGACCTTGTTTGGACTTTTAAAACTTAACTTGGTCATTTATGTTGTAAAACTTTTCACTAACTATCAAAGATATTATCTTGAAACTTGAGATGCTTGTTTCAGGTGATGAACAATATAAACAAGATGACATAATGCTGGAATTTGCTTTTACAGAGTAATAGCCCCGATCACTTAGAATGTTTGCTTTTTGTCAAAATTCCTAATATCTTATACAGGTACTAACTTGTAACTTAACATACTTGATAACAGTGATAAGTCACTGAGTATTTCATTCTATATACAAGAAGAGATAACTCTATCCAAGTTTTTATGGAGTAATTTTTTCATTTTTAACTTTTGCTTTAGGAAACCAATTCTTACTACATGTATTTGTCAGCTACATTGACTTTAAACTCACCATACTTGATCATGGTGATGACGTCATTCGTTAGATAAGAGGGCGTAACTCTACCAAAGATTTTGAAGGAGTTATTGTCACTCACATATGAGAAAGGGTACTATCAAGTTAATCGAGCGTCAAACGCTCGTAGTTGGTGCTCTTGTTTAGAAGTGCATTGGCTATATCGGTTATAATTCAAACATTAAATGCATTGTTTCTTCAACTGAAGTTGTCACGTGAGGAACATATTTGGATGATTTAGAGTCGATATTGCAGACTAACGAGGAACATATTTGGATGATTTAGAGTCGATATTGCAGACTAAAGAGGAACATATTTGGATGATTTAGAGTCGATATTGCAAATAATGAGGTTTGTAAATACATTTTGTATTTTATTCAAAACATATTAGCTCAAGGTACATACTTTTTAGATTTACCATGGTGTTATCGATAATCTAGGGCAGTTAATTTGGTGTTTGATTCCACGCGTGACTTCGCTCTAATCGAATAATACTGTACCGAATAATTTTCATAAAACCAAATGAAACCTAACAGAAAAATGACGATTCGTAACCATGTATACAATAATTGTAGTTTTAAAAAATGTATATCGCTGGCTTAGAATTAGAAGGTCGTAAGTACTTATAAGATTCATGCATATTTGAAATCTGAATCTAAAGGCGCTTCTTATGAGCCTATTTTCATGCATTGCCCTTTTCTAAATACCAACTGAACGCCTTTAGGCTAAACCGTCAACGTGAATCCGCATTCAAGTAGTTCCAGACACTTACAACAGTTTCAATACTGCTACATTGTGTTTCTCCAATATTTAAACTGATTTTCTTAAATCAGCATTATTTGTTCATTTTAAGATCAACAATTATTATCAAACTGTTCGTTAAATCGATGTTTTTGCAGATAATTACTGCGCTGTGGCTATATCGAAATTGTTTTGTATTATAAAATGGCGTCTTCATCAAATGTCCTGTATCTGTAGCTATTTTTGGGAGGCGATTAAGCCTCTCATTACTACCATTGCCCATTTCTTAATACAAAATTAACCGCCTTTAGGCTGCTATGTGAATCCGCATTCAAGTAGTTCCAGAAACTGTCAACATTCCCAATACTGCTACATATGTTTCTCCAATTTTTTAACTGATTTAAGCCAATCAGCAACATTTGTTTATTTTAAGATCAAAACTTATTGTGAAACTGTTCGTTAAATCGATATTTTGGTAAAAAAAATCACTACACCGGCTGATACCGAACTTGTTTCATAGTACGAAAATGACGGGTTCATCAAATGTCCCGGCTGTAAAGCTATTTTTAGAAACTTCAGACTACGGTCAAGTGATGGTTTTATCAATGAATCGTATACGGTCTGCAAGTACTGTTATGCAATCATATGGTGTCGCTGTTCTAGCTAGCCGCTTTCTATAGACTGTCTCCCGCTGTGAGGGAAGTGATTACAAGACGGTATTGTAGAATTTGATAAATAGGCGCGTAGTATTATTTTAAAGCCACTTTTGATATACGCATTCAATACACGTATTACATATAAATTGATATGCACCTTTTAACAATTATTTAGATACCCAACATGCCTATATAGTCACATATGCCTATTTTGACATTCAAGACAAGATCGGCAGTAAGAAAACGAACATTAAACGTGTAAAGTCGGTTTAAGCTTTAGTAGCAGCAACCAGATCGCCTCCCACCACTACTCTCAGTGCTTTGATTAGAATTTATGTTGGATGTATACCTAATTTAAAATTACTACTCTCCAGACCAGGGTCACGTGATCAATTTGCTTTTATGAATGTATAGTAATCTAGTACCACGTTTGATATTCGCATTTAATACATGCACGCCAAATAATATGCCCCTTTTTTACAATTATTTAGATTCGCCACATGCCTATAAAGTCACATAAGCCTATTTTGACATTTGACAAGATCAGCAGTAACAAAACGAACATAAAACGTGCAAAGTCGGTTTGGTCTTTAAAAATATAAGAAGTTTATTCCATATCAATATACATAACACAAAATAGTCATACACATTATGATTAGGTCAGAGATGATCATAATTTGTTATTTTAAACATTTAAATAAACGATTAACTACGGTTCAATGACAATAGTTATGAATCACTGAATAGCTTAACAACAATATCAATTTGATAAATATTCTATGTGAAATGCAAATTTGAAATTTTCATGTAGAATTCGATGAATAAATTACAGTTATCGAATAAGCTCGTAACCAAGATGCAGCAATAAAAAAACCTCCCATCAGCACTCTCGGTGCTTTGATTTCTTGTTTTCTCAAACTTTTGATTTTGAACTTACGACCTTCTAATTCTAAGCCAGCGATATGTAAACTTCAATACATACGTATTTTGACATTCTTTTCTTCTGTTGATCTCTTTACGATAAAGCGTATAAAATTATCACCAAAATATCATGTTTTGATTTCTCATAAAAAACGCAACTTTGCACACGTCATTTTTTAGTCAAATTTTATCTTTTTCATTTCACCTCAGTGACTGTGTGGTCAATTTCCCGTGTTATGAACCTTTCTAAGATATTATACATTTTATGAAAAAAATAGTTTTTGTTTACTCTTTATTAATGATACAGTTACCTTTGCTTTATATTGGTAAACACTCCAAACCTCAGTATCATTAAGCAGGATTTACAACCGTTGTTTCAAAAAGTTGCAATTGTGGTTTTATATTTAAATCCATTCAAGCTATAAAATATTGTAATATTGTATCAAATATGTGCCTTTAATTCCAGGGTCTTATGTGCAATACTTGTTCACCTTCTGATAGCCTGTTGTCAAGGCTCACAGATGTGTCATCCCAATTCGCAAGCATGGCAACCAAAGTGGTCTGACGAGAATAGAAACGACTTACGGGGCAACTATTGTAAAGACCTTCATGCCGTTGCGGACTTAGATGCTTGCTGCGCGTGTCACTCCTGTGTAACATGGGAAGGGAATGAGGCAGATCTATTTATAGAATTTATTTCACCGTTAGGCAAGAGCTTGGTGATTTCTAACCGAGCATTTAACAAATCAGGAATTTATAGAGTTGAATATAGGGGATTCAACATGACAAGCATTCCAAGCAACATATGTGACTGGGACAACGAAACTCGTTTATCCGGACAATTTGCGTCCAGTTTTCACACAATGCGTGAGTTTTGGGGAAATGTGGTGGAATTAGATTTCTCTGACAACAAGATTCGTGCAATTCCTGATATCAACTGTCTTGTTAGACTTGATAAACTGTATCTGAACAACAACAACCTTAGTCACGTGTCCAACTCTTCCTTCACAAGGCTGTCTCGTCTGCGATATCTACAGCTTCAAGGAAACTCAATTACAAGTTTAGATTTAAATATACTTTCGACCCCTAAACTGAATATATTATACACAGACTTTACCCATAATGCATTGCAGTCAATGGATGCTTCTAACATTTTGTTGGCGTATCCATTTTGCAGTTTAGCCTTTGCAGAAAATAAGATAAGTAGAGTTCAGAACAAAAATTTTAAGGTAGATTTTGACGCACACTATGGACCAGGCTATATCAATTTTAAAGATAATGTGGTCACAGAGTTTCCTAATTTGAAAGAGTTGCTTCATTTAGACACCTGGGCACAAGTTGGAAAATTTTTCGATTTTGGTGTTGACCTTACAAACATTCCATTAAAATGTGATTGTAATATACAACCCTTTCTCGACAAGGCTAACAACATTATGAGTATGTTCATGAGAAACGACAGCAAGGATATGAAATGCACAGCCCCACCGAGTATGACAGGAAAGTCGATATTTAAAATTGACCAAGAGGAACTGGTTTGCAATTTGGCCGACTGCCAAAGTCAACAATGCACGTGCGTTGATAAACCATTCGATGATACTTTGTACGTTACATGTTCTGGCCTTGACAAACTACCCAATCTTCCCATTTCACGACATTCTAAATTCGTGTCTCTAAATGTATCCGGTAACAATATAAAAGAAATTGCAAACGTTTCACATCTATCTAGACTATCTTCACTCGATATTTCCAACAACGATTTGAGAGAAATAAGTGACAACGTAACTAAAGCGCTTGAAGAAAACTGCAAGTTTCTCGACATATCTGGGAATCCAAAAATACGAGCACTACCGAAACTATTTCAATACAGAGATGTATGCGGCACTCGAATGAAAAATCTAGAAATAGACTGTAACTGCAAAACGACATGGATAGAAACATGGCTTCGTCAAAACGTCTGTAGTCCTGATAATTTATTCAAATGCAATATACCCGAAATTGGTGTAGCATTGGCGACCAATTTTCATGAATCGGATATTGCATGTTATGTGGATATGTTCACATTGATCGTAGCATCTGTCATAGCAATAGTGACTTGTATCATGGTTATAGCAGGGTTTAGCGTGTATACTTGTTACTACGAACTACTGATAATGTACCTTCGGTTAAGGTCAAGGAAGCGTAATGATGTTCAACCTAACTTTAAATACGATGTGTTTGTATCATTTAATGAGAACGAAGATCGTGTAACACAATGGGTGACCACCTCCCTGTATAGACATTTAATGGACAAAGGGTATATATCTTTTCTTGCTATTAGAGACTTGCAGTACGGCACCGATCGTAATTCTGACGTCATTTCCGCCATGAAGAACTCCCACAATTTTCTTATTATTCTATCTGAAGGTTATCTGCAGGAGGCGGATGAAGGCATAAGATCATGAACTGAAAATGAATGGAAGTTTGGTTGGAATAATTTCAGACAAGATCGATGTAAAAACATCGTTTTGGTAAATTATGATCATATGGAAGCGTCAGACGTTGACCATCCCGTTATTAAGGCTTACTTACGAGTGGGATGCACCGTCGACTTCGAGAACCATGATCGGAATATCATGAACGATATTGAAGCTAAACTTGGACAGCCGTTTAGACATCATGATATTGACACAAATGTTATTGAAGACGATACTATGATTGTACCTAGCCATCTATTTATTACGAGTTACTGTGAACATGATAGCAATGACTTTGAACTTGAAGACGCAGGAACACCATCAGCAGACGAGAGAAAGCAGCCTTCTGGACCTCGTATTCATGATAAACGATCCCGTGAAATCCTACATATCCATCCTGGGATTCTCAAACCATACCACGGTTGTCATAGATACGGACATTCGATCATAGACACTACATCCGTCTGATACCAAATCAATTATACCAATTTTCTAAGAAAAATGGGTGCAAATTAACACAGGTATTAGAATTACTTTATCATCACCAAACAACCAATACAAGACTATTACACTGAACAAATCGTGAAAGCTCGGCCATATCCGTTTTTCTCCGTTAGATATACTGCATTGCAAGGACGGTGATCAGAATGGACACTGACTTTTCGAGAGGAAAGTCATTGTATCCCTAAAAAAAGATAATATAAAGTCGGACAGGGAAGGCAGCACTCAACTTATCCAGCCGTGCACAAACAATATAAAAAAAACCGAAAAGGCACAATGCCCAACAAATAACCGAACGAGAAAATGAACTGCCAAAGGAACAGTGCCAGTTCATGCGTGGACCCAGATTTTTTTCTCAGAGGGAGTCCAACCTGCAATTCTCAAGAAGGGGTTCGATAAGCGGACGTCCAAACAACTGTTTTATAGAGGGATGTCCGCATCAAACTCGCAGCCATGGCAAATTAGTGTCAAAGGGTGGGGTGCGGTCCCTCCTCTGGAACGGCGCATGTCAATGTACCATACGATGTGAGCAAGACAAGGAACTTAAGGTAGACTATGTCCACCTTAACAAGTTACCGGTAGAACATTTTCTTCTGAATCCTTTTTGTGTGTCTAGGGACTATCATTCACGGTACAGCGAACGTATAGACAGACACCTATTGTAATACTGAACCCAAGTTTTGCGTTGATAATTTCGCTGCCTTAGAAGAATGAGATCGTAACTAATAACTTAAAAAAGACACATATATATAAATTATTAGGCGTTTATTGCGAAAAGGCAATGTTGACCAAACTTAAGTAGCTTGTTTTTCTGTAAGTACAAACAGTACAATGTAGTTTCAGGCTGCAGTTTTGCTTGTTTTCTCAAAATAGCGCTTTTGTCACTCGATCATGACTTTCTTCTTATAAGCCAGCGTGAACGTATCACAGACCTTCGTGAATAAAGGTCCGTGGATGTATGTAGATATATGTACATTTATCAGGGAGTGTACATATAAGTTATCCGGGAGGATTTTTTATATAGAACAGGTTCTGATTGTATACTAGTATTCAGAGGCAATAGATAACACAGATTGGCATTCTATATTGACTATCACAAGTTTATCCACATGATAAGACATATAGAAGTGAACACACATAATGTTACATATCATGGATCAGGTCATTCTTGAACAACCACAGACGGCAGAGGGTTGAAGTTGAAGGTCATATCACAGACGAACTACTTGCTCTATCCGGTGTGCCTTGTGGTTCCATTCTCGGACCCTGCTTGTTTCTGCATATATACATGATATCAATGACTTGCAAGAAACGGTCGTGAGTATCATGTAGATGTAGATACAATGTATTTGGTAATGTTCTATAGATCTAATTATTTAATTTCTTATTTTGATGTACTTGTTCAAAATAAATTAGTTTAAACATTTGACTGTGTAATTTATTGACAGCCACGTGTTTTAAAATTATCAAGGCGCGTTGTGTGCGTCCACAGACCTAAGAAATTATATCACAAAACTCTGTATATAGCTTTATTCTGGGGAGGTAACCACGTCGATTTTAAGACAAGTCACATTGGTTATCTCCCTTATTTTTGCATTGGTTTGTGCGTAAAATGTAAACAAACTCCTCATAAAGTGTACTGCGATGAAAAACGACGACAATTTACAGTCTAATAGAGGTGATTTTAATTGTAATTGTTTTTAATGTTGTTGATACAATAATTTCTGATATTTCGAACTGTCGGCCGTGTTTAATTTTAGCGATTGGTTTCGTTCCTGGATTATTCGTACACATTCATTCGCACCAGACTTTTACGCACTGGGTTATTTTGGTTCCACTGTTTGTCCGTATACATCGTTTGACGTCAATTAGCTAATTAAGGTTTTATATAGTGCCTATTAAGAAGTATTTTCAGTAAGTACCTCAGTGCAGCAGATTATATATTTTTTTTTAGACAATCTCAAGTCATTGGATCATGCCAGTGATGAGTCAATCAATGAAACTAATACACCAGTCCATTGAATCCACACCCCTAACCTGGGGAATATCGGGGATAGTTAGCTCTTCAAAAAGTAGAGCTATTGTCATGATGGGATCGTCTGCGTGTGCGTTGGCATACTGACAAGGCTGATAACCCTGTGATCTATATCTAATGAGTTATCTGCCCTTGTTAGGACTTTGTACATAGAAATAGTGGCAAATTTTACACATAAACTGAATTTCTTAAACGCAATCAAAGCTTTCGACTTGAAAGTCAATACACTTGTGGAATGTGGTGACCTACATCTACTGACAAGAGGAAACAAATCTATCTAGCGTTTTATAAGAGTTATTCCCCTTTTCTGATTTTGAATCTTTACACAAAAATGATTTGGTGTCCTGTCACATGGGATATTTAATGCCCTGTCACACAGGATATGTGGTGTCCTGTCACACGGGAGATTTGGTGCTCTGTCACATGGGAGGTTTGGTGTCCTGTCACAAAGGATGTTTGGTGTCCTGTCACACAGAAGATTTGGTGTCCTGTCACATCGGAGGTTTGATGTCCTGTCACACAGGATATTTGGTGTCCTCTCACATGGGAGATTTGGTGTCCTCTCACATGAGAGATTAGGTGTCCTGTCACACGGGAGATTTGGTGTCCTCTCACATGGGAGATTTGGTGCCCTGTCACACAGGAGATTTGGTGTCCTGTCAAACAGGAGATTCAGTGTCTTGTCACATGGGAGGTTTGGTGTCCCGCCTCACGGGAGATTTGGTGTCCTGTCACACAGGAGATTTGGTGTCCTGTCACACAGGATATTTGGTGCCCTGTCACAAAGGAGATTTGGTGTCCTGTCACACGGGAGGTTTGGTGTCCTGTCACACGGGAGATTTGGTGTCCTGTCACACAGGAGATTTGGTGTCCTGTCACACGGGAGATTTGGTGTCCTGTCACACAGGAGATTTGGTGTCCTGTCACACAGGATATTTGGTACCCTGTCACAAAGGAGATTTGGTGTCCTGTCACACTGGAGATTTGGTGCCCTGTCACATGGGAGATTTGGTGTCCTGTCACATGGGAGATTTGGTGTCCTGTCACACAGGAGATTTGGTGTCCTGTCACACAGGAGATTTGGTGTCCTGTCACACAGGAGATTTGGTTTCCTGTCACACAGGATATTTGGTGCCCTGTCACAAAGGAGATTTGGTGTCCTGTCACACTGGAGATTTGGTGTCCTGTCACATGGGAGATTTGGTGTCCTGTCACATGAGAGATTTGGTGTCCTGACACACAGGAGATTTGGTGTCCTGTCACATGGGAGATTTGGTGTCCTGTCACATGAGAGATTTGGTGCCCTGTCACACAGGAGATTTGGTGTCCTGTCACATGGGAGATTTGGTGTCCTGTCACATGGGAGATTTGGTGTCCTGTCACATAGGAGATTTGGTGTCCTGTCACATGGGAGATTTGGTGTCCTGTCACATGGGAGATTTGGTGTCCTGTCTCACAGGAGATTTGGTGTCCTGTCACATGGGAGATTTGGTGTCCTGTCACATGGGAGATTTGGTGTCCTGTCACATAGGAGATTTGGTGTCCTGTCACATGAGAGATTTGGTGCCCTGTCACACAGGAGATTTGGTGTCCTGTCACATGGGAGATTTGGTGTCCTGTCACATGAGAGATTTGGTGCCCTGTCACACAGGAGATTTGGTGTCCTGTCACATGGGAGATTTGGTGTCCTGTCACACAGGAGATTTGGTTTCCTGTCACACAGGATATTTGGTGCCCTGTCACAAAGGAGATTTGGTGTCCTGTCACACTGGAGATTTGGTGTCCTGTCACATGGGAGATTTGGTGTCCTGTCACATGAGAGATTTGGTGTCCTGACACACAGGAGATTTGGTGTCCTGTCACATGGGAGATTTGGTGTCCTGTCACATGAGAGATTTGGTGCCCTGTCACACAGGAGATTTGGTGTCCTGTCACATGGGAGATTTGGTGTCCTGTCACATGGGAGATTTGGTGTCCTGTCACATAGGAGATTTGGTGTCCTGTCACATGGGAGATTTGGTGTCCTGTCACATGGGAGATTTGGTGTCCTGTCTCACAGGAGATTTGGTGTCCTGTCTCACAGGAGATTCGGTGTCCTGTCACATGAGAGGTTGGACACATTTGTGTTCTGATGTCATATTGGCAATGTACATTTTCTCTTTATTAGCCAGTACCAACTTACATATTTCATATAATGTACTGCAAGTTGGCATAGTAATTGGTTGCTAGGTTTACATGTACATTTGTATAGGAATTGCAAATTGTTCAAAAACTAAGAGAAATCAATTCTCATTCAAACATGTAATATAGATAAACCACAATCGTTCGGGCGTAACTGTACTGTTAATAATGAAATAATCCAGGTAAAAGGGGTGTATTCGGAAAAGAAATATATTATTTGAAATGGTAGCTTACATCGTCCCCCATGGCGCAGTAGGCTAAGCTACTGCTTATGAAACTAAATAGATTTTTTGCTTGGGTTCGAATCCCACCCATTTTGAATATTTTTTAAATTTTGCTAAATAAAACATTTGCGTGCATGTCTATTATTTATATATTTCTAAAATATATATATTTCCTTTGTACATTTTTTCTGTATGTTAATCCTTGAAAACACTCCCACGTCAAGACTGCTGAACAGAGATATCGGTCAACGGTCACCCGAACTGTGCTCCCTGTATTACCAGAGTACATGCTTATTAATGTTGAAGTTTCTACAGAAGATTCTTAGAGTGGTGATTACAATTCTAATTCCAGCGAAACCAATGATGAAAATAGTTTGTAATTCAACCTGATTGTCATCTGAGCAATAAATACAATATCCAGGGTAGGCTAAAACCGTAAAATAAACAAAACAAAGCAACTTTGTATTTAACCTTAAACATAATTTTATTATTCATTAAGTAATAAAATATATGAAAAAACACTCATGTATTATGATAACAAAATTATTGAAAAAGAGTTTAGCAGTGAACTCGAACCCACAGCCCATATAAAAATAATGTTCTGAGTACAGACTAGTTCAGAGTATAGATCATCTTAACCACTAGGCCACGCTGTCAACTTGAAAGATAATGTGAATTTATACGATATATTCATAATAAATTAGAAAAATAACGGTAAATATCGTTTCAACCTTAGCAAATGAACTCGCCCAAAGGTCATATTTCGAAGGTCGTTGTACATCTATAGTATCTGTGTGAGAAGTTATATATTATTGCATGTAACATTTTATCAGCACTTAAATAAAGGAACAGTCTACACTTATTTCATGTCTGTTTGGTTAACAGTCAAAACTATTGTCCTGAGGTATCGGCGAAGACTTTTGAACTGTTGCACGAGGCCGATAGGCCGAGGGCAACAGTTCAAAATGTCTTCCCCGATACCGAGGGACAATAGTTTTGACTGTTAACCCAAAACAGACATGAAATAACTGTTTTATTACCTAATACTCTATATAACTACAGTAAAGTTCTACTTATACAACAAACAAAAAGGATATTTCTAAGACATTTTGTCATACTAAAAGCGGATATTTTTTGTTATCAATTCAAGACTGTCATTATCCCCATGATTTTATTATCAAACAAATAAAATCGGCATGTAATAAAGCAAAAAGGGACAAAACATTGTTCAAGAGTTATATTAACAATACGCTATAGATCTAGCAGGGTGTTTTTGCAGGAATTTATATTGCGCATCGTAGTGCGCAGGTAACAGTTCATCCAGGGGTGTAACAGTCAAAACTGTTGCCCTCCTGGCAATGAACTGTTTCATACCTGAATCTAAAAATAAACATTAAGACATGAAACAGTCAAAAATAACGAATTACTCGTTATATAGAGTGCTAGGTAATAAATAGCATTGTTACACTGCCACCTGGTGAGGTATCCACATTTACACAAACTTTGACACTTACACAGCCCACCGAAAACAAGTATACATTTTTTTTCTCATTTACTCGTCTGTAATAAGACTATTTGCAAAACAGTGAAACAGCAATATTTTTTAAGGCAAGGAATATTTTTAGTTTATCAAATACATTGATTGGTACACTAGGTGCAAGATATAAAGTATCTTTGTCTCACTTGAAAGGTTATTTTGTCATAAAAAGATGGAACATCAGCCTATTTGGTCACATGGTTATTTTAATTAGGAACTTTTTCATCTTTACTTCTATCTCTTTGTTGACTCTTTTAGTAACTGCAGTTCCAGAAACTACCTGGTAGCAAAATTATGACCGTCTGATAAACAGATATTTAATAATTTAACAAAGTTTAATTTTGCAACTGTATACTTGTATGTGGTGGGCACTGTATATTTCAATACTTTCTTCTTTTTCCTCTTTGAAGCATTGATCGTACAAACTTAACACTTGACTGTTATCTGTATATGGATAAAATATTGATAAGAGAAAATTGCATTAAAAGTAAGCTTATTGAAAACCTCTTAAATCTGTTCCTTGTTTGCTAATGGCTTGTTTGCGAAATATTGGGAATGCATTTGAGTAAGGTTGAAATTCTTATAAGCGGATAATACTGTAAAACAATTATTTTTCGAGGGAGTTGAATTTTTCGCCGATTTCGCTGTTAGGCACTCGACCACAAAATCTAATCCACACGTTTAATCGACCTCTCGATTATTGAACATGGGTTTATTCTTTCATGTTTTGTAATTCACAAATTTAAGACCCCACGAAAATACATTTTTATCAAAATCCACGAAATTTGATACCCACGGCAATATTTGAGTTTACAGTAAATTGTTCACCTCAATATTTCTGAAATATTTATGATCCTTAAGTAAACAGAGCCTATGTAATAATATATAACTTTGTGAAAATTGCCCACATTATATTAGGTTGTTATAGTGTGGAGTATGAGTATGCTAGGAGAATGAAATTTTCATTGCATATAAAATGGCTGGAAATAATTTTATAAAATATTCGAAATTTTAGGATTATAAAATGTGTACCCAGTAACCATAGGTTTGGGTTTTATTTGATAAAATCATAAGTTTTGACATTTTCTTGACAAACTTAGGATTATTTGGAGTAAAACTGTTTTCTTTAGTAGTGTCATGTACATGTAGCTAATCTGAATTTTTTAAAAAGTGCCATTTTTTCTAATTTTTATGCTTTAACTGTTACTCCTGTAGTGTTACTGTACTGACAGCTGCTATTCAACTATTTAATCTAAAAACATGCTTTTTTATGGATTGATATTAAACATCAAACATTTTATATGACATTGTATGAAAATGAGAAATATACATATGATCTGTATTAGTAACGAGTAGCATGTTATTGATAATAATAACATTATCTCACATATAGCAACATTGTAATGTAAGTTAATTACCATATTTTCTGCTTTCCTTATATAGTTTCAAATTTACAATTTTATCAAAGCTTTTATTTGTTGTTTAACAAAGAGTGCAGAAGACACGTAGTGTTGCAAGGCTTTATCTGTATTTATCTTCGCTATAGTCCCATTCAGTTTATTGACATTTAGTATAAAAGGAGTATTGAAAAATATTGAAAAGAACGGGAAAGAAAATTCAATAAGTAAATAGAGAGTTTGTCATTGATGAGTTTAAATAGGAAATAAATGTACTATTGATAATGACCTAAACCTATGCGTTATTGACGTGTCCATTCATTAATTGCTGGTATTTACACAAGTTTCTAGAATAACTTAATACAAATATCAGGTTGGATATTTTAATCAGTGGAACATTAAATTATTTTTAATATTAGTTTCTCTAATAATGTAAATACACTTATCAGCTTGAAAATATTTTATATCAGCTGAACATATGAAAATTATTTAAGTATTAGTTTCTCCATAATTTAATATAAACATAGATTCTAAGTTGCTCGGTTAAATTGAGTGCTGCCTTCCCTGTCCGACTAAATTATATTATCTTTTTTTAAGATAATTTTTATATCGGCGATCGATACATTAGAATAAGTTTCTTATTAGATTTAGGGATAATTCAATACAAATATCACTTTTGATATATAATTTCTTCAGCGAAACATAAAAATAATTTTATAACCGACATTAAGTTCTGGGATAATTTAATACAAATATTACTTTTGGTATTTCGCTGGCTTAGAATTAGAAAGTGGTAAGTATTTAACTTACGACTTTATAAGACTCATGCATATTTAATATCTGCATATTAAGGCGCTTATTATGAGCCTATTTTCTTGAAAATCAGAAGTGGCAATGTTGCCCAAACTGATGTTTAATAAGCTTGTTTTTCCATAAGAAAGAGTAGTTTTCAGACAGTTGTTTCTTTTTTTTGTCATAATATTGATTTTGTACTTACGAATTTCTAGTTCTAAGCCAGCAGCGATTTATTCAGGGATATATATAAGAATAATTTTATTCAAATTGGTTTCTCTTGCTTTGATGCTTTAGTGTCTTCTAGTGAGACTATAAAGACGACAGTGAACTGACAGATCAATAATTACCTGCTATCTCTCTGACACAGTGTACCGACACAGTGTATCCGGCAGGTATAAACATCATCTAAGATCCAGTCTCTGACACTCTCATGTCTTCTATCTCATTGTGTGTGTGACAGCATCAGTGTGTGTGAGTGTGGAGTCTTATAATAATATCAATACTTTGTGTTGAATTTAACAAGTTGTGAAGATAATTGTGAAGGGAAGACTTTGAAGGGATGGCAGAACAAAATGGTAAGCTTCTTATATCAAATAAATGAAGTATAAGGAGAGGTCATGTTTGTATAAAGAGGTATTCATATGCAAATGTGCCCACCAGCTAGCTATTGGTGAATGGTAGGTTTTTATTGTTCATTCATTCAATAGATTGCCGGTGGTCACTTTGCATATGAATATAACATTTGTAGTTGATCTCCCGTATTTGTGTATTTTTAAGTGTGATATTTGTATACCAGAAAATATAAAATATAATCAGTTATTAAGAACAATGTCATAATAATGGCTTATAAAGACATACATATTACTCAGTGTATAACTGAGTCAAGATCCGGTTATCGCAATAAGGAGTACATATTGAATTGTATAGTCTTGTAATTAAAGTTGTACAGTGATAGGAAATCACCCGATCCTTCGATCACAATAAGTCATACAAGTTGAATTGTATAGTATCCCAATAAGTCATACAGTGACTTGGTTTATACAGGGTGTATGATATATATTAGCACTATTTGTTGAGTCAGATTGAAAGTTGCTACATAAAGATCTTTACCTGAACCATTAAAGGGACTGCCTCACGTTTTGGTGTATTGCAAAAATAAAATTAAATTGTCAAATATTCATGTAATTTTGGTATAGTTTCCTGTATATGCCATACATAACCACATTGACATACAAAATAACTTGGGAAACATTGGCGTTTTGTAGTAATTAGCATTTTTACACCCAAAATTCTATAGGGTATTAATACCCTATAGAATTAGCACTACTATCAATTAAATTGCCTGAAATTTGTTTCCATTCGATGAAAACGAATTGCGAAATGATCCGAATGCCTCATATATGTTTTGGCTTTAGTTTGTTGAAGTTACAGTTTGATCATGTGTGAATTACATAATTCACAGAACATTTTGGAAGGAAACTCTGCGATATTTTCAAACAGAAAAATACTGTGTGCCAAATATCAAGAGTGATTTAAATTGCTTAAAAGCCATAAATCTTTCATAAAGCAACCACCAGTGACTTTCTATTATATTAATACTTGGTTAGGTAGGAAAATTACATCATACAAAAATTTTAGCCCAATCTGTGAGGCAGCCCCTTTAAGACGTACACTGCAGAATCCTTAAACATATGCTCTGGTATAGGTTGGTCCTTCAATGGTCAACTTTATATTGAATACTGGGTTAGACTTACTTTTACTGGGTTGTGGCCCTTGAAATGATGAAATTTATCTTTTGTTTCTTATGATTATCTGTATAAGTATTTATGTTACAGTTGTCAAACTTTGTAGGAATATTAGTCAGCATGTGCTTTTGAGTTACAGCCCTTGACATGGTCAAATGGCAAATGAGGGCATTCATGTTCTATGGACTCATTTCTAGTTTGCCTTCAATAAACATATTTAAGTTTTCCACTAAGTGACTTTTAAATTCTGGCCTTGGGGTGGTATTCAATATTGATATTATTTAATTGCATAGCCAATTATATCACCTGTTACTGACCAAGAGTTTAATATGGTGTGATCTGATTAGTTGTCCTTATCCTTAAGTCAAGTAAGATCAATATTGTACATTTTGTTCAAGTTGACTCTTCATTGGTTGATTTTCTGTTAAAATATTGTTAGTGGAAATATTTAACTTTGGCTTAGCTATAGTTAAAAACTATTGTATTGCCATGTTATAATATTATTACGATTGCTCAAACAGAAAGAAGAAATATCAATATGACTTAAGGGTTGATCTTTGGCTTTTAACATGCCCATAAGTTGAGTCGATGTATTTGGAATGAGGTATTTGTGTGAGTGTTAAGTAAATGTTGCATGTAAACTTGTTGATTATCTGATCAATAATCGATCAAACATCCTAGCCAACGTCAACAGTAGAAAAACATGCGTGACTGATACCATTAATCATTCAGTAGTTGTTTGCATATAGACATTAAATGGCATGGTGGGATCAAAGTCTGGCAGTTATCAGGTCATTCCACAGGTGTAGTTATTGGCAGCAGTCATTTATATTTCTGTATTAGGTGAGAAGTGATTATCTTAGCTACTCTGAACCCACGCAAATTGAGTTATTTCATCAATAAAACTTCTAAAAATACATCATACATTCTGCGACTAGGGCATTGCCCACTGCCTTCCACTCATCAATTTGACATTGATTGTTTCAGCAACCTAATTTTTCCTCCAGATAGCTGAATTTTCATTGCTTCTAAAGGAATACTAAAACATTAAAACATTTTATAAGCAATTAAAGAGGATGCCTCCTGTCCATAATCTTACAATAATGTCAGGGGTCCTAGTTTTTCTGAAATAAAAGTTATTTGATGAAAAAGTAGCAAATGAATAATGGTCATTTGAAGTTTCATTTGCTGACATCGCCCTTTAAGTGTATGAGAAACTTTCACTGTGTTCAGGCTATGGATTCAACTAAGTACAACGTATGTGTAATGTGCAAGCCTTCAACTTCGTACTTACAACATAAGAATGACATATATGTGAACAGCACGGTCTTCATACTATAACGTTACAAACCCATGGAGATAGTATACTGTAAGCATGTTGTAATTATGTGCAACTCACTTAACATGTGAGTATCATACGATGCACGCAACCTCTCACGGCCAGGTGCAATGTGCATGTGATAAATTGTGTTGACATAGTTTTATTACTCCCTCTGTTCTCCGTCCCTTATCCCTTTCCATGTTTTCGTAAAAACGTAGCAGCCATAGCCTTGCATAAAACGTACATGCTAAAAGCACTCGCGTTGGGTTGTGACTGGGTCTTTATATATACAGTACAACCTCTCTAGAGCAGCCCTCTGTAGAGCAAAAACCTCTATAAAAAATCACCTTAAAAATTTCCATAAATTGCTATTTACTGCACATTTATTCTCTGTAGAGCAATAACCTCTGTATAACAACACCTTCAAAATTTCCCTCAATTGCTATTTACTACACATTTAACCTCAGTAGAGCAACAAACTCTAAACAATGATCAATAGTTGCAGTTCCCAAAGGGGGTTGCTCTACAGAGGTTGTACTTTACCTAATTTATGAACTGAAGACATTTTGAAATGTTCCATTTTCTCTCTGAGTGTGTGATATTTTACATGATTAAATGTGAACTTGATATCTATTCACTGACCTAGTTCATTGTTGATCATATATTTCTGATATATAGGTTTTATATTACCCCATTATTGAAAAACTTAAAATTGAAACTTAATAATTATGGTCCTGTATTAAATTCAAAATGTCAAACAATGTTACAGTAATGCATTCATCAAAGGGACTTGCAGGGAAGACTGGACTTGTCCAACTGTGTTGCCTGACTTTAAATAAAATCTGTATTATTGTTAGTATTTATTTTATATTATGTCAGATATCTATGTAGATTTATGTGATTTTATGTACAATGAAAATTTATAAATTTGTAACATTTAATAATTTGAGTTTTTGCAATTCATCATGTTCATTGAAATTTTATGCCAATTATTCAACAGCAAATTAAAAAAAAACCAGCTATAAATTGCAAAACTAATTTACTTCATTTTGAAACACAGTTTTTCAATCAATACAATATATTATATTTGATCCTTTTTACCTTAAAACTCTATTTACAGTCACTGTGATGTTTTCCCTGTGGAAGTATAGACTGTTTAAATTAAGCCCTTATAGGGTCAAGGTTTGCCCCCCCCTCTGGAACCAACATAGTGACCCCAAGGCAGACCTTCCTGAAAAGTTTGTTTTAAAAATTGATATATAATGTTCCATGTAAGAAAATTTTAATGTCTCATGTCGAGTTAACCAAATTTTGTTTTACATTGTATCTGTCTGAAGTCTGTTGGATGTTAAATGTCATCCGTGTATTATTTTTTTATAATTAATTCAAATTAAAATAAGAAAACAGCTTGAAATTAATAAATGTGTATAGTCCAGAGAATTTGACACGACTCTAGACCTTCTATTAGCATAATTTCACAGCTGATTTATTGTCTATATTTTGGCCCCAGTTGTATGTATTCATAAGCGGAGAGTATCACAAAGACGCTCAAGGTGTAATACCAACACCAACCCAAAGGACCGATATTGCATGATTTGCTTGCGGAAATAATATATTCAACGCAAGAACCTTGTAGTATATTCATGCATAAAGGTCAGGATCATCATGTCAAATTCTCTGTGCTATACACAATTCAAAACTTCAAATTTCTTTGCAAAAACTTTTCCGGACCTTTGAATTTGGTAAAAAAAACGTAATATTGCATGCTTTCAACTAATAAATTTATTCATATTTGTTTGTACTAAACAAACTCAAAATTCAATTTTATGAGAGTGTTTTATTATATCTTATACATATTGATCTATAATATTAATGTTAATCAAACAGTTAAAAATTTAGTCCTATAAATTACTTTATCAAATTCAATAAAATATTGTGTGATTCAGAATTTTTGAGGTTATATATATTATATTGTACATTTCAAATACTGTAAACGCACATATTTTCGTGGGTATTATACTTTTAAATTTCATGAATTTTGTTAAAAAGCATTTTCATGAGGTTGTAAATTCTTGGATAACAAAACATGGAATGGAACCTATGTGCAATATTTGAGAGGTTAATTAATCGTGGGGGTTGGATTTCGTGGTTGAGTGCAACAACGAAATTAAAAAAAATTCAACTCCCTCGAAAAAATAATGATTTTACAGTATTTGGCAGATCATCAACTGAATTTTCCCCGTTGTATGAGGTAATACAAGTCTTTGTATAACATAGTCCATTAACTATTCTGATATATTCACAGAAGTCGTTGACTTGTATAATAACCATGCCTAAGTCCAGTTTTTAATTAAACTGTTTAAAGATTATTTTCATGTACTCCTTGCCATGTATATATAATATGCACTTCATGGCATGTACTATTCTTGTTAGGCAATTCTTAATGAAATGTATGTTTGTGATAAACTTACCTAACATATAGGGCGGGCTGGTGGATACTAAACGTTAAATCATCACCTAAATAACAAGGTTTTAATACATGGATAACAAATCCATTCCAATCACTGTCAGATGATCGTATTTTGGCTAAAGGGGTTGAAGGCCAGATGGACATGGCCCATACATGCCAGATCTCCTGCATCATGCGTGAGTCTCCTGCATTTGAGACTCTACTCCTGCATGATCAGAGACCTATTTATCAAATCTCACGCATTTCATGGACAAACTGGAATCTGACATTTTTTGTTTACATTATGAATATGATGACAAATATTAGTTTAAATTGCTACATGAAGCATGCATGGTATTGTCATCAAATTAAGATAAGTGAAAACAGCATATAAACTTCAATACTTTAAATCTAAAGTTTCAGCTTGAAAAATCTCCTGCATTTTAATGAAATCTCCTGCATTTCCATCACCAATCTCACACAAAGGGGTCTGCAAAACATGGCATGTATGATGGCCAATCAATCATTATAACATTCAAGAGTGTCTGGCAGCAACAGAAGTAATTTAAAGTCTCTTTTGAAATATTTATTGCTTCTCATTGGCTGACGTCTGCACGATTCCTAGACATCAGGTAAACCTCAGATACACTGACATCGCCTGGAGTGATGTAGTTTGTGACTTACGTATGAGTGTTTGATTTTATAGGATTGAGAGCCAGTTAATGTACCCAGTACATTATCATTATCTTCCTGTATTGATGATCAGTTTTAAGTGACATACCATAGACCGGCCCTTCCTTGCCTTTGGATCAGGCTACTAGAATATATATTTCCTACAAAATATTGCTGGGGATTACAGGCCCTGCTTCTTCAGACTTAAGTGCGTCATTTCTTATATGTGATCTATACAGGATTTTGTATATCTTGGTTGTTGTCTTTGATCACTTGATTGACATATTTTGCAGCCGAATATTGTTAAGTTCAGATTGGTAGCTTTTAGAATTCCTGCCAAGGTCAGGCAGATGGCAAACAAACAATTTTTATGCCCCCGTATCGATAGATTGGGAGGCATATAGTGATTCACCTGTCCGTCCGTCCGTTCGTCCTTCCGTCCGTTCGTTCGTCTGTCCTGGTTAACCCAAATTGACCGTTTCTTCTAGCATCATTATGGCTTGCTACAAAGCTTCCAAACTTGCATGGATGTTGTATATGAACACTCTCCACACACCTGTATCACCTGACCCCATTTTGACCTTCACCTTGACCTAATTTTGGACTTAGACTTATTTATGGACAAGGCTTCCACAGGGGGCATAAGCGTTTATTGAACGCAGTCTTGTTTTCTGTTTGTATTTCATTATAAATTATATTATGAAATAAGTAAAATCCTTTCAACACAGACTTTAATATCCTGTAGTAAAAATGTATTGCTTCAGTAACAATAGACTTAGAGGAAATTATTTCACATTAATTATTTTCATAAAAAAACTTGTTTGTTGATGAGATGTGGATTATTGTGTATTAAATATACAATTCCTTCTGTATAAATTGTAATAATTGGTTTTCTTAATCCGTATTGAATAAATAGAATTTGAACTGATCTACCACCCAGTATTTCTTTTGGGACGGTGTGGCAAACTTTAATCTATAAATGCCCTTTAACTACTGGTTTATATTGATCACGTTCATGTGTTTCATGTAAATGTATTAAGTACTCGGCAGTTTTATTACCATAAAATCATTGGACATTTACTCAGATATTCATTCGGAGCTATGTAGATTTCATGGTTGAACATGTCCGCAAGACCATGTTTCTACGATTTACACGATGTACAGACATACTAACAATTTATTAATTCTGAAATTTGCAATCTGTACATTTTTATACAAACCCTATTATTCCAAGCTTTTGACTTAAAAAAAAATCCACAAAATTTTATGCCAACGAAGAGAGTTTGTATACAGTAACTTCATGCTTATTACTGTATAGCGTATCCTTGGGAAATACAGACTATTACATCAATACCTAATGGTATTTGTCTAAGCCAGGATAATTTTGTCTTGACAGCATGTAAGGTGTTGAACTTTGTCGTGTAATGTGACGTCAGACTTTAATGTTCATACAATGATTTACATGTATTGCATTTGGCTCATGTTCAAATACAGGCTTTTAAAATATTGTTGACTTGATGTATAGTTCATTTATATAACTTTAGAACGGTCGTAAACAATGTTTGAGTTTGTCAGCCAATGAAAACATGTTTTACTAATAATTGACCAGGACACATTGGGTTCGTACCTTGTACTTTTGTCAAATTCATGTTTTGGCAAAGTTCTTACAACCATAATTATAGGAACATTATTAAATTTAAGTATATAATATTATGCTGTGGATTTGTTAAGACTTTAGCAAAACAATACAAGTGGTCAACCTTCTCAGAATTAGTGGCAAGTGTTTTTAGGTCAGTCTGACTGAACATATCTGTTCAATAGCTTGATTCGGCGAGTTTGGATGGGAACTCAAGGCTAGGGTATGATATAACGGGAATGATGTTTACTCCCACCAGTACAATTATCTCTAAATTTATCAACCATTCAAAAGCTTGGCCCTGGTTTAAATATCTAAACAGCTTTTGCTCTGCTCATTTTGCGTACCGCACAGAAACAGGCAATCAGTAAACCCTGCCAGGAGTTGGTGTTACTGGAGTTCGACTCTTCAGTGTTGAAGACACAAAAAGTGTAGAAACCAAATGCGTTCGGATGGAACCCGAGTCTACCTAGACCGAACTCACATTTCATGTGAACTCACCCGATGTGTTTGGTCATTGCTTTCAGCAGGTCACATTCTGTCCAATCAACACACTCCTTATGTATACTGATAATATATACTGCTTGCCTCAGTGTAAAAATTGACAAAATTAGCATATTTTTGAAGAAAAAAAATGCCTCAAAAAGACTAGAAAATATTTGTCTCAGTGGTTTTTCTCTGGATAAGGCTCTGTTGTAGAATCATGCGGAATATATCAAAGTCAAACTTGCCTCTCAGAAAATTTCCTCCTTATATAGAAGGGGATAATTAAAGGGCTGTTGCAAGGTACTTCCCCTGGAAACGTTTTAACTCATATTAGTCTTCCCCTTAAATCTGAAGGCTTGTCTCTACAAAATCAGTTCCCTATGATACCAAAATATTGATACTTTTGCCCTATCACCAAAATTGGAAAAAATTTAGCCCTTTCTGTTCTGGCGCATTGGCCTTCAATATCACTATATTTTGATTTAAAAGCCTAAATATTTTTGAGACTAAAAGGTTATTTGGTTCAATATATTGAATTAATCATTTAAACATGTTGGTATCCTAACACTGGTATGTTCTAGATTGTAAGAAGGCGGCTTAAGTTGACTATATACATCTGTCTCCTATATACAGGCTGTTAACAAAGTTTGTTCTCAATCTTTAAGTGTTAACACTTTATTTTTCTGATGTCAGAAGAATGTAAAATGTTCATGTTAAATTCAAGAGGGTTCTACGACATTATTCTACTCTGCCTGCTATGAAATGAAGCTAAAAGAGTAAGAAATTGAAATTGTACACTTTGTTTATTAGCATGAATTCAAATTTTGAGAACAAACTTATTTAACACCCCGTTGTTTGTATATATACCAGTGCCTGACTGAGACAAAGTATAGTGCTAACAAGTTAAACTGATCCTCAACCTTTAAATGCTTGAATATATGAGTGGGGTAAATGGAATTGAGATACTTAGTAATAATGATCCAATTCATCAACTTGACTACAGACTGTATCTGTCCCGATTTTAGAGTGGTTAAAGAATTATAAAGAATTTTATTTTGAACATAAGTATAAGATTTCCGTAAGTGCTTTGATAAAACAGTACCCTTGTGCACATTCTTGATATATATATACTCTCTGCTTATGAAATCAAAGGTTTGAGTACCATATTAATTTGTTTGCACTATACTTAGGTATTAGTTTGTGTGGTTTAAATCCACCCAATTATATTCCTTAATCTGATTGTGAAATTTTGTTGACCTTTAAACTTTATTACATCGATACAGCAGTTACGAAGCGTTGTTTGTATATATATAACTATATTATTTGGAGATTTAAATCGCTGATTAAAGCCTTGTTTTGTTTGCTACATTTTGTCTTAGCTTACTGTATGTATAGACTGTAACTGGTTTGAATTACTGTGAAATGTATGAACAGATTGTTTTAAATTGCGTTGTGTGAACAATTCCTCATGATAGATCAGAGATTAGCTAAATAAAGTGTCGAAATTGTGGGTTGTGTTACTGAAAAGGGTTATTCCGTATTGTGGACTTGTTTAGGTGACGTTATCTGCTTGTGATAAGTTATCTTTGCTGATCGTTTTTGTGATAACTTCCCGACGACATAATATCTTTCTATTAGTGGTAGAAGTATAGGGTTTACAATCAGTGTGACTATAATTTGATTGTCTTTAGGAAAATTTACGAAATTAGTTTGAATGATCAAGTTTGAGTTTGTTCGATTATTTGTCTTAAAAAATGTAACAGTGAACTTGTGATTGAATATTTGAATGTCTGGATTTCCGCACAGTAACAGATCTAGAATGGGTGAGTAGAATATTTGAATGTCTGGCTTTCCACACAGTAATATATCTAGAATGGGTGAGTAGAATATTTGAATGTCTGGCCTTTCGCACAGTAATATATCTAGAATGGGTGAGTAGAATATTTGAATGTCTGGCTTTCCTTACAGTAATATATCTAGAATGGGTGAGTAGAATATTTGAATGTCTGGCTTTCCACACAGTAATATATCTAGAATGGGTGAGTAGAATATTTGAATGTCTGGCTTTCCGCACAGTAATATATCTAGAATTGGTGAGTGTAAATTCAGTGTTTTTTTTACTTTAGGGGGAAAGGCGTCCTGGTCTCCATAGGAGGGGGAAATTAGCGTGCGGAACAGCTTAATGTTAAATTCTCCCTAAATGTCTAGTTTGTTTGTTTATTGGTGGTATTTTAATTAAGGAAGGTCCTAACAAACTGTTTCAATACATTCAATGCATTCATTTATCTTTATTTATGTGGGAAAAAATGGAGCAAGACTCCATGGGAAAAATTAGAAAACTTTGGGGAAAACTATGTACACAAATTGTACTCTGTTGAGAGGGGAAAGGGGCCTAATATATCCATATATTTTAGCAAAAAAAACCCCACTGAAGTCTCTATCTAGTAGGGTTTTACCCAACTGTAGGGTTGGTTATTTGGGGGACAAAATTTGAATTTTGGAAACACAGGAAGCTGATCATGTCTAGGTTAGTGTGGTTAGTGTGCAAATTTTGGGAAAAGCAGCATGATTATAAAGAAATATTTCCTTGGGAAGAGACATTTTGGCAGGCATATTTTGTAAGCCTGTCTTGTAATTTAGGTTGTACGTTCAAGTATAATGTTTGATTTCATTAAAGCAAAGAATACGATAGATGTGTGTATGATCTTTGATTAAAGTAAAATAGAGTGCTCAACATATAAAGTTTGATGCTTCCAGCACAAATAAAATTGCATTTAATTTGATGGCGCTAGCTGCCAAATAGGCCTAGGTCTTGAAATAAATTTGTTCCATACAGCATTTGTGGTATTAGTGAGAATTTAAAATGACTTTCAGGACTAGTGTACTACACAAACTAGTTAAAATGGCATTTTATTTGTTGTATGTACTTTTGGTAGAGACTGTACTTTCATTAAATTCCATAACATGATAATAGAGATGACAATTGATTGAAAAGTGATAAGTTGATAGAATTGTTGTGCATACCGGGTATTATACCAATTTGACAAGTCCACAAAATGTACTGGTACTCAACTATAAATCTGTACAAATTTTAACCTCTGTGGAGTTTTGTAGATTAAATTTGTAATCAATAATTTCATTAAGTATTTAATAGATCTATCAAAGATCTGTTTATCACAATACAATGTACTAATGTATATCATACAACTCTAATGTGCGTCAATAACGACATGTTAATGTCTCTTCAATAACCTATCAACAAAGTACAGACACAAAGTACTGCATTGTCCGACCTATCTATGGTAATATATGATTGAATAATTAGCAGGGGACCAAATGCAAATCAATGTTTGACTTTATAATTTTTTAGCTTGACTTTTCGAAAGAAAAAAAATCGAGCTATTGTCGTGACGGGATTGTGTGTGTGCGTGTGTGTTGGTTAAGTTTATTGTCAGAGTCATTTTATCTGTCAATTTCTCAAAGACTATCAAAGGTGTCAACTTGAAACTTAACATAGTTATTCACCATCGCAAGGGGAGTCCATACTGACAAGGCTGATAACTCTGTGACCAATATTTGTGGAGTTATCTTGTTTGGACTAAGTACATAGAAATAGTGGCAAATTTTACACATAAACTGAATTTTCAACTTGAAAGTCAGTACACACTTGTGGAATGTGATGACCTATATCTACTGACACGAGGAAACAACTCTATACAGCATTTTATAAGAGTTATTCCCCTTTTTTTGACTTTGAATCTTTACACAAAAATGTCAATTACTCCAAGACTAGCAAAGGTATCCACTTGAAACTCAACATAGTTATTCACTATCACAAGGGAAGTTCATACAGGCAAGGCTTGTAACTCTGTTACCTATATTTATGAGTTATCTGCCCTTGTAACTCTCAGAATTTTGACTCACAGATGAGCAAGGTTACTATCAAGTACGAGAAAGTGGAGCGTCCAGCACTCGTAGGCGGAGACAAATCCTCAGCTTAATTCTTTCATAAAATTATTTCCCTTTGCAGTCTCTTAAAATATGACCAAAATAAAATCTAGCTAAAAAATAATAAAGTTCACTAATGAGGCTAGTGGTGACCTTGTATGCTGCTTTTACCTGAGTGTACAAATTGAATATGGTGAAATCAATTATAGTTAATTTCACCGGATTAATGTCATTAAATAGTAATCAGAATGATGCTTTGAATATTCTGTTAAAGGAACCTGAATGTTAATATGTTTAATCACAAAATGTCAATACGATCTTATTTAATGCTAGAATGGAGTTGTATGCTTCTGTATATGGGGCTTTGAAATAAGTTCAGCTAAGTCGCAAGTTACACGCCTCTGTGCCAGAATTACATGCCTCTCGTCATCCTGTATGTGATGTAGATTGAATGCCTACATCTTTGCATGAGGGAATGAGGAACTTAATCCAGCATGAAAATTAACCATTTTTTTCACTTTGCAAATCAGAAGAAAATACGATCAGCTTGTGTGGGGATAATCTTTTTAGTCCTCTACCGTTTTTTGACCGGTGGGGACTATAGGTTTGCCGTTTGTCCGTCCGTCCGTCCGTCCGTCCGTCCGTCCGTCCGTCCGTCCGTCAGTCAGTCAGTCAGTCAGTCAGTCAGTCAGTCAGTCAGTCAGTCAGTCAGTCAGTCAGTCAGTCAGTCAGTCAGTCCACCAGTCAGTCCACCAGTCAGTCCACCAGTCAGTCCACCAGTCAGTCCACCAGTCAGTCCACCAGTCAGTCCACCAGTCAGTCCACCAGTCAGTCCACCAGTCAGTCCACCAGTCAGTCCACCAGTCAGTCCACCAGTCAGTCCACCAGTCAGTCCACCAGTCAGTCCACCAGTCAGTCCACCAGTCAGTCCACCAGTCAGTCCACCAGTCAGTCCACCAGTCAGTCCACCAGTCAGTCCACCAGTCAGTCCACCAGTCAGTCCACCAGTCAGTCCACCAGTCAGTCCACCAGTCAGTCCACCAGTCAGTCCACCAGTCAGTCCACCAGTCAGTCCACCAGTCAGTCCACCAGTCAGTCCACCAGTCAGTCCACCAGTCAGTCCACCAGTCAGTCAGTCAGTCAGTCAGTCAGTCAGTCAGTCAGTCAGTCAGTCAGTCAGTCAGTCAGTCAGTCAGTCAGTCAGTCAGTCAGTCAGTCAGTCAGTCAGTCAGTCAGTCAGTCAGTCAGTCAGTCAGTCAGTCAGTCAGTCAGTCAGTCAGTCAGTCAGTCAGTCAGTCAGTCAGTCAGTCAGTCAGTCAGTCAGTCAGTCAGTCCACCAGTCAGTCCACCAGTCAGTCCACCAGTCAGTCCACCAGTCAGTCCACCAGTCAGTCCATCAGTCAGTCCATCAGTCAGTCCATCAGTCAGTCTATGGCAACAGAAACATTGAAAATGGCTTAAAACCGGTAGGGGACTTCTGTATTGCTTGCAATTCTTACTGACTTGTTATGATTTTATATGAGTTTATAACGGTCCCTATTCCAACCCATACCTTTCAGTAATGTGGTTTTTGTTTAAAGACCCTCTGGTGATAATCCGCGTATTGAAGTGAGGTTATACTGATATGATGTGGTAGTCCCAAAAGGAGACCCTACGTATGAAACATGCTAAAACATATATATGGTCTCCTGACAGGGACTAAATATGTGGATGATAATTATATTCATTGATGATGTTGATTGATAAAGTTATTGAAGAGAGGTTAGATGTTGTACTGAGGACTACCCTGGGTTTCAGAGTATGCACTCTATAATCCATACTCATACTAAATTTAAAGTGTGAAAATTGTTTATACATATGTGATAGGGGTTTCATTAGCCGTTGATTTGACTGTTTGCTTAAGAGCCACATTTTGACCCTCAGGATTCTAACTAAGTCATTGCTTATTTCTATATTTAAATCATTTGTATTTGTCTATGAGATGATACAATCTAGTACAACATATAACTGCCCTGCGTTCAAGGAAAAAATAATGTGACGCACATTTCGTACATGGTACTTTACAGGTAAGATTGTGCGTCACGTGATTTTTCCTTGAATGCAGGGCAGGTATGATAATGACCGTGTGAGATACATCTTGTACTGCAGTATAATATTACAGGTGATATCTGACCGACACTGTGTCTGTTTAATATTCACCCAGTGTAGTAAACAGTACTGAAGGTGTCCTTTTGATTTTGACAAATATTGGTTTAATTTCACAAATTCACTTAAACACAAAACAATGCAAACTAATTCTCTTGAAGTTTGATATTTTGTACATTATAATACATTGTATTAGTTTATAATACATTGTATTAGTTTATAATACATTGTATTAGTTTTGAAAACAAAATAGATTTGATAGTGAGGGGATTTTACAAAACATAGAACACTTGAGTTATGACATTATAGTGATCTATATATATTGTGTCTCTATGAATTAGATGATATTGGGTCAGTCAATTACTGATTTAAAGCCCCATTAAGACTTAAATGGCTATTTTTAAAAAGCAATAACTTGGTAACCTATCTGCAGAATGATGGATTTTGGGCATTTTAGTTGTCAGTTTCATAGGTGGAAAATGAAATACAGACTCAAGTTGGTTTTTTACAAAAAAACAAATTGTAAGCAATAAATGCACGATTGATAGCCTAAGGGAATCAACTCTTGCTAAATTAGTATTTTATCTTCCATACATTTAACTTAAGTATGATTTTTTGGCATTTATTTCGACAGATATACATTTTGTTATCAATTATTGGTAATTTGTGAAAAAACATCCTTATGCCATGTTTTTACTGGATGATCAGAAAGTTTGGGGAGAGCTATATAGTGGTGCTTTAATAACTTTGTTTTAATTTATTAAATATACTCATGTTGTGGGTTTTCAGGTGGAGCCAAGAAATTTCTGTACACGGGACCAAAGAAAGGTAATGATGACGAAGATGATGATGTACCGTGGAACTTTAACTCCAGAAACCAGAAACCGACCACAGGTATAATATTGATACCCATATATATATATATACATGCCTAGTATGTGACATACACATGTACATTGACTTCTTACATAAAGGCCCTGTCACACATTACAAATCTATTTAGCAAAGTCTGACGAACAGAGTAATAAGGTGATGTCTAACAAATTCTGACTGAACAAAACTAATCCTATTAAAGGACACTCACAGACGCATGCATACGAATACCACTAATGATAGACAGCATACACATACACCTCGATAACCTAGTTGTTGAGCATTTGCTTTGAGTGCGGAAGGTCATGGGTTCAATCCCTGGCCGTGTCATACCAAAGACGAAATAAAAATGGTACCAGAAATTCACTTGCTAGATGCTCAGCATAAAAGGCTTCTCTTACCCATACCCTTGTGGCAATTGATAACATCAGGAATGAGGTGTCGAGAGTGATAAATATAAGTTTGAAAAACTTTCACAATGGACCTTAAATAAATAAATATAGAAGGAAATTTGATTTGATATGTGTATGTTTACATGTGAATACGTTCTATTATAATTATATAAATTCTGGAAATAAGCTTTCTTTATTGTGTAACTATGGATGGCACAGTGGATGAGTGGACAATGCTCTTGACTACAAACCTACATGTCTCTTGTTAGATTCTCTGCCCCACTTGGTCATTTCTGGAACGTAGTAGTGTTGTATGTATAGGTGCTGTACACTGGGCATGTTAAAGAACCGAGGAGTCTATTACAAAAGAACTAAGGTGTTGAACCAGGACTCCTTTTATTATACAACTTAAGTTGGAGGTCGTTGGCCAATCTGGTTGGGAAAAAGCTAAAAAAAATTCTTTGATGAGGGTGTATATTGCTTTACACAATTGTCTATCTGTCGGTCAGTCTGTAAATGGTTTCCGTTTGATAACTCAAGAAAGCTTTGCCCTAGGGTCTTCATACTTTACATGGAGGTTGGCCATCAACAGTAGATGACCCCTATTGATTTTGAGGTCAATAGGTCAAAGGTCACTGACTTTTACCATTTCTGACTATTGGGCTGCCTTGGGGCATACATGTACATGTTTTACAAACATCTCTTGTTATTTCATGTTACATGATATGATGATGTATTTTAGGTAATAAGTTTGAGATGGATGGTATGTGGAGTTTACGTAACATGAATGTTGGTGGTACCAGTACCAAACCTCCTAAAGCTGATCCCCTAACATATAATACAAACAATAAATACTACTCCAGACATGGTGGAGGTGCTAAAGGTATGTAGGATTTGTTTCCTTAATGATGCACCTGAGTAAAGTATAACCTCTCCATCATAACACATTGCAGAACAACTCTCTCTTCAACAACAATTTTTAAGGAGACTTTTCCAGAACAATGCTCTCTGCATGGAACAATCCTCTTTAAAACAATACGCTATAGAACAGCCAATTTGAGAATAACATTTTTTGGAAAAACTCTGGATCAACCCAGTTTAGAGCAACCTTTTCTAGAACCACCATCTCCACGGCAACACTTGCAGGTGATAGATTGATTGTTTAATAATTCTGTTTTTTGTGGTTTCAGACACGGGTGAATTTAATTCCTTCCTTGATGGAGTGAATACCAAAAATACTAACACTGGGAGCCATGGAAATTCTGGTAACTACCATTTAGTCTATACATTGATGCTAGTGTAGTTGTTTGTAAGATATTAACTTCAGCTTGTGTCTTACACACAGGGGTCCTAAAATTCCGGAAAAATCCGGAAATCCGGATTTGCTGCACTCGAAAAAATGGAACTTTTCTGTAGAAAATAAAAGTTATTTGATGAAAAAGTTCAAGTTATGGTCATTTGAAGACTTGCGACTCATGTTCAGGATTAAGCATTATGCCTCAGTAGGACCTCTGTACACAGTATCTGAAGATTCCTGAGTTTGGTAGATTATGGTTTAGTCATCCTCATGTACTTGGTCTCCGTTGCTTGTGAAAGACCTAGTTAGTACTGGGTGATCATTAATTCCAAGTATCGGTAAACTGGTTAGGGTCAACTGAACTTGATCATACTTTATACATATAGAATACACATGTGGAGAAATTAGTGGATACTTGTGAAAGACCTTGTTAGTACTGGTTGATAATTGGTTCCAGCATAGTACTGGTTGATAATTGGTTCCAGCATAAACTAATTAGGCTGAGTTTGATCATAATTTATTTGTAAATACCTATAAACAGTTGACTTTAACTTGGTGACATATAGTGTGCCCATGATAATAAGAATTGCGGGAAAAGTTGGTACATTTCACAAAGGTAAATTAATCAGTTGAGAACGATTGATCTGTGATGGTTTTTGTACAAAACTGACCATATCTGTTCAAACTTTACTTTAGTAATTTGTAAAACAAATTTTGCAACAGTTGACCAAACTCATTCATGTTTGTATGTTTGTAAACATCTAATTATACTGGGCACACTATACATGTCTGTATCCCTGTATTTTATTTGTCATGAGTCATTGTGTTGAGTTTGGTTCCATTGTCCTTGTTAAACATTAGTGATTATTAAATTACCTCCCTTGGTAGATAAAGTCCCAGGTAGGCCCAATTAGTACATTGGTCCTATCTAGTTGAGATCTTCTGACTGTAGCTCCACTACTTTGCTGGGATATGTGCAGATATGTAGATTATGTGAACTTGCAGAAATAGATTAGTTCAGGGTGGAATTCAATCTGGGTGATCTGATTGGTTGTCCTTACCCTTAGGTCGAGTAAGATCAATAACAGGAGCACTGTCTTGGTCAGGTGTCAGATATAACAGAAATACTGTGTATAGTTTGTATAGTACAGTCAAACCTAAGATAAAGACCACCTGCAAACAAAGACCATTTAAACACCAGTCTGTAAAAACCACCAATTTTAGTCTCCTTTATTCAGACCACCTTTCAACAAGACTAGTGTTTTGCTGTTGCTTTAGGTGGTCTTTACCTGCAAATTTGACTGTATATTAATTCCATTCCTAATTTAACACAGTTATATTATTTTAGTCTATCTCCGCAGATCCAGGCGGTAGAGCTGGCTGGAGTGTTGGCAATCAAGCGCCACAAGGGAGACCATTCAGTTATGCGTATGGAAACGTAAATGCAGACAATACCGTCACTCCACGCAATGTATCAAATTCAAGCACTGGAATGTATTCACAAAATGATAGCACCATGTTTGGTTCACAGACAGGAAGTGGAATGAATTCTGGGAATTTGAATTCATTCAGGGGAGGTCACTCTATGAGTCAAGAAAATGGAAGTGGTTTCAGCAGTCAAGGCATGGACAGAACGCAGCAAAATACAAACAACAGTTCAGTGTATAATAAATCTATAATGTCAACAAATAATGGTGCAAGTCACTCGTTTAATCCAACCCCGAGAAACAGTTTGTTTAACTCACCACAGATGAACTCCGGTTTATTAGGCACAGGTTCTAAGAGGCCGAATAATAAATCACTATGGTGACCACTTGGATGTTAAACAGTGCTTTTATTGTGCATTTAATATTGAACAATGTGTACCTTCACAGATCTTCTTTCAGAATATGTGTCAGTAGTGTAAGCCTCTAAAAACATACTTCTATTGATTACGAGTTTCAAATTTCAAGTTCGGCTGAATTTGTTATTGGATATCTAGATTTCTGTGACTGATTTTATAGAGGTATCTTAAGTGGGGTTTTTTTTTGGAGAAAAAAATGCATAATTTTAAAGATGTTTTATTGGGAGTCAACTTGTATGGACCTCTAATCGTTAGGGAAAAACCATGTACTCTAGTAGTGACTATACCTTAATGATGTTTAATATCAGTCACTTCAGAGTTGAGTATGCTGCATCACAGAATAATATTTATTTAAAACATTTAGACACAATGTGACGTGAAGGTATTGATGATTTTTGTACACCAACAACTAAAGAAGTGCATGCGTGTATATATATACCTGTAAATATACATGTAGTGTAGCCTGGCTGCTGATGGAGAATGGTTGATATATGTAGTTTGTCACCCGGGCAATCAGATTGATCATTAATTGGCCAACATAAACTTGTATCATAGAAAGATTTAAATTTTCCGTTTTCATGAGTAAGCATATAGCTCCAACAAATTGACCTTGTCCTCGACCTTTATGCAAAAATATATTACAAGCTTCTTGTGTGGAATATATCAATCTCCGTGTTAAAGTTGTGCCTTGCCAGAGTTTAAAATAAGTGTTTATAAATAAATAGTATACCTTTGTACTTAATCATAATGCTCTACGCTTAGTAAAGCAAAGGTTGAAATTAAATTATTGATAAGAATTCAACTATTGAATAATGCTGATTTTAGGTTTGAGGACCTGGTTAATTCGTTCACACTACTAAGGCAGGAAAGTGATGGTGCATATGTGTGTTTATGATTGTATTGCCAAATTTATCGATATCTATCATACTGTACTTCACGTAATGTTTATAGTGAATATATCTCCAATGTATACAATGTTCACCTTGACGAGGCTCACATAGAGTTATATATTGTATCAGTGTCACTTCATACATTGATAAACAACATCAAAATTCACATATTGTAAACATACGTGATACAGGATCACATATGAGAGGAATTCCATAAATGCCGGATTCCATTGTGGAATCAAAGGCAGTTCAATTAATTTATTGTCATAATTATGGTCCAATACATTTTCTTACCAATTAACATTTATCAAAATGTAAGCTAATGTTATCCTGAATAATTTTGACAAGAGCAGTGGGTGTATAAACCAAATTGCATTTTGTATGTCTATTCTATGTCATAAGATATTTTCATTCCTGTTGTATTGTTATATTAGGGGAGGTGTAGTGTATCCTTATATATTATGTTGATATTATATGTGATTATTTCCAGATCAAGTCGGTTTATTTTTAGAGTACTTTTATAAAACATTTGTTCTCTATCAGACTAGCGCACTGAATCAAGCATTGAGACAATCTAAGAGTATTTGGAATACATGATCAATGATTGTCTTGTTTTAGTATTACAGTAAAACTTTGGTTAGAGACCACCTCTGTAATACAACTATGTTTACATGGACCAATATTCACTTTTTATTTGATTTATAGTATAATATACAGGGTTTTCATTATTCATGTTTTTATCAGATTGGCAGTATCACAACAATCTATTTGATAGGTCAGTTATGTGCTACTACTGTGGCAGTATCACAACAATCTATTTGATTGGTCAGTTATGTGCTACTACTGTGGCAGTATCACAACAATCTATTTGATAGGTCAGTTATGTGCTACTACTGTGGCAGTATCACAACAATCTATTTGCTGGTCAGTTATGTGCTACTACTGTGGCAGTATCACAACAATCTATTTGATAGGTCAGTTATGTGCTACAACTGTGGCAGTATCACAACAATCTATTTGATAGGTCAGTTATGTGCTACTACTGTGGCAGTATCACAACAATCTATTTGATAGGTCAGTTATGTGCTACTACTGTGGCAGTATCACAACAATCTATTTGATAGGTCAGTTATGTGCTACTACTGTGGCAGTATCACAACAATCTATTTGATAGGTCAGTTATGTGCTACTACTGTGGCAGTATCACAACAATCTATTTGATAGGTCAGTTATGTGCTACTACTGTGGCAGTATCACAACAATCTATTTGATAGGTCAGTTATGTGCTACTATTGTTATACTGTACAATGTATGCTTATAGGTTGTATAATATCCAGTGACCCTTTTCTAGTGAGAATACTCCCATTATTTGGGCAATGTATTTTTAACATACGGTGTCCAAGTGTCAATATACAGTTGGCTCTCAGTCGAATGCTTAATCATTTGAAGCTTTTTATAACCACTTTGTCTATAACAAATTGTGTTTAATAAGGCAAAGGTTAGGCTCAAAATGTGTCATTATGACAATCGTTTCTTGGAAGTCTGCTTAAAAAATTTGAACCTTTCAAGTGTACATGTTTCTACTGCATTATCATCTGTTGTGACTTGCATTTTTAACTGACGATTTCATTTAAACCTCATAGGAACTTGAATGTTTGTCCATTGATTTTTGTTCATATTAATACCAGTTATTTATCCAACCACTTGTTTTTAGCTCACCTGTCACAAAGTGACAGAGTGAGCTTTTGTGATCACTCTTCGTCCGTCCGTCAACAATTGGCTTGTGTAGACACTAGAGGTCACAATTTTAACCTAATCTTCATGAAACTTGGTCACAATGATCATCTCAACAAAATCAAGGCCAAGTTCTATATTGGGTCATCTGTGGTCAAAAACTAGGTCACTAGGTCAAATCATAGAAGAACCTTGTGTAGTCTATAGAGGTCACAATTTTGACTTAATCTTTATGAAACTTGGTCACAATGATCATCTCAACAAAATCTGGGTCAAGTTCGATATTGGGTCATCTGGGGTCAAAAACTAGGTCACAAGGTCAAATCATAGAAAAACTTTGTGTAGTCACTACAGGTCACAATTTTGACTTAATCTTTATAAAACTTGGTCACAATGATTATCCCAACAAAATCTAGGTCAAGTTCGATATTGGGTCATCTGGGGTCAAAAACTAGGTCACAAGGTCAAATCATAGAAAAAACTTGTGTAGTCACTACAGGTCACAATTTTGACTTAATCTTTATGAAACTTGGTCACAATGATCATCTCAACAAAATCTGGGTCAAGTTCGATATTGGGTCATCTGGGGTCAAAAACTAGGTCACAAGGTCAAATCATAGAAAAACTTTGTGTAGTCACTACAGGTCACAATTTTGACTTAATCTTTATAAAACTTGGTCACAATGATTATCCCAACAAAATCTAGGTCAAGTTCGATATTGGGTCATCTGGGGTCAAAAACTAGGTCACAAGGTCAAATCATAGAAAAAACTTGTGTAGTCACTACAGGTCACAATTTTGACTTAATCTTTATGAAACTTGGTCACAATGATCATCAAAACAAAATCTAGGTCAAGTTCGATATTGGGTCATTCGGGGTCAAAAACTAGGTCACAAGGTCAAATCATAGAAAAACATTGTGTAGTCACTACAGGTCACAATTATGACTTAATCTTTATGAAACTTGGTCACAATGATCATCTCAACAAAATCTAGGTCAAGTTCAATATTGGGTCATCCGGGGTCAAAAACTAGGTCAAAAGGTCAAATCATAGAAAAACCTTGTGTAGTCACTAGAGGTCACAATTTTGACTTAGTCTTTATAAAACTTAGTCACAATGATTATCCCAACAAAATCTAGGTCAAGTTCGATATTGGGTCATCTGGGGTCAAAATCTAGGTCACAAGGTCAAATCATAGAAAAAACTTGTGTAGTCACTACAGGTCACAATTTTGACTTAATCTTTATGAAACTTGGTCACAATGATCATCTCAACAAAATCGAGGTCAAGTTCGATATTGGGTCATCCGGAGTCAAAAACTAGGTCACAAGGTCAAATCATAGAAAAACCTTGTGTAGTCACTAGAGGTCACAATTTTGACTTAATCTTTATGAAACTTGGTCACAATGATCATCAAAACAAAATCTAGGTCAAGTTCGATATTTGGTCATTCGGGGTCAAAAACTAGGTCACAAGGTCAAATCATACAAAAACCTTTTGTAGTCACTAGAGGTCACAATATTAGCCTTATCTGTATGAAACTTAGACACAATGATCATCTCAACAAAATCTAGGTCAAGTTCGACAGGTGAGCGACCTAGGGCCCTTTGGGCCCTCTTGTTTAATGCATCTTATTTATTTATTAATTTCTGTGATAATGTGCTGATAGAGTATCTGGTCATTTTATTTGGTTTCAAAGACAGTTTTGGCCTAATACTCTCAAACCTGGTTTGCAGATTGGCCATAACAAGCAGATGACCCCCCCCCCCCCCATCCCTGAGTTTTATCTTGGTAAGGAGAATTTGGTGTGATCCTCGACCTTCTATTAGCGTAATTCAAGACCTGATATATTTTCTTTATTTATAACCACAGTTGTATGTTGTCAAAAGCAGGTAGTATCACAAAGAAGCTCGAGGTGTAATACAAACACAAATCTAAAGGACCGATATAGCACGATTTGCCTGTGGAAATTTATTTATTCAAATGCAAGAACCTTGTAAAAATTACTACATAAAAGTTAGGATTATGTCAAATTCTCCGTACTATAGGTCAGTTGACATGGTCATCATGATCTAAGAATCTTATCATATTGGTTTTGTTATAAAGAAATTTATTTATTCAAATGCAAGAACCTTGTAAAAATTACTACATAAAAGTTAGGATTATGTCAAATTCTCCGTACTATAGGTCAGTTGACATGGTCATCATGATCTAAGAATCTTATCATATTGGTTTTGTTATAAAGAACTGTTTGGCCTACGATAACCATGGTGTTAAACATAAGACTGTTGTGCTGCCATGGGGCATGTATGTTTTACCAACAACTTTTGTTTCTGTTACGTTTATGTATTATTAACAAATTTATATAATTTTAATATGCTGTGTACAAAGAATAAGTATACATTGTATTCATTGCATTTATATATGTCTTGTTATGTATTTTGTATACTTGTAGTTATTATACAGTGTAAGGTATACACAGAATGACATATCCTTTCCGCTGCCATAGCATACTAATGCAGACTGGCCAGGATGGTCATTTCAGCCTTGCATCCCAGACTAAAGAATATCACATGCCCCGCTGGCCCTCTTTAAAGAGGGCTTTGAACATAGATTTTCCAAAACTGAAATTACTGATTATACCAGCCATTGCGGTACGAGTCCCTGTAGAATTGCCAACAATTTTTATTTTTACATAGACGGAATATAAATAGTAACAAACACTATTTACCTGAGACTCATCAATCTTTGGCAGCAAGTTTGTGTGTATTCGCTATTACACTGTATACATATCAAATAACACACCTGATAGTTTGACAGACAAGCACGGGCTATAATCACAGAGTCTCGGTTAAATTGTGTTTTGTCAATACTGATTACACATAGGCTCCATTATACTCCATTATATTGTTCAGCGTGTTTTAGTTGATGAAATTGTTCAACATGCTTAGTTCAATAGTTGATATGTTTAAAAGATATGATCTGATGTTATTATGTTCAAGTAGAACCTAGCGCTTGATTTTAGCTTTCTGATTCCTATGTACCTTGTGTTATAGTTGTATCAATATATCTGTGTTATTGTTGTTTTGTTTATGTGAAAAATCTTTGGATTAAAGTTGTCAATACGAAGTCTGTGTACACTATGCAAACCTTCCTGTTGGTCTCTGGCTTTCATACTGCCCGTACATCAAAGATCAATTCAATGTTTTCATACTATCAGAATATATTATGAACCCAATCTAGATGTAATACAAACACCATCTAAAAAGTTGAAAATGATTTGCAGGCCTAAATTGGTATATTCAATGCAATATCCTTGTTATATATTCATTCGTACAGGTCAGGATAAGTTAAATATCTTATCACCCTGAAACTTACGACCCATCAACAATACTTATCCAGCAGTTAATTTATTAATCAGTTTTATCACATAAAATAGGCTCTGGGAGTTTAATAAACCCATTACATAAAAGTCATAATACACACGTGTAATAAACATGCAAATGAGGGATATACAAGGGCGAGTCACTTTATTCATGTATTCATACACGTTCACGGTTGTCAAAAAAGTAAAAGAATACATTTTTAGAATAGAATAAATTTTATATCCGATTATGAGCATTCTATGGCATGTTATAATCACACAATAACAGATGTACAAGATCTTAAGAGTTATAACTGTAAGTAAACATGACGGTAGGTCCGTTAAACGTGGGTACGAATAAGATCGGGACGAAATGTACATACCAAATATCTGTCATCTACACAAACACACGGCTCTGGATGTTGATTTCATTGTATAAATCCGTTAATTTTGAGTATTAAAGACGATTTTCCTTGCTTACCAAGTACTTGCATCGTGTACAATCAGTTATTTTCAGCTATTCAGACGAATCGCGAATAAATTCACGCGGAAAACCTAGTTACTTCCCCTGTCCTTGGTTGTTACTAAAACCCAGAACGGAACACGGAACAGAACAGAATACGTTGTGTTGCTGTGGTCCTAGATTTAATTATTTATTTTGTTAAGCGTAGTTTTATATCTGCAGGATTTTAGATACCCTAAAAATATTGTTTTCAAAGGCAGAAAAATTAACATATTGGTGTATACATTGTTGCACTATTTTCTTAGCTCTTTCAATGAACCGCTTTACTCCTATGGAGTTTATTTGCTAAAGGGGAAGTGTGTGCATTCTTCACAAACTTTTTCTGTGTATTTAGTTTATGTGATAAAAAGAATCTTACATTCGTGTCATTCCATATTAAATTTATTAAACTCGTTGAATAAAAGTGATAAAATGCTCGGCAGAGCCTCGCATTTTATCATTTTATCCAACTCGTTTAATAAATTCAATATAGAAAGACACTCATGTAAGATCCTCTATATACACGATGATATCTCCTCATTAGACATCATGTGACTAATTCGATATTAACCGAGAATTATTCACATTTTGAGTGGCATAACAAGGATTCTGTAACACATATAATTTAGAAATTGTATTGTCCATGAATTTTCATACACAAAATAGATCCAATTAAGAATAGAAAATCATTAAATATTATGAACACATTATGTACATATATGTATTTTATACAAAACAAGAGTATGGATTTACTTTGAAATAATAAGTTAATAACACATTCTTAGAAGGCATCAACATGAAAAAACCCTTAGTCTATCACCTATGAAATCGAAGTCAGTTAAATGAAATGTATGTGCGTCTCCTTAAATCAACCTGCCATTTATTTGACATGAGACATGCTTGATACCAACCTCATACATAAGTGGTTACCCAAGTTCCAAGTTCAATGGTTCTAGTGTAGAATATATGCTGGTGGACGAGAATGGTTTGACACAACACTATAATGAGGTTTCAGCAGCAAGATATTCAACGTAACAACTGGATGCTTAATGTATACCATAAATATGCTAGCTGCCACCTTATCTACAAGATAGACTTTTTCACTGTCTAATAAAACCATGTGAGAAATGATGCACTAAGTATAACAGTAGCCATGTACTTCTACAAGCACATACATCATACTGTGCCAGATGGTATTACTGGTACATCCAGCAGCTTAACTCTCTCATATAGAGTGAGTGAATCTAAAATGTATTGTCCATGAGAAAATGATGTCATGATTTCTGGAACTGGAGAAGACCAGCTTGCACCAACGTGTGTATCTTCTTTTTTAAATCTCCACTTGCTGTCTGCAGAATTCTGAAATGTGTATGGTCAATGTATTTTAGTGGAAATACAATATAATAGCATATTTTACATGGAAAGTATGCAAACACATTGATCAACACGTCATAACCAATAAACATAAACCTGTAAGGCAGCATGTATACTAATACTGCTCAGAACTAACTAATCAGGGACTTCGGTTTCAAGACATACTTCCTAGATCTGAGCTACATCTACCTTCAAACATTTTTGCTAGTCGAGACTCTACTTGAGATAAAGCTTAGACTTAAGCTGAGATTTCTATTAGAGATGCCTAGAGAAATTAAGAGCCTGGTAAGTAACTTGAGCCAATGGTGAGTTATTGCAGTCAATGCACTTCAATCTAGAATCAGTCGATATGTTTGTTCTTAACATCATTACATGTGAAGTGTAAGGTAAAACACAAACCTTTGTCCATTTTCAGGATTATTTCTCAGCTGTTCAAACAAATTCTGTATTTGAGGATCTATCAACACTGCCTGTATCTCAGGATTGGCCAAGATATCCTGCATCTTCTGTTCATCAGCAGCAGTAGGTTGGTTCGGGTTCGTACTACTACGTACTTGTAGATCAGCACCGGCGCCACCTGGTGTGACTATCTGTGGTTGTGATGATTGCACAGTCTGTCCTGATGTAGCATCTTGTTTATCACCAAGTTTATTAAAATGATCACCTGTATGATGGAAACAATCACATTGTTACAATTATAATAAAATAATATTTACAAAGACAAGGTGGACTCATGATAAACTTGAAATTTACTTTCTTCCTTTTAACAGGTCAGAAATGTTTTAACCAACAATTGTCTTTTAGAGAAAAAAAGGTCTAGAGGTATGAAAAAGGGGATGACAATGAAGAAATTTTGTAATATTAACTTGCAACAGACGATGTAAATATTTGTTATAAACTAGAAGGGTTTTTGAAGGGTCTTTGAATTACCCCAAAAATTTCCCTTGTCTGAACTATCATTCAAACATTTTTCATCTGATAATCTTCAAACTTTTTGACAATGTTTATGGGTGTAATATTTAGGCCAAGTTCAATTATAAGTCAAATCGTCCCACGCCTTCTTGGGTTATGGCTCTTTAGTTACCAAATGTGAAATGTGCCAAGTTGAATTGTTTTATTTTCATTCACGTACCATGCCCACAGACGGTCGTATTTTGTGACATTTTGGCTCAGGTTTAACTGGATATAAAAGTAAAGCTGACTAACCCATTAGAGAACAGAAGTCTTGTAAGAATTCCTGTATTTCTGCATTTCCAGCATATTTTTTCATAGCTTCAGTGGGATTCTTCTGAAATTCTCCAATCGCTTGAATAAATTTTGGATCCTGGAAAATAAAAAAAAGTGTATAACTGTAACATTTAATAGACATAAATTGCCCTTGATCTGAGGTTCTATAGGCTATAGTGGCAGAGTGTGAGAGGTTTTCAATTTCGATCACAGGCAAAAACATACCAAAATTATTAAAAATGGTAGTATATTTCATCTACATGGTGCTCAGCATAGTTAGATCTACATAACTTCTAGTTTGTGCTGTGTCAGGATAATGTGACTGGGTAGTCTCCTTATGACTGAAATACTTTCAACCAGTGAGACTTAAAAACTAATTTTTTTTAGATTTTGAGGTCAATTAAGCATGGTTCATAGAGAACCTCCTCAGAAATTCAAGTTCTTTTCAAGTACAATCTCCAGTTTTCAAGGACTAAAACATTGAGTTTGGCATTGCAAAATATACATTGTATTAAAATCAAATGAAATAATGAAAAAAAGCTTGAGTAACCAGACACTCAATGTCAACGTAGTCATTTGCAACCATAAATGTAAAGAAAAACAACGAGTCAATACCTGCTGTGTTGATTATAGTCGACATTCAGTCATTTTTTCATTAACTTTTATCTGTTTTGTTATTTTTATCTATTTTTAGTAGCAGAGAGAATTTAACAAAAATTAAGCCTTTTTTCAAAATTAAAGTATGCTTTTCAAGGACATTTTGACATTTCAAACTCAAGTACTTTGCAAATACTAGGCATCAAATTCAAGCACATTTCAAGACCTGTGCGAACTTTGACAAGGAGAAATCACAACAGCGGTATATACCGTATATATAAGTTTTTACCTGTAATCTTTTAGTTAATTTCTCATTCTTTTCCAAATTGGTCAATAAATCTTCTGTCACCCACTCTGAAATTACACAGTTATTTATTTCACTGCTTTTCAAAAGTTTATTGAATAGTTTGCATGTTATAGTGTTAGAAATTTTGTCAACTGACAGATGGTATTTCACTGCTAAACAGAATAGTTAATAAAATTACCGGTATGCATCATTTTGAATAATTTAAAAAGCAAAATTTATTCAGCTTCTTCATAACCAAACAAGACTGCAATCAGTAAATGCATATGCCCCAGTGGAATCCTTGTCCATAATAACTGGCCAAGTCAATCAGGGGCCATAAATCTGTAGAAATGTTGGATAATGATTCATGGTGTTCACTATGTAAGAATGTCAAGTTTGAAAGCAATGCCTTGATAGACTTTGAAAATATTAGAGTTTTAAAACTTGAAAGTTTTGGTTAACATTTTCAATGGAACGAATAAACGGACAGACAAAGGGATGGACAAACACTATATACCTCCCACAAACACTATATACCTCCCGCATCAGTAGATGCCGGGGCATAAAAAGAACACCAGAGAGTGCAAAAGTAACAAGCTGAAATAAGAGAAACACATGTAAGAGAATGAGTGAAAAGATCAAGTCACCTTTATTTTCCTTCAGTTTAGTATTTGTTTTTTCCATTGCTTCTTGCACTTCAGAAAATCTGAAATCTGACTTTACGTCGGAATTCTTCCGTACAAATGGTAAATCTTCCAGTGTTTTACCACTACTTGATTGTTTAGTTTGTTTACTTGATGAGGATTGCACTGGCTTTGATTTAGGTGGACCACCAAACAGGAAACCTTTCTTCATTCCACCAAATGATCCGGATGTCTTCACTTCAGCAGGTGATGACTTTTTATCTTGAACATTTTTTGTCTCTGTCACTATATTAGCTTCTACTTGTGTGGTTGATTTTATCTTATTTTCAGATTTCACTTGTTTATGTCTCGTCTTAGATGTATCCCCATGGCCATTTTGGATTGGAGAAACACCATTGGACTGCAATAAATTACAATGAAGTAAAACTCATGAAAGCGTAAAGATTTTCTGTTTAAACCAAGGTCTGTTCATACAGTAAATAATTATGGTAAAAATATGACATCACAACAATCTTTATAATTGGTTTTGATACTGAAAAATACTGAATAATGAAAAATTAATTGACATTTAATTGTGTTTTTCTTCACCTTCATAGTATAAAATACTGACACAATGTTGCACATTTAAATCTGGACTTACCTGTTTGGCACTTGGCTGTTGCTTCTTTGTTTGAAGTTCACGAAGTGAATCAACTTGTTTGAGCAGTTCAGACATATCCTCCAATGGAGGAGGGCCATCTAAAATATATAAGCAGTAAACTAGTGTAAATATAACTGTAGAAACAGAGAGTGACATGTCTATATTTATAAATACAAATAAAATGATGTCCCCAGCCCGTGAAATTATTTAGACCTATAAAGGTTGGTAAAACATGCAATATTCTTATTCTTTTCTCCTTCATACTAAATACATGTAATTTATGAATAACTTCCACCAGTTGTTTAATAGGACTGGAATGTTTCTTTCAAAATCGAACAGGCAGCCTTGAGCCCTTTTAATCCTTTCTCCGTTTCTCTGGCACTGGACGCCATATAACACATCCTCAAAACTCCTACATGTGACATCACAGTCTGAGGCCTACCAACGTGATTCTACACTCAAGTGTTTCATTGGCTAAACTGGATTTCTGCCAATTTTTAACATATGCTTACAAAATCCCATTGGTAGTCTTCAGACTTCATTAAGTGTTTTTTCAGACCACAAGTTCTATATCTAGGTCCCTACGAGGGGTTTGGCATTAACAGTAGATTGAGTTATCTGCCCTTGAAACAAATGATCTCCAAATGTGTGTAATCAGGTGCAAAGATATCTCCTATGGAAGCAGGCCTATGATTCTTTTTACATCTTTAGATTTGATGGCATGGTAGCTAAGACTTTAGTGGTTAACGCTCTAGACTACAGATCAAGATGTCCCCAGTTAGAATCTCGGCCACATGGGCGTAGGAGAAGGGGGGGGCCAGGCCCTCCCCAATGTAAGGACAGGGGGGGGCCAACATATCATTTCAATTTTGGCCCCCCCAATAATTCAGACCATATTCATAATTTTCCGCCTAAAATAGTCTTGTAAAAGGTAATTTGCCTTTTATCCTTGGTTAAAAAGTATAAAATGTGAATTTTCGTGCTCGCTTCGCTCGCTAAATGATTTTAATCTATGAAATATGTTATCACCCAATCACGTAACTATTGAAAAGAGCTACAAGGACTACAGAAATACATTGTACGATAAGGTTTGCACCAGCTCCTATATTGCTTTTAAACTTTGTCATTGCTATGTTAAGTTCCCTTACTAAACCACTAAAACTCTCAAATTCGGGCATCTGTTCAATAATTAGTAAAACATATTTACAAAATAAGGACTTAATTTTGATTGATCTTACCAAAAAAATATCTCAGAACGCACCAGATTGATCCAATGTTTTAAAAAAAATCCCCGGGGGACCCCCCTACTTACAATACTAGTTTATGATAGGGTTAATTTTTTACCCGGTATTTTGACAACCAAACAATTAAGTAGATATACCTTACCTTAGTGAAAATAAACACAAACTTTCACCATAGCTTATTAACACTTAATGTTACCCCCCCACATATCTAAAAAAAATGTTTCGCCCAACCCCCCCTTCCCAAATATTTGGCCCCCCCCAATGTTGAAGACGCTCCTACGCCCATGGGCCAGGGTGTTTCCAGTTTACAACTAGAGATGAACTGATTGGTAACCCAGAGGTATTATCTCTATCTATTTATACTGCTAAGCACCATTTTTCGAGTAATATCTGCAAGCGTCTGACAAGGACAGACTTAAAATCAATGAAGAAACAGAGGAGTGATACAAGGAATGTGGGTGTGTTACCCTAGCTCTTTCCTAATACAACTCCTTGGTTCTCCAATGTGCCCTGTTTACAACACAAGTACATGCGAGACTACATCTGGGTTGCCAATCAATTCATCTCTAGTGTTTCAGAAAAGACCAAGTGCCAGTTTTGCCCCTGTTTACGATCGAACCGGGGACTTTTCACACGGAAGTCTAGAGCATTATCTGCGCTACCCTTTATCGCGTGTATCAGTGCTGAACATTCCAATTCCTAGTGTCACCAAAACTCATACAATGACAATGTCGATATGATAGATGCATCGTAACAGGTGAGGAGCCCGTTGCCTAACCAAGCCACTTCCAAATTGCGCTATTAAGCACTTTCGAATGTCTATGCAAGAACATGCTACGAGCGAGTAGTGATCGCTGATAGCATATCGTTTCTTAACAGTTTGCTTCTGCAACATACCGCTTCGGTAGCGCTTTGCTATACAATGGACTGCTAACCGCAAACGCTTGTCGGTAGCATATAATATTTCCACTTTGTCTGCTACGTAGCCCTTTTTTAAAGCAAGCCGTTTCATAGCATAGAGCTACCAAGCGCTCTGTTACAGTTTGGTTTTGTAATGGGCTCTGGTATACAATCATAACAATGACATTATCTGAAATTCTGATACCCTTTGAACAATTTCTACGTAGAAAACAGGAAACTACAACGAACGTCCTTAAAGTGTGAAAATAAATCAAAACAATTATAAAAGGTGCAAAATTTCAATAAATATAAGAGTTAGAACAGTTAATAAGTTAAATATTCACGAAAAATATCATAAGCGTCATTGACAACCTTCTGTGGAAGACATCTTGGAATGTGTAAAAACGTATTCTGCGGATCAACAAATTTAAACCGCGGTTCCCACTTTAGGTAGTCTTATATGACATAAATGTAAATAATATGCATTAAATACTTTGAAAACATAATTATTTACAAGTTAAAAAAATATTTTATGTTATATTAATTTGCAATTAACAAGTGCCAAATTATTATAAGTACCGCATTCAAAATTGATGATGCCCGACGTGTACACTTACACGGTCAAGCATAAGAATGTGAATATCATGAAAATACACTTTAAAAATCAAAACAACCGCACGTGCTTCCGGTAAAAATGTCAAAAATATTTTAACTAAAATGGAGAAATCGACATCTGTATGGAACTTGTCAGGTCAGATCGAGTATTTGTGCAGGAATAGAGACTCTGACAGAAATGAATGGTCAAAGTATAGAAACAAACAGGTTTGTACTTAAAATTTTAATTTACTGTGAATTATTGAATAAATTACTGCCAGTACGAGTTTACACCAGAATGGTGTCTGTACTTTAATGGAAGAAGAAGAAGAAGTTTTTCATTACATCTCACCAGACGCCCATTGCCTGGTCAAACTGCTACCAAATATAGCTATCGAGTGCATTCCTATGTCTATGCAACGGCCCGCTGCCAGCGAGCAGTGATGGCTGAGATAGACTCTGGGAGTTAGGATTAGTGGCCAATATGATTCAGATGTACAAGTCTATTAATTGTTTAGACGAGCTAAATTGGGAAAATTTGTTTGGTTTGTCGACAGGCCACTCGCTTAGACATCATCTATTATTCTTATTTAAGAAGAGAACACATAATCAACGCCTGTTGTGTGTGTGGTCACGCATGTTAATTAAATGTATATGACACTCTATATTAACGTATGTAAAAGGTGTAAATATGCTGCCGCTTGCCTATCGATAAACAATGTTACCGCGTTAAGCGTAAAACGCACTAGTCAAATTCTACCCTGCTTTATGTAAGACCTCATAATTTTCGTATCTATTATCCGATTTTAAATATTTAAAGTTTGTAATGAAGCAGAGATATATGCCCGTCTATTAATACAAAATTCATCACGATACCCTAGTTATTAAATCCACGGCGACGAGTAAGAATCCGTTCCGCGTAAAAGTAAGTTTAAAATATCCCGTTTTTTACCAAATAAAAATTCAATCAACGGTCCAAAATCATCAAACATTAATCTAATTTTCGATCGATTTTGTTCATTAAAGCTTGTTTTAAAAGCTTATACTGTAAGGTTTTATAAAATGTTAAAACTTATTTTTAAAGCATTTGCGAGTTGTCGACCGCCAACGAAATAAAACAGAACGGACGTATTCATAATAATAATTGATGTAAACTACGCCGACCATTGATCATCTTTTGTGGCGATTTTTTCAAAGGCTAGCATCATGGTTCGTAATTTAATGCAACCAATACCTCTCAAAATGCATTTAATAGCAGGTTAGATTGTAAATAATCGCCATTTTATAATTAACATTCGGCAATAAGTCTGCAAGTTCAATACAGCTACCAAAAAAAATAGTCCCGCATCGTGACAAAAATCACTATTTTTGACTCCATTCTGTAAAGACAGAACCAATAGAAACCAGAAAAAAGTACAACCAGTACCTCAAAATGTATTTAATCTCACAATTTAAACAAGTTTCAATCAAAAATATGTTTTCAATTAGCGCATGGAAGGTGTGCAGGTGCCCGTTTCACACGCGTTTCGACGTGATTCCGCCATTTTGAAAATTTATTTGCAATAATTAGTACATAAATGCACGAAGTTTAATCAAATCGTTGGCGGTCGACAACTCACAAATGCTTTATAAATAAGTTTTACATTTTATAAAACCTTAAAGTATTAGCTTTTAAAACAAGTTTTAATGAACAAAATCGATCGAAAATTAAATTCATATTTGATGATTTTCGACCGTTGGTTGTATTTTTATTTGGTAAAAAAAGAGGTATTTTAAACTTACTTTTACGCGGAACGGATTCTTACTCGTCGCCCTGGATTTAATAATTAGGGTATCGTGATGAATGTTGTATTAAAAGACAGACATATATCTCTGCTTCATTACAAGCTTTAAATATTTAAAATCGGAGAACAGATACGAAAATTATGAGGTCTTACATAAAGCAGGGTAGAATTTGACTAGTGCGTTTTACGCTTAACGCGGTAACATTGTTTATCGGGCGATCGATATGTGTAAGCGGCAGCATATTTACGTTAATATAGAGTGTCATATACATTTAATTAACATGCGTGGTGTGGTGTACAGAATATATTTTGCATTGGATTGCTTTAATTTTGTTTTTCCTTCAGAATTGGACCAGTCAAGATGGCAAAGAAATTTTAAACAAATTTAAAAAGCTATTTCTGTCAAACAAGCTTACAAAGTTTGGTATTCTATTTCGTCCGATACTTCTTGATATCGTTTGGAGATGCAGATTGCAAGTGGAACAAACTGACATAGAATTTCAACAACATCAAAGTCTTTGTATAGCATTAAGTAGCTGTCTACATTGGCCAGATATCCAAAGGTAAATCTATGTACTAATATTCACGATTCTTATCATTTTTTATATAACCCTGATGAAGGCTTGTTGAAAGCTCAAACGTCGGTCACTAATAAAATTATGATAACCAGCGCTGATCCTGTAGCTACATTTACACTTTAATGCCTTTAGTTGGTATTTTTTATAATATGTATCAATCTCGTCAAATAAAATACAATTCATTGTAAATATATGTTTGATTGTTGGCACTTTACATGAAAGATATTAAACCATTATTCAGTCCTTGAGTTTGTTGGAGATATAAATTTGGGTTTATTCAATATATGCAGACATGCAGTGAAGCTTTATGATCTCACATAGCACACATGTAAGCTACCTTAGGTGGAAGGAGTTGTGGCCTAGCACAATAGAAATCTATTCAATTCATTTTGTTGCCTCTTAATTCTTTTGTCCTTAAAGTGGACCGCCTAAGGTACTGTATGTGGGGGCGTCCGTCTGTGAGTGGTTTGGACAAGTAAAATGCTCATCATCTTGTTTATAAATGCTTGGCTTATAATTTTATTGTCGTTTTGTTGTTGTGTAGATTTACTCTAGACTACATAAATGGAAAGCCAGGATTTATACTGTGTGACAGTACAGACTCTGCTGAGCCTAGACGAAAGAAAGTCAAGAAGTCACAGGTAAGATACATGTACTCAGAGTTTTAGTAAATAGTTCAGGTTGACAGTGTCCAAGTATGTATGTTTAGAACTACTGTTGTACGAGACAGTTTTATTAGGCTGCTGTGAAACAAGCTGTTGATTATCAATGCTTGTCTATAATAACTCGGGCTTTCAGCTTTTTGACAGCTGGGACTCAGACTTTCGACTTTTTGACAGCTGAAACTTGGCCTCTGTTGGGTATTGTATCGTGTAATTGTGTGTGGCATTGTGCCATGTAGTTATGGTATGTGATGTTTTTATGTTTTCTGTGCTCGGCTGTTTAAGTTGAATGCCGCCTACTGTGCCTGATTTACTATTAACAATGATGATGTATTAAAACAATGCTATCTTTCCTTACAGCACTATGATGTGAGTGTATTAAAACAATGCTATCTTTCCTTACAGCACTATGATGTGAGTGTATTAAAACAATGCTATCTTACCTTACAGCACTATGATGTGAGTGTATTGAAAGCAGCATGGTTGTTCTCTTGTTACCTTGGTGATGAATGTAGTCATTTAATTCCATTGAAGGATGTGTTATCATACACAAATCATGATAATTTGGATGTCAGATGGTGAGTAGAATTTTATTGTATTTATTATGCCCCCCCCCCCCATTCTTTGAGGTATATTGCTTCTCACTTCAGTCTTCACGTCAGTCTGTCCAAATGTAGGTCTGTAAATGATTTCGGTTTGATAACTCAAGAACCCTTGACTCTAAGATCCTCAACCTTTACACGGAGGTTAGTTGTCAAGATTAAGTAACCCCTTTTGTTTTAAGGTCAAAGGTCAGGTCACTATGACCTTTACTATTTCTGACTATTGGGCTGCCATAGGGGCATACATGTTTTGCAAATATCTCTTGCTTATAACTTGCTCCTCTGTGTCTGCTGTTTAGTGTATGAACTGGTTGGTAACCTAGACGAAGACTTGCATGTATCGGAGCTGTACACCGGGCACATTGAAGAGTGTTTGTCCTACAGTTTATGTATCACACACATTCCATATAAACATGATACAACCAAGTGTTTCTTCCAATGGTTATATGTTTTGTATTTATCCTATCCTGTTTTTTTGTCCAGATGAATACCGTCAAGAATTGATTGACATTTAAATTTGTATTTCATTATTTTCAAGGTATGCCTGCCAGACTATTATGGAACAACAGAAATTGTCACCGGCCTCCAGAGAGAAATTTCTGACGAAACATTTTACTGTACAGCAGGTAGAAGAGTTAAAGATCAGGTACTTTATTTTGTTACAACTATGCTGACAGAATCATGTCCCTCTTGTTGCTATCATAGTTTGGAATTTTGTAATACTTTGTGACAAAATAAGCTCTTCATGGATAACATTGTTTTGTCTGTACGGCCTACACATTAGTATTGTGTTTTCAATACTTTTCCATATATTTATTTTCTTTAACATCAGGGATGTCATTAAGATTTTGCTGAGCAGGCTTGTTTTAAATTTGAGACAGGCAAAATAGTTAATTTATCAAAATTTAATATAAGTTTATTGGTTAATCATTGAGGCGGCCAAAGTTGGGATGAGCATTTTACTCTTTAGCTGCTTCTTATTGACAACTGTAAGCATACATTGAACATTACAGGCATGAGTTGATGAAACAATCAGATGGTACGGACGAAGAACTGAAACAAGCCACAGAAACAAGGAATCCTAATCAAGTTATATGTGAAGTAGATCTATGTGATAAAGTTGTTTGTATCGGTGGAGTTATCATATCAAAGATGAACACAAATACAGAGGACGAGAGTTCATTGGTGGGTAGAAGTTTTTTTTTTAATTCACTTATGTACCATTGCATAAGACAAGGGCTACATATTATTATAGCAAAATATTCAACTTTACAACGACCTTGCTCAAACATGCTATATTGTATAGTGCTTTTTTTGCACATTTACAAAATTGTATTTTACTGATTTATACAATGTGAACTTGATGAACACTTAATAATAAAATAATATATAATAAAGACTTTATTTAAAGAGGCAACACATACAGTTAGGTAAACCCAGTCTTTCCTGTGAGTCTCATAACTTGAATACTGTTGACCAGTAAGACTTCAAACAATATGTAAAATTTAAATGTTGATCTTTATCTACATTGTAGAATTTAGACTTACTACCAGTCCCCTCCAATGAATCCAACTTGCACAGTCTAGCGATGGCAGTATCATCAGGAAGTGCAGTGTTGTTACAGGGCGTGGTCGGGTCTGGTAAAACATCGCTGGTTGAACATCTAGCTAGACTGACCGGTAGATCCGGACCACCAGCACTGATGAAGATACAGATGGGAGACCAGATGGACAGCAAGGTAGGGCCAAAAATAAAATATTGTTTGTTTCCCCTTCCCAACCTTGGCCAATTAGGGATGGGTAGGTTGGTTAAAATATTTTTTCTGAATTATTTTTTTTATTGTCAATATTTTTTGTTTTTGTACTGGACTTTTTCATAAAATAAAAAAAAATTCAGAGGGTCAAAAAAATATTTTGGGTAGGGGACCTTTTGCTTGGGTAGGTAGGGAAGGGGACACAATATTTTAATTTTGGCCTAGGAGCTCTGTCTCTATGGGGATACTCAGAAATTAGGACTTAAAATTTTTTATAAACCAAAGAATAAATACAAAATAAATCAACTCTGTATGTTTTAGATTGGGGTAGCACAAAAACCATTATTTCACTCTAGCCTTAATATAAATATACCAAACTTAATTTAATGTTTGGGTTCTACAAGACACAAATCTAGTGTATGAAATATCAAACTAGTTCATGTATTTAAAATAAGATCCTAACATGTGCTTCATTCCCTTATGCTGTTAGATATCTGACTACACTCCACTTAGAGGTTATGTTTAAATGACCTCTCTGGTGCACAATGTCACATAAAAAAAACAACATAGCCTCAGCAGACTTCCACCGCACTTTCAGCTTTGTGAAGTTCACATGGACATGACTCCCATACAGAGTGTCGTCTTATCCTATATCAGCGTAAAGTAGTGAAGCTTAATAAGGGACTGATTTTAATGAGATTGGTATTATTTCAGGCATTACTTGGTACATACAGATGTACGGAGGTACCAGGAGAGTTTATATGGCAACCAGGTGTACTAACACAAGCTGTCACACAAGGTTACTGGGTATTACTGGAGGATATAGACTATGCACCTATGGAAGTTATTTCAGTATTGTTGCCTCTACTTGAGACTCGTACTCTATCTGTACCTGGTCATGGTGACTCCATTAGAGCAGCACCGGGTTTTCAACTGTTTGCTACACAAAGGTATGATTTAACATATTTCTGGCTGTAATTAAGGTCACAAATTGATAATTCCAGTTGCTAGGGTGATATGTACCTTATTGCATTACTTCAGACAAAGACAGGAAACTAGGTGAAACACATCCCAGCTGGAATTTGAACAGAGTGAGGAGACCCCTTTTACTGTATACAAAATACAAGATGTATACAAAACACAATTTATTTCTTACTTTGTCTGTAGCATTGCTTACAATGACATATACTTGAGTGCCATTCACAGGGTTTGATATGTTTGTGACATTGTTGATGATATATTGTAGATTACTGACCAGTAGCAGTGGATGGAGTAAACAGCAGAGTAGTAACTGTGTATTACTGGACAAACTATGGACTAGTATCCTTGTAGAACCTTTATCTAGGGCAGAACTCTCAATGGTGACTATGTTTATATTGTGATCTTGAGTTTAAAATTTTTCTGTTCAATGTTTTGGTATTAGTGGTAACCAATTTACTTACGCGAATACTAACATTCGCTTTTTGCCGATTGTCGGCTTATTCGCAATTATAAAGTTTTGTGTTTTTAAGTTTCCCTCAATGTCCATAATAATGTTTTTAGCACTTTGTGGCAAACTTAATTTCACAAAATTCTGCCACTCGTGTTTAGTTGTCTTCTACTTTCTTCAAACTTCTAATTGTATTTTTGCTTATTTTCCAGGTATTGTGTACAAAATATCCTGGTTTAGAAACGGTTGTAGATAAACTACTAGATATCTACTTCCTATTATCTGCTGGCGGTCACCAGGTGGAGTCATCAGTTGCCATGGATACAGATACAGAGAATGTGGGGAAGTTCTTGTCTCGCGATGGAAGACAAATATCTACAAGGTTTGTGTCTTGTTTTCACATAGATCAATATTAATATGTATCACTTAAACAATATCCTTGTGTTCATACAAAGTATTTGTAGGATAAAAATGAAACAATTCTGTGTCTTTATGTAATAATATAGTTTTGAGTGATTGAGTGAGCGAAGAACACTAGAATTTTTGTCAGGAGATTTTTCATGAAGTCAATTTCATGAAGGTCATGGTCACAATGACCTTGAAAATTAACAATTACAGTGCAACCTCCCAAGAGCAGCCCTCAATAGTGTAACAACCTATCTTTAGCAACATAACCATTTTGTTCCAGAAGTATTAATTTGCTACAAGTTTTTCTTCTACAATGAACCAACCTCTGTACAACTAAGTCTTTCCAAAAGGCAAAAGGGTGTTGCTGTAGAGATGTTGTACTGTACTTGCATGCATGTAGAGGGTGTACATGTTTTACCAATATCTTGTTGTTATGCCCCAATCTTTGATGAGGGGGTATATTGCTTTGCACATGTCGGTTGGTCTGTCAGTAGGTCGGTCGGTAGACCAAATGGTTTCCGTTTAATAACTCGAGAGCGCTTTGCCCTAGGATCTCCAAATTTTACATGGAGTTGGCCAGCAACAGAAGATGATCCCTTTTTTGTGGTCAGTATGGCAAGGATTAAGGTCGCTGTGACCTTTAAGATAAATGAGTGTTTGGCTGCAATGGGGGCATACATGTTTGACCAACATTTTATTATTTTCAGGGATTTGATAACATGGTGTGGACGAATTGCCAAAGATTTTGATGTGTCATCTACTGCAGCAGCTAACATGGTATTCCTTGAAGCCTTGGATTGTTTCGTAGCATGTATGCCAAAACGTGACCGACGTATTCCTCTAGCTGAAGCCATTGCTGCTAAACTCAATATCACTAAAGTCAAGGTAAGTTATATTCACTTCATGTAGTCAGTGTTGTTATAAGTCCCTAACGGTCCCTACCTAACTGAGCAAAATGTCCTCTACCCAAAATATTTTTGACCCACTGAAAAAAAAAACTATAAAAAAAGTCAGGTATGAAAGTATGAAATGCGAATAGTTACAATGTATTCAACATTAATATCAATCAAAATAGTAGAACCAGTAAAGTGCAGGCAAAACCAAAATTATTGACAAAATCTTTTACCTACCTAAACCTAATTGGCTATGGTTGGGAGGGGGAAACGAACAATATGTAATTTTTTGTGTCGCCTGAAAAGGCGACATATAGGTATTACTTTGGCGGCGGCGGCGGCGGCGTCACAAATTGCTTGTCCGGAGCATAACTTTGTCACCTTAAGTTCAAATGACTCAAGAATTGGTATGCATGTTTCTTGCAATAAGCCGGAGTGCAGTGCGCAAGAACCATAACTCTACCTGTCATAGTTTTTGAATTATTTCCCTTTGATTGATTTTATTAGAGCATTTCTTGTCCGGAGCATAACTTTGTCACCTTAAGTTCAAATGACTCTAGATTTGGTATGCATGTTTCTTGCAATAAGCTGAAGTGCAGAGCGCAAGAACCATAACTCTACCTGTCATAGTTTTTGAATTATTTCCCTTTGATTGATTTTATTAGAGCAACTCATGTCCGGAGCATAACTTTGTCACCTTAAGTTCAAATGACTCTAGATTTGGTATGCATGTTTCTTGCAATAAGCCGAAGTGCAGTGCGCAAGAACCATAACTCAACCTGTCATAGTTTTTGAATTATTTTCCTTTGATTGATTTCATTAGAGCATTTCTTGTCCGGAGCATAACTTTGTCACCTTACGTTCAAATGACTCAAGAATTGATAGGCATGTTTCTTGCATAAAGCCGGAGTGCAGTGCGCAAGAAACATAACTCTACCTGTCATAGTTTTTGAATTATTTCCCTTTGATTGATTTTATTAGAGCATTTCTTGTCCGGAGCATAACTTTGTCACCTTACGTTCAAATGACTCAAGAATTGATAGGCATGTTTCTTGCAATAAGCCGGAGTGCAGTGCGCAAGAAACATAACTCTACCTGTCATAGTTTTTGAATTATTTCCCTTTGATTGATTTTATTAGAGCATTTCTTGTCCGGAGCATCACTTTGTCACCTTAAGTTCAAATGACTCAAGATTTTGTATGTATGTTTCTTGCAATAAGCCAAAATGCAGTGCGCAAGAACCATAACTCTGCCTTGCATCGTTTTGTAATTATTTCCCTTTGATTGATTTAATTTGAGCATTTCTTGTCCGGAGGATAACTTTGTCACCATGAGGTTGAATGACTTGAAACTTGGTATGCATTTTTCTTACCAAAAGTCCAAGTGCAGTACACAAGAACCGTAACTCTACCTTGTGCCATTTTTCAATTTTTTCCCTTTGATTGATTTTATAAGCATTTCTTGTCCGTGGCATAACTTTGTTACCATAACTATTAATGACTCAAAAATAGGAATGCATGTTTCTTTGCTGTGACATGAAGTGCAGTGCGCAAGAATCATAACACTAGCTTGTATAGTGTTTGAATGATTCCCTTCAGATTGATTTTATCAGGACAGTTTTTTGTCCAGAGCATCGCTTTGTCGTTTTTAGTTCAGATGACTAGAGAACTCTTGTGAGTCTGATATGTAGCCCTATACTGGATAGTTTTCCATGACAATTGTGCATTTCGTCAGGCGACACATGCGACTCGCGGAGCTTTTATTGCTATATATATTTTCTCTAGACTTGATTGTACTGTATTGTTGTAGGTGGAGTACTTTATGAATATGTACAAACCTGATGTCACTGTATCAATGAAGACATTCGGTGTCGGACGTGTAACATTACCCATGATAGAATCAACCACATTCATGCGAGCAAGGTAGGCTCTCTTCATTGTTATCTCTGATGGCTCTTGTTTCATACTTGTCAGGCATGTTGCCCAAGAGAGGAACTAATACTTCAGTTGTTGAATATGATGATCCAGCTGTTTTAAAATAATCAGACATTAACGAGTAGGTTTCAGCCTTCCAATTAATTTTTTTAAACAATAGGAGGAATTATGAACTCCGACACATCTATTTGCGAAAACTACACACGTGTGTAAATACATTGTGATCTCCAGTATGGGAGAAATATTGATCTTGTCTTATTCTTTCATGAAATCTTACTCTTTGTCATAATTATTTAATAAAACTCGAGCTTGGCTAGAAATTGTTATCATTATCTATATGAATTGTTGATGTTTTTATTCACAGAAAGTGTAGTATGTTCTCGTATACACGTCAATCGAGCGTGTTACTGGAGAGAGTTAGTGTGTGTGTACGTAACCAGGAACCAGTATTGTTAGTTGGTGAGACGGGAACCGGTAAAACATCTGCTGTACAATATTTAGCTGAGCAACTTGGTTAGTATTTAATTCTAATCCATTTTTAGTCCCCTACCGGTTTTTGACCGTCCGTCAATCAATCTGGATCCTGACATTACTCAAACAGTTTCCAAGCTATGAAACTTGGTATGTGGATAGGGGACAATAAGGGGATTATGCACGTCTAAAAATATTTTGATTATGACAAAAATTGTGGTTGCTATGGCAACAGAAAGAGTGAAAATGCCCAAATCTGGATCCTGCCATAACTCAAGCAGTATCCAAGCTAGGTTTATGAAACTTGATATGTGGATAGGGGGCAATAAGGGGATTATGCACGTCTAAAAATATTTTGATTCTTACAAAAATTGTGGTTGCTATGGCAACAGAAATATTGAAAATGGCCTCAAACCGGTAGGGGACTTCTGTATTGCTTGCAATTCTTAATTACTTGTTCAAATATATGCTCGTCTTTGGTATTTTCCTTATCTTAAAACTTAGTAATAACAATAAATAAAGGATATTTGTTGATTTTGGCGTAAGATCGAAATTTATTTCACCGAGTGGTCGAAGAACATCAATATTTTTGCGAAGAATCAACAAATTAACTCTTAAAATGGTACCGTAATAGGCTTAATGGGATAAATCACATTGAAGTTGGAATGTCATGATGTGACAGTTATGATGTTATGATGACGTAACGCATATTTTAAAGCCTGGCACCGTTGACGTTGAAAGTTTGTTTTTCTGCATGATACTGGAACCAGCTCTTATAAAGTAAAAAAAACAAAATGATAATTTCACTCTACTAACTTGATGGATAGGACAATATATTATCTAAAGCATCCATTTGATGTCTTATAAGCACTTGTTGTTGTCATGTTCAGGTCTGACAGTTTATGGAAGTCTTATTGGCCAACTACTCGAACATACTGTAAACCAATTTACTTTCGCAAATACTAACTTGCGTTTTGCCGATCGTCGGCATCATCGCGACTACAAAGTTTTGCGATTGAAAGTTTCTGCAATGTCCATAAAAAACGTTAAGCAATTTCTCGGCGACTTAATTTTGCGAAATTCTACCCCCCTCGCAAACTCCGAGAAATTAAATCGCGTGAAATAATTTCTAGGTTTACAGTACTCTGTATTATCGTTTCCCTCCCTTTGAATTAATGTCCCCTCCCTGATTTTTAAGTTGAAGGTAACTGATGTTCTAACAGCATGTGGGGCACGGTATGGACTAGCTTACTGGTAGCTCTAGTTATACTGATTACAACTATGTCTTCTGAAATAACTTGGTCTCAAACTGCTGGACACCATGTTGATAACTTGCATATATCTGATGTTATGGTTATATTGTGTTTACAGGACATAAACTACATGTGATCAATATGAATCAACAAAGTGACAGTGCTGATCTGCTAGGAGGGTAAGTCTCGTCATGTTACATGTGTTGGTTGTAAAATGTCTCATGAAGAAATTCCCTCTGTCTGTTAGTATACCAAATAGTTTCAGATAAAAAAAACCAATTAGATGACCAACATTGATTTTACCCAAATTGTCATTCAAAAATAGAACACTCATTGTTTTAATACATGTTGATATATGCAAGTAAACTTTCCAAAACCCCCAGTCTTATACCTCACTGAGCCTGTAAGCAAGTATGGCATCCACTGTAATCTTGACATATTTATTGGTACAGTCAGATCTCGATATAACGACACCCGATATACTGACAAATTCATTATACTGACATCATATTTGGGGACAAAAGTATTAAAATGCTCTTTGTATCAATTCAGTATACCGACATATTCGTTATAACGACATTTTTATTGGAAACAAACAGCGTCGTTGTATCAAGATCTGACTGTATAATTATTCATTGGGGATTTAATTTTATGGTTGAGGTCATCCACGAAATCCACGAAATTAAATCCCTCACGAATATTAATGCTTTAACAGTATATGTATTGTTCTAATTGTTCAAATGTTACCATATTTTATTGTGTATTGATTTTCTTTCTAGGTTCAAGCCCGTGGATGTACAACACATAATTAAACCATTCTATGAAGATTTTGAACTTCAGTTCTGTAAAAGTTTTTCTAGGAAACAGAATGCTAAATTCATCGGACATTTACTGGTGCGCATAACACTTCATCTTGTTGATATTAATCATGTCCTTGATTATTTGTTTGTTTGCGTTGGACTTATAGTCTGCATGGTTTTTCGTTTTTTCCCTGCAAGATTAGAAGATGACCTCTGGCTTTGAGGAAAGAGTCGGAAACAATTATGTGATACAAGGGATATCTGGGTGCAATACCCTAGCTCTCCAAATAGATCCCTCAGTGTTCAGCACCGATACACGCTAGACTAACTTCTGGCTACCCCAATTATACCATTTCTAGTTGCATGGTAAACACTGAAAAGCAGTTCAGAAATGACCCAAGTGCCCCAGCTTAGAATCTAACCAGGGAACTCTTACTACATAGTCAAGAACAATGTCCACTTGATTACCCTGACACTGCTCTCTCTTCAATAATAACACCACCCATGGAATCGCTGAAAACTAGTCTTCTTATTCTTAAACAAATGAATTGATAATAACATAACATTTTGCAAAGCATTTGACACATTTGTTTGGGAAACAACACCTTCAAAATTTCTGAGCTGGCTGCTATATATTATAAATGTATCCTCTGTACAGCAAAACAACCTCTGAACAACGGCCAATATTTGTAGCTCCCAAAGGGTGTTGCTCTATAGAAGTTGTACTGTACTTTATAAATGTTTGACTACCAGGAATGCTGACATCCCAACTTTATAACAGTATAGCATGAGTTTGTTGTTGTATCATTGTAGGAATGTTTCAGTAAGAGAAAGTGGGACGCTTTATTTGGTTTGATGGAACATACAACTAAGTCAGCTCTCAAAAAGTTTGAAAATGGTAAGACTTGTTTATGTTTATTTTATATGATAGCATCATGTCATTGAAATGTTCTTGCCTAGGCATGACTTTGTGTTGTAGTTGATGTCAAATTTTAAATATTTGCCTCATGTTATAAAAGGACTGATGCATAACTGAGACAGTGGTAGGGAGTGGTCGTTCTGTTTTATCCATACCAAATGGGCCAAATGACTGAAGTAGACCTATGACTGAGAGATGATTTAAATGATGATTTATTGTTAACAGAAATCCAAATAGTTTCAAAATGTGAAAAAGGCTGACCAAGGCTTAATCCTGTTTGGCTGAAAATTATCTGACAGACCAAAGACAAGAGATAAATTACAACCCGAAAGGGTGTTATACATTTCAACTGTTTCTGATGGACAATTAGTCAGACTTGCGATTAGTTAGAGACAATGTATTCTAACCTGTTGGTATGTCGAGGGGGGACTCTACACTGCTATTTAACATGTTCAGTAAACTCAGTGTGTTACTACTGTATTGTGTCCAATGATGTACAGTGTGTGAGATATGGTGTCTGATTGTTGCCATGTTCTTACATTAACAGAAGCCAAAACATTGAAGAAGTGGCAGACGACATACCGACGTCTGGCTCAGTTAAAGATACAAGTACAGCAGACTCAGAATGCTCTAGCGTTCACATTTATGGAGGTTTGTATAGTTTCTCTATATTAACTTTTTCTGAAAAAAATAAAAGTTATTTGATGAAAAAATATGGTCATTTGAAGTTCCATAATCTGAATTTTAACAATAAAACAATGTCTGAAACCTAGTTAACATGTAAATATGCGTGCTAATGGCATCCGAAACTGACTTGACACTCATTTTCAGGATTGGGCATTATGCCTTTGAAGGACCCCTCCTTACATGACATGTTGTGTTGTTAATATTAATTTGTACTGATTGCTTGATTCCTTAAAATATGTATTAATGAAGACAAAATCATGAACTAGCCTATCTATGTAAGTTAAAGTGAGGCTGCAGGCAATAAGTGGCACTATAAGTCTTGTATGAAGGAAGTGGTTAAATATTTTGCCACCAATTCGAAATGTATTTTGAAAATTCACTTGCCATGATGTAAAAGACTGTTAAACTGTAATCAATGCAGCTATTAGCAGTCACTAAGATTTGTTGGTAGGACAAGTTTATACTTGAACAAACATGAGAAAAAGCATGACATGTACCATGTATAGAACAGTTCTCTGAGAAAACCAAAAGACCCGTTGCTAGAGGAGGGGAATTTCAAGAAACGAAAAAAAGTTGAAAACAAAATAATATGGGGTTGATGTACACAACCAACACATTTTTATCAAAATCTTAAGAGTGTGCGTGTCCACATTATTTTGATGTTCTCAGAGAATTGCTCTCAAATGTCACCATTGTGTAATCAGTTACTGTTTGTGTTTACAGGGAACGTTGGTGAAAGCTATACGAGCTGGAGAATGGGTTCTATTAGATGAGATCAATCTCGCTGCCACGGAAACACTGGAATGTTTAAGTGGATTGTTAGAGAGAACGTCTGGTTCCTTACTTCTTATGGAGCGAGGGTAAGGCATTATATATAGTCTTGTTTACATATGCTAGATGTAAATATTATGAAGAAGTCTGCAATTAATATCTCACTTTATTTGTTAAACATAACTAGCATGTCAGGGGAGTCTCCATATGACAAAAATACTGTATGTGATACTTAAAACCTAACAAACTAAATTGAGGTCAGTGTCCTAAATTTTCGAAAGGTACTGAAAGGTGTTTTTAGAACAATTGTCAATGACAGCTTTGTCTATAAAAAGTTCATGCCCCACCCTCCGCCTTGGCATATTGCTTTACATATATCATACAGTAGGTAGGTACACCAAATAGTGCTATTTGTAGGTAAACTGAATAGTTCCCTTTCAGTCACCAGTAAACTGTTTTGAGTCTTGGATCCTCAAGCTTAGTTTGGTATTTGGTAATGTCTAGTAGATAACCCCTATTTATTTTGAGTCTGTTACGTTGGATGGCCATGACCTTGAGCATGGAAGCATGGCTGTCATGGAGATATATTGGGCGACCGTGTTTTACAATCAACTCTGATTACAATGTACATGACGTTTATTTCAGTGATATAGAACCTGTTGTACGTCATCCAGATTTCCGTTTATTTGCCTGTATGAATCCAGCCACTGATGTTGGTAAGAAGGACTTGTCCCTGGGTATCAGGAATCGGTATGTTTGTGTTTGTATATATATATTAGCTTAGTGTTTGTACATGTATATGTTTGTCTTATTTGTATGAACAGATAAACATTCCCCTTGATAGCTTAGTGGTAGAGCACAGGTCTGTGAATAGTGACCTAGCTAGCCCACCTAGGTCTAGGTCACTTTTCACAGACCTGTGTGGTAGAGCATCTGCTTTGATTGTGAGCAGTCTCTTGTTTGATACCAGACCTGGACATACCAAGATCATCAAATATGGCACTGGTATATCTCACTTGCTAAACAAATATTTAGTTTCCAGTAACTGCTAGTACACCCAGTGTCAGGATAATGTGACTTGGTAGTCTTCATATGTGACTGTAAAGTTGTTGACCTTTGGGTCTTAAAAAAATGAACAGATACCAGGCATTGTTCCATACTGTAAATCACTTTTTTGTGAGTTTTTTTTTGCTGCTAGTAGTCGCGAGGATGTTGACACACAAAATCATTATTCTTGTGAAAATTTTGCAATAAAAAGTCGGGAATCGGACATCGTCAATGACGTAATTTCAACATTCTCGCGAACAAAAATAACTTGAAATTTTCAGAAAAATCGCGAAAATAAAATGATTTACAGTATAATTATAGTAATGCCTATAATATTGTGGTTGATAAAAATCATTACCATAATGCTGTTGAAAAATGAAGACTACATGTACAATGTCAGTTCAACATGTTTCCTACATAACAATATTTTCCTCCAAATTTACAGGCCCTGAGCCCTCTTTGAAGTTTGAAAAAAGATTATACATGTATAAAAACACTTCTTAGTGTGCCTGAATTTCTTTGCTGAAAATGAAAGACGTCACAAAAACAGAGTTTCTTATAATGTTTTTTTACAGGTTTACAGAATTATTTGTTGATGAGTTAGAAGACCAGAGTGACTTGAAGATTTTAGTGTGTGATTATCTGCAAGGTCTCTCACTTACTGCTGGCCAGGTACATCTTTATTATGCAGTCCACCTTTGATGAGGGGGTATATTGCTTTGCACTTGTCGGTCCGTTGGTCAGTAGAACAAACGGTTCCGTTCAATAACTCAATATCGCTTTGCCTGTAGATCCTGAAACTTTACATGGAGGTTGGTCATCATGAGAGTAGATGACCTATATTGATTTTGAAGTCAGTAAGTCAACGGTCAAGGTCTTTGAGACCTTTACCATTTCTGACTATTGGGCTGCCATGGGGGCATACATGTTTTACAAACCTATATACACATCAAAGTTAGTTATGATATTCATCCTCATGGAAAGAGTGGGGAAAGTTTGGATTTTCTTAGGTTTATCTGTCTTTCTGTTGGTAGACCAAACAATGTCTAATGGATACCTTGTCTTCAAAATTGATCGGGTGGTTGGTCTTGATGAACTTTAAACTGTCAAGGTCACAGTGACCTTTAGCATGAAGTGACTGATTGACTTCCAATAGAGTGTATGTACATGTTGTGCAAACGTCTTTTGTTTATTTTGTTTAGTTAGACAGAATAGAATTTATATTTGTTATTAATAATCTAATTTGAAGACACAAATGTTTAGCTTCAGGTGTACCTCATGCCTTAGCAACCTAGTAACCACCAGTTGAAATGTGTATTATGATATTTTATGCCCCATCTTTGATAAGGGGGTATATTGCTTTGCACATGTTGTTCGGTCGGTCTGTCTAATGGTTTAAGTTCAATAACTCAAGAACGCTTTGCCCTAGGATCTTCAAACTGTACATGGATGTTGGTCATCAATGGTAGATGACCCCTATTGATTTTTAGGTCACTTTGACCTTTACCATTTCTGACTACTGAGCTACCTGGGGGTTATACATGTTTTACAAACATCTCTCATGAATGATATGAAGTAAACCAATTTGAACAGTGTGTTGATTTTGTTGTTAGGTTGATGGTATCGTGAAGTTTTATCTGACGATACGTAACGAAGCATCTAAGAAGTTAACAGACGGTACAGGACATCCTCCTCACTACAGTTTGAGAACATTATGTCGTGCTCTCAGATACGCTGCTAAAAATAGCTGTAGCTCCGTACCTAGGTCACTGTATGAGGTAAGTAGCACATGTTTTAATCTGTGTGTAAATCAGTATGCAGTAATTTGCTTCATTTAGGGTTCCCACACCATCTGGGAAAACTTCCTCTGTTAACTTTTAAAAATCAACAGTTGGTTGTGAAAATAATGTTGATTTGACACAAAATGAAAAAGAGATTGGTAAATACTAGGAATTAGTCTGTATTATACTAAGTAAGGCTGCAAACTATTCTGTCACAGTGGAAGTTATTTATTTTCATTCAAAATGGTGGATGTCCAGAGTATCTTTACTTCTTGGTTTGAAATATTGATAAATCTTTATTTAACTATATACAGTTATATTTTGTTCTTCATAGTACTGGGACGTGTGTTTAATTATGTCAAATGTTTATGATATTCCTTGAGAAATTTGAAAACAGAGCATAAATTTGCTAGATTGAAGTGGGTTTAATTGCCCTAGTGGCTAAAATTCGCAGTGTGTCTGTATTTATCTTGTACTTAAAAGAGGTCCTTACAACTGCACAGATGTCCTGAAAAAAGTTCTGGGAAAATTATTATGTTTTAAGGTGTATGAAAACCCTGTTCATTGTATAAAGTGCTATATTATGTGTAGTTTGTAAATCAATGGATACAATGGGATTTGTTTTCAGGGTTTTTGTTTGAGTTTTCTCACCCAGTTAGATCGTTCCTCTCACCCTGTGGTACAGCAGCTTGTTTGTCAACATGTCCTGACCAAATCTAACCAGAAATCAGTGCTCAAACAAGCCCTACCTATACCAGCTGGTGGTAGAAGTCTCAACTTTGAAGGTTACTGGATATCAGTGGGGGACGAGGAACCATATACACCGGATGATTATATTCTAACTCCTTCTGTGAGAGCTAATCTGAAGGATCTTGTACGAGTCGTCTCTGCTGGGTATGTATACACAGTGTTTAAATGAGCCAACTTCCGGTTATCGCAATAAGGCATACACGTTGAATTTATATTGTCTTGCAATAAGTCATACAGTGATCGGATATCATATATGTTCTTACTCACCATAAGTCATACAAGTTGAATTGTATAGTATCCCAATAAGTCATGCAGTAGTTTGGTTTATATGCTGTGGTATGATACACTGTGGTATATACTTGCTTACTCATATATATAGAACATAATAGTGGCTGGGTGATTCCTATGCAACATGAAAATGTTGATCCCTACTGGGTGGAGAGTTAGAACTTGGTGAATCATGTTGTTTGTGAACTAGAATTGACATTGATCATCATACCACAGAATTATTGCTTTGTACACATGAGGTGCTTTGTTTACATGTAGAGCTAATGGTGTCCAATACATGACTAAAGAAATATTTGGTCAGTGATTCTCGTGCTTGCTATATACGAGTCGTGGCCCCACGATGATGATTATGGATTTTGAGGACTGAAGGTCAAAGATTAAGGTTTCTGTGACCTTGAACATAAATGACTACTAAGCAGCCATAGGAAGCATACGTATTTTATATTCATAAGTTGTTTTGTAATAATGTATTATAGGATAAATGTTCAGTGTAAGAATAAATGTTAAATGTGAGAAATATTGAATCTTGAACTCTGATATTTGATTTTAGACAACATCCAGTGTTACTACAAGGCGAGACATCAGTAGGTAAAACCAGTCTGATCAAATGGTTGTCACAGTCTACTGGGAATGTATGTGTACGTGTCAACAATCATGAGCATACAGATCTACAGGAATATGTTGGTTGTTACGCTGCTGATGAGAATGGAAAGCTAGCTTTTAAGGAAGGTAACGGAAATCATTGGAATTTATTTATCCAAGTTAAAACACCATACAATTTGTTGACTGAATCATACATCATCTTTACTGGCCTCCTATAGATTGTTTAGATGTCAAGCACACATAGCTGTTCTGATTCTTGTTCTTCACTAACATTTCCTCTTGGCCTAAATTTCAGTCTACAAAGAACTCTACTAAGATATTTTTCCTTACGCTAAATGTCAGAAATTCATAATTCGCTTTACAACCTGTGGAAATATCCATATATGGTAGTTTGCCTGATGGTTGTTCATTTTCCTGTAAACATTTCATAAAGTATGAGTTTAAATGATTAGATGTTAATGTAGAATGTTCATGTATTATAGGTGTGTTGGTTGAAGCTATGAGGAAAGGACACTGGATTATATTGGATGAACTCAACTTGGCACCAACTGATGTGTTAGAGGCACTCAATAGGGTAAGCACTATCATGTAGAGATATTAGAGGCATAGTCACCTGTGAGTAATGACAATTTTTGATAGAAAATGAGTTTGTCTGCGCTTGTTCTTCTTAACCACATGTTGGATTTCGATGAAACATCACACAAATAGTTGGTGCCCAGCCTAAATGTGCATATTGTCAAGAGTTGTTCGTGGAATGATTCTTCTGGCTAGTTTGGCTTCATGTCCTCCATATCTGGAGAGGTTGTCAGATGCTTGTTAGTCCCCTACCTGTTTTTGACCGGAGGGGACTATAGGTTTGCCCTCCGTCCATCAGTCTGTCAAAAAATCTGGATCCTGACTTAACTGTAAGGGGATTATGCACGTCTAAAAATATTTTGATTCTGACATAACTTGTGGTTGCTATGGCGACAGAAACATTGAAAATGGCGTCAAACTGGTAGGGGACTTCTGTTTTTAATGACTTGTTGATTATTAATTCCAGGAAAACATCGATCAAATCTGACTGAAAAACAGTAGTTGTAAGAACACCTGCAAGTGAAACCAAACAAATAATGTTATAAGTGTGTTTATATTGTAGTTGCTTGATGATAACAGGGAGCTATATATACCAGAGACACAGGAGACCGTGAAAGCACATCCTAAGTTTATGCTGTTTGCTACCCAGAATCCACCTGGACAATATGGCGGCAGAAAGGTGGGTTTATATTCCATGATATAGAATTACTCAACAAGTTAGCGAAATGGAAATATTGATTATTTTAGCATATTTATAAAATTCGCCAATATTTTCTCTCAGACACCTAAATTTTGGCGCACAAAGAACTCTACTTAGGAAATAGATGGCAGTTTTGCATGATATACCGGTGAATAGATCACGGTTTAGAGTTCATATGCGTAGGAATTAATCATGAAGGCCGTAGTCATGTTGCTATAGACAACTTTCGCTGTTCAAAGTATCGTAACATCCACCCCTGGATTTTTACTATTATCTTTATTTGTTGCCAAACTGTTGCTTATTTAACGCCAACTTTCAATTACGTATTTCACATTTGCATATATGCAATAACATTTTACTTGAATATAAATATAATCAAATAAATAAACAGAAACGCTACGAAATGAAAATAACGCAAAACGTTGGGCCTACGGTGACGTCATAATTCATGACGTCATGAAATAAACAAGACGTAAATTTCATTGATAAAAATCGCGAATTATACGCGGGAGATAAATTAAAACAGCCGAAATTCTACTGTGATATACCGTTTATTAGATTAAGCTACAGCTCTATACATTTACATGGAGCAAAATACAGACAATGTTAGAATAAGAAATTAAGAAACTTGCTAATATTTACTCATTATATTATTTACTCAATTTATATTGAATAGCACTTTTGTTCACAGTTGATTATTGATTTCGTATGTATACTAGACTATTTAATTATAGGTTAACGTTTTAAACAATACATGAGTCTCCTATATTGTTTAGTTTAACTAATACTGTTTCATTTTGTTTATAAATTTGTTTGTATATTATCATGTATTTAATGTATATATGTTTATTATGTAGACGTATTGAAAATTGGTATAATACCAAATATGTTATCTACTATAAATAAAGTCGTTACTTACTTACTTACTCGCGCCAAATGTCTGAAATTCAAATTTCGCTTACTTTTATACCAGAGAAATATCTACTTATACAGTATAAAAGTTCGATGGTGTGGAAAGCATTATATTTATTGAATATTTTTCCATTTATTCCAGTCATCTTCCAAAACCAAAGTTTGTAGAATTAAAAAATGAAAAAAACTTTCTTAAGTTTTTGTTTGTTAGATTATTGTAGGTAAGAGTAAGTTACAATCACATCTAAATTTATAAGAAATTGATGACTAATATTTTCAGATGTTGTCACGAGCATTTAGGAACAGATTTGTAGAGTTACATTTTGACGAGATACCAAGTAAGGAACTAGAGACGATATTACACGAGAGATGTGATATACCATTATCCTACGCTCGTCGGCTTGTTGCTGTCATGTTGGAGCTTCAGACACGTCGACGAGGTTCTGGCGTGTTTGCCGGCAAGATGGGTTTTATGACACTGAGGGACTTGTTCCGCTGGGCGGGACGATACAAGTGTCCAGAGATGGATGGCAAGAAGTTCTATGATTGGGACAAACATCTGGCAGATCAAGGTACGCCATCAGGTCCCGATCTCTAGAAAGATCTCAATCTGAGCTCGATCTCATCTCAAATATTGCCAAATTTCAATGTGTCTCTTAGATAATTTCCATGGAAGACAGGACTCAAAGTTTGCATCACAAAACAGAAAACTTTATTCTTACTTTATAACAGTTAGATTTAAAAAGCTTGAACTGCAAATTTATCTCACATTCAGACTCTGATTTGAGCAGAATCTCAATTTGAGTTAAGATTTCTACTTGAGATACTTCAGGAGAGCTTCTCAAGTAGAAATCTCAGCTCAGATTTAGATTTTGCTCAAATGAGAGTCTGAACTTTAGATAGATCTGAAGTTTAAGCTTGTTTTTACTGTTATAAACTCAGAGTGATGTTTATGTATTGTGATGCCAATTTTGAGACCAGCCTGGCTGGAAATTACCTCTAAGAAAAAATACTATATTTGAGATGAGATCGGGGCCAAATGTAGATATATTTATTTTCTGGTGATGAACTGTGCTTCAAGTTGCTCTTGGACATTATTAGGAATTGCTAATAACCAGCTCATCATTCACAATGATGTCTGTGTGTATTGGTAATTAGTTCCCAGTTCAACAACATGATTTTCTAATATGCCCTCAGTGTGTCAAAACATTTTGAGCATTCTGCATACAATTATCATGCCAGTTTTTATTGTCGTCCTCCTTTTTCTTGCATTTTGTAATAAATTTCTGAAAAATTTAATTCCAGGTGTCCACTGACATTTGAAAATACCAAAAACAAATTATGTGCAGGGAAAAATGAAAATTAGAGAATTTCTAAATTGGGCAAAAATCAGGGAATTATCAGCGAATTTTACAAAAATGGAGAAAAACATATGTCAACTGGTAGCTTCTTAATGACTTTGTAGATGTGTTTCTTCAAACAAGCAACATTTATTTATTATTAAACAGGTATAAATAATGAATTTGGTGGTAAAGGTATAGTTTTAAGGGGAGGTTGGTGGCCATATTTTCTGCTGTATCTGATTTTTGAACACTGTAAACATGGAAAATCAACTTTCAGTCAGGGAATTATCAGGGAATTTTCATTCTACATTCTCTGTGGCCATCATATAATTAGAGAGTATCTGACAGTCTTACCAGGGGATGTATCAAATACGACTGTTTAAAGAAGGTGTGTGTAATGTAAAAATGGCCATTTTGGATTCAATATAATTCAAGGTTGCTTAAGACAAGTATTGTTTAATTGAGATCTCCACTAACACAGTTTTACTGTATTTAACATACTGTAACTACCATAATTTGTAGGCTACATGTTGCTGGCTGGACAAGGTTTTACTGTATTTAACATACTGTTACTGTCATTATTTGTAGGCTACATGTTGCTGGCTGGACAAGGTTTTACTGTATTTTACATACTGTAACTACCATAATTTGTAGGCTACATGTTGCTGGCTGGACAAGGTTTTACTGTATTTAACATACTGTAACTACCATAATTTGTAGGCTACATGTTGCTGGCTGGACGAGGTTTTACTGTATTTAACATACTGTAACTACCATAATTTGTAGGCTACATGTTGCTGGCTGGACAAGGTTTTACTGTATTTAACATACTGTTACTGTCATTATTTGTAGGCTACATGTTGCTGGCTGGACGAGGTTTTACTGTATTTAACATACCCTTACTGTCATCATTTATAGGCTACATGTTGCTGGCTGGACGAGGTTTTACTGTGTTTAACATACCGTTACTGTCATCATTTATAGGCTACATGTTGCTGGCTGGACGAGGTTTTACTGTATTTAACATACCCTTACTGTCATCATTTATAGGCTACATGTTGCTGGCTGGACGAGGTTTTACTGTATTTAACATACTGTTACTGTCATTATTTGTAGGCTACATGTTGCTGGCTGGACGAGGTTTTACTGTATTTAACATACTGTTACTGTCATCATTTGTAGGCTACATGTTGCTGGCTGGACTAGGTTTTACTGTATTTAACATACCGTTACTGTCATTATTTGTAGGCTACATGTTGCTGGCTGGACGAGGTTTTACTGTATTTAACATACCGTTACTGTCATTATTTGTAGGCTACATGTTGCTGGCTGGACTAGGTTTTACTGTATTTAACATACCGTTACTGTCATTATTTGTAGGCTACATGTTGCTGGCTGGACGAGGTTTTACTGTATTTAACATACTGTTACTGTCATCATTTATAGGCTACCTGTTGCTGGCTGGACGAGGTTTTACTGTATTTAACATACCCTTACTGTCATCATTTCGGCTACATGTTGCTGGCTGGACGAGGTTTTACTGTATTTAACATACCGTTACTGTCATTATTTGTAGGCTGCATGTTGCTGGCTGGACGAGGTTTTACTGTATTTAACATACCGTTACTGTCATCATTTGTAGGCTACATGTTGCTGGCTGGACGAGGTTTTACTGTATTTAACATACTGTTACTGTCATCATTTGCAGGCTACATGTTGCTGGCTGGACGAGGTTTTACTGTATTTAACATACTGTTACTGTCATCATTTGTAGGCTACATGTTGCTGGCTGGACGAGGTTTTACTGTATTTAACATACTGTTACTGTCATCATTTGTAGGCTACATGTTGCTGGCTGGACGAGGTTTTACTGTATTTAACATACTGTTACTGTCATCATTTGTAGGCTACATGTTGCTGGCTGATTGAGGTTTTACTGAATTTAACATACTGTTACTGTCATCATTTGTAGGCTACATGTTGCTAGCTGCACAAGGTTTTACTGTATTTAACATACCGTTACTGTCATCATTTGTAGGCTACATGTTGCTGGCTGGACGAGGTTTTACTGTATTTAACATACCGTTACTGTCATCATTTATAGGCTACATGTTGCTGGCTGGACGAGGTTTTACTGTATTTAACATACCGTTACTGTCATCATTTATAGGCAACATGTTGCTGGCTGGACGAGGTTTTACTGTATTTAACATACTGTCATCATTTGTAGGCTACATGTTGCTGGCTGGACGAGGTTTTACTGTATTTAACATACCGTTACTGTCATCATTTATAGGCTACATGTTGCTGGCTGGACGAGGTTTTACTGTATTTAACATACTGTTACTGTCATCATTTGTAGGCTACCTGTTGCTGGCTGAACAAGTTTTACTGAATTTAACATACTGTTACTGTCATCATTTGTAGGCTACATGTTGCTAGCTGGACGAGGTTTTACTGTATTTAACATACTGTTACTGTCATCATTTGTAGGCTACATGTTGCTGGCTGGACGAGGTTTTACTGTATTTAACATACCGTTACTGTCATCATTTGTAGGCTACATGTTGCTTGCTGGATGAGGTTTTACTGTATTTAACATTCCGTTACTGTCATTATTTGTAGGCTACATGTTGCTGGCTGGACGAGGTTTTACTGTATTTAACATACTGTTACTGTCATCATTTGTAGGCTACATGTTGCTAGCTGGACAAGGTTTTACTGTGTTTAACATACTGTTACTGTCATCATTTGCAGGCTACATGTTGCTGGCTGGACGAGGTTTTACTGTATTTAACGTACTGTTACTGTCATCATTTGCAGGCTACATGTTGCTGGCTGCACGAGGTTTTACTGTATTTAACATACCGTTACTGTAATCATTTGTAGACTACATGTTGCTGGCTGGACGAGGTTTTACTGTGTTTAACATACCGTTACTGTCATCATTTGTAGGCTACATGTTGCTGGCTGGACGAGGTTTTACTGTGTTTAACATACCGTTACTGTCATCATTTGTAGGCTACATGTTGCTGGCTGGACGAGGTTTTACTGTATTTAACATACTGTTACTGTCATCATTTGTAGGCTACATGTTGCTGGCTGGACGAGTACGGAAATCAGAGGAAGTTAACATTATACAGGAAGTGATACAAAAACATTTCAAATGTAAAGTTAACCCTGGTAGTTTGTTCACCATGGATACCAGCACTTCACTAACGTCTAAGTCTTCTCTGGAGAGAGTTCTCAACCAATCAGTGGACGGCTTTCATCACGTGGTATGGACTTACAGTATGAGAAGATTAGCCGTTTTGATTGGTCAAGCCATTAGATACAAGGAACCAATATTATTGGTTGGAGAAACTGGGTATGTTAATGTTTTAGCAGTAGAAAAATCACAGTGATTGTCTCCCTTGGTAGTACATTAATCACTTATCTCCCTTAGCTGTAAAGTTATTAATTATTCTTTAGTATTAAAAACAAATTTGTATGTTGATATGTTTTAATTGTTCCATAAAATTTAGGTTTTGATTATATTTTACAATTACAAAATGTCATTATGAGACAATGAACTAACTTGGATAAAAGAATATTACACTAAAAAGTAAAACAGCTGTATTCACATATTAAACCTTATTCCTTGTAAAATAGATATGGTGAGGTATATATATATGTCTGTAATCAATATCAATACTGGGTGGTCCGGAGGTAATGGGTTATCACTATTTCACCCATTCCACATTTGACCATCTTTTTATCATTTGTGTTTGCTCGACTGTTTGACCAGCTAGCAGGCTTGATTTCTGTCTTCTAATTCATGAAGAAATATAGTTATATTTTTCACAAAAATGGGTCTTCACGTTGTAATATGTGAATGGTAAGCATTGCATAAGTTTGATTTGCATATCTGGTGACTGTCTAAGCTTGAGTTTCTAGTTGTCACCTTGTCGCAAAAGAGTTCCTTGTATAAGCGGTGGGTGGGTGGGGTACGATCGGTTTCATTCCTACGGGTGCTCAGTAAGGGAGCATGGATAGTGTTTTGGCCATATATTTTAAAAATCAGGTTCATGTGTATGCACACATACCCACCAGCTAAATATAGGTGCATGCCAGATTTTATTTTTCAATCATCCAATTGGCTGCAGTGGGCACATTGCAAATGTATTTACGAATTTCCAGCCAGCTAGCTATACTTCTAAAAATAGATAAATGGTTTTCCCCAGTGTATTTCTAGAAATAGAACATATTGAGAAACATCAATATACTGAGTTAAACAAACTTAACATACATGATTATAAAATCAATAGTGCAATATGTTCGCCAGATTTTATGTCATGTTGATTCATCATGTAATATTTTATTATAAAATATTAAAATATAAAATGTATTTTATCTGTTTCAAGATAAATTGCAAAAACAAAGTATATAGTTATATGCATATTATAAACCCTGTGTATAGTTAGATAAACAAGTGTGGTCTATATATACTTTTCATTGAGGTTGTTACTATTGTTGGTGGTCCGGAGGTAATGGGTTATCTCTATGTTCCCATTCCACATTTGACCATCGTTTTTGTCAAACATTCAACAGTGCATGGTCATGTGGTTAGTGATCTTTTAAAACTTGACTTGTAGTAATGTTGATTTTCATCCACATGTGGAGAAGTTGCTGGTTCCATGTTGAAGGGGTTAGTAATGGTTAGGATACAGTCCAGAAAAACTTGCTACTATATAATAGGCAGGCACGTCACGCGCTCCCGAATGTTGGGGTTGCGAGGGTTTGATGGTATATCCCCTTCCTTCTGTACGATTTTTTCGGCGTAGCTGTATAGCTTGAGATTTGACCTACTTAACAACCAGTGAAATGTTTATAAATATCTTTGCAGTGAATGAAATACCAAATTGATTGAATAGAATATTGTATTCTTTTCACAAAAGGTTATGCCCGATTTTAAATTATTGCATTTTTCTCTTGTGCTAAACTTATAGTTTTATACTTGCCTGTCTGTTATACAATAACTTAAGTCGTGCAGTTTTCTCAAAGCAAGAACAATATTACAGTGTTATTGCGACCTTATACTATACCAGTAAAACAGAGTAGCTAGCTACTAGTGGAGGGATTCACAAATTATTAATCTTTATGAAACTAGGTTACAATGATCATCTCAACAAAATCTAGGTCAAGTTCGATATTGGGTCATCTAGGTAAAAAACAAGGTCACAAGATCAAATCATAGAAAAACTTTGTGTATTCTGTTGAGGTCACAATTTTTACATAATCTTTATGAAACTTTGTCGCAATAAACATGTCAACAAAATCCAGGCCAAGGTAGATATTGGGTCATTCGGGGTCAAAAACTAGGTTACAAGGTCAAATCAAAGAAAAACCTTGTGTAGTCAGTAGAGGTCACAATTTTGACTGAATCTTTTTGAAGCTTGGTCACAATGATCATCTCAACATAATCTAGGTCAAGTTCGATATTGGGTCATCCAGGGTCAAAAACTAGGTCACAAGGTGAATTCATAAGGAAACCTTTTGTAGTCGCTAGAGGTCACAATTTTGGTTTAATCTTTATGAAACTTGGTCACAATGATCATCTCAACATAATCTAGGTGAAGTTTGATATTGGGATTTCTAGGGTCAAAAACTAGGTCATTAGGTAAAATCATAGACAAACTTGGCTTAAACTTCAATATGCCATTTGGTATATGTGATGTAAATTACAAGATCACTTTATAAGACAATATGAAAACCTTGTACCATTATGAGGTCTTCATGAACTATTAGGACAGGTGAGCTACCTATGGCCCTTAGGGCCCTCCCGTTTAAAGATATTTCTTGTTTTAAACAACCAAAGCATAAATATGGCTATTTCCGTGACTTTCCATGACTTTTTTGTGTATTAGATTTTTAGTTTGACTTTTCAAAGAAAAAAAATCGAGCTATTGTTGTGACAGGATTGTGTGCGTTGGTTAAGTTTATTGAAAGAGTCATTTTCTCTGTCAATTACTCAAAGATTATCTAAGGTATCAACTAAAAATAGATAAATGGTTTTCCCCAGTGTATTTCTAAAAATAGAACATATTGAGAAACATCAATATACTGAGTTAAACAAACTTAACATACATGATTATAAAATCAATAGTGCAATATGTTCGCCAGATTTTATGTCATGTTGATTCATCATGTAATATTTTATTATAAAATATTAAAATATAAAATGTATTTTATCTATTTCAAGATAAATTGCAAAAACAAAGTATATAGTTATATGCATATTATAAACCCTGTGTATAGTTAGATAAACAAGTGTGGTCTATATATACTTTTCATTGAGGTTGTTACTATTGTTGGTGGTCCGGAGGTAATGGGTTATCTCTATGTTCCCATTCCACATTTGACCATCGTTTTTGTCAAACATTCAACAGTGCATGGTCATGTGGTTAATGATCTTTTAAAACTTGACTTGTAGTAATGTTGATTTTCATCCACATGTGGAGAAGTTGCTGGTTCCATGTTGAAGGGGTTAGTAATGGTTAGGATACAGTCCAGAAAAACTTGCTACTATATAATAGGCAGGCACGTCACGCGCTCCCGAATGTTGGGGTTGCGAGGGTTTGATGGTATATCCCCTTCCTTCTGTACGATTTTTTCGGCGTAGCTGTATAGCTTGAGATTTGACCTACTTAACAACCAGTGAAATGTTTATAAATATCTTTGCAGTGAATGAAATACCAAATTGATTGAATAGAATATTGTATTCTTTTCACAAAAGGTTATGCCCGATTTTAAATTATTGCATTTTTCTCTTGTGCTAAACTTATAGTTTTATACTTGCCTGTCTGTTATACAATAACTTAAGTCGTGCAGTTTTCTCAAAGCAAGAACAATATTACAGTGTTATTGCGACCTTATACTATACCAGTAAAACAGAGTAGCTAGCTACTAGTGGAGGGATTCACAAATTATTAATCTTTATGAAACTAGGTTACAATGATCATCTCAACAAAATCTAGGTCAAGTTCGATATTGGGTCATCTAGGTAAAAAACAAGGTCACAAGATCAAATCATAGAAAAACTTTGTGTATTCTGTTGAGGTCACAATTTTTACATAATCTTTATGAAACTTTGTCGCAATAAACATGTCAACAAAATCCAGGCCAAGGTAGATATTGGGTCATTCGGGGTCAAAAACTAGGTTACAAGGTCAAATCAAAGAAAAACCTTGTGTAGTCAGTAGAGGTCACAATTTTGACTGAATCTTTTTGAAGCTTGGTCACAATGATCATCTCAACATAATCTAGGTCAAGTTCGATATTGGGTCATCCAGGGTCAAAAACTAGGTCACAAGGTGAATTCATAAGGAAACCTTTTGTAGTCGCTAGAGGTCACAATTTTGGTTTAATCTTTATGAAACTTGGTCACAATGATCATCTCAACATAATCTAGGTGAAGTTTGATATTGGGATTTCTAGGGTCAAAAACTAGGTCATTAGGTAAAATCATAGACAAACTTGGCTTAAACTTCAATATGCCATTTGGTATATGTGATGTAAATTACAAGATCACTTTATAAGACAATATGAAAACCTTGTACCATTATGAGGTCTTCATGAACTATTAGGACAGGTGAGCTACCTATGGCCCTTAGGGCCCTCCCGTTTAAAGATATTTCTTGTTTTAAACAACCAAAGCATAAATATGGCTATTTCCGTGACTTTCCATGACTTTTTTGTGTATTAGATTTTTAGTTTGACTTTTCAAAGAAAAAAAATCGAGCTATTGTTGTGACAGGATTGTGTGCGTTGGTTAAGTTTATTGAAAGAGTCATTTTCTCTGTCAATTACTCAAAGATTATCTAAGGTATCAACTAAAAATAGATAAATGGTTTTCCCCAGTGTATTTCTAAAAATAGAACATATTGAGAAACATCAATATACTGAGTTAAACAAACTTAACATACATGATTATAAAATCAATAGTGCAATATGTTCGCCAGATTTTATGTCATGTTGATTCATCATGTAATATTTTATTATAAAATATTAAAATATAAAATGTATTTTATCTATTTCAAGATAAATTGCAAAAACAAAGTATATAGTTATATGCATATTATAAACCCTGTGTATAGTTAGATAAACAAGTGTGGTCTATATATACTTTTCATTGAGGTTGTTACTATTGTTGGTGGTCCGGAGGTAATGGGTTATCTCTATGTTCCCATTCCACATTTGACCATCGTTTTTGTCAAACATTCAACAGTGCATGGTCATGTGGTTAATGATCTTTTAAAACTTGACTTGTAGTAATGTTGATTTTCATCCACATGTGGAGAAGTTGCTGGTTCCATGTTGAAGGGGTTAGTAATGGTTAGGATACAGTCCAGAAAAACTTGCTACTATATAATAGGCAGGCACGTCACGCGCTCCCGAATGTTGGGGTTGCGAGGGTTTGATGGTATATCCCCTTCCTTCTGTACGATTTTTTCGGCGTAGCTGTATAGCTTGAGATTTGACCTACTTAACAACCAGTGAAATGTTTATAAATATCTTTGCAGTGAATGAAATACCAAATTGATTGAATAGAATATTGTATTCTTTTCACAAAAGGTTATGCCCGATTTTAAATTATTGCATTTTTCTCTTGTGCTAAACTTATAGTTTTATACTTGCCTGTCTGTTATACAATAACTTAAGTCGTGCAGTTTTCTCAAAGCAAGAACAATATTACAGTGTTATTGCGACCTTATACTATACCAGTAAAACAGAGTAGCTAGCTACTAGTGGAGGGATTCACAAATTATTAATCTTTATGAAACTAGGTTACAATGATCATCTCAACAAAATCTAGGTCAAGTTCGATATTGGGTCATCTAGGTAAAAAACAAGGTCACAAGATCAAATCATAGAAAAACTTTGTGTATTCTGTTGAGGTCACAATTTTTACATAATCTTTATGAAACTTTGTCGCAATAAACATGTCAACAAAATCCAGGCCAAGGTAGATATTGGGTCATTCGGGGTCAAAAACTAGGTTACAAGGTCAAATCAAAGAAAAACCTTGTGTAGTCAGTAGAGGTCACAATTTTGACTGAATCTTTTTGAAGCTTGGTCACAATGATCATCTCAACATAATCTAGGTCAAGTTCGATATTGGGTCATCCAGGGTCAAAAACTAGGTCACAAGGTGAATTCATAAGGAAACCTTTTGTAGTCGCTAGAGGTCACAATTTTGGTTTAATCTTTATGAAACTTGGTCACAATGATCATCTCAACATAATCTAGGTGAAGTTTGATATTGGGATTTCTAGGGTCAAAAACTAGGTCATTAGGTAAAATCATAGACAAACTTGGCTTAAACTTCAATATGCCATTTGGTATATGTGATGTAAATTACAAGATCACTTTATAAGACAATATGAAAACCTTGTACCATTATGAGGTCTTCATGAACTATTAGGACAGGTGAGCTACCTATGGCCCTTAGGGCCCTCCCGTTTAAAGATATTTCTTGTTTTAAACAACCAAAGCATAAATATGGCTATTTCCGTGACTTTCCATGACTTTTTTGTGTATTAGATTTTTAGTTTGACTTTTCAAAGAAAAAAAATCGAGCTATTGTTGTGACAGGATTGTGTGCGTTGGTTAAGTTTATTGAAAGAGTCATTTTCTCTGTCAATTACTCAAAGATTATCTAAGGTATCAACTAAAAATAGATAAATGGTTTTCCCCAGTGTATTTCTAAAAATAGAACATATTGAGAAACATCAATATACTGAGTTAAACAAACTTAACATACATGATTATAAAATCAATAGTGCAATATGTTCGCCAGATTTTATGTCATGTTGATTCATCATGTAATATTTTATTATAAAATATTGAAATATAAAATGTATTTTATCTATTTCAAGATAAATTGCAAAAACAAAGTATATAGTTATATGCATATTATAAACCCTGTGTATAGTTAGATAAACAAGTGTGGTCTTTATATACTTTTCATTGAGGTTGTTACTATTGTTGGTGGTCCGGAGGTAATGGGTTATCTCTATGTTCCCATTCCACATTTGACCATCGTTTTTGTCAAACATTCAACAGTGCATGGTCATGTGGTTAGTGATCTTTTAAAACTTGACTTGTAGTAATGTTGATTTTCATCCACATGTGGAGAAGTTGCTGGTTCCATGTTGAAGGGGTTAGTAATGGTTAGGATACAGTCCAGAAAAACTTGCTACTATATAATAGGCAGGCACGTCACGCGCTCCCGAATGTTGGGGTTGCGAGGGTTTGATGGTATATCCCCTTCCTTCTGTACGATTTTTTCGGCGTAGCTGTATAGCTTGAGATTTGACCTACTTAACAACCAGTGAAATGTTTATAAATATCTTTGCAGTGAATGAAATACCAAATTGATTGAATAGAATATTGTATTCTTTTCACAAAAGGTTATGCCCGATTTTAAATTATTGCATTTTTCTCTTGTGCTAAACTTATAGTTTTATACTTGCCTGTCTGTTATACAATAACTTAAGTTGTGCAGTTTTCTCAAAGCAAGAACAATATTACAGTGTTATTGCGACCTTATACTATACCAGTAAAACAGAGTAGCTAGCTACTAGTGGAGGGATTCACAAATTATTAATCTTTATGAAACTAGGTTACAATGATCATCTCAACAAAATCTAGGTCAAGTTCGATATTGGGTCATCTAGGGTAAAAAACTAGGTCACAAGGTCAAATCATAGAAAAATTGTGTGTAGTCACTAGAGGTCACAATTTTGGCCTAATCTTTATGAAACTAGGTCACAATGATCATCTTTACAAAATCTATTTCAAGTTCGATATGGGTCATCCGGGGTTAAAAAACTAGGTCACAAGATCAAATCGTAGAAAAACCTTGTGTAGTCAGTAGAGGTCACAATTTTTACTTAATCTTTATGAAACTTGGTCACAATAAACATTTCAACAAAATCTAGGCCAAGTTAGATATTGGGTCATTTGGGGTAAAAAACTAGGTCATAAGGTCAAATCATAGAAAAACCTTGTGTAGTCAGTAGAGTCACAATTTTGACTGAATCGTTTCGAAGCTAGGTCACAATGATCATATCAACATAATGTAGGTCAAGTTCGATATTGGGTCATCGGGGGTCAAAAACTAGGTCACAAGGTCAAATCATAAGAAAACCTTATGTAGCAGCTAGAGGTCACAATTTTGGTCTAATCTTTATGAAACTTTATCACAATGATCATCTCAACAAAATCTAGGTGAAGTTTGATATTGGGATTTATAGGGTCAAAAACTAGGTCATTAGGTCAAATCCTAGACAAACTAGGCTTAAACTTCAATATGCCATTTGGTATATGTGATGTAAATTACAAGATCACTTTATAAGACAATATGAAAACCTTGTACATGCAATAGAGGCTACCATTATGAGGTCTTCATGAACTACTAGGACAGGTGAGCTACCTATGGCCCTTAGGGCCCTCCCGTTCAAAGATATTTCTTGTTTTGAACAACCAAAGCATAAATATGGCTATTTCCGTGACTTTCCATGACTTTTTTGTGTATTAGATTTTTCAAAGAAAAAAAGTCGAGCTTTTGTTGTGACAGGATTGTGTGCGTTGGTTAAGTTTATTGTCAGAGTCATTTTCTCTGTCATATTCTCAAAGATTTTCTAAGGTATCAACTTGAAACTTAACATAGTTATTCACCATCACAAGGGGAGTCCATACTGACAGGGCTGATAACTTATGACCGACCAATATTTGTGGAGTGATCTGCTCTTGTTTAGACTTAGTACATAGAAATAGTGGCACATTTTACACATAAACTGAATTTTCTCAAACACTATCAAAGCTTTCAACTTTAAAGTCAGTACACTTGTGGAATGTGATGACCTACATCTTCTAAGAGGAAATTAAACTCTATACAGCATTTTATAAGAGTTATTCCCATTTTCTCACTTTGAATCTTTACACAAAAATGTCAATTACTCAAAGACTATCAAAGGTATCGATTGAAACCCAACATAGTTATTCACTATCACAAGGAGAGTTCATACAGACAAGGCTGGTAACTCTGTATGAGTTATCTGCCCTTGTTACTCTTAGAATTTTGGCTCACAGATAAGCAAGGCTACTATTAAGTACGAGAAAGTCAAGCGTCCAGCACTGGTAGGCGATGCTCTTGTTATATATTTGTATGCTGTTGCTCGCTGAATTATTGAATTGCCGCCCCAGTCGCAACGCTAGGTTATTTGGCATCTTACATAACTGAAAATTTGTTGAGAAATGTCATTTACCAAAATAAACAATTCAATTTCCTTATTTGTCACAAATATGTAATGTTTTTGAAATTTAAGTATGAAATAATCTTCAAACTTTTAAGCAGTTTTGTATGATATTATAATGTTATGTATAAATATATATATACATATATATATATATTACAGATGTGGTAAGACAACAGTATGTCAGCTATATGCAGCTCTATATAACACAATGTTACACACTATTAACTGTCATCTATGTTATATATATATATATATATTACAGATGTGGTAAGACAACAGTATGTCAGCTGTATGCAGCACTATATAACACAATGTTACACACTATTAACTGTCATCTATGTTATATATATATATATATATATATTACAGATGTGGTAAGACAACAGTATGTCAGCTGTATGCAGCACTATATAACACAATGTTACACACTATCAACTGTCATCTACATACAGAAAGTGCTGATTTCCTTGGTGGTCTACGACCTGTTAGATCACATACTGAGGTGAGCTCTTATATTCAATATCTTCATTCTCCATTCAGTAGTTCTTATATCCCTAAAAGTCAGATGTCATTGGCTAATCTGGCAGTGAAACAATGGAATGACCATGCAATTATGACTGTTGTAGTGGAATGCAAACAAATAAACATATACCATTCACCATCTCATACAATATGGCAAGTACGCATATGAATAACTAATTCAGTGTTACATTTTTCAAGCCACCATGCAATGAGTTCAATTAGGTAGCTGTTTGATACAGAAATGTCCAAATAGGATTTAATGATATTGCCTGTTTAAGATGGCAGCTTAAAATCAGGTGTACAGTCAAACCAGTTTTACTGTAGGCATATATATATTTAGCTTAGCACCTCTTACTCATACCCTCTTGGAGATGGATACCATCCGAAATGAGGTGTCAAGTGTTTAATATTAGTTGTAAGTTGCGACCTAAGATAAATAAGTATTGTTTCACGTAATTTCAAGTTTTTTATGTTCGAGAGAATTTTGAATTCATATCATTGACAATGTCCAATGCCCAACTTTGTATTGCAAAATTTGCAAAAATGATTTTGCGTGTCAACATGCTTGTGAAATTAGCGAAAATTAATTTGCGCAAAAAATGTGATTTACAGTATATACTTATGCTTCGATTTTATCACACATAGGAGAGCAAAGACAGACTGTTTGAATGGGTGGATGGACCTCTAGTACAATCCATGAAGGAAGGGGCCATGTTTCTCATCGATGAAATCTCATTGGCTGATGACAGTGTCCTGGAAAGGTTAAACAGTGTCCTTGAACTTGAACGGACGATTCTATTAGCTGAGAAAGGAGGCGGGGACGGTAACCAGAATGAGGTGGAACAAGTGGTTGCTAAGGATGGTTTCCATGTATTTGCTACTATGAATCCTGGTGGAGACTTTGGCAAGAAAGAGGTATGACTAAGTAATTAGACTTGTATAGTGATTTATGTTCTACTTCAACCAGTATTTCTGTTATTGTTTTAAAAATTGTCTTTCAGCATATTTAACCTTTCTTTAATCCTTGGTTTTATGGTTGACAGGGACAGGGTTTTCGTTATCGTTATTAATGTTGATTACAGATTGACAGCAAAAAACAATCAAATGAGTTAGGACCCTTTGTATTGAATTGTAAGTAAAAAATATTTTTAAAAAAACAGTCAATCAAAGGTCAACTTCAAAAGATGTTTTCTATAGGTTAATAATGAAAATCCTGGCAAACCTGTACTTTGACAATGTTTGTTTCTGGTAATACAAAAATGCATGTAAAAACCAACTTTCACTGAGAAAATTTAATTTTAAATTCATGTAATGACTGATATTTACTCATTTGAAGTTGTTTTTATAAAATACTAATTTCAAAAAGATACTATGTAGAGTCGGACAGAGAAGGCAGCACTCAACTTAACTTATCGAGCAAAGAAAAGTCACATACCACAATTACAAGGCACAATGCTCAACACATAACTGACCGAGAAGTAATGGGTAAAGCATATATTTCCAGTTGTCGCCAGCATTACGGAACAGATTTACAGAGATCTGGTGTCCTCCGTCCAATCAGAGACAAGATCTGATAGACATCATCGAGCACAATTTACACGCCGGGATACATCTATGTAACCAGGAAGACGGTACCAGCGGTATAGGGAGAGCTATCATGGACTTCGTGGAATGGTTTGGAAACAATGAGTTAGGCAAAAGGTTTGTTCATATTGTTGCCTCCGTAGCTCAATGGTTAGCTCAAGGTTTGTTCATATTGTTGCCTCCGTAGCTCAATGGTTAGCTCAAGGTTTGTTCATATTGTTGCCTCCGTAGCTCAATGGTTAGCTCAAGGTTTGTTCATATTGTTGCCTCCGTAGCTCAATGGTTAGCTCAAGGTTTGTTCATATTGTTGCCTCCGTAGCTCAATGGTTAGCTCAAGGTTTGTTCATATTGTTGCCTCCGTAGCTCAATGGTTAGCTCAAGGTTTGTTCATATTGTTGCCTCCGTAGCTCAATGGTTAGCTCAAGGTTTGTTCATATTGTTGCCTCCGTAGCTCAATGGTTAGCTCAAGGTTTGTTCATATTGTTGCCTCCGTAACTCAATGGTTAGCCCAAGGTTTGTTCATTTTGTTACCTCTGTAGCTCAATGGTTAGCTCAAGGTTTGTTCATATTGTTACCTCCGTAGCTCAATGGTTAGCTCACTTGCCATCTAATCTGTGACCCGGTTTCAAATACCGGTGGAGGCACTCATATGCCTGCCATATTTCAGCAGAATGCTGACTGGTAAATAAAGGATATGCATGCTCGGTATATTGTATTTGTCTATAAAACTTTATTGTAAGGTTATATATGAAGAAATACACGATGCAATACGCTGGTGTGCAACCAAACATGAAATCAGCAAAAATTGGATTTTTTAAATGTGGAGATAATTCATAAATTGTTCATTGAAATGGATCTCTCAAATAATGGAAAATGCCCAGTGAAGTGAGAGAACTTTGTTATTTATTTATCAAGTATAGATTTGAGGACGATCCTCCCAATTTTTGCTCTTTTTGCTTTACTACCTGGACCAGTAGAAGTAAAATACACGCTGTGTGGTAAATGTTGATCAGGGAATTTCTGTTTTGAGTCAGTGCAGTTGCTGATATATATGACCATCCTTTCTTTTTCGACGTCTGTCTGAATGGAAATTGTTCTTCATATCCACAGTGGACATATTTCAATGAATGTTCACATGAATAATTGGTACCAAGCCTAGTTTTGCATATTGTAAGACATCTTGGGTAGAATAAATGCTGCTAGAGTTATGATCTTTTATAGGAGACATAAGTTTTGTGTCGAAAACCCTCATTAGGTTATATTTGGTCTATGTCATTGGTCTATGTTATATTTGGTCTATGTTATATTTGGTCTATGTTATATTTGGTCAATGTTATATTTGGTCTGTGTTATATTTTGGTCTATGTTATATTTGGTCTATGTTATATTTGGTCTGTGTTATATTTGGTCTATGTTATGTTGGTCTATGTTATATTTGGTCTATGTTATATTTTGTCTATGTTATATTTGGTCTATGTCATATTTGGTCTATGCTATATTTGGTCTATGTCATATTTGGTCTATGTTATATTTGGTCTATGTTATATTTGGTCTATGTTATATTTGGTCGATGTTATATTTCCAGATGTACAGTCAGTATCAGAGATATACTGACCTGGGTCCACTTCATCAATACATGTTCTAAAACAGTGGATACTGACATTGCCATGGAAACAGATGACTCACCTAGCAACCAACTGGACCCAGCTGTAGCATATATACATGGTGCATGCCTTGTGTTCCTGGATGGTCTCGGAGCAGGTAAGTCATACGTCATCATGACATACCTGATATATAGATTGTATGTATGTATTTATAATGTACCCATGTTGTACTGTTGTACCTGGGATCAAATAAAGTTCTGTTCTGTTCTGTTCTTATACGTTTCCCTTAAACTTCCATAATGTTCCTGATCATTTACTGATTCTTTTGGGGTTGCGACCCTTGGCTAAGGTTTTTCTATCATTTCCTTGGAACTTTTTTAATATGCTCTGTGGTATTTGAAACCCAGGTGAGGCATTATGGTCTTCTGGGACATTTTGACTTAAAAAAGAATCTGAACTCTGATCTTGAGAAATTGTGCTGATTTGTAGACAAACAAATTGGTGTTCTTTGGCTTATACTATAAACTATCTCTTGGTGTACAATTATCATAACATTACAATGATAATCTCTGTATAACTCCTGATTAGCTCCTTGTTGGTAACACAGGAGCATAAGTTAAGTTAACCATCTGCTGTATATACATTTTAGCTCAAATACTCTGAAGAAACAGTGTAATATGTTAGCTCTGCTTTTAAATTGTGATCTGTTTAAAGTAACGTCTCTATCTCTTTATATACTTCCATTTTCTGAACTGAAGTATCTGGCTGAAGTTGCCAGGAAGCTGTGTATGGATGCTATTCACCGGGCATATTAATGAACCAGACTGTCTATTAGAAATAAGAGCTTGGCACACTTATGTATCTAATGTCTCTCCCTCCCTTCAGGGGCTTTCTCTCAGTCTGTCACTCTGGTCAGATCATGCTTTATCTGCACTGGTAGAGGATGCACATGTGCCCTTGTGGCTGCAACACTATATGTAAAGGGCCTTTGAACGTGTGTTCGCATGAAAAGGCACTATATAAATCTGGTATATTTATTCATTTTATTTACATGTTTTGTAACTATTACAGGAACAACTAGTCAAGGTAGAGATAATATTGTGAATTCATTGAGAAACAACTGTTTGACCTTCCTTCTCAAACAAGTGAACACATTGACCCATCAGATGTATGACCTCCCTGACCTCTGTCTCCACGACTACAGTCATGTGACCAAAGTCTGTGAGACTGACGAGGAATTCTGCATACCACCATTTAGTATTCCAAAAGGTATGTTAATAAATTTTGACCTCAGAATGTTGCAAGTAATGTTCGGATGGGTTCAGTTTACTTTTAGTATAATTGTAACACGCCAGACTTTAGTTATGAATATTATGGATTCTTAATTTTTCTGGCTTGCATCCTAGTCAAGCCCTTCTCTTTTTTTGGGGGTAGTTGGTAGAGGGTTCACTTGAAATATCTTGGTTTGAAATGGTGAATGCTTCTGTGATATTTGTAATAGTGATGTCCTCCACATGTTGAGAACTTGCCAGTTGCTTGCTAGAGAGCAAGGTAATACTTAAGAAATAATGAACTTGTAGCTGTGCTTTGTTGTGTATTCTAACTAAACCAGCGGTTTCAGCTATATACACATAGAGGAAATCACAGTGTGCAGGAATTGCCATTAAAACACAGCTACGGCTGAATAACTTCAAACTGCAAATAAGGCTTCCGCGGAAGAAAATAGAGCTATGGTTAATAAGCCTTGATTTTTTGTCAAACGCGGAGTATCGGCTATGATAGAATCGAAATAATGAATATGTACTTGTTTTATTTATCTATAATAAAGCACAGTCAATTGTTACATACATTAAATCACTTGTGCCATGCTTGTGCTGAACTCGTGACTGTGCTTAATTCTACAGTAAAACACATGTGACAGGTACATATTCATTATTTCATACAGGCACAAGTTTGGATGCATAGTAATTAAACCATGAGTATGTAGCAAACCAACAATAATGTACAATATTCCATTGTAATATCAGGTGATAGAGAATATAGCAGACGACAGCAGTATGCGTTAGATGCACCAGGTACATGTGTGAATGCACAACGTGTGTTGAGAGCTCTACAGTTATCACGTCCATTGTTACTAGAAGGTAGTCCGGGTGTGGGGAAGACCAGTCTGGTGGCGGCCATCGCTCGAGCTGCTGACAGGGATCTTGTCAGGATCAATCTGTCTGAACAAACCGTGAGTACATTACTCTACCTTACAATGTACCCATTATACAATATATCACTATGGCCATTAAACTTCCTGTTCACTGGGATACTGTGAAGGTTATATAATTTTCTGTCTGCAAATTATGAATTGAGCTTGTCTGTCTGTCCGTAGATGCATATTGCTTGGATACGTATTCTTGTGGACCCAACTCCTTGTTCAGTTTTGGCGAGAATTCCTTAAAAATTTCACGGATGAACAACCTCAACCTCTTGTGGGCACATTGCCTAAAATTTCGGAAGGATTTTTTTAAACTTTTAGAGGTGAAAAAGCTTGACATTTAGATGTGCATAAAGGAAGGTATTTTATGTCAGAACTATGGCCGTTCTAGACTAGAGGTATATTAGTCTGCCTAATGGTGACAGCTCTAGTGTGTATGTGCTGTACATATGTATGTTATAGCATGCTTGTAGCTTAGTCCTTGTATTTGTTCATTAGAAGTAGAAGTTGTTTCTGAAGTGACCTACCGGTATAATAAATCAGTATGAAGTAACTGAATAATTTTGTTTATCAATGTTATATACAGGATGTTACAGATTTATTCGGAGCAGATTTACCCGTGGAAGGTTTGGAGGGCGGAGTGTTTGCATGGAGAGATGGACCGTTGTTACAAGCATTAAAAGCTGGTAGCTGGGTGGTTCTTGATGAGGTAGGTCATTCTATAGTTTACTTAATTATCTCATGACAAAGTATATGCTAATGGTAGATGTCATTGTGATAAAATACTGTAAAATCATTAAATTTTAATGGGACGAAATTTCGTGATTTTGGTGAAACAGATAATTGGGGACTTAATTTCAAGGATTTCGGATTTCATGAAAAATGGCTTGGTCAAAATTCACACAAATTATCAGAAATCATTCACAAATGAAACAGATACAATAATTGTTTTATAACATGTTGATGTATGCAAGAAAACTTCCCAAAAACCCAGTCTTATATCTGACTGAACTTGAAAGCAAGAATGGCAGCCACTGTAAACTTGACACATTTAATGATATAATTATTCATTGGGGATTTTATTTCATGGTTGTGGTCATCCACGAAATCCATGCAATTAAATCCCCCATGAATATTAATGATTTTACAGTATTGAACATTTTAGGAGGCATGGCTGTCTTGCGTACCTTATAAGGCTGTCTTGCGTACCTTATAAATGTATCATATTCAGTACTATTTCAATATTAAACGTACTCAGTATATGAAATTCTCCCTTTTATCTGTGGATATGGCTGTCTATAATGCTCACTGTCCCTTTTATTTGACCTTTTTTATGTAAATGTAAATGCACATGACTATGTAAATGGTCTCATACTTAGAACAATTTTTTCAAACTTAAAATCTTGTATAATGCAGTATTACTTATCTTTTCACATTGGGTTGCACATTAAATGCAAATGTTTTCTTTAATAAATATGGACTAGTGGCACAAACCTATTGTTTTGTAGTGTATACATTTGTACTTCAGTAACTATAGTTTGCATGGAACTATTGATGATATTGTGTTGTTTCACTCTTGTGATATTTATTTGCAGTTAAATTTGGCGTCCCAATCTGTACTGGAAGGTTTGAATGCTTGCCTAGATCATCGTGCTGAAGTCTATATACCAGAACTGGGCAAAACATTTCATATAGAACATGAGAAGACTAGATTGTTTGCTTGTCAAAATCCCCTCAATCAGGGAGGGGGCAGAAAGGGACTTCCAAGGTCATTCTTGAACAGATTTACACAGGTTTGTGTTTTTGTTTGAAGTTAAAATATTTTACTTTGCTAAAGAAACAAGGTCTGATAAACAAGGTATTATAACTTACCAGTATATTTGATACCGCAGTTTTATGAACTGTACAATTGTCATGAAACGCCGGCATGTCACCCATATTTTCATCTGTATTACCCTATCACCAAGAAAAACTGGTTACATGGCCATGCTTCAACAAACTACCATGCTTCATTTAACCGAGGAATCATTATTCTAGTAAAGGGTATTGCTATTTGTCAGTATTTTGTTTTAAGAAATAGAATACAATGTATATTAATTTAATCACATTAAAGCAGCAGTAACATAATTGCTACTCCCAAAAGTAGACATTTCTTGTTTTGCCTGGTGTATATATCACTGGCTTATAATGAGAAGGTCTAAAGTGCTTTACAACCTTCTGCATCTGCTTCTGAAATCTGCATCACAAGGCGCTTTTTATGAGCCTATTTTCATGAAAATTGGAAGTGGTCATGTTGACTAAACTAAAGTTTAAAAGCTTGTTTTTCCATAAGTTATAAAGAGTAGTATTCAGACAGTTGTTTCATGTTTTCTCAAAATCTTGATTTTGTACTTACGACTTTCTAATTCTAAGCCAGCGATATGTAGATATGATATATATTACTTTAGGTGTATGTTGAACCACTATCCAGCAAGGATTTGATGTTTATAGCAAGTTCCATGTATCCAGGGTTACCGTCTGATCTGTTGTCTAACATGATACACTTCAATATGCAGGTAAGCAATACTAAGTTTGTACCAGTTGTAATAATATTATATAAACTTTGTAGTGCAGACTCTCACTATTTCGGCTATACATTTTGAATACACTGGGTTCCCCATCACAGGTGTTTTGTATTCGGAAGTTCAATAAATTGTGGGCATACGAAATAAGCGAAAATTCATTCCCACGAAAAATAATGATTTTACGGTATTCAATTATAGTCTTCATCATTGTATATATACATACAATAGATAACAGCATTATTTGTATTTAGATACATGAAAACACTGTTGTAAAGAACCTTTGGGGACAGAGAGGGAGTCCTTGGGAGTTCAATTTGAGGGATCTCTTCAGGTGGTGTGATCTACTTACACACAACCAGGTAAGTCTTATATTATGGGATATCTCATAATATTATTGTGTAGCTAGCCTGTAGACATGTTTGGTCCTATATATAAGCCTGTCTCCAGGAAACATGCTATTTTGACATTATTTGATAACTTGGTTTTGAAAGACCTCAAAATAAAACAAAAATTCATATCCATTGATTCAATTTTAAGTTAAATTAATAATTTTGTCAAAATAGCAGTTTTTCTTGAGAACAGCTCATACGTAAATTTGTCATTACTTGTAGTCGTTGATTAGTGTACTATCGAGCCCGGTTATAGGATGTTCATCAACAAATCTCTTAGTCGCTAAGCCATGTGCAGCATGTTCACCTTCACCAAGATGTCCAAGTTTAGGATTTTGCGTGAAGTACATCATTGATGTTGAAGTCAAGCCTTAATGCTTTATAACAATGCCTGATGACCAGCTGAAGTTGTCAGACATGGGCACGGAAGTACAACCAATACTTACACTCAGCAATCAACACTCAAATATTGAAAATGTGATATAACTATTATTTGTCCCACCAGTAAATTGCAAATCTAGATAAGAAAAATGTATAACATTGTTTTCTGAGTGTTGAAAATAAGATTTGATACATTTTCTTTACCGTTGTGTACTTATAATGAGGTGTAGATGTAATTATTGTTTCTGTCACACTCAGCACGCAGACTGATCAATTACACATATGGCTTACAAATACATTTATTACACATTTTATAAGCCAAAATAAGATGTAGTACTAATTTAACAGTATTAAACTTCTTGCTCTGGAAAAATTTTGTTATGAACTTCAAAAGAGTGAATATCAATATTTGAGTGCTGAAAGTTGGAGTATTGGTTGTAATTCCGGGCCCTGGTTAGCCCCAAATATGTATGCAGGCTGATCATCAGATAGTAATTGGATTTTATTTGTGATCCAAGTGTATGGTAATACAAGATTCTAGCATCTAAATATAGAAATGTGGAAAACCAGATTGTGTCTAAATATAGATCATGATTTTCTTAAATGTACTTTTGTTTATGAAAATGATTAAACATTTACAAAAAGATTACAAACAGATATTTTTATCAGTTTTTACAAAAACTCAGTTAATAGCGTATTTTATTTTTCAAAACATTACTTTGAAACAAGGCACTAAGTCTTATAAATGATTATATGCAGTTTAAAGACCAACTTGTGTATTCATATACACTACTCCATGTTTAGTTTTATAGCGATGGTGGGTGTATATATACATATTTTCATACAATCATAATTGGGTGGTCCGGAGGCAATGGGTTATCCCAATTTCACCCATTCCACATTTGACCATCTTTTACTTCAGAACCAGGCAGTGTTCATGTTAAGAAATCAGTACATTAAAATACTTTCTAGTTTGAAGGATAATTTTGGAGGATTTTTTGCTCGAATTAGGCCGGTTGCTCGAATAATCGCTGCTTGTATTACCGAGGTTTTACTGTAGCATGTTTTCCTGGAGACTGGTTCATATGTAAATTACTTGTAGTCCTTGTTTAGTGTACTATCGAGCCAGGTTATTAGATGTCCCATCAACAAATCTCTTAGTCGCTAAGCCATGTGCGCACGTTCACCTTCACCAAGATGTCCTAGTTTAGGATTTTGTGTGAAGTACATCATTGATGTTGAAGTCGAGCCTTGATGTTTTATGACAACGCCCAATGACCAGCTGAAGTTGTCAGACATGGGCACGGAATTACAACCAATACTTACACTCAGCAATCAACACTCAAATATTGAAAATGTGATATAAGTATTATTTGTCCTACCAATAAATTGCAAATCTAGATAAGAAAAATGTATAACATTGTTTTCTGAGTGTTGAAAATAAGATTTGATACATTTTCTTTACCGTTGTGTACTTATAATGAGGTGTAGATGTAATTTTGTTTCTGAGTGTCACACTCAGCACTCAGACTGATAAATTACACATATGGCTTACAAATACATTTATTACACATTTTATAAGCCAAAATAAGATGTAGTACTAATTTAACAGTATTAAACTTCTTACTCTGGAAAATTTTGTTATGAACTTCAAAAGAGTGAATATCAATATTTGAGTGCTGAAAGTTGGGAGTATTGGTTGTAATTCCGGGCCCTGGTTAGCCCAAAATATGTATGCAGGCTGATCATCAGATAGTAATTGGATTTTATTTGTGATCCAAGTGTATGGTAATACAAGATTCTAGCATCTAAATATAGAAATGTGGAAAACCAGATTGTGTCTAAATATAGATCATGATTTTCTTAAATGTACTTTTGTTTATGAAAATGATTAAACATTTACAAAAAAAATACAAACACATATTTTTATCAGTTTTTACAAAAACTCAGTTAATAGCGTATTTTACTTTTCAAAACATTACTTTGAAACAAGGCACTAAGTCTTATAAATGATTATTTGCAGTTTGAAGAAAAACTTGTGTATTCATATTCATTACTCCATGTTTAGTTTTATATCCATGGTGGGTGTATATATACATATTTTCATACAGACATTATTGGGTGGTCCGGAGGCAATGGGTTATCCCAATTTCACCCATTCCACATTTGACCATCTTTTACTTCAGAACCAGGCAGTGTTCATGTTAAAAAATCAGTACATTAAAATACTTTCTTGTTTGAGGTATAATTTTGGAGGATTTTGATGATGAACTTGCCTACTAATCTATTCCTGCGTGATAAATTATTTTTATTTCTATGTACCTTTGGTCGAAATTTCAACTCCACTGATTTATGCCGAGTAGGTAGTAGGGAATAATCTGTAGTCTATAGACACAGTGTAGTACATATGTATATTACAGGGTAGCGGACAGTATGACCCGGCCGAGTATGTGGGATTAGTGTATGCAGATAGGATGAGAACTATTCAAGACAAGCAACAGGTCATTTCTTTTATTTCCTTATTGTTCGCTTATCTAAGGTGAACTTCTGTGATCACTCGTTGTCCGTCCGTCGTCCGTCCACAATTTGCTTTTGTAAACAATAAAGGTCACAATTTTGGCCATATCTTTATGAAACTTGGTAACAACGATCATCTCAACAAACTCTAGGCCAAGTTCAGTATTAGTTTGTTTGGGTAAAAACTTGGTCATTAAGTCAAATCCTATATAAAATAAGTGGCTTAGTTTGATATTAAGGTCATCTGGAATAACAAAATAGATCTCTAGATCTAATGATAAATAAACCTTGTGTAGATACTACAGGTAACAATTTTTATGGAAGGTGGTCAGAATGATCATCTCTAATAAATCTATGTCAAGTTTGGTATGGAGTTATCTGGGTTCAAAACTAGGTCAAATCATACAAAAACTAAGTGTATGCAGTTAAAGCTTCGTTTCTCACTGGATCTCTGTGAGTGTGAGTCAGAATGTTTGTCTAGATGTAATCTAGGTCATGGGTACATATAGGTCACATGAGGTCAAACACTATCATAATATCAAAATTTCTACAATCATGAGGACCCCAACCATAACCACCAACTTCTTTATGTGCATAACATAGATTAAAGCCTGGTTACGCCCCTGAAAACAAACTGAAAAAATAGGAAGACTAATGCTGAACACTGTTTGTAATTCTATCAAATTTCGAAGTTTTATGATATTGTACTTGATTATTGTTCAAGCAGAATTATTTCAAATGTTGCTGTATTTTTGTTACAGGTTTATGATTTATTCTCTGAGATGTTTGGTTCAAGTGAAGCTTATAGAAGTACTGGTGTATTCGATTATGATGGCAGCTTAGTGCAGATAGGTCACTCCTTTCTCAAGGTCAGAGATGAAGGTCATCGTCATGGTAACAGCAAGTGTAATATAGAGATGTTACATCAATCCATGCCAGCGTTAGAATCACTGATGAAGTGTGTTGAAATGAACTGGATGACTATATTGGTATGTGAAGCTCAATTTTATTAAGTAGGGCTTATAAACAAGTTGTCCGCAACTTGTCACCTATTGTGGGATTCTATCATTCAGACCCACAATGTATGGACAACTTGTCCGCAACTTGTCACCTATTGTGGGATTCAGACCCACACTGTATGGCATCATCACCTAGCTATGTGATGTACGAAGCATTAAGACCACTCGGTCATTGCATAAACCCCAAATACCAGTATCAATATAACAACATGATGACATGGTGGCATGGTGTCATGGTGGCCAAGTTGTTGACGCTGTTGACTTTCAAAAATCTTACGTCTGAATGTTGCCCTGGTTTGAATAGAATACAAAATGTTTGGTAATCAAACTTTGCATATATGTTGTGCGCTTGGTTTTATCATTGCTGATGGTAAAGTCTTGTGAAACTTTAATGTTTCTTGTTAAATATAACATACTGTACCTACCTTCATTTCAGCAAGATATAAGATACAAATTTTTTTACTAGGACATGTAATAACATAAAAACACAATTTTACTGTATGAGTGTATGTATACCTGTTTATATATTTAGGTTGGTAGCTCATACAGTGGGAAGTCATGCCTGGTAGAAATGTTATCACAACTATCTGGTAATCAGTTAAATGTGCTTGCTATGAACAGTGCCATGGATACCACAGAATTATTGGGTGGATTTGAACAGGTATGTGATATATGTAGATCAGTATTGTATCTTCAGCCGTGGTACAGTGGGCTTGATTTGTACCCCGGTTTTGATTCTCGGTCACAGCAGGTCATACATACCCTTCCATGAAAATGACATCAATGTTGATTATGCTCCAAACATTGAGAAGTTGCCAGTTCCTTGTGAAATGGTTAGTTAGTACTGGTTAGAATACAGTCCATGAAAATTGGTTACTAGCTGAATCTGTCACTGTATACATGTATAACTGAATAATTGTTAAGAAACAGCATTAAACCCGTATAAACAAACTGCCTTAGCTTGTAGCTGCGTATACTCGGTAGTCGCTCTGTTGATAATGGCTTATCACAAATTACAATGAAACAGTTTGCGATGTTTTTAGGTTTGCAGTTTTAATACAATTGTATGTGCAGTGAAGTAACAAGAACATGTAAACAAAAAACATGCACAATAAATTATTGATATCTAATTCTCCACCGAAATATTTTATGTAAACTTTGCATTATACTCTTCATGCTTTGCAGAACTTGTGTAAGCAATCTATCTAAAAAGTATATGCATTTCTGCTATGGGGTCAAGTTTTAGTGGAATGTGCCAGGACTTGTCCGTGATCTTATGCCTTGCGTACCCTACCAGGACTTGTTGGGGACCTATCCCATTGTTCTATCTGTAATGGAGTCTGCATCTCTGTTTTGATGATGAGAATATCATCCTCTTGTATCAGTGTGGTCTCCTCATTCTCCTGTTTTAACAATCTCTGATATTCTTGGTTCGCCATTGATAAATCATTGAGCCGTGTCGATGTATGGGACTGTCCGGGGTTACTGTAGATCTGGTCATGGAAATGTGAGTTAAGTATACCAGTCTGTCCGTCCCAGTCATTGTTTATAATAGGATGGCTAGCAGGATCACTGTATAGTTGCATCATGGGATACACATTGGAATAAATTCTCTTCATAAGTCCATCCTTGCTGGACATGTCATGTAGTATGAGGAATATGAAGAATGGAGTGGTTGCAGGATGGCACCAGGATAGTATGGTCAATGCTTGGTATAACTGCTTCGATGATTGGAACGCATGATCAACCAGAGTCAGTAAAAACAACGGATACCAAAACACGATAAAACTCACAACCATAATTGTCAGAATTTTTATCCTTCTTAGATACAAATGTGTGTACAAATTGTTGCTATGGCAACTCTTCTGTACTGTTTTTGCATCAAGGTCATCGTTACTGCTTGAGAACACGTCACGTAGTAGTGATCGGTGAATCAACGCCCATTTTAAACTTTTTGCCTTAAAGCGTACTCTACAGTACATAGAGAGGAAGTGCATCAATGTGAGGAATATTGCCATGGAGATTAGTATAATCCATAGAATATGTAGCACTAGGTTACTGGGTGTTCCGTATGAGAATGTACAACTTCCTACTCCAGGAATGAATTCTGGTTCCTTTGGTAAAAAAGCCACACCCATATGTATGAGTATACAAGTGAACCATAGAATCGCGATCCCAAACACTACACAGAAATGATTCTTTTCCCGATGTTTTGATGGTCTCTGCATTTCACACTCTTCGTTAACTACTATAGCTAACAAATTGTACGCTGACACAGTAACAAACAGCACGTAACTTGCACCCACAGCGTGGCATGCTGGTACTTCCGTGTTCTGCAATAAATGAAAGCCGTACAGGAAGTTATACAGTCCTTTGATAAAATCCAGAAAACACTGATGGCATATAAACGCTGTTGATGATTTTCTGAATTTCTGAAACACTAGAATGATCACTATGGCAATAGCGTTGCCTAGACAACCAATGCAGGTCACTCCCAGTAGAATGTACGCTTGTAGGTGACCATAGTTACTGTCCACTTGTTGTAGGCTGGAATTCTTGTAAGTCATTTTTCTGAAAATATATAAAATCATAAGGTAATGGAAACATGGTGTCACAGCAATAAAAGTATCCACTTCATCCCTAGGTTAGTAAGGTAAGAAAAGAGGAGGGGACCATGATGTAGAAGGTGAAACTGTGTCAATCTAAGCAAATTTTTTGGCTTGTAGTGTGAGGTGGATCTGGTGATTTGTTCTTGTCTGCTGGTTATAGCTCTGGTTATGTTTGACTGATTGGATAGCAGGCTGTCTGAATAGGTTGTCATGCTTTTGTAGTTGTTCTGTTTGAGTTTTCTTTTTGGTATGTTTTTTTTGTGCCATTCAAAAAGATAATATTAAGTCAGACCGGCAAGGCAGCACTCAACTTAACTTGCCGAGCACAGAAAACATTAAAAACATACAAGGAACAATGCCCAACTGAACCAACAGAGTACAAAAAACATATAACACATACAAGGCACAATGCCCCAATAAACAAGTTTGTGCCATACAAGCTCTGCTGATGAAGCTGAGTGCTTCCTTTTCTGTCCAATCTGTTATTATCTTTCAGCATATTTTATGTTCTTTCTCTCCAGGCTGATCATAACAGACATAGTGAAGAGTTTGCTGCTGAAGTTAACAATGTTGTACAAAGTATATCTAGTCAGTGTCTCCTCCTTGGAGATCAAGGTTGCCTAGATACGGTTGCTAAGTTGTTGGATTTATGGGAAGATTATAAGAAACAGCAAGTTTCTGGTATGCATCAGGATATACTTTTAGTAAAAAATATATAAAAAATGCCAAGCATAGCCTTTATTTGCCAGTCAGCTTTCTGCTGAAATACGGCAGGCATATGAGTGCCTCAACCCGTATATAAACCCGGGTCGCCAGATTAGATGACAAGCGCTCTAATTACTGAGCTATGGAGGCACACAGTAAATTTGTAATGGTAATAAAGAGGTTGGTTGGGGTGTGATTATAATGTGACAATAAAGTAACAGATTATTGCTATAGATGTGTCTGTATTCATCTCATTGTCTTCTGCTAGTTATGTCAGCATATGAATACAGTAGAGGCTACAATAAGCACTAAAACATAAGAAACTTGGATAGATCTATATTGATCATCTATTTGAAATTGAGGTGAATATTTTTCACCTACAGTTGAGTGTGAAACTATACAGCACAGTACCATTACCTAGCACTATTGTTTGTCACATTATCAATATCTCTGGACAGATTGAGTTGTGCAGGGGCTTTGGCAACCTATAGTTTTGTTTTAACCCCCCACACAGTCAGTAGTCAGTTATGATGGTTAGCCATTATTGAAGATGATGATGAATGTTCGTATATAAGTCCAGTCATGTTAAAGTCTAGGTCTGCAGATCAACAGTTAACTGTCAATCTTTACTGACAAACTAAATGAAGTAATTTGAATGGTTGTCATAAATGTATGAAAAATTTAAGGTAGTAGACTCTGAATGCATTAAAAATATGCCATATACAATGTAGTTACATAATTGTTCCTCTATGTCTGATTGCTACAGTTACTGTAATTGGTCTTGTTTCATAGGTGATAGCAGGTCAAACATGGAAGAAATTGACATATTGAAGTCACAGCTGGAAACATTGTTACAGATTACTGTAATGTGCAAGAAAATCACAAAGAAATATAAAATATGTGAAGGTAAGTCGAGTATTGTTGTCACAACATACGCAGTACTCAGATCACTCTTCAGTTTATTGTTTTCATTGCCAACCATTAGATTGGTAACTCTAGTTAGTTATGAAATTGAATATAAATAATGAAAACTGGCCCAATCTCCTGAAGTATCTCAAGTAGGTATCTCAGCTCAAATTGAGATTTTGGTCAAATCAGAGTCAGAATTTTAGATACATCTGAAGATCGTGATATTGACATTTTATTGTAATAAACTCAGAATAATGTGTCTGTTCTAAGCAGCCTTCCATGGACTTTACTTCATCGATAGATGACTATATGTGAGATGAGAATTAGCTTAAATTAAGATCCTTTGAGAGATCGGGGCCTGGTCACATTGTTTGCGTCTTTGCAGTCAAGGTCTAGTTTGGTTTGGGGTAAAAACTAGGTTTACTGGCATCTGGTTTGTATAAAACATGACCCAATGTTTGTTAAACCAAACTTAGGCCAGGTAGGAGTTTAGGATATCTTTTTGAGGAAACCAATTTAATAAAGATATTAATAAAACAATTGATTTTATTCTCATGCCTCTTAAACCTAACATGTTTTATAATGAAAACTTAAAATTGACCTTTTTGGATAACTTTTTAAGTCTACATTTGTATTTTGATAATTATATATCTTTGTTTAATTGATCAGACTATGTGGAGCACATTATGAACCTGAAGAAAAATATCAACAAGATGAAACAGAAATTATCATCAACAGTGGCCGGACAAGGAGGCGGGGCTTTTGAATGGATTGACAGTCTATTGGTTAGATCATTGAGGGAGGGGCACTGGCTGCTGATTGATAATGTCAACTTTTGCAGGTACAGTCAACTCTCGTTATCTCGAACTCGCTTATATCGAATTTTCCGTTATGTCGAAGTTTTTTTCAAGTCCCGATTTTTCTCCTTCTTTGTCTATATGAAATCTCGAGACCCATCTCGAAGTTTCGGCTCGAATTCGGCTCGAATTTTTCGTTATGTCGAATTATTTTTTGGTCCCGATTAAACAATTTGCACTTTAAATCTATTGTTCATCTCGAAGTCGGGTCGAAGTCTGATCGTATTTGACTAGCGTCGAATGTTTTTCACACTTCGCCAGTCTGAAATGTTTGATTTACCTGTGATTTTCGCGCCTTCCATTGTTGAACAAATATTTGTTTGCAACAATTTGCGCACACATGTCATAAAACTTCGAGGTACATACATCAATAGACATGTCATCTCGAACAATTGTTTGTAAAAATAATAATTAAAATAAAATGCATTTTCTCGAGGAGAAATACATGTACATAAATATCACAATAAGCAAATCTCACGAATATTTCGTTCTTACGACCATAACAATATGGCGGCGTAAAATGACAGAAACTAGAAAACTTGTAACTTCGATGCCGAAAATTCTATTTCGAATTTTCGTTATGTTGAAGTAATTTCCACTGTCCCGTGAAATTCGAGATAACGAGAGTTGACTGTATTACAGTACTCCCTACTCCAGCCAGGTCAAAAACAGAAATGCTTCAGTGTTTCCCACCTAACATAACTAAAGTTACTAACAGTCTTTGGGACGAGACGTTAAGCGAGGTCCTGTGTATGATGCTTTACATCGGCATGTAAAAAAACCAGGGATGCTTCTGGAACTGGGGCATCTTCAGAATCATGCACTATCCCCCAAAACTAAAGTGATTATCCTCTTCTGGGGGCCTCGCCCATATGGATTTCCGGTTGCGAGGATATATAAAAGCATATAAATCATATTACAGTAGTGTGGTGTGTTAGTGTCATCTATCATCTTTTTACTGTTGCTGTTTAAACAAAAAAGGAAGAAAAAAGAAAAAAAGGAAAAAAAAAACCTGAAAATCTGTTACATAATTAGCAAATACAGCAGGAAATGGACAGTTGGGTGTCAACATAATTGGTGTTGGGTATATACAGTATAATCTGTATGTATAGACAACCCTTGGAAACAGTAAAAATGGTCAATGCTGAAAGGTGGGCTCTCTTAACAGCTCAGATAGCATTATAAATTCTTAGGTGGGAGAAAAATGTGGTGGTTGTGCAAATGATGATTGGGTAGCAGTTATCTGGCTTTTTTTTACTATTTGTGATTATGTAATATTTGTTTCAGTGCATCAGTGTTGGACCGATTAAATGCCATGTTGGAACCTAATGGTGTGTTGTCAATCAATGAACGAGGGGTTCTAGATGGTGAAATCCCTACTGTTACTCCTCATCCAAACTTTAGGTAAGTTTTGTAGCTAAACACAACATTACTTTGAATCCTTTACTCCATAGTCATGCCATTTTATGCCTTGAAAGTGTATGCTATTTGAAAGCATAATTTTTTTCTAAAATCATAAGGTTTTACACTGCTCTCAAGCATTTTATGAAGAGCTACAATTAACAGAAAAACAAGGGCTACTCTTTGATTTGTGAGATACCTACCTCACTGACAAATTGTTAAGAAATAGCATTAAACCCAAATAAATGAACTTCACATAGAAGTCTACTGATTTCTACTAATGTATTAAAACAGTCTATCATACAATCAATAAACTGTTCAACTTTATGAGATATTCTATTTCTCAGATTATACTGAAGTCTTTGTAGAAATATCTGTGATATAAATTAATGAAACTAAAACAATACCGGAGTCTTGTATTGAGCCATAATTCTATTTTGAGAAAGCAAGAAAAAAACTGTGTGAAAACTGCTCTTTACATGTGGGAAAACAAGCTGTTCAACTTCAGTTTGGTCAACATGACCAGTTCCGATTTTCATGAAAATAGGCTCACAAGAAGCACCTTGTGATGCAGATTTTAAAATATGTATGGGTCTTATAAGGTTGTTGCAATCTTCTCATTCTAAGCCAGCGAAGTGTCAACCAATGTACAATGTATTTGAATTGTTTATTATGGTTTGGTTTCAGACTGTTTTTATCAATGGATCCGAAGCATGGTGAGATATCTAGAGCAATGAGAAATAGAGGCATTGAAATATTTATACCCGGAGAGGTTTGTGCATTTCAGTATCCTGTGTTTGTAAATATATATAGCCACCACCTTCAGGTGCATTCTTATTCACTTAATCCTTTATTCTTTTGAAGCATCTGCTATAATTCTGTGTAGATCAATTTCAATCTTTTCATTTTTATCTACAAAATGTAAAAAAACTATTAATTAGGTTACAAGATGATTTTTGTTAGTTCAGTGTGGAAGGGTAAGTTAGGACTGCATGGTAAGGGAACATTCCAGGAAAACTGGTTCAGTTAATTGACTATCGATTATAACTGAAAAATTGTTGAAAAAATGGAATTCAAACGGAATAAACAAACTAATCCACTTGCATTCTCTTCTATATGTTAAACTCTTGGTATGTTTTGTTTCAGGCTGATGGTTGTTATCTCAGTGACTTAGATCTCAGGCAGATTGTGACTGGCATGGGTTTAAAATCTAGACCTGTATTTGATTGGCTACAGAAATTACAGCATCTCCTATTTGAAGAGCTACCAAGGGGAGATAAACCTGGTATTCAGAATCTTCTGCAAGCTTGCCAACTGACTGTAGAACATAGTAACCATGGTAACGATATAAAAACATCACTTAGATCTGCTTGTTACAGTGTCTATGTTCAACGTCAGAGACATACACAGTCTAAACAGGTAATAATGATATAAATATCAATTTATAATTTGTATCGCTTATGTTTAGTATAATATACCCTCATAGCATTTATGCTTTGGATTGGCAAAAAGATAAAAATTGGACAGGGAAGGCTGCACTCAACTTAAACAGCCGACAACACTGCACAATGCCCAACACACAGCTGAATGAGAAAATGAACTTAATTGCTGAAACAACAACTAACAGCTGTCAAAAGTCAAACAATTTAGCTGATTGGTAGGTATCTACATTTGTGTGTCATTTCTATCTTCAAAACTATGTTTACCAGTAGCTATAATTTTGAAACCTTACAGGAATATTTGACTGTTACAATGTGAAAACTTGGAGACCACCAGTTTTGTTTCTGCTTGAATCAAGTTACAGAAGAGCAAATTGACTCGGCACTGTTTTGAAGAATTGTAGAGTGTTTGTCTTTTTGTTTTATTTGCAAAACTTGAAATTGAAAAGTAGCTGATTTAGATATAGAATGTCAGGTTTATGAAGTATATTTCCTTTGAAATACTTCCTTTAAACTATGTGCTGTTTGTGTAGTGTTATGATAGATTATCAATGGTGCATATTTTTTATCCTAGTTAAGTACATGCATCTTTGTCACATCTCTGGGGAAACTCCCTATTCCATCTTTCACATTATTCTGACACGACAGGCAATTCTCCAATGTTTGAAGATAAATACCATACATTTTATTCAAGTTTTTTTCTTTCCATTCAATCCCAAAGGTAAATATTTGCAGAATATGTCCATTATTGGTTTAATGGTACTTCAGTATGGTTACAGTCTTATAACTAAATTTTAGCATCAGAAAAAATCTCCTGCTTTGAGTTTCAGTGCCCCATTTATCTTCGTTGCTTGAAAAGGAGTTCACATGTCTGTCATATAAAAATACTACTGGGTATTGTAAAACGTTACTGAGAATACTTCTTATTATGTTGTTTAGTGCACAGTTACATTGCGTCACAGATTTCTTGCTGGATGTCTAGTTGGATTTCTCAATGTTTGTCTACACGTGTTCTCTTTAACCATCGGTCAGATTTTAATGAAACTTAAGATGAATTCTTATTACCAAGCCTAGTCATGCTTTTTAGCTCACCTGTCACAAAGTGACAGGGTGAGCTTTTGTGATCACTCTTCGTCCGTCTGTCCGTCCATCCGTCTGTCCGTCCGTCGTCCGTCCACAATTTGTTTGTGTAAACACTAGAGGTCACAATTTTGGCCTAATCTTTATGAAACTTGGTCACAATGATCACCTCAACAAAATCTACGTCAAGTTCGATATTGAGTCATTCAGGGTCAAAAACTAGGTCACAAGGTCAAATCATAGAAAAATCTTGTGTAGTCACTAGAGGTCACAATTTTGATCTAATCTTTATGAAACTTGGTCACAGTTATCATCTCAACAAAATCTCGGTCAAGTTTTATATTGGATTATCCAAGGTCAAAAACTAGGTCACAAGGTCAAATCATAGAAAAACCTTGTGTAGTCTGTAGAGGTCACTATTTTGACTTAATCTTTATGAAACTAGGTCACAATGATCATCTCAACAAAATCTAGGTCAAGTTCAATATAAGGTCATTCGGGGTCAAAAACTAGGTCACAATGTCAAATCATAGAAAAACCTTGTGTAGTCATTAGAGGTCACAATTTTGGCCTAATCTTTATGAAACTTAGTCACAATGATCATGTCAACAAAATCTAGGTCAAGTTCGATATTGGGTCATCCGGGGTCAAAAACTAGGTCACAAGGTCAAATCATAGAAAACCTTGTGTAGTCACTAGAGGTCACAATTTTGGACTAATCTGTATGAAACTTGGTCACAATGATCATCACAACAACATCTAGGTCAAGTTTGATATTGGGTCATATGGGGTCAAAAACTAGGTCACACGGTCAAATCATAGAAAAACCTTGTGTAGTCAATAGAGGTCACAATTTTGGTCTAATCTTTATGAAACTTGGTTACAATGATCATCTCAATAAAATCTAGGTCAAGTTCGATATTGGGTCATCCGGGGTCAAAGACTAGGTCACAAGGTCAAATCACTTCAATATGTCATTGGGTCTAAATGTGATGTAAATTATAAAGCATAAGACAATTTGAAAACCTTGTACATGCAATAGAGGCTACCATGGGGGGGTTCATGAACAACTAGGACAGGTGAGGGACCTATGGCCCTTTGGGCCCTCTTGTTGTCATTTTTGGTTAGATGATTTTTGTCAGGGTTATGGCCCTTAGTGATAGACATACGCCTTAGTGACAAAAACTCTTCCAGTTTTGCGTGATAAATGCAATAGTATGTATTAACATACATTGTTTATTTCAGAAATCTGCTGACATTTTAACTACTCAACTAGAAGCATTGGATAGTGTAGTTAATGCAGAGAATGTTGGGATAGAACTCGGTATATATCCTGTAAGGTTACCCAGTGTACATGACATCACCCAGGACAATGTATGTGCCATGCTATGTCGTAACACTGCCGTGTTCACACATCTAATACAGACAGCAATATCACGGTAAGTTTGTGCATTCATCAATTATTGCAAACAATCCTGTGTATTGATGCCGTACATTAGGCATGTTAAAGGACCAAGAAATCTATTTGGAAAGAGCTAGGGTAGCGCACCTGGATGCCTGATATCACACAACTGTCTTTTCCCTCAAAGTCGGAAGTCTTTGGCCATTTTGGCATGGACAATCTGAATGACCGCGCATTTACAACTGTCCCAGTCAATTCCAAAAAAAACCATATTCCAACGATAAATATAAATATGTTAGGGAGACAATCCAATTGATGGAAATGACTTAACTAAACACTTTTTCAAGGAAGGTCATCCAAGATATTTAGACAAATATGTGTACACATTCTAGCTCTTCTCTTGTTACTATAGTGATAGTTGAATGGAGTAAAAGATTAAAATAAAAAGAAAGTTGTCTGTATTTGGCTGTTTCAGTTGAGAACTGCCTTCCATGTCCAATTTTTACTATCTTTTTGTAATGTGATATTGTTGGACAGTTTCAGGTATTTATATTTTATGTGTCAATATAGAAATTTTTAAACCAATTTACTTTCGTGGATACTAACTTTCCCATTTTGCTGATCATCGGCATATTTGCGACTACAAATTTTCACGTTTTTAAGTTTCCCGCAATGTCCATATTAATGTTTAATACTACCACTTGCAAACTCCACGAAATTAAATCACGCAAAATAATTTTTAGGTTTGCAGTATGTTGCATGAAAAAGGTGCTAGACTAGTTGATGAGTTCTAGGCACAATAATCATGTCTATGTTATGATGTATTGACTTCCTATTGCCATACTGTTTAATGTGTAGTCTGTTTGGAGATGTTGTACGCCACATTTACTGCATTATGTCACTGTATATTTGATGGTAACAAATGTGATTTTTGCTACATTACTCAACTTTTGCTACATTACTCAACTTTTGCTACATTATTCAACTTTTGTTACATTATTCAACCTTTGCTACATTATTCAACTTTTGCTACATTACTCAAGTTTTTTACATTATTCAACTTTTGCTACATTACTCAACATTTGCTACATTATTCAACTTTTCTTACATTACTCAACTTTTCTTACATTACTCAAATTTTGCTACATTACTCAACTTATATTACATTACTTATTTTTGTTGGAACTTGTGGAGAGCAGTGGCCTGGCACAGGTTTTGGGATCAAGACGTCTTGGGTTTGATCCCCCATCTGCGCCACTTTTTTATTAGCAATAGAATAACCAACATTGCTCCCTTCATGTCAATTGTGAAAAAAACAAAACTAGTGTAGGCTGTTCTCTATATGTTTAAAATTTATTGGAGATGATTAAGAAATGCAATGATATTCAAGATCATTTAATTCTGAATATATGACATTGATATATTCAATGATATCAGGATTCTCAGGCCCATAGCCACACAGAGGTTTTTGTTTTCGTAAATTTGTTAGAAATTCCCAAAATAAGATTTTTTAAAGAAAATAACACACCAAAGATACCCTGGGTAATGTTTTGTCTTAGGATACAGTCCTGATTCTTTAAATCAGGACTTGGGATGTAACATTAAGAATGTATTACTCTAGTACATTTGATAGGGTTAGGGCATATAGCAAGGTCATTATGCCCAGACAGATAATCATTGTGCTCCAAGTATTCTCATTATATTTTAATCCCAAGTTGAACTACATAATGGTATAAATTAAACCTGTAACTTATTTTTTATTTGGTTGATAGTTATTACTTGGTAATAAACTAATCAAACTGTCAGTAAAATTTGTCAGCGTAATTTTATAAAATGACACGTCAGTATCGTAACTCATTCTCATTGGGACTGTCGTCATGGTATGAACTGCCGTCTAGCATGCTTTACTGCTTAGTGTTCATGAATTTATTTCATATTGGATTGTTTTATTTGACAATTTAATGAGGTGAAGGTACAGTGTATTTGATGCCAGACTTTGGTGATTACGAGTGAATGGGATCTATATATTCTATCACAACTCATTTAGATTTCCATTTATTTTGTATAATTTTAAAATCTTTCCCCAGACAGGCACACTAAATGATAGTAGTTTCACACTTGCAACTAAACTGTCACAGTGACTCAAAGGTTACAAACACATTATCAGTTCTACAGTTACTAGGTTTGCTTACTTCATTTTATTCTGGCTCCTCGCTAATCGGGTACAATGTTTGAAGATACAAATCAGTTGGAATTAGTTGGGACTATTGTTCTGGTAAAAATAAAACAAAGTTTTCGTAGTGAAATACTATTTTTATATTTTTTTGGTCAGTATAGTTCTGTTCGCAATCCCTGGGACATGTGATAATGCTATATTTCAACCATTACAAATATTGATATATCTTAACTGTAATATTATTGGGATCTGTCAGATTGCATTCAATCATTTCATGTATGCCATTAAGTCTAGTGTAACATTCAATTATTGCTATATAGATGGTATGCTGGACAATTGAATAACGGCCTTCACAGTCCACTGATATAACAACTGATTGGCCAATAATTGCAAACTGGGCGACCAAAAAATCTCCCATTTTCTGATTAAAGTTTGTCAGTGGTAAATTATTCATCAACCAACGGAGAGAAAATAAAACAACAATCTAAATAATCATTGGTTGATTTGTATTGGAGTCTTGTTAAATGTTTGTTGATTTGTTGTATAACCTGTGTCTCTGTTGCTATGACACTGATTACATAACGATGTCTGTTATTTGTTGTCTGTGAATTAATGTCAGGTAGCCCCGGGCAATGGCCTAACTTAATACTTGTATTCGAGTTTAATATATCACAGAGAATTTGACATGATCCTGACCTTAATGAATAAATATATTACAAGGTTTTTGCGTTGAATATATAAATTTCTGCAAGCAAATAGTATAATATTGGTCCATTAGATTTGTGTTGGTATTATGACCTAAAGCTTCTTTGTGATACTCCCTGCTATAAAAACAACCACCGGGGTTATAATTATAGTCAATACATCGGCTGTTAAACTACGCAAATAGAGGGTAAACTCAATAAAGAAAGAGAAAAAAGCTAATACTCAACTACGAGAATGCTATGGAATTGGTCTAGGAGAAGATCTTGTCTAGAGTCGAGAGTCAAGTCAAATTCTCCATACTTATAATACTTGTGGTAGAAGCTTGATACTTGAGTGTTGTATTCAAATAAATATTATATGTTTGAACTACTGACTGGGGATAAGTTTTTCTATAGTTCTTAATAATTCCTACTAGTTTAGCTCACCTGTCACTTAATTACAAAGGGAGCTTATATGATCATCCATCGTTTGTCTGTTAAAAGTTTTCTCATCTGCAGGATAGTGGTTTCATTTATGGCTTTATTTCAACCAAACTCACACACAACTTTTATTACCGGTAGTGTTAGATTTTGGTGCCATTTTTGAACAGGATATAATTTGTGAGATCTTGGTTCCTTTTTTAACCAGTTCTATCGCGTTTCTCAGGTTCCAGTATTACGGCATTTAAATTGGTAGAAATGAGCTTTTTTTGCCTTTTCTGCCCAATACCCACATGGTTACCAACTTTCACGGATTGTCCGTGAAAGTCCCGGAATCGAGTGTCAAACCCGCGAGCCCAGGACATTTCATCAAAAACCCGGACTGGCATAAGTCTGCATTTGTAAATTGTTTATCACATTAAATCAGTCAGAAAACAGCCGATGTCCAGCTATTTCCAAATAAACAAGGCATGTGTTAATGATCCGTATCAGTAATTGATACCAATCAAGCGCAGCAGGTCAGTTCAACATCAGGCAATGGCTGGAATTTATTAAGTTTGGCTACTTACTGATCTATCAAGCGAAGGGATAAGGTCATCAATTGGTCATGCCAGCATGTTTCTTTATGAGTGTGACATTAAATGAAGCAATATTGCATGTCTAATCATTAATTTCAGGTAAAACAGATTGCAAATTTCGCGCAAATCGGCAGCCATTATTTCAAGGAATGGTTAAAGTCCGTATCCGGACCGAAAATACGTTCGTGGGTCTAATAGGGTTTACCTCCCTTTGAACATCTGAAATATCACGGATGAAAGTTAAAATATCACGGACAAAAATCGTAAAACTCCCTGGTGGCTCATGAAACAAGTTGGAATGTTCCCATTACCCTCTTGCAATTAAATTGAAAGATAACATACCCTATTAAATTACTTTCATAATGATTATGAATTTAATCTTGGATCGTTCGAGAACTACTTTGTCTTGAATTATTAATTTGTTTTATTGGGGATTTTCACGGCAATAATTGAACCTTATCAAATTTCCTGGAATTAATGAACAAACTTACTTCAGCTGTCAATTTCTCAGAAGCTACATGTTACTGAAGAACATCCCGACCATTCCTATCCGGGGAAACAAACATAGATACCTACTCTCTACCTTTTGAGAAAATTTGGGGGGGGGGGGGGGTCAGATTATGAGCTTGAGTGATAACTGAACAGGTCCTCTTATTTATACAAACAGAATATCACTGTGTTGATATGTTGGGCTGTATTACCTTGAGTTACTGTGTAATGCCTTATTACATATACACAAAAGTAAAAAAGCGCTCGACAAATAAGTATTCATTGAAGTCATGAATGTCCACGTATTTTCGGCATATAACCCAATGTCCATTACAAATAAGGTAAATGTTTACGTCATGAAGTCGGATACAGAAAATACAACATTATGATATGGAAAATGTAATATGTCGTATTTTGGTCTGTATTTGTGACAATACATTGATGGGTATATAATAAAATGTTGTATTTTTTTGTCTGATTTGGTTTTAGTTTTGATTAGATAAAAGAATCGTCTAGAATAGATTGGTTCCACTATTTTACTGTCAAGTTTGATTTGTTATATTACAGAACTGTAGACCAGTCAGACTCCAAATTGAAGAGTTCACTTAACCTTCTGCTGCAACTTTGTACAAAGAATAATATCAACATTACAATAGACTGGTTACAGAAATTCTGCAAGAATGAGAAGCAGTCTGGTGATGTTTGTCAGTACAGTGTAACCAGTCTGCATGATATATCTTCCAACGTGTTGGTTGCCATGGAAAGAATGGGAATAAAGGAAAGTTTAAATCTGCTAACAAGTGGACAATCAAATGGTATGTATGTCATCGGCAATTTGTGCCCCATTGTTAGCTCACCTGAGCACGAAGTGCTCACTGGTGAGCTTTTAGGATAGGTGGCTGTCCGGCGTCCGGCGTCGTCCGTCGTTGTCCGTCAACAATTCCTTTAAATGACTTCTTCTCCTAAACCAATTGATGGAATTTAACCAAATTTCACAGGAATGATCCTTGGGTGGTCCTCTTTCAAAGTTGTTCAAATGGTTCTGGTTAATTTATTAATTAGGTCACAGGAGCTAAAAATAGATTTTAAAAGTGAAAACTTAAAAAATCTTCTTCTCTGAAACCACAGGGCCTACAGCTTTGATATTTTGCATGAAGCTTCATCATGAGATCCTCTACAAAGATTGTTAAAATTTTGCCCCTGGGGTCAAAACTGCACCCGTCCCGGGGGTCACTTGTTTTGCAATAGAGTTATAGAGAGAAATCTTTGAAAATCTTTTCCTCTGAAACCACAAGACCTACAACTTTGATATTTTGCATGTAACATCATAATTATTGGGGTCCTCTAACAAGATTGTACAAATTTTACCCCCATGGGGTTAAAATAGCCCCCTACCCCAGTCACTATGTTATTGTAGAAAACTTTGAAAATCTTCTCTTATACCACAATGCAGACTCCCACTGACCTCACCTTTAGATAAGAAATAATGTTGGATATTTCTTTCTTGCTGACATTAATGACTTTTCAATGAGATATACTAAACCCTGACTCTGGTATCTGAATTCAAACATGTGTAGACCATATGGTCATTTGTTCAGTCAGTAGGAGAAGTTTATTGTGTGTTCAGCTAGTTAATGGTCAGTTATGTCACCTTACAGTTATGCTAGCATATCAGGTTACATGAGCCTGCCAGGTATTACAAGACTAGATAATCAGGCCCAAAATAAAATGTAGCTATACATGGAAGAAGTTGATTTATTTGATAAAATATTAAGCAAATTGCTTTATATTTAGATCATCTAACAAATCATTAATGAAAATTATACAATTGTAGTCAATTAAGAAAATTGTATGTTTTACAGTATCAAGCTTGTACCATGTTTGTTAAGCAACCGTTGTCTTATAATTATAATCAATTTGATTATTTCAATCCATTATTTCACAAAATATCATGCCCATAAAGTGTATATATTTGCATACAAGTTAGTTGTGTTTTATATTCTTCCACCAAATATATCCCTCAATCTAAGGCTAACCTTAATAAATTCTTTGGTTGGAGTTACTCTATCTACTCACGAAAATCCCAGCAACATATTTGGCCTTCAGGAGACATTTTTTACTTTAATGAGATTATTAAGTGTTCGTAAAAAATAATTAAAAACATTCCCTACTTACCTACCCGCCTAAACATTTCTGTGTAACTCCAAACAAAGAATTTTTTAAGGTCAGCCTGAGATATTTGGGGTAAATTGCTTTCTACATGTCAGCTGTCTGGTACACTAAATGGTTTCAGATCAATAACTCGAGAACAGTTTGGCCTAAGATCATCAAACTTTGCTTTGAGGTTGGTTATCATCAATAGATGACCCCTATAATGTTTTTTGAGGTCATTAAATAAACAGATAAGGTCATTAACCTTAAACATAATTATCATAGAGGCATATCCTACTATTCCGGAATAATCCGAGAATCAGGATTAGCTGCACTAAAAAAATGAACTTCTATGTAGAAAAAGTTCATTTCTCGACTTGACATCACTCGAATATTACTCAGGTGAGCGATCCAGGGCCTTCTGGGCCCTCTTGTTTTATAAATGTCAAAGTGGCTTAAAGTGTAACTCATGTCAGTCCGTCTGCCTATCTGTCTAGTCTATCAATGTAAAAGTAATTGGCTCCAATCAATAATTCTTAAAATAAAGGATGATTCAATTTAAAATAACTGATTGCAAAGAAACCATAAAAAGTTTTTTGGACAAGTTCAATTTCAATTAAAAGACAGTAATTGAACTGGAATTATGGCCCTTTTAACAGTTTATGGTTGATAATGCTTGGGAAACCATAGTTGGACATCTATTTCATACAGACATATTAATAGAGTCTGAAAATATAGAACTGGCCTGACATCTATGCAATGATATATTTGATCACATGTTTGATGTCGCGGTAGCGTAATAAAGCCATTATTTATTTTTTGATAATACACTAGTGTAATAAAGCTTCGACGTTACCTCACTCAAAGTGTAGGCGACATTGTCAAAGTTGCTCGTTTATTATAGTGAAAATAGGTAACTATGTTATGTTTCGACTGGAAAACGCTAACATGAGATAAGAAGAACATTACATTCGTGACTTTCCACATTGAATTTATTAAACTCGTTGAATAAAATCGATAAAATTCGTGGCAGAGCTTCGCATTTTATTATTTTATTCAACTCGTTTAATAAATTCAATATGAAAAGACACTCATGTAATATCCTCTATGTATATATCGTACAAAATCGATATTTTGAGAAAATAAGAAAAAAACTGTCTAAAAACTACTCATAACTTATGGAAAAACAAGTTTTTTTCAACTTCAGTTTGGTCAACATGACCAGTTTCGATTTTCATTAAAATAGGCTCATAAGTAGCGCATTGAGATGCAGATTTAAAAAATGTATGAGTCTTATAAGGTAGACCTTCTAATTATTAGCCAGCAATATAATATGTAAATTGTATTGAGAGTTATACAGAATTATTTGTTTAATCACTTAAAAGTGTGTGTGTCACACTGAGATATTAAGGTATTAATCTAATTTGGTTAAAAGCTGAATTCAAGTAAAAAACTGTCCCAATATTTCATTAAATTTATTGCAAAATCTTTGAATTTCAAGGAAGTATTCAAATCAATGCTTTCTTGCCAATTAGGTAAAACGGGTTAAACCATAAATATTGACAGCAGCTTTCAATTGAATGTTTTTTTTATGCAGATTGTAGCATGGATCTGAGATGGAACATTCAAATGTTGGAGCGTTTTGTGCATAATTACAGTGGTGAAGATACTGGTGTACACTTGTCACGTCTGCACACTTCATACAACAGGTAACGTTTGTGATACATGTTATTTAGATGATGAATACTATTTATAATTTTGTGTATGTTTGTACAATGTTCATGGATTCCTCTTATCCCCCCTGTCATTCCCTCGGACAAATACATCAATTAGTCCCTTTGGCGCAATAAGGTTGTATTTCACTGTATAATATAGTAAGATACAACCTGGTTGCACCAAAGGGACGAATTATTGTTTTACAAACTGAACAGAATTCTGACATTTAAGACTAGAAGCAATTAAAATAATAGCAACATATACGGCTTTGTTGAATTGGTAAACTAGCAGAGTGCGTAAATATACTACTGCTTATACATACATATAGTTAAAACTCCTTATATCATCAACTATTCATATTGGTAATCTTAATGTGTTATATTAGGGTCCTAAAATGTCCACGTAAACAACCACCTGACCAGGTTTGATTTTATACACTGTCAGACATTTGTATACTGAAATGATCAAGGATAATCTTGACTTCTGTCTGTTATTCAGACAATTCAGTTTTTACCAATGACAGTTATTTGTCTGCTTGACAATTTGATTGGCTGATTACACATATTTACATATACAATGTAAAACGTCGGGAAAATTCTTGTACTTTGATATTACGTTTATAGTATGCAATGTGTCATAATACCCTGTGAACCTAGTGCGGACATTTTCTCACCCATTTTTCCTTACAGGTACTGTATTAGCTCAGGTCAGACCCCTCTTTTTATTGTTGCTCAGTTGACCACTGGAGTTAATCCATAAATGTAATATGGCTGAGCTGAGCAGTGGAGTAATACTGTCTGTGTATGATTACAGATTGTTCATACTACAGAGGTTCCTGGTAGATATGAGTGTTGTCAGGAAACATATGAAACAACTAAAAGATGCTGTACAAAGAGGTAGGAGTAGATTTAGCCCTGACTTTAATAACTGTTGTCAAATCTTAGTTTATAATATCTTTAATACATGTTGTGGAACCTAATACGCCTACATATTGAAGTTTGTGGGGTATGAGCTTGTTTGTCGTCTGTCTGTATGATATTGGTGAATTTTATAGGAGTGAGCTTGTCAGTTGGTCCGTCTGTATGATAGTGGTGAATTTTATAGAATTGAGCTTGTCAGTTGGTCCGTCTGTATGATAGTGGTGAATTTTATAAGAGTGAGCTTGTCAGTTGGTCCGTCTGTATGATAGTGGTGAATTTTATAGAATTGAGCTTGTCAGTTGGTCCGTCTGTATGATAGTGGTGAATTTTATAGAATTGAGCTTGTCAGTTGGTCCGTCTGTATGATAGTGGTGAATTTTATAAGAGTGAGCTTGTCAGTTGGTCCGTCTGTATATGCCGAGCATAGTCTTTATTTGCCAGTCAGCTTTCTACTGAAATATGACAGGCATATGAGTGTCATCACCCGTATTCAAACCCCGGTCGCCAGATTAGACGACAAGTGTGCTAACCATTGAGCTACAGAGGCACATTGTATCAGTGTGCAACATAGAGGACAGAAACTTGGTGATGGAGACAACACAACATAGAGGACAGAAACTTGGTGATGGAGACAACACAACATAGAGGACAGAAACTTGGTGATGGAGACAACACAACATAGAGGACAGCAACTTGGTGATGGAGACAACACAACATTGAGGACAGAAACTTGGTGATGGAGACAACACAACATAGAGGACAGCAACTTGGTGATGGAGACAACACAACATAGAGGACAGAAACTTGGTGATGGAGACAACACAACATAGAGGACAGAAACTTGGTGATGGAGACAACACAACATAGAGGACAGAAACTTGGTGATGGAGACAACACAACATAGAGGACAGAAACTTGGTGATGGAGACAACACAACATAGAGGACAGAAACTTGGTGATGGAGACAACACAACATAGAGGACAGAAACTTGGTGATGGAGACAACACAACATAGAGGACAGAAACTTGGTGATGGAGAACTACACGCAGTGAATGATTTAAGACACTTTTGGGACTAAACTAAATATGAAACACTGAACTGAGAATTGTTTTCTCGAAGCAAAATGTATAAAAAAGATTTCCGTGAACGAGACATTTATGCTGATATTTTCGTGACATGCTAACATTGAATTAGATATAGGAACAAATCTGTTGATTTGTGTAGGTAGTGACTGCATTGTATTTAACATTGCCATTATTTGTTTCAGCAGAAAGCTGACTGGCAAATAAAGGCTATGCTTGGCATGTTATTGTATTGTTTTTTGTGTGTCTCAATTGCAAGCAGTTCAATATGCGGACTCTAGCTTCACGATATATAGTGTATGATATATACTGTTGTTTAAGTGGTTTAGATAGGCGAGTGTATATGTTTACATTGACTTATAGATCCTACATTTATCATGGATGACTGGATAGATTTATATTGATGCTTTCTCCTCGTCTCTCCTCTATATCTGTACAATCATGATATCATAGTCCGAGTCAACTGATATCCCAAACTTTCACCGAAACTTCTCCCAAACGTTCCCCGAACGATTGGTCTGTATTTTATTAGGTAATATTTGTGTAATGCTATTTGTTATTGAACTGTCTTGAGCATCAGACTGTAAGTAAACCTGTTATTGTGTCCACTTTAGCAACCACTTTATGCCCCCCATCTTTTATGAGGGGGTATATTGCTTTGAACATGTTTGTCGGTCTGTCTGTTGGTCTGTCGGTAGACCAAATAATTTCAGTTCAATAACTCAAGAACGCTTTGCCTTAGGATCTTCAAACTTTACATAGATGTTGGCCATCACTAGTAGATGCCCCCTATTGATTTTGAGGTCAGTAGGTCAAAGGTCTAGGTCACTGTGACCTTTGCCAATTCTGACTATTGGGCTGCCATGGGGCATACATGTTTTACAAACTTCTCTCGTCTTTATAAAACCAGGTTTCAGGATTTAAAAAAAAAGTTCCCCTCTTTTGATAAGTACTTGGATAGAAACCAAGCTATTGATTTTTTAATGGTCTAATCATTGAGTCATGAGCTAATTTTATCTTTGAGGGAAATGTGAAAAATGAGGAAAAAATGAAAATTTCTTTTTGAATTAAAAAAAATCTCCTGGTTATTAAATTAATTTGGCCTTTAACCTTGAGGCATTTCTTCTTGCTTTCTCATGTAGAAGAGTGTGGCAGAGCAGGATACAATTATATTTGTGATTGAAAACACAATTACAGTTAATAATGAGGGAGGGTGTGACTTTAAATAAAGATTGATAACTGATTGATTTTGTTCATAGTGAATGGTGACTGGTTTTGGTATAATGTTTGGTAATGTTTGAATATACACCATGTCTGAATTATTCTACGGAATTAAACGTGTTTGGTAAACTTGCAGCAACATGTTTTATTAGCTCACCTGCCACAATGTGGCAAGGTGAGCTTTTGTGATTGTTTTTTGTCTGTCATCTGTCCGTATGTCTGTACTCACCCACATGTAGTTGTGGGGTGTGGAACAATAGGCTATTTTTAGATTCTATTCATTCCATTGCTTACGGGGTGCAAAATGTTGCTTTTGGGGTTTTACAAACAAAAGGATGAACAAAAGAAAACCCCACAATGTCAAGTCAGTGAGAACGTCCATACGTGCGTTAGACAATTCACCGTTAACACTCTAACATGTTCATTATGTTTTAATCTTCACCAAACTTGGTCAGAAGTTGTTTATCAATGAAATATAGGTCAAGTTTGAATTTGGGTCATATGGGGTCAAAAACTAGGTCAAAAGGTAAAAAAAATATGAAAACCTTAATACTTTAAAGGCCACATTTTTGCTTCAATCTTCATGAAGTTTGGTCAAAATGTTTGTCTTGATGACCTTAAGGTCAAGTTTGAAGTTAGGTCATTTTGGGTCGAAACTAGGTCATTAGATCACATAAAACAAAAACCTTGTTAACACTTTAGAGGTCTTATTCAAGTTTAGTCAAAATGTTTATCTTGATGACCTTAAGGTTCGAAGTTGTGTCATATGGGGTCAAAAACTAGGTCACTATGACAAATAATAGAACCTGTTCCCGATTTCCTGATAGCTCATTAATTTCAACCGGGAGTACATCGTCAAGGCAAAAAATGCTCAGTGGGACCTAGGCACAGTCGCAGGTCTGTTATACAACTTTATGTCAGTGGAATACAGGAATAATATGTTCAATAATTGAATGACATTTTGAATAACAAAGTTTTTTTTCAAGATTAATCTAACTTTGAAGGTTATTCACATCAATTTTCCCAGCACTGTTTCTTGCCATCTCTTAATATTGAAGAAGGATTTTACAGATAAATGCAGTTACATGGGAATATTTGTGGTTATTGGAAAAATAATGATTTTGTGAAAAATCTTATTTTTTTTGCGAGCAGTTATAAGGAAATCTTAACTGTCTAGTTACATAGAGTAACAACCAGCTGAGGCTGTATTTGTGATCACCTGAATTCAACAACCACCCAATTTATGCAGTCAATATTATGAAACCCAAATTGATCTGTATTTAACAGCCATCAGTCTTTAGCCCCTATATTTAATCAGGGGTTCCACTAGCTCCTAAATCTGAAGGGTCATTTTGATACTCTCACCATTTTATAGGCTAAATACCAAAGATCATTCACCTAACCCTCCCGTATTCTTTGAAAATACCCGTGATTTTAAGAAAAATTACCCTTCAAACCAAAATCTTGAGGGTCAAAATCTGGCTTTTTGGAAATTTCTAGGGTCAAAACCCCTACTCCCAAGTGAATTGGAACCCCTGTTTAATGTATCCCTAAACTGGTCCCAGTAAGTCATTCCTGTCAGCTTGGATATTTACAGAAGTCGGTGACGGAATATTTTAGTCGCTTAAAATTTTGACCTGATTCTTGATCTCCTAGTTCAATTATCCTCAATTAATTTTCCACGAACCTTTCTGAGAAACTGTTAATGATTAAATTAATTAAATTCCAAGAACTTTTTTGTCGCCCCCCTTATTTTTTATTTCAAACTTACCATGCTTTAATTTCTTGAAAATAAAAATGTTAAAATGTTGGCAAACTAGCAAAAAGGAACTGAATCAAATACTGAAACACTTAAAAAAAAATTAAGAAATTTTTTATGATAATCTGACATTTCTGTTTCCCACATTTTAGTTGCGGAGACATGTTGATTTTGTGCTTGAAGTGTGAATGGATGTCACAAAGTCTGTCCACGCTTGTTCTCATTATGATATAATGAATATTATTCATATTTCCATGAAACTTCACAGTCATGAATACTTGGTACAAGGTCTAGTTGTGCATATTGTAAGGAATTTTAGGTTGCAATGATTTTTCCTGGAGTTACAGTCATTCATTGGAGATGTATAAATCATTATAGATTAATACAGATTCAGTGCATATTTGTTAACAATTTTATTATTATAAATTTGTAGGAGTTAAAGCCCCTTTCTAAGTTAAAAACCAGATTGAGGATTAAACGTGTCCAATCACATGATGAATTTATTTTATTCCAACAAAGCTAGGTAGAATACTGCAATGGGTGTTTTGGAGTCAAGATGTTAGAATTATTACAAAATTGAGGTCACTAACCAAGAAACCAAATTGTTCTTTAGCTCAAGGTAAAGTGACAATAGTCAGCCCCGGATTGTATAAGTCTATGGCCACTTGACACACATATATCATTGAAAAATGTATGTTTCAGCTGCAAAATAAGACCAAAAAAACAGGAGGTCATGTTTAATATTAGAAAAATTTTGTTTCTCTAAGACGGTAGACAAATGTTTACAGATGCGCAGACTGATTCAATGTTGTTTTTACCCTACTCTACTTTTGCTTGACAAATATACCAAAATTTTAAAATATTCAAAATAAAACAGATTCACTACTTCACCTACATGTATCCAATACCTTTAAACTCAATCAGATGATTGTAGTTCCATTTGTCAACGCATATCACCATATTCAGTCAAATAGTCCTTTCAAAGTTTCTGTAAGGACTTAAATTGAGTATAATATCTGATTTTGGTGGCATATGCATTTAGTGGTTTCTAACCTTGATGTCCGTCCGAATATTTGTTGGTACATACTTAAAAATCAGTGGGTGTTATCTACAAAATTATATAATAAAATTATTTACGTGCTAAAGCATTGAAATATACTTACCGCTTGTTTTAGTTAGAAACAGTCTGAAAAGTTCAGTATACACCTTTATGTCCATTGGTTATATTTCTGTGGTCTTATTTTAAACACAATGATTTAACTATTACAGCACAATATATTAAAATGATAAATTACCGTATAACTATAATTATATTCCATGCTGATGTGGACCGTATTGAAAATTGGTCTAGAACCAAATATGTCATCCACAATAAATAAAATCGTTATTACATCGCATTATGATTATTATATATTAGATTCCTTTGTACAGACAACTTCCTTAATACAGTTATCTTATTTCCTATATGTGACAAATTAATAATCATTTTAATCTGTAAAACTGTATCACTATAATGTTCACAAAATCCTTATTGTAGAACCGAGTATGTGCACCTGCTATTAATCCATTCAGTTCATATCTGCAAGTTCTCAGATCAATTTATTAACAAAAAATGTTCTGTTTATTCAAAACACTGAACAAAAGGAACGATCGCTGAGGGTCTAGTGTCAATATTGACAAGTTTCCGTTGTGTGTATGTTGAGAGTTAAGTTAATTATTGGCAATTAAAAGTGGTTACAAGAATTAAACTTTCAAAATTAACATTTTCCAGAGCTTAATAATTAATGTATTTCATTGTTTTTTTTGTTCAAGGCTTTGTGTTTCAAGCAGTGTTAGGTTTGCCTTATTGTAACAGTCTATAGTGAGACTGTGTTTTGTAAAAGTGTAAGGAATGACCCTTTAATTAGACAGTGAGGGTTGGAAAACGGCTGGTGTATTATTTTTAACTCTAATCTTTAGATAGACCGGATGCTCGTAATAATGATCCTCATCCTAATGGGGTAAATTAATATTCGACAAAGAGCAAATGCACCAGAACTTTGAAATTTGCTTGACATAGGCCGGATACAATAGTGATATCAATGCTTGTCATAAGTCATAGAGGTTTTACTGTAGTTGTTTAGTGTATGTTCTTTTATGTAAGAATTGCATTCACTGTTTGCATAATGAGCATTCAGCAAATTTTATGTGAAATTTTGTTTATTGCTGAAAGAATTATTTCGGAGGGGAGGGGCAGAAATGTTCATAGAACTTAAACAGAGGATTGCATGACTTTCAGTTATTATACAGACATTGTAGACTTGTAGTAGAAAAAGTCCAGAACACTTCCAGGGAACATGATGGATTTCTACTGAATGGGTTTATGACAATTGCTAGCAGTCGAGTGGCTAACCATCACATTAGTTAGGCAAATCTTATTTTCATCCTATCTTTCAATTCCAGTACATTTACTTTTCATTACCATATACAGGGTGTGTTCAAAAACCTGTTCACTCATTTTGACATAACCATATACAGGGTAAGTTCAAAAACCCGTTCACTCAGTGTGACTTACCATATACAGGGTGAGTTAAAAAAACAGTTCACTAATTTTGACATTACCATATACAGGGTGAGTTCAAAATCCCATTCAGACATTTTGACATTACCATATACAGGGTGAGTTCAAAAACCTGTTCATTCAGTATGACATTACCATATACAGGATGAGTTCAAAAACCTGTTTACTCAGTATGACATTGCCATATACAGGGTGAGTTCAAAAACCTGTTTACTCAGTATGACATTGCCATATACAGGGTGAGTTCAAAAACCTGTTTACTCAGTATGACATTGCCATATACAGGGTGAGTTCAAAAACCTGTTTACTCAGTATGACATTGCCATATACAGGGTGAGTTCAAAAACCTGTTTACTCAGTATGACATTACCATATACAGGGTGAGTTCAAAACCTGTGTACTGATTGTGACATAATATAGATTGGTGGGATGTGTTTACGCAGGGAACAGCATATGTCTCTAAAAGCAGTTTCCCTTCCTTCCTATACAGTTGTAAAATCTTTTCAATTCGTTTGGGTGAAAGTTTACGGAAACTGCAATAAAGCAATGGATTGGTTGGCCCAGTGTCTGTGTAAGGTGACAGGGAAATACTCTCTATTATATGTTTGCCAAATTGTTGATGGGCATGTTAATGTGATGCACTTTAAATTCCTCTCTACTATCATGACTTTTATTACTCTTTTAAACCATCTAAATCACAGTGGAGTGTATTAAAAGCAGAGTATCTTAAATTTGATTCTGGTGGTTGTATAAAGAAATCCAGCAATCTATTTTTACACATTGAACTGTTAGAGGAAAGATGAAATATCACTATATTTTGTACAAGGACAGTAGACATTGTCTGTTACAATCAGATTTAAATATTGCATACTGTAAAATCAGAATATTTCGCGAGGGTTTAATTTTCGCTATATTCGCGAGTTTGATTAATTCGCGAAAATTGATGCTCGTGAAATTACTACCGTAATAATAGCTTCTAATATGTTAAACTTCAATATTGATTACGGCTAACTTACACCATTACTATCTACTCGGAATTGATTGAACAATGACGACTACGCTAACTTTTGCCTGATAAATTAACTTCATTTGATTAATATTTACAAAAAGTTAAAGATACTACAGAAAATGTGACAATAAAATATTTCTGTCAAGTCCAATTGCAATGAATGTGTACCAGTATAAAACCACTGTCCCACAGGTACAATGTTTAACACCTACGGCTATTGCTTTTTCCGATCAGTTTGGAAACAATGGACATAGTACAATATACTTTCACAGTTTTCTCATTACACAATAGGACTGTCCTGTTTGGCTAATTGAGTACTAGTAAATACGAACAAGTTAAGCCACTCGGCCAACTAAAAATCATTGGGTTGGGTAGATGACCGTTATAGTATACAAACAGTAGTCGTAATTATCATGCCGTGGTAACTAAATAATGAACCAGAGATATTGCCGAGAAAGTAGAATTTTAGTTCTTTCTGAATGAGTTCTTTTTTAATGAAATTTGAAATTCTCAAACATTAACCCTCGCGAACTACTTCCAAATTAGAAATTCGCAAAAATTTAGCGTCGCGAAAATAAATGCTTTTACAGTATATCTCAAAATATGAACAATTTCAATGAACAAAAAATGTATTCGCCTGTGTGAATAAAAATGGAAACAATACATGAACAACACATGTCACAGTATGTACTTTTATATCACTAACATTTTGGCCTAGACAGAATGTACTTTTATATCACTAACAGTTTGGCCTAGACAGAATGTACTTTTATATCACTAACATTTTGGCCTAGACAGAATGTACTTTTATATCACTAACTTTTTGGCCTAGACACCTTCATCAGAATAATAAAATTTTATGCAAGTTTATTTTGGCATTGGATTATGGAGCATATGTTTTTCGGCATGAACCTTTAAAGCCAAAAGAACTTCATTGATGCATGTGGAAATAGATTCCTCTTTACTTATATAGAGATAGGAAATATATTCCTCTTTACTTATATAGAGATAGGAAATATATTCCTCTTTACTTATATAGAGATAGGAAATATATTCCTCTTTACTTATATAGAGATAGGCAATAGATTCCTCTTTACTTATATAGAGATAGGAAATATATTCCTCTTTACCTATATAGAGATAGGCAATAGATTCCTCTTTACTTATATAGAGATAGGCAATAGATTCCTCTTTACTTATATAGAGATAGGCAATAGATTCCTCTTTACTTATATAGAGATAGGAAATATATTCCTCTTTACTTATATAGAGATAGGCAATAGATTCCTCTTTACTTATATAGAGATAGGAAATATATTCCTCTTTACTTATATAGAGATAGGCAATAGATTCCTCTTTACTTATATAGAGATAGGAAATATATTCCTCTTTACTTATATAGAGATAGGAAATATATTCCTCTTTACTTATATAGAGATAGGCAATAGATTCCTCTTTACTTATATAGAGATAGGCAATCCTCAATGATAGTTGATCTATATTTGGTCGATAGGAAAATGAAAAAATGGCAATAATTCTGTCAGAATTCTTTTCTTCTCTGTTCGATAGGATATAAATTATATCTGGAGTTCAATAGATTATCATTGAATTATGACCAGATATAAGATACAAGCCTTATTTGAGTGTGAAATTTGTTTGTTTAATATAATAAATGTATGTCCACTGACAATTCTTATCCCGTGTTCTATGTCTATAATATTCCCTATAGTGATACGGAACTCTGGAACATTGATGTGAATAGATGGAGGAAAACATGTTACGCGTTGGGATAACAAATTGTTTGGCAAATTATAGTAACGGGAAGCCGTCAGTCAGACGGCTAACAACGAGCTGTCAGATACCAACGTAATGATCCATGGTTAGACAAATACACATATTGATCAACTAGTTCCCCTATTTTATGTCTTATGGTATAGTACGTCCACGATAAGGTGATATTTACTAACATGAATATGTTTGGTCAACTGTTGCAAACTGGGTTTTTAACAAATCACTAAAGTTCTCAGATAAGGTCAGTATTGTACTCAAAGCATCACTGATAAATCGTGCACATCTGATTAATCCACCTTTGTGGAATATATCAAATTTTTCGGCCTTTCTTATTATCGTGGGAGCACTGCAGGAAAAAAACTTGGTTTCTTGTTTATTTTTATTTATACTGCATAATGTGGATTAGCAAGTTTTGAAAAACTCAATCAAGCAATTTAAGGTGTTGCCGGCCAGACTGTCTGTAACAAATGTTCAAGAATTATTGATTTCATCATTTGTTAAATTTTGTTAAAGACGAATGTTTCGAAATGTTTCGAAATGAAAAGGGGAAGTTTTGATAATGTAATTGACTGGATCAATTAATCAGTTATTAATTGAGGGGTCAATGAAAAGGAAATAATTCGTTAATGTTTTCTGTTAGCTTCTTGTGTCTGTGATGCATTTCTCATTTATTTCTACTGATGAATTTCTATCTCGTTTAGATTATGGCCTTTTCCTAACTTCTTTTTGGCATGGAAATTTTGCTTTAGTTTTTCTTAACACGCAATGTCGTCTGAATGTATTCATTTTTAGAAAAATTTAATGTTTTTTTATTAAAAAAAAATTTACATATAATTTATATTGTAAGCTTGGTACAATCAAAACTTTTCAGACTACTAGATATTTAAGTTTTATGATGGCTTATTAAAAGTTTTTGAAAATAGGTTAGATATGTAAAAAATAGGTTTAAATATGCAAATGCGGTCGTACAAAAATCATAAAAGAGGGGATAATGTACCAGTGTACTGTTTAGGGTCTGAGATAATACACCATAGAAAGCAAAAGTACTTCATGACCTAAGTCTTTGTTTTTAAGGCGCCTTTAACTTAAATTCTGACCTTTGGCACACGGAGGTTGTGAGATACAACCTTTTTGCACTAAAGGGATGATTTCTGTTTTGATTTTATATAATTTATTAAGACAAAGTAACATAAACGCTTTTTGCCATGTAGACTTATATTAATATTCAGATAATAGACTTTCATGTAAATACACCACTATGATTATTTTGATTTTTCAGCACTGAAATAACTTCAAATATAAATATAATTCTAACATGACCGGCGATTTTGCCTATATATACAAAGAACAAATCATAACGTCGTATATCGGCCGATATACAATGAAAATGACGTCACGTCGTTTTTATGACGTCATGCAGGTAAACAAGTAACGTAAACAACATAGATCTCGCAAAATAACAAACACTGGCTTAATATATAATTCCGAGTTTAAATCATGTTAGAATCGAAATAAATATTCAAAAGCCGTTGTATACCGGCTGTTATACTATGGTTTGGAGTTCAAACGCGTAGGAATTAACCACGAAGGCCGGTATACAATGGTTTTTCATAGTTTATTTCTTAAGTATGATATCGTGGTACCAGTACATTGTACATGCAAGGGATATGACAAAATCCTGAAAACAATGAATCTGTGTGCCTCGGCCTTTATTTTAAAATATTGGTGCTCTCAGAGATTTGCTACTAATCATGGGTTTTGCATTCTGTGGGCATATTGGTTAATGAGGCAGCATTAGTATAATCAGAAGCAACCTTTAATGCATGCAATCTATCAGCACACATGTAACGTCAGTTTGAGATTGCTCTCTCTCAAGCACCATCATTATGAAGTCAAGCAAATTATTATTTTCCCTTTCCCTTATATAATTAAAACCCTTGCTTGTAAAATCAATCTGTTGAGCTTTTGCAGGCTGTCTTTTAGCGTTGTGGATGTATGCAGTTAGAGCCTGACATGTTTCGTTAACAGTCTGAAATGTTCCTTCAAGAGTCAGACATGTTCCGGCAAGAGCTTGACATGTTCCGACAAGAGCTTGACATGTTCAAGCAAGAGTCAGACATTGTTCCAGCAAGAGCTTGACATGTTCTGACAAGAGTCTGACCTGTTGCTGCAAGAGCTTGACATGTTCCAGCAAGAGTCTGACATGTTCCGGCAAGAGCCTGACATTGTTTCAGCAACTGTTTAGTTAAATTTAATACATCTTAAACAATAATCTAATAAGTTTTGCATTACATTTATATTACTTGAAAACCACTGTAGCTTTGTTATGTACCCCTACTTCATTGAAAGGAGCTGGGGGTATGTTTCTGTGACATATCAACTGGTCAGTTGGTAAGTACAGTAGACCAAATGGTTTTTGGTTTCCAATCAATAGCTAATAATATGGTAAAGTTGTCCTGGATCCTCATTTGTATGAAGAACCATTAAATATGACATTATGGATTATATGATGTCAGAACTAGTTGCCAAGACCTTAAACAGAAAGCCTTTGACTGGGAGCACACACCTCTCTAACAATATCAATTGATTTGAAAGAATAAAATAAATATTTGTTTAAGAGATCTCCTTTTGATGTCATTTAATGAATCTGCCATGTTCATGCTTTGTAAAGCTATGTTAGCTGTTGGCAAATGTGTATGAAATCTTTGTATTAAACTTTCTGAAACAATGTGTTAAAATAGGACAGAAATATCTTGATTCATTGGCTGTAGGGGGCATATTTTATTGAATATAGCAAGAACATCTTGAATTATTTGTTCTGTAACTGTAGCAAGTTAGAATACTGTGAAGTTATTAATATTCACAGTGGATTTATTTTCGTTGATTTCTTGGATAAACTAGATCACGAAATTTTATCCCCTTGAATAATAGACTTAAAAATACGTAACAAGATATTTTTCTTTTCATATTTAAAATCACGAATTTAGGAAACCACCAAATTTTCATTTTACCTAAATCTGCTATATTAAATAACTGTGAAAATAATTATTTTGCTGTACTAGAAAATCTGGAAAATCTTGAAAAATGTCAAGCGCAAATAAACCTTGGCTCAAATATAGTTGTATATCTAATCATTGTGCGTGTATGTATTTTTTGATTCAAAAAACCCCATTACTGTGTGAAACAAGAAAAACATGTGCAATGTTTATTAATTGAAAAGAATATTCTAGAGCTTATATATTAGTTTGTCTTTAGCTCAGACTGAGATTTGAGCAAAATCTCAATTTGGAGGTGAGATTTCTACCTGCATTTCTATCATAAAAACATGAATGTTGCAAACTAGAAACAAAATAATTGTATAGTCTTCGCTGTAACCCACTTAAGCCTGACATATCATGCTACTACAGGGTAATATATTACAGACTTTGATACATACAGCACTTTGATATATTCTAAGAAAATCTGGCAGAAGAGTTCTAAGTTTATCATTCTATACAGTGATTATTATATCAGTTGATATAATGTTTTGTGAGATCAGACAAGTGGTGTTATACGGACAGAATCAAGCAGATCCCTTGTCAGGCTGTTTTATATTCATAGCCATTTGTGTTTATCATTTATAACTTGTCAAATTTTCATGAGATTTGATGTGAGAAATTGCTTCATGGGATGTTAATAGTTTGGTAATATTGTAAATGTGTTGGGTTTAAAGACAAATATAGGATGAGGGAATATGATATATGTGAATGGGAGAAATCTGTTTGTTTTTGGCTACCTAAGGATTAATGATAATAATTATTAGTATAATAATAATGTGCCACACATGCATACGAAGTGTATTAATAATCTTAACAGAAAATTAATTTCATGATACATTTTCATAAAATTCAGGATACCTGCTCGAAACATATGTATAATCATCAGTGAAAATTCAAACTGATTGTTTTGAATACATTTCGTGTATATATATAATTAGCAACGTACACGATTTACTGGGACACCCCTCTTAAGGACTCTTATTTTTACAGACAACACAGTTGGGCATGCCGGCAGACTCCCCTGTGAGTCTCTTTAATTTGGTATGGTAACTTGATGATATTTGTTTTTGTAATGTTGTAGAAGTATTCATCTACCTTGATAGCTTAGTGGTAGAATGTTTGAGGTTTGATAATAGGCCGCACCATATTGATTCATTAAAACACCACTGCCTGGTATAGTACGGAGAATATGACACAATTCTCATCCTTCTATTTAGGCTGCAACATATTGATTCATTAAAACGCTACTGCCTGGTATAGTACGGAGAATATGACACGATTCTCATCCTTCTATTTAGGCCGCAACATATTGATTCATTAAAACGCTACTGCCTGGTATAGTACGGTAAATTTGACATGATTCTCGACCTTCTATTAGCATAATTTAACAGCTGATATATTGCCTATATTTATAGTACCTGTTGTATAATTTCATTAGCGGGAAGTATCACAAAGACACTCTAGATGTAATACAAACACAAATCTAAAGGATTGATATCTCATGATTTGTTGGCGGAAATTTATATATTCAACTCATTGCATAAAGGTGAGGATCAGGTCAAATTCTCTGTGCTTTATATCTCCTTTGCTCGACACTCTGCATAGTTTATAAGTTCTAGATGATTACTGGTTTGCTCTGTCTCACTTGTGGTTTACAAATTCACTTGTTTAAGTGACACATTTGTATTGGAGTAATATCCAGGTCCAGCTTGCCGAATTGCGGTGGTTCTACTCAGAAGCCTGCCTCTGTCCAAAATAATTTTGTATGGGCACTTGGCATTTTCTTCCACCATAATGACTTGAAGGGTCACATAAAAGGGTCACTACAGGATCCCTAGCTGTTAATGTGACATCCAAGTCACACTTTGAAGAAGATAATATTAAGTCCAGACAAGGAGGCAGCACTCGACTGAACCAACCGAGCACAGAAAACATAAAAAACATACAATTAAGGCACCAATGCCCAACTGAACAACTAAATGATCCACCCAACTCCACGCTGTCAAAAAGCTGAGTTTATTAGTTTCAGCAATTAAAAAGCTGAATGACCCAGTTCCAACCATGAGTAAAACAGCTGAAATACCTAGTTTTAGCTGTCAGAAGTCCTATAAAGTTGAAAAATAACAGTATTAAGAAAGCATAGGGATAATATGTGAATATTCTGTATTAAAAAATGCTTACTTACTGTTCTGGGTATGCTGTTGTTGTTGTTATTGTTGTGTTATTTGGAGCATGATCCATATATTGTTGTTGTTGTTGTGTTATATTCATTTGTTGGTACCATTAGACAAGACTGGGATACACGTAGAAATAATTCTATGATATTTAACACATTGATGGTGGAATTCTTCCTGTTTTCATTATTCCACCGAGTCTCGTTTTGAGTAAATTATTGTTGTTTTCAGATGATCATATCCTTTGTTTCTCTGAGTTTCCAGTAGGTTATTCTCATATATCCTTTATGTTGACCTTGGCTTCATGTTGGTCTTTTTTTTTGATAACAAATGATCACCATAGTAACATTCCGTGGATGTTATCTGTAATAGCAAATGATCACCATAGTAACATTCCGTGGATGTTATCTGTAATAGCAAATGATCACCATAGTAACATTCCGTGGATGTAATCTGTAATAGCAAATGATCACCATAGTAACATTCCGTGGATGTTATCTGTAATAGCAAATGATCACCATAGTAACATTCCGTGGATGTTATCTGTAATAGCAAATGATCACCATAGTAACGTTCAATGGATGTTATCTCTAATAATATAAATTATTATCTGTTGATGTTGTAAATTAAAACAAACTATCACCTGCAACTTAGTATATACATTTGGTATCTGTAACCATAATTTAATAACAAATTATATCAGTGATTACTTCCTTTGTATATCCTTATGGCTTAATAACAAGTTATTATCAAAGACTACCAATGCATCATTTCCTTAATAAAAAAATATCATCAAAGATTATCTATGATTATCCTTAATAACAAATTACCATCAGCAACTATCTATGTATATTCTTAATAACAAATTTGTATCAAAGATGTCTAATTTTTATAGAAATAATATTTTGTCATACTAACCATAGTTTCTAAGGTCTAAGTCAAGGAGTCTGTATTTATATGTTTCTCAATTACCTGGTGAAGTTTAGCGTTCAAAGTTGCATTTCTTTACCTTCCACATATCCCAATGGGGTTTCATAGCAACACATATATATATATATATATATTATCCACACTTGTTCACAATTTCAATTTTGTCTCACACAGAGTATTCAAGCTTAATTAAGTATTGTTTTGTATTCCTGTATAACACCAATATCCATGTCACTACTACACTGCATGCATCTGTGAAATTCAAACTATATTAATTTTACATTGGTTTGAGAAACAAGTTCCTACAACTTCTGTAATATCAGTTCCTCTCAAACTATCCTCAGGTCCATTTAAAGAAGACATGTGTTTTCCACACAATTGTTTATCGACTTCAATTTTCTTCAATTTAATTTCCACTTGGAAGAATTTACTCGAAATTTCCTTTAATAAATATTTGTCGTTTGTATTCTGTGAAGTTCCTGAATTCATTTGTTACATGTCAACTTTTCTAGCAGTTGAAATCCTCTCTGGCTAATACTGCCAATCTTGTGTTTCCGATATTCTGTTGATTTTTTCCCTTGATTTTCTGCGTTGATTTAATTTCTATTTTAATTATATTCCTCATTATATCAATTTTGAACTACATTTCCCATGGTGTCCTCTGTAACCCCATTATTCAGGTCTCTAAGTTCTTTAAAAACAACTTTAATCTGCATATAATGTTATAATTGTTAATTCTAATTAATTCTATACTTATTCAAGTATTTGTACATAATTTCACAATCTTGTAAAGAAAGTTGGAATGAATCCTGGTACTAGGTTTGATTTGTAAGTTAACATAATATTAGCTTATTTAAGTCATTTAATATCCTACCTCTACTGAAGTAAAACAAACAGTATGATTACTATATAGTTCCCTATGGAATACCTTTGAGGTTATGTATTTATCATACATTTCACTATTTCGTAATAAATCCCAACTGACAGCCATCACTTCATTATAGGATATAACAGTTTGCTGGTTCTAGTATTTATTACTGGATTTAGGTATATTACAGGTTGACCGCAGGGTCAGGATCTATAGTATCTAGTGTATGCTCTATGATATTTATACAGTTTTATTATAAGCCATCTCCTCCCACTGTGATAGAGCATGCAGTAAAACCAATAGTGCTGGAACTATTCATCAATTCTAATGGCTGACATTTCTGGGATATATGGGCTACTTGTAACTCCCTATTGTATCCTATCATAGATTACTTTGCTTACATGTGTGGATATAATATTGCCTCAATGGCTATATAGCATGATTTCACGTCAGTCTGTCTTTGTGTAAAAATGACCAGTGTTGGTGAATTAGAGTACATAATACTGTCTCTAGTCAGGTTGATGTGAGAACTTTGTCTCCTCTGTTATCTGGCTCCATTGTGTATAAGTATGACCATTGTTGTCTCTTATCGCCTCCAGGACCCATCAATATAACATAGACTTAAACTCAGCACTTATAGGCCCATCAATATAACATAGACTTAAACTCAGCACTTAAAGGCCTATCAATATAACACAGACTTAAACTCGGCACTTAAAGGCCTATCAATATAACATAGACTTAAACTCGGCACTTAAAGGCCCATCAATATAACATAGACTTAAACTCGGCACTTAAAGGCCTATCAATATAACATAGACTTAAACTCGGCACTTAAAGGCCTATCAATATAACAGAGACTTAAACTCGGCACTTAAAGGCCTATCAATATAACAGAGACTTAAACTCGGCACTTAAAGGCCTATCAATATAACAGAGACTTAAACTCGGCACTTAAAGGCCTATCAATATAACAGAGACTTAAACTCGGCACTTAAAGGCCTATCAATATAACAGAGACTTAAACTCGGCACTTAAAGGCCTATCAATATAACAGAGACTTAAACTCAGCACTTCAGGGCCTATCAATATAACAGAGACTTAAACTCGGCACTTAAGGGCTTATCAATATAACAGAGACTTAAACTCAGCACTTAAAGGCCTATCAATATAACAGAGACTTAAACTTGGCACTTAAAGGCTCATCAATATAACATAGACTTAAACTGGGCACTTAAAGGCCTATCAATATAACAGAGACTTAAACTCAGCACTTAAAGGCCTATCAATATAACAGAGACTTAAACTCGGCACTTAAAGGCCTATCAATACAACAGAGACTTAAACTCGGCACTTAAAGGCCTATCAATATAACATAGACTTAATCTTGGCACTTAAAGGCCTATCAATATAACAGAGACTTAAACTCGGCACTTAAAGGCCTATCAATATAACAGAGACTTAAACTTGGCACTTAAAGGCCTATCAATATAACATAGACTTAAACTGGGCACTTAAAGGCCTATCAATATAACAGAGACTTAAACTCAGCACTTAAAGGCCTATCAATATAACAGAGACTTAAACTGGGCACTTAAAGGCCTATCAATATAACAGAGACTTAAACTCAGCACTTAAAGGCCTATCAATATAACAGAGACTTAAACTTGGCACTTAAAGGCCTATCAATATAACAGAGACTTAAACTTGGCACTTAAAGGCCTATCAATATAACAGAGACTTAAACTCGGCACTTAAAGGCCTATCAATATAACAGAGACTTAAACTGGGCACTTAAAGGCCTATCAATATAACATAGACTTAATCTCAGCACTTAAAGGCCTATCAATATAACAGAGACTTAAACTCGGCACTTAAAGGCCTATCAATATAACAGAGACTTAAACTCAGCACTTCAGGGCCTATCAATATAACAGAGACTTAAACTCGGCACTTAAGGGCCTATCAATATAACAGAGACTTAAACTCAGCACTTAAAGGCCTATCAATATAATAGAGACTTAAACTTGGCACTTAAAGGCCTATCAATATAACAGAGACTTAAACTCAGCACTTAAAGGCCTATCAATATAACAGAGACTTAAACTCGGCACTTAAAGGCCTATCAATACAAAGAGACTTAAACTCGGCACTTAAAGGCCTATCAATATAACATAGACTTAATCTTGGCACTTAAAGGCCTATCAATATAACAGAGACTTAAACTCGGCACTTAAAGGCCTATCAATATAACAGAGACTTAAACTCGGCACTTAAAGGCCTATCAATATAACAGAGACTTAAACTCAGCACTTCAGGGCCTATCAATATAACAGAGACTTAAACTCAGCACTTAAGGGCCTATCAATATAACAGAGACTTAAACTCGGCACTTAAAGGCCTATCAATACAACAGAGACTTAAACTCGGCACTTAGATCTTTAAAAACACAAATCTTCGTATGTTAGGACGTACGAGGGGAAATCTTCCTATATTAGGATGTATAAGGGAAAATTAGAGCATGGCAAACAAATGAAATGTTAAATAATTTGTCTTAGTTAATTTCCTTTGAGAATTGAATGTGATCATACTAAATGCTAGTAATTAGCAAGATCAGTGCCCCATACAACAATCAACGTTAATTATTCACACATCTTATATTACAATCCAATCTCATACAAATGCTCGTTTTTTTGGTACATTTTTCATTGAAATTCTAAGATTTCCTTCATCTTGCTATTTCTGATCAATACTTACTTACTGACCGCGCCCAAGCAACCGACCGAACAACTCCACATGTGGAGGACACATCCAACACCAATATCTAATATTCACATAGAATGTCCAACTGACCGCGCCCGAGCAACTGACCCAACAACTCCACATGTGGAGGACACATCCAACACCAATATCTAATATTCACATAGAATATCCAACTGACCGCGCCCGAGCAACTGACCCAACAACTCCACATGTGGAGGACACATCCAACACCAATATCTAATATTCACATAGAATATCCAACTGACCGCGCCCAAGCAACTGACCCAACAACTCCACATGTGGAGGACACATCCAACACCAATATCTAATATTCACATAGAATATCCAACTGACCGCTCACGAGCAACTGACCCAACAACTCCACATGTGGAGGACACATCCAACACCAATATCTAATATTCACATAGAATATCCAACTGACCGCGCCCGAGCAACTGACCCAACAACTCCACATGTGGAGGACACATCCAACACCAATATCTAATATTCACATAGAATATCCAACTGACCGCGCCCGAGCAACTGACCCAACAACTCCACATGTGGAGGACACATCCAACACCAATATCTTATATTCACATAGAATATCCAACTGACCGCGCCCGAGCAACTGACCCAACAACTCCACATGTGGAGGACACATCCAACACCAATATCTAATATTCACATAGAATATCCAACTGACCGCGCCCGAGCAACTGACCCAACAACTCCACATGTGGAGGACACATCCAACACCAATATCTAATATTCACATAGAATATCCAACTGACCGCGCCCAAGCAACTGACCCAACAACTCCACATGTGGAGGACACATCCAACACCAATATCTAATATTCACATAGAATATCCAACTGACTGCGCCCGAGCAACTGACCGCGCCCGAGCAACTGACCCAACAACTCCACATGTGGAGGACACATCCAACACCAATATCTAATATTCACATAGAATATCCAACTGACCGCTCACGAGCAACTGACCAACAACTCCACATGTGGAGGACACATCCAACACCAATATCTAATGTTCACATAGAATGTCCAACTGACTGCGCTCGAGCAACTGACCCAACAACTCCACATGTGGAGGACACATCCAACACCAATATCTAATATTCACATAGAATATCCAACTGACCGCTCACGAGCAACTGACCGAACAACTCCACATGTGGAGGACACATCCAACACCAATATCTAATGTTCACATAGAATATCCAACTGACCGCTCACGAGCAACTGACCGAACAACTCCACATGTGGAGGGCACACACCATACTAATATTGAATATTCACATAAATATCATACATGCCATATCTCCTGCAGCATGCTTGTATCTCACACATTTGAGACTCGAATATCATACATGCTATATCTCCTGCAGCATGCGTGTATCTCACACATTTGAGAATCTACTCACGTAAGATAGGAAGCAAATTGATTAAATCTCACACATTTCTTTGACATACTGGAACCTGACATTTTTTGTTTACATTATGAAAATGATAAAAAATATTAGTTAAAATTTCTTCATGAAGCATGCATTGTATTGTCATAAAATTAAAAATAAGTGAAAATTGCATACAAACTTCATTAATTTAAGTTTGAGCAAGGAAAATCTCCCTCATTATAATGAAATGTCCTGCATTTCCATCACCAATCTCATGCAAAGGGTTTGCGAAACATGATATGTATGGAATATCCAACTCTAGAATGAACCCAGATTGTTGGTTTGACATTACAAGTTGTCTGTTAGTGTTCTACCAAGTGACATTACTGTGACATGTGCTAGCAGTTTATGGACAGGTCAACTGAGATCTGGAATATTGCAAGCAAAAGGATTTTTTATGAGGTAGCCAAACAAGTTACTTTAAATGTATGAAAGTTTAGTAGGAATATTATTAAATTCTGCTTTTTATTTTGCAGTGATTTGAGCTGAATTTATCGAAATGTTGTCTGCATTGCATGCATGCTGCTCTTTCTCTGAATGTGACAAACTTTTAACTTTGCCTAGGACAGGGTGTCATAAGGCGATAATCATTCTCAAATTTGTAATATGTACATGGTAGAGAGCTTCAGGTGGGTAAACAACTTAAGGTGAACTTCGATGAGAAGCTACCCTGGAATACTCGTGTCTTGTATACAGCCGAAGAAGCAAACAATAGCCTTGCTTTTCTTCGAAGACAACCGCTTGCATGTCACTCAAATTGCAAGCTTGTCCACAGCCTCATCGTCATACCAGCTCTGTGCTTCCTAAAGCGGGTTACCTCCTCATTCCGTGGAAACACCACCATGTACCTGCCTCCATTCTGTCATACAGGTGTTTATACTGCCATGCCTTCTTCCCATGGCTGTATTCATTTACAGGAAAAGAAAACAAACTAAAAGGACGCCAATCAAGTACAATGATTGATAATTTTCTTGTAGTTGCTTATAATGGATGGCAATTCCTTATTGGATGGCAGTTAACCTAAATGGTAGCCCTGGGTTTATGTTTAGGAAACATTAAACATGCTGGGATAATGATCTGTATAGTATTGTAAATTACTCCAATGATTTATTGTGCTGCTCGTCATTTAGTGGATCGTTATTGACACATGAGAATACTTTCATAACTCTGTGATAGGATTTGGTCCAATAAACCACACAGTAACGATCCTCAGTAACGATCCTCGTGCACCGTATGTAAATACACCAATCAAACCAGTCTACTTTCCTTGAACAAGCTATTGGATTTCAGTAAGCTGAGATACAGTCTAATAGTATTATTGAAAGAAGCCATTTGATTGGTCAGTTGTCTCAATCTCATTAATTGGTCAATTTGAGATAATCATCAAATTGTGGATTTCCATTAAGACTTGAAAATGACATTGTGATGGACTGAAATGTTGTTATTCAAATAAATTCCGGGAAACTTTCATAACGGTCAATGTGAGAACATTCATTATTTAGTTTCAATTCATAAACACTCCGATGTTGTAATATCATTATATCAAATATTTAAACTTCATTAAACTGGTAGGGCTTTTTTTCTAACCTTGGGGATAGCGCCTTAGCCTTTAATTAAGGGAAAAAATATTGGTGTTTTGGTAACAAGGGGAACTTATTTTGTAGAGAGAAACTTCATTTTGTGGAAAAACTGCATGATTTTCGAGAAGTTTTTTCCATGGGAAGTGGCCTTATAATGGCTCCTACTATATTACTGGAAACTTTCATAATAATCAATGTAAGAACAGTCTCATTATTCCCAGTTGCAATTCATGAATATTGTACAAGTATAACCTTCATTAAACACTCTGATGTTGTCATATCATTATATCAAATATTTAAACTTCATTAAAGTTTGAAATGATCGGCTTCTGCGAAGACACCTTTTAATGCATCTGTCATACTCCATGCTGAAGCAATTTGATACTTCTATCAGATGTCTTTGCAAATCATGTTACAGGTGTTGATGTAATTCTCCAATAAACTAGCATGGAGATAATGCTCTGTGTACTGTTATATCAAAGCACTTTCGGAAATTATCAACAGACGTTTAAATTTAAATTCTTTAACAAGTGTCAATGTGTGGTGGAAGGATCTGTAATACTTGTATTGATTCATTTAATGAACTCCTCCAAACTGTATAATTATGTCTCCAGTTAGCAGTTGTTAAAGAATAATAAAGAGTTTAAATTTGAATGTAGTTTACGATTTTCGTCAGTGCTTTCCGTGTTGTATATGGTTATGATTATAGAATTAGTACACTTCAATCAGGAAAATATTTAGTTTGCATATATTTTTAACGAGTGATTTAATGTATGTATCTGAACAAGTGACTGTGCTTTATTCTACGATGAAACACAGGTACATATTCATTATTTCTTAAATATAAATATGTTGTGACATTTTTATCTGGCTCTATTTAGATCAGTCCAATCCAACTGTTGACTAAAATCCTCCAAGTTATAATCTCTTTTATTCAGACTATTGTCTGTCCAAGTATCCCTGACAACCTAGCTAAGGTTTGGCTGCGGTTGTTTGCATAATGTCATTGTTCTATCTACATATTAGACCAGCAGTAATTGTCTTGGCTAGGATACTATACGTTGAAGCTGTCCGATTTACCATCAGAAATGTCTGTATTATTGTGTCTCGTCATCAACGACTTGAATCAATCTTGACAGCCATTTATTCAATACTTACCTAGTGGTAGGACTTAAAGTGAGATTTGATAGCCCCACTTAGCTAGTGCATTTGCTCAGGGGTCCTTCAATTCCGGATTAATCCAGAAATCCAGAGTTGCTGAATTAGAAAGAATGATTTTTTAATGAAAGTTACTTGATGAAACAATTTAAAGATTTGACCAAATTTATAATAATGGTCATTTGAAGTTCTATAATCTAAACTTTAACAATAAAACAATGTTTGAAACCTAGTTATGGTGTAGGGATGTGTGCTAATGGCACCCGAAACAGACTTGCGACTCGTTTTAAGGTTTGGGCATTGATGATGCCTCAGTAGAACCCCTGGATTGAACACCATAGATGATTCAAGTTCTATTCACTTTCGTCTACTTGACATCAAATCTTTCTTCAGATTGTTACATGGAATGTATATGCATATTGTGTCCTAAAAAACTGAAATGGTGGTGACTTGATGCCAAACAATCATGCTTATCCATATTCATTGTATTCATCAATGATCAGCAATGATCAGTCTTAACTGCTGACAGATATATATTAAGATACTGGATGACGGTAGTGATTGTGAACATTCCTGTAACATATGTAAACCAACAATTATTTTGCGCAATTTAAGTTTGCGGAATTTGCGAGTGATATGAATTTGTGAAATTAAATATTCCAAACTTGAAAAAACACTAACATGTCTCGTTTATGGTAGACTTAGAATCCAAACATTTGTAGCCGCAAATATGCCGGCAATCGAAAAAAAACCACTGCGAAATTAAGTTCGTTTACAGTAATGATGTTTTCTTCTGCTTACAACGAATGGGATTTGAATCAGAATTAGGAGAAAATTCATTGTTCCTCCGTCACAGACATGGTGGTTTAAAAAACTTAATTTGGTGCATAATTCAGTATGAAATCTGTGCTCCTAATAAGGCTCCAAACTGATTAGGTCAAAAAGTAGCCTTAATAATTGCGAGGATAAGTTTGTCTTGGAAATGTTTAGATAGTTTTTTGTCATGTGCAAACATCTGTTTTGCTATACCTTGTCTAAAATAAGCAACTTGTATTTTGACACTGCACTTTTATTGTTTGTCAATTGTTGAGCATTTGTAATGGTCGTTTTATCAACACTAATTTAGGTGTAAAAGATTCATTATTACAAAATGCATGAATAAAATACAAACAAAGAAGTAACCTTAAACAATTGTAATAGTTGTCTAAAAAATAGAGAAGTAAAGGTACTGGCTACACAATGTCTCGGCGCAGCGCTTAGTCGTTAAACTAGTTTCGTGCTATGTTGCACTCGTCAGTAACAAAGACTGACCTTGCTTGGTCTGTCCGGTATTTATACTCATAAATAAAATAAAAAGACAAACTTCCCATATATGATAATCTATGCTTCGACTTTAATTACAAGTCTTCATTAGGAATTGAAACAAATGAATCTAACAAAATACTGTATTATCTGGTTGGCCTCATCTCAATTTCAAAGATTTTCTATTAGGCAGAGTTTCACTGCATTTTTTTGGTCTGTTGTCATTATGCATCTAATTCTTGTGATTTGAAAAATGAGCTATTGGTCATTGCTTGATCACATTAATAAATGTCTTAACCATGTGTCTGTGTCGTCTAACAGGAATTAACGTTCCATGAGGAAACATAATGACAAGGGGAAAAATATCAATGTGCAGAGTTTTACAGTTGCCTGGTTATAATTCATGTGTTACACAAATTTATTTTAATGTTAATATTGGGTTATCCTAGCTGGCACTGAATGTAGAGTACAAGAATGTTGATATTGGGTTATCCTAGCTGGCACTGAATGTAGAGTACTAGAATGTCAATATTGGGTTATCCTAGCTAGCACTGAATGTAGAGTACTAGAATGTTGATATTGGGTTATCCTAGCTGGCACTGAATGTAGAGTACTAGAATGTTAGTATTGGGTTATCCTAGCTGGCACTGAATGTAGAGTACTAGAATGTTAATATTGGGTTATCCTAGCTGGCACTGAATGTAGAGTACTAGAATGTTGATATTGGGTTATCCTAGCTGGCACTGAATGTAGAGTACTAGAATGTTAATATTGGGTTATCCTAGCTGGCACTGAATGTAGAGTACTAGAATGTTAATATTGGGTTATCCTAGCTGGCACTGAATGTAGAGTACTAGAATGTTGATATTGGGTTATCCTAGCAAGCACTGAATGTAGAGTACTAGAATGTTAATATTGGGTTATCCTAGCTGGCACTGAATGTAGAGTACTAGAATGTTAATATTGGGTTATCCTAGCTGGCGCTGAATGTAGAGTACTAGAATGTCAATATTGGGTTATCCTAGCTGGCACTGAATGTAGAGTACTAGAATGTTAATATTGGGTTATCCTAGCTGGCACTGAATGTAGAGTACTAGAATGTTAATATTGGGTTATCCTAGCTGGCACTGAATGTAGAGTACTAGAATGTTAATATTGGGTTATCCTAGCTGGCACTGAATGTAGAGTACTAGAATGTTAATATTGGGTTATCCTAGCTAGCACTGAATGTAGAGTACTAGAATGTTAATATTGGGTTATCCTAGCTGGCACTGAATGTAGAGTACTAGAATGTTGATATTGGGTTATCCTAGCTGGCACTGAATGTAGAGTACTAGAATGTTAATATTGGGTTATCCTAGCTGGCACTGAATGTAGAGTACTAGAATGTTGATATTGGGTTATCCTAGCTGGCTCTGAATGTAGAGTACTAGAATGTCAATATTGGGTTATCCTAGCTGGCACTGAATGTAGAGTACTAGAATGTTAATATTGGGTTATCCTAGCTGGCACTGAATGTAGAGTACTAGAATGTTGATATTGGGTTATCCTAGCTGGCACTGAATGTAGAGTACTAGAATGTTAATATTGGGTTATCCTAGCTGGCACTGAATGTAGAGTACTAGAATGTTGATAGAGTTCCCAGGCTATCATTATTCCATGATATTTGCTTTGTTAGAGAGCCATTCACAACTACAGGTACCTATCACTTGCATCAAGAAACACCAGCACATACCATTAACAGGACATGAAGTGTAGACAAAATGCAAGACCCAAAGTTACTGTAGGGGAGTTATTAAAAGATCAATATCAACTTCCTGCATGGCTATTGTATCTTCTGTAAATTGGTTGGACACTGATAGTGCACAAGTCTCTTTAAGTTTCGGAGTAGTATGGAATCATTCTATAGTATTCAGATATTTGGAAAGATAGAAATAAGTAGCAGTATATACACTGAGTTCATCAAGAAACACACATGTAACATGTTCTCCATCAGGTTACATGTTAGCCTATAGCTTTCTTCAATGATCAAACAGAACAATCTTCAAAATCTTCAATTTTTCAGCCAAGAATTCTAGGAAGAAATTGCTGAATGTGTTATTTCCCAGAAAATGTTTTTTTAACGACCTGCATATATAAACCTTCAAATCAGAGTCACATGTGAATACAGTTTAAGAATGAAAGCAGATATACTTGGGAACAAGTACCGTAGACACAAACATAACTGAAATACATAGTACAGGAAGAAAATGGCAGACTAACAAAAATAACCAGTTTAGCATGTAGCCCTATGGAGAAAATGTAGCATGTGCGTTTCTTTAATGGACTCAGTGTATGATCCTTAATAGGACTTTAAATATCTTGGTATCTCCTACATTCATCTGATATTCCTATAGGATTTCCAACTGTCAATATGAATTAACTGTTTGTGATATAGAAGGGCAACATGTTTATTGACGTTATTGCTATGATATGCTGTAAACTTAAACCCTACGGATATATATTGAAGGTTTTCAGGCTTTCCTGTTTGTTTGCATTAGGAAGTCAGTCAGAATATTTTAGTTGATGTGTTTTCAAGAATTCAGGAGTTGTTGTCATAGCATGATGATTATTTTCTGGAAAATGTTTAAATTCTATTGAAAACCCCTCAACAAGTGTCTACATTCACTTGCCTGCTTTATAACTGTGTACTTGAGCCTGTTTTTTTTTAGCCCACTTGCGGGGAGCGAGACTAAGTCGCCAGTTTTGGTGTATGTGCATGCGTAAATGCGTCTGTCCAATTTTGTTTGGACCATAACTTTGTTATGCTTTGACCAATCTTGCTTATAGTTGGCATGAATGTTTACCTCTATGAGAAGGAGTGTCATGCCTAATCCCCAGGCTCATATCTCAAAGGTCACAGTTGGAGGTCAAAGGTCAAATTGAAGCTTTACCTGACCATAACTTTGTTATAGATTGTTCAATCTTTCTTTAATTTGGCATGAATGTTAACCTCCATAAGGCAGAGTGTCATGCCCAACCCCCTGGTTCCTATCTCAAAGGTCAAAGTTGGAGGTCAAGGTCAAATTGAAGCTTGTCCTAACCATAACTTTATACATTGACCAATCTTTCTTATATTTGGCATGAACGTTAACTTCCATGAAGCGAAGTGTCATGCCCAACCCCTAGGTTCCTTTCTCAAAGGTCAAGGTCACAGTTGGAGGTTAAAGGTCAAATTGAAGCCTGTCCTGACCATAACATTGTCATACATAGACCAATATTTCTTATATTTAGCATGAATGTTAACCTGCATGAGGCGTAGTGTCATGTTCAACCCCCAGGTTCCTATCACAAAGGTCGAGGTCACAGTTGGAGGTCTAAGGTCAACTTGAAGGCCTTTTCAAGTTGTAGCCTTTTTTCAACGTGCACCGAGGCTCGACATAATTTGCCGTTGTGGAGACAAATTGATTAATGCTGGATGTGTGTTTCTGTCTATGTCACAAAGTTTGTCCATGCTTGTTCTCCTTAACCATGGTGGCTTGGACTACCATGAAACCTAACATGAATAGTTGGTACCAAGCCTATTTGTACCAAGCCTATTTGTGCATATTGTCTGGAACTTCACTGGAGTTATTGCCCTTTGTGGGAGGCATAACCTGTTTGTTTCAGAAACCAATCTTGATATAAAAAAATGTATGCTTTACACATGAGACATTACAATTTGTTGGGGGTTTTGTATTACATGTTGGGATTGAACTATCAGCTGTTGTTGTGAGTTTTGTATGATATGTTGGGAGTAAACTTTCAGCTAATGTGAGTTTTGTATGATATCTTGTGAGTAAAATATCAGGTGTTGTTGGGAGTTTTGTATGACATGTTGGGAGTAAACTATCACAGCAGCTGTTGTTCGGAGTTTTGTATGATTTGTTTGGAGTAAACTTACAGCTGTTGTTGGATGTTTTATAAATGTTGGGAGTAAACGTTTTGCTGATATTGGGAGTTTTGTATGATATGTTGGGATTAAACTATCAGGTGTTGTTGAGAGATTGTATGATATGTTGGGAGTAAACTATCAGGTGTTGTTGAGAGTTTGTATGATATGTTGGGAGTAAACTATCAGGTGTTGTTGAGAGTTTGTATGATATGTTGGGAGTAAACTATCAGGTGTTGTTGAGAGTTTGTTTGATATGTTGGGAGTAAACTATCAGGTGTTGTTGAGAGTTTGTATGATATGTTGGGAGTAAACTATCAGGTGTTGTTGAGAGTTTGTATGATATGTTGGGAGTAAACTATCAGGTGTTGTTGAGAGTTTGTATGATATGTTGGGAGTAAACTATTAGGTTGGGAGTTTGGTATAATATTTAATATATTTCTATTTTCAGATAAAGGTAGAGTAAAGCAGACAACACATGAAGCAGTTACACATCTGGTGGCATTGTTTCCACTACTGGTTACAGCCATCACTGACATCATACCACATATGGAAGTATCAACATTTGATGATACTGCAAAGGTAACTACAATTCATTATACTCCCAGATACGAAGTGGATGTCAACAAAACTTTGCATGAATGATCAGTACCAAGTCTAGTTGTGCATATCATGGGCACACATTGGTCTTATCAACTTTTGGGGAGTTATAGTCAGTACTAAAGTGACACGGTGAGCTTTTGTGATCACTGTCTGTCTGTTTTCAATTGCTTGTGAACACATTAGAGGCCACACTTATGGCCCATTCTTCATGAAACTTAATAAGAATGTTTGGCTCTATAAAAATCTAGGTCAAGTTCGAAACTGGTTCATATGGGGTTAGAAACTTGGTCACTATGTTAAATCTTAGAAAAAAACTTAACACATTAGACGACTCACTTATGACCAAATCTTCATGAAACTTGGTCAGAATATTTGTCTCTATGAAATCTCGTCCAAGTTCGAAACTTGGTCATGTGGGATCAAGAACTAGGTCACAAGGTTAAATCTTAGAAAAAGCTTGTGAACACATTAAGAGTTATGGCCTAATATTCATGTAACTTGGTCAGAATGTTTGTCACTTTGAAACATAGGATCATAAGGGGCCAGAAATTAGGTCATTAGGTCAAATCTTAGAAAAAGTTTGTGAACACATTAGACGACACACTAATGACCCAATGCTCATGAAACTTAGATTGTTTGTCTCTATGAAACTAGGTCAAGTTTGAAACTAGGTCATGTGGGATCAAGAACTAAGTCACTAGGTCAAATCTTAGAAAAAGCTTGTGAACACATTAGAGGACACAGTTACGGCCTAATCTTCACAAACCTTGGTCATAATGTTTGTCTCTATGAAATGTAAGGTCAAGTTTGAAACTGGGTCATGTAAGGTCAAAAACTAGGTCACTATGTCAAATCTCAGAAAAAGTATGTGAACACCTTAGAGGACTCAATTATGGCCCAATCTCCACAAAACTTGATCATAATGTTTTTGTCTGTGAAACCTAGATCAAGTTTGAAATTGGGCCATCTGGGGTCAAAAACTAGATCAAAAGGTCAAATCATAAAAAAGCTTGCAAGAGAGGCTGAATTTTCCTGAATCTTATTCATAAAACATAAATGGTTACTTAGGTCATCATAGGGGCTTGCATGCACTTCTATTACAGTTGAGCAACCTAGGGCCCTTTGGGCCCTCTTGTTACACTTACAAGGTTTGTCTGCGCTTTTCTTCTGTATTGGTTGGATTTCAATGAAAGGTTGCATAAACAAACACAGCCATGTCTTACTGTTGTATAGATAGGAAGTCTAAGAGATGCTGTAATTGTTTGAGGTTAGTGTAGTATACGAAGACTTATTATTATATTGAACCCCCTCACTTTGATATCTGCTTTGTTCCGTTATTACAAATAGTCATGCACATCATCCTGAAACTAACAGGAATTTCTCAACACAAAAAGTTGAAATTAAAAAAAAATGAACAAAACATCTGGTCATTAATTTTTACTGGCTCGAGGGGAATCAAGTTTTTGTTATTACAAAATGCTGGGCGGAACACTGGAGACAGAAAGATGGTGTCGAGTGTTGCGGAAAAATGAAATGCGCAAAGTTGAGCTTGGATGATTACTTTACAAGACTGTTTTTGCTCCTTAAGGGATGCTTTTTATCTTGATGCTTTTTATCTTGTATTGATGATGAATATTCAAATTTTCTGTTCATGTTATCTGTTTCCCTCCATTTTTTGAATCGTAAAGTGTTGATGCTCACTGCTGACTTAGTTAACACAATTCATTATTTCAGAAATTTGCACACAAGTATTAGCATTGATCTAATCAGTCTGGTATTACAGATTGGGGGAAGAATGTGGCCTGCAATTGACACGTCATTCATCTTGTTTGTCTTTCATCATTTAAACAATCATTACAGTGTCCGTGCTTGAATATGGTACATGCTATCCCCTTTCTGTGAGAAGTTTTTCAAAGTATCAGTTTGTTCAATCGCCTCGGATGGTTTTGATTGAAACTGATCATTATAGCAACTTGTAATAATCCTGTGAAGTCATCCGGTAGTGCCATGTAGTGACGCGGTTATTAGTGTCATAATTAGTGTCAAGATCCATAGAAACGTATTCCACTTCTTCTGTTGTATAATGATAATGTAATGACCAGTTAGTGGCAGCCATCTTGTTTTACACAGCATGCATGAAAGTCATTAGACAGATTTCATGATATCTGCTTAATAACAAAAGAATAGTTTGTCCTATGAATCTCAAACTTTGTAGGCCTATGCAGATTGATCTTCACCTGAAGATGTCATAGGTTACCGTGACATTGACAGGGCTCCCACGGCAGGGAAGTCAGGGGAAAAAATTTAAGGTCAGGGAATTTTGGAATTAGTCAGGGAAATGTGAAAATTGAGAAAAGAACAGACCCTTTGGTGTCCGATTACTCTAAAAAGTCTGGGAAAACTGCTCTTTAGTCAGGAAAAAGTCAGAATATTTTTGGGAACCCTGATTGAACTTCAATGACTATTTGGCTGCCAGGTTGCCAGTAAAGGTAGTTGATAACGAGATGAATGAACAGTGTTTAACTGTAAAAATTGGTTTAAGTCACATGTACAGATCCAGGAGGGATGTACCATGGACAGGAACCCCTGGGGGAATTTTGGCAACAAGTTGATTATCTTATTATTTACACTGGTATGTTGGTGTTACTTAGAGTCGGATCAGGACAACCCTCTAATAAAAGTAGTTGGTCGGACCTCCTCTTAGAAAATATAGCAGGTTGGACTCCTTCTTGAGAAAAGAAGCTTGTCCGATGCCCTCCATCCTGAGAAAAATTCCAGGTTCTGCGCATGAGACATGATGTAACATTGTGATGAAAACAGAGAAAAATCTTGTGTTTTATGTAATGTTGTAATATACATGTATTATGTTTGCTTGGGTTCAGGGAGAGCTAGGTCATGACACTTCAATATAAGTTAATTAAATCTCTGATGACCCGGTCACACAATTAGTGTCTCACTAATAGATTTTGTGTTGTAGAAGCCAGTTTCTGCTAGTGCTTAATATTGTTAATTATTTAAAGACAAAAAAGTGAGACAGCCTGTGAAATGATAGGATTTCTCCATGGTTGATGAATGGTGTAAGGGTTTCTCCATGGTTGATGAATGGTGTAAGGGTTTCTCCATGGTTGATGAATGGTCTATGAGTTTCTCCATGGTTAATGAATGGTCTAAGGGTTTCTCCATGGTTGATGAATGGTCTAAGGATTTCTCCATGGTTAATGAATGTTCTAAGAGTTTCTCCATGGTTAATGAATGGTCTAAGGGTTTCTCCATGGTTGATGAATGGTCTAAGGGTTTCTCCATGGTTAATGAATGGTCTAAGGATTTCTCCATGGTTAATGAATGTTCTAAGAGTTTCTCCATGGTTAATGAATGGTCTAAGGGTTTCTCCATGGTTAATGAATGGTCTAAGGGTTTCTCCATCGTTAATGAATGGTCTAAGGGTTTCTCCATGGTTAATGAATGGTCTAAGGGTTTCTCCATGGTTGATGAATGGTCTAAGGGTTTCTCCATGGTTAATGAATGGTCTAAGGGTTTCTCCATGGTTAATGAATGGTCTAAGGGTTTCTCCATGGTTAATGAATGGTCTAAGGGTTTCTCCATGGTTGATGAATGGTCTAAGGGTTTCTCCATGGTTAATGAATGGTCTAAGGATTTCTCCATGGTTAATGAATGTTCTAAGAGTTTCTCCATGGTTAATGAATGGTCTAAGGGTTTCTCCATGGTTAATGAATGGTCTAAGGGTTTCTCCATGGTTAATGATTGGTCTAAGGGTTTCTCCATGGTTAATGAATGTTCTAAGAGTTTCTCCATCGTTAATGAATGGTCTAAGGGTTTCTCCATGGTTAATGAATGTTCTAAGAGTTTCTCCATGGTTAATGAATGGTCTAAGGGTTTCTCCATGGTTAATGAATGGTCTAAGGGTTTCTCCATGGTTAATGATTGGTCTAAGGGTTTCTCCATGGTTAATGAATGTTCTAAGAGTTTCTCCATCGTTAATGAATGGTCTAAGGGTTTCTCCATGGTTAATGAATGTTCTAAGAGTTTCTCCATGGTTAATGAATGGTCTAAGGATTTCTCCATGGTTGATGAATGGTGTAAGGGTTTCTCCATGGTTAATGAATGGTCTAAGGGTTTCTCCATTCTCCATGGTTAATGAATGGTCTAAGGATTTCTCCATGGTTAATGAATGGTCTAAGGGTTTCTCCATGGTTAATGATTGGTCTAAGGGTTTCTCCATGGTTAATGAATGGTCTAAGGGTTTCTCCATGGTTAATGAATGGTCTAAGGGTTTCTCCATGGTTAATGAATGGTCTAAGGGTTTCTCCATGGTTAATGAATGGTCTAAGGGTTTCTCCATTCTCCATGGTTAATGAATGGTCTAAGGATTTCTCCATGGTTAATGAATGGTCTAAGGGTTTCTCCATGGTTAATGATTGGTCTAAGGGTTTCTCCATGGTTAATGAATGGTCTAACGGTTTCTCCATGGTTAATGAATGGTCTAAGGATTTCTCCATGGTTAATGATTGGTCTATGGATTTCTCCATGGTTAATTAATGGTCTAAGGATTTGTTAGCATACATGAACATATCTTGTCATTGGGACTTGCCGTCCATTGTTATCAACAGTTTCATTCAGACTGCAGATATCACAATTCTGATCTACTCCTTAAAACATTTGTACCGAATATTTGCTTGTTGGATAATTTTGATACTGGGTCATTGAGGTCAAAGAGTCAAGATGGTATCTTAGAAGCACTTTTCCCAAACCAACACATGGGTCATCTGGGGTCAATAAATAGGTCAAGAGGTCAAATCATAGAAAAAGCATTTTGTATGCTATAGAAGCTGTATGCTTCAACTTTTATGAAAGTTGATCAGAATGTTTGTATAGATAAAATGTAGATTATGTTTGAATATTGGTTGTCTGGGAATAAAAACTAGGTCACAAGTTAAAAAAAACCTTGTGCATGCAATAGAGACTGCATGTTCATTGGAATTTCATGAATCAGTTGAAGTTGAATATCATATCACTCATACGATTACTACAGATAAAGTAAGATACCTTCACTACCATGACAGGTGAGCGACCTAGGCCCTTTAAGGCCTCTTGTCTTGCTTTTTAGCTCACTGGTCACAAAGTGACAGGGGTAATGTTTTATCAAAGCACTTACGGAAATCGTAACCTTCAGTCCAAATTTAATTTTTTTATAATTCTTTAACAACTACATATTGTGGTAAATGGATCTGCAATTTTAACAATGATTCAGTAATGCACTCATACAAAACCATACCAGTTCAAAATTTGTAGTAGTAAAAGCAGTATAAGGACTTTAAACTTCAGCGCAAGTTTAAGATTTTTCCGTAAGAGTTTGCTTGTGAACACATTAGAGGACTTAATTATGAACCAATCTTCATGAAACTTGGTCAGGATGTTTGTCTCTATGAAATCTAGGTCAAGTTTGGAAGTGGGTCATGTGGGATCAAAAACTAGGTCACAAGGTCAAATCTTAGAAAAAGCTTGTGAGAAAATTAGAGGACACTATTATGGCCCAATCTTCATGACACCTGGTCAGAATGTTTGTCTGCATGAAATTAGGTCAAGTTTGAAACTGGGTCATGTGGGTTGAAAAACTAGGTCACTAGGTCAAATCTAAACAAAAACTTCTATGTGAACCCATTAGAGGACACAATTATGGCCTAATCTTCATGAGTTTGTTGAACAAAAAGACAGGTGAGAGACCTTGGGCCCTTTGGGCCCTCTTGTTATATTGATTTGTTCAAAGTTAATTTGGTGAAGTTGGATATCTCGGCAGTCTGCATACATTTCTTGGCCATAATTCCATGTAGCCTGATGTCTCTTTCACTGTGCATATATTTGTAGGAAGTTAATTTCCTGTAGAGAAATAACTTCTGCTCCTTGTATCCATTTGTTTATCATTAATTTAGTGTTGTAAATTATCTTCTGCTCTCTCTGTATATTTGCATGCCCTTCATAGTTTCCTGGATTTATTTGTATCTCGATGATTTGATGATGCCATTGATCTTTGTTTCGTGGAAATGCTCGGTGTAAAACAACAATAGTTGAGGACATGTAAATACAACATTTAGGTGATTTAAGATGATTTGTTGAGTGTATTTTTGTCTTGTACAAGGTTACTGTTTTATCGAAGCACCTACAAAAATCTAAAAATACTTATGCTCAAATTTAAATTCTTTAATAGGGGACCGCTATTGTTTGTAGGAGATCATTAATTGAATCATTGTTAACATTGCATATCCCTTTGCTACAATTTGGAGCAGTTAAATAATTATAAAGAATTCAAATTTGAAGGTAAATTTATGATTTTCATGAATGCTTTGATAAATCAATATGCAGGTTTCTATTATAGAGGTGTTCCTAGGCTTATTTTCTGTTAGTGCACTTTTGGTTTTTAGTTAGGTGGGTTGATACTCCCTTGATAGATGAATGTTTTTGTTGATCTGTCCGATGTTTCTCTGTCATTCTTAATTTGTTTGTTTACACTTTAACTATCGATAGAATCTGTTCTCTGAGCGATAACCTCTGGGTATCCACTTCATAAAATCTATAGCTATAGTGCAGTCACGGCTCAATACTCATTTTCCATCTATACCACATTTCTTGGGCTAATCTAACCAAATTTGGATGAAATGTAACCTGACTATATTGTTTACAGATGCTGGCAGATTTAGGCTGGATACAGAGGCTATATGAGACATCTGCTGATACACTGAGAAGTCAGGACGCAGGGGCATTGTTAGCGTTATTTTGGAAATGGTTCCATAACAGAACTTTGTCTAGCTTTAGTTGTTTGAGGTAAGTTGGCTCATTTATAGGATCGATGGAAGCATTATAGACATTCTTTTTACGCCCTGGCATTTATTGATGCAGGAGGCATAAAGTGATTGTCCTGTCCTTCCGTAAGTCTGTTCGTCCGTCCCTTTGTCCAAATATGTTAACCAAAACTTAAAAGTTGTTGAAACTCAAATATTTTCAAAGTCCATCAAGGCATTGCTTTCAACGTTGGCATACTTGTTTACCATCATAAACACATTACACTGTAAAAGCCATGTTACACAATTTAATATTGCAACAGAATTATGGCCCCTGATTGACTTAGCTAGTTAATATGGACAAGTCTTCCACTGGGGCATTATATATAAAGCGTTCATTGAACACAGTCTTGTATCAAGCATATTCCTCACTAGAATCATTGGTCTGGGAGCTTGACTAACCACTGATGTATGAGGTTGGTTCTTCAGTATCTGATCTAATTGACAAGCATTTTCTTTATGTTGATTACTTTAGAAATTAATTCTGTCTAGCACCCTGTGAAACCGCCAAGCTGCTGAAAAAGATCTTATATTTCATGGAAAGCAAATCATTAGCATGGCATTAATTGCGTAGAAACTGATGAAGACAGAAAAATACTTTGGCTGTTTTTGTTTTCGACGTTAAGCACATTTCGTCTTGGACCTTTAGACAAAAGTCACATGGTATTGCCTTATTGTATAAGCAAGCATCTCAATGACCCAGATCAATTCAAAAAAGGAATTTTACCTGGGGGTAAGTGTCTGGGTGTATTTTGTTAGGGTTTAAGATGCCTACCATTTTGTGTAATTATTTTGTCTTTGTTGACTAGGACACACCAGCTGTTAATGATTTAACAGTTCCATCATAAATTGTTTGTTGTTTTACATTTACAGAGAGCAGAAACACTTGTCGGCCATATTTGTTATTTTGCAAAGCATTCTGGGTAAAGATGAGAGGAAGTGGAAGATGTTCATCAAATATTGGAGGTCATGGGGTCATCCGGCCCCATTCAGCAATGAAGGTGAAGCTAGCAAGGTGATTAAAGCCTGGGAGTTATGTAGGTTGATGGACTTTAACCTTACAACATCTGATATAGTGAACCATGCTAAAGTTAGATTGATAACATGTAACAGAAGACGTCTGCTGAAGGATACTATACAGCTGTTGTCTGAGGAGAACGTGGATCAAAGTACTGAAGGTATGGTATTGTACTCTATCAAATACTGTAGCGCACAGACAACCCAAAGCAAAACAGAAACAAAGGCAGTGCTTAGCCATCCACACAAGAGTCAGATATAGAACAAACCATCCATTTCCCCAAAAAGTGAATATTTCAAGCAGAATTTAAGAAAAATCTTAAGTTTTCTACTAAGATGCTTTATAAATACCAACCGTGGCTAATAACTCAGTAAAAAGTATGTTGGTGATTTAGAGCTGTTTGGCTAAAGAGACTCTTAATATTAAAATTTGCATTAAACAGATTCTATCATTGTTATGAAAATATTATTATAAAATAACTGTTTCAGATCATGCAGATGAAATATTTGATCATCTTCGCAACCTTCTTAGGCAGAATGGACTAATCACTCGTGATGAAAATGTTGTTGCTATGGAAACTGATGATCCTGTGACAGTAGCCAGCCAATCAGATGCCAGCGTTAAACAGATTGATTTACCGTTGAAGTTTGTGCAGTTATGGCCTGTGTTCGAGTATTGTGGTGTAATGGAGACCTGGAAGATGGTTCAATATGCAGCACAAAAACTGACAAGTGTAAACCAGTCTGGAGGCCACACATTGGACCAGTCTGTCGACAATAAACTGCACATATTGATGGATTATATGTCACAGTTTACGCCTCAAAATCCGGCAGATCTCTTCCAGTACCGCAATTTACTCACCAATGATAAGGTTTGGAATTTATTTGCATTACTTATATAGCCTTCATATCTCAGGGACATTAGGTTGATACTGCCTTCTTACCATTGTAAAGCATACTGTACTTAGTCCTTAACTACCTGTCCGATTTCAATGAAATTTCACATGAATAATTGGTACCAAGCCCAGTTGTTTATATTGTCAGGAATTTTTATGCAAATGAATAATGCAGTTATGGTCCATTTTGGGAGACATTTTTCATGACAAAATCCCTTCAAGTTAGAGTTTACATACAATGTGCTAATGTCATAATTCTGTAATAATTCTCCTGATTTCAAAATGTCACCATGTTTCTTTAAGAACATAGAATATTTGTATTATGTTGCTATGGTAACCTACTTACTATTTCAGGTACTATATCCATGTATAGTAAGTCACGTACTGCACACATTACGGAGGTCTACAGCTGTTTCAAACACTTCCTCATGGTTAGAATGGACAGACACACCTAAATTAGATGTAGATGTCAATACTGACTCAACTGTTAAGGTAATTGACTAGTTACAATATTATAGCCTCCATCTTTGAAGAGGGGGTAGATTCTCTATATTTGGACCATCTGTCAGTTGGTCTGTACGTTAGTTGACCAAATGGTTTCCGCTCGATAACATGCTTAACCCTAGGTTCATTGAACTTTACATGGAGGTTTGTCATCTACAGTAGATGACCTCTTTATATTCTGAGGTCAGAAGGTCAAAAGTCTTTATGTGTTTTACAGACATCTCTTGTTTAAGATGAATGTTTGTCCCAGAAAGATGAAGTGTGCAGCGATATTGTTTACTTTGACTTACATGAAGGTCAAGGTTGCAGCAAATTCTGTCTGTGCTTACTTCTTGGTTGCAATTAAATTGTTAAGCTTATTTGAATATGTCTGTTTTCTGAAAATTTGCTTTTAAATTTGTGGTCATAGAAACAAGCAATATTTAACCTTCTCCTGTGATTGATTATTTGAAGATTTCCCTGCATGTGTTGAACTTCAAACAAATCCATCATTTGTGTCTATTTATGTTTGTTTCAGCCATTTGTTCACCAAGCAGCTCTCTCCTATATGATGTGCTCACTGTTATCAAGGGCAGATAATCTGGTTTCCTTGACAACTCCCTCCAATGTGAAGATCAATGCTCCACTGAAGAGTTACGTAGAGGAGACAACAAAGTTATGCTATGTGTCCAGAGATATTTGGTCTCATGTTGGGACACTCAGTAATACTTCCAGACAACCATTGTAAGTCTTTTTTGAAACTTTGGTAAAATGGTTTTCATCCAATAACTCAAGAATGCTTTGCGCTAGGATCTTCAAACTTTACATGGTGGTTAATGATCAGCAGTTGATGACCCCTATTGATTTGAAAGTCGAAGGTCAATGTCACTGTGACCTTTACGATTTCTGACTATTGGGCTGCCATGGGGGCATACGTGTATTACAAACATATTTATTAAGTTTTGTGATTAATGGTTGACGGTATTATCTATGTATGGCAGCTATTGTTTTAAATGACTACAGTAACATTTCTGTATGATGTAATTTGATGCTTGGCTTTCATTATGTACATGACTATATTCTACAAGATGTGTTAATTCAATATTTCAGATCTTTGGACAAGGAATGCTACCGTACAAGTCTTGTTCATTCCTTGATGTCCTGTTTGCCCTTCGTGGATACTGGACGTGTGCCGGATGTTGAAGCTGGTATACAAACTATGGCTGTACAAGAACTACAAGATGCTGATATAGTCGCTGTATTCAGTCAACTACAGGAGAGTTGTATGATGGACTCTGATACCTTGACACTACTACAGGAACTTGGTCATAGTATAACTGAACTTTCAAATGATGACCTCGGTGACCTTGGCGTGGCTTGGATACGACTTGGACAATTCTGCATGAATCTTACAGCGCCTCAAGGACCTGTTGACCCGGTCGAGAAAATTGCTATTAAGCTGCAACTTCTGAAAAATAAGGTAAGTTAACACAGGTTTTTTTGTGGTGTTCATAATTTATTACTGTAGTGTTCCACAAATTAAGGATTACTCTATTTTAAAGTTTTGCTCTAAAGATGAAATGGGCTGAAATATTATGGTTTGTTTTGGTTAATTGATTTGACTGTGTTAAATTATGAACACTTAATCTGAGCAATGAATATGTTAAACCATTCTTCAAAAAAGGATTTAAATCATAGGGTTTTGTTTTTGACTTACTTGATATTGTTCCTTATCTCCCTCTGAATGCTGTGCTGTGCTGTTCTGTGCTGGCTGTCGGTCGGTCGGTAGACCACATGGTTTCTGTTCAATAGCTCAAGAACTCCAGGATCTTCAAACTTTGCATGGAGGTCGGTCATTAACAGTAAATGACCCCTAAAGGTCAGTAGGTCAAAGTTCACTGCACCCTTCACCATTTCTGACTTTTGGGCTGCCATGGGGGCATATGTGTTTTACAAACATCTTGTTTTGTTTTGCTTGCACCAACTTCAACAGAGTTACAAGCCTTGTTTGATACCTGATGTTGGTGTTTTATATTTCAGCTACAGGATGTTGATTCGGAGCTTGAAGTAATCTGTACACATCATAGACTGGTTACTGGACAAGATTTACTGGAAACATCACCCAGACTGGTTCATCCACATGTCATCTATCTGAGAAACCAGTCTACAGTTTTAATGGCAAATATTAAAGAGCTGGAAGTTCAAGTTGCCTACCGACCTTCACCTTCACAGGTAACTTGATGCTCACATTATCAATATTTATATCTGTGCTTTACTGTTACCACTCGCAGGGAAATATATTTTTGCCTGTACATTGAATAGCACTGTATAAAAGGACTTGTAAATCTGAGGTGGCTGACAAACCATCAAAGCCAAATTGTCCATTGACAGCCAAATGAAGCAAGCTATCACTATCAGCGTTCTTATAGCTGTTTTTGCCTGTCAGTAGACGGAATGTAATCAAACCCTTGTGTCCTGGTTAATAACACAGTACTGTACAAATTGATGATGCAGCTAAATAGAATTAGAAATGAATGACCAATGATGCATTTATTTAAAGAAAAGTTGAACAATAATTTATGATAAGCTTATGACCACATACTATTTCTAACAATGATGTCTCTACTATTAATGATTATACCCTCATCTTTGATAAGGCCGGGTATTTGCATATGTTGGTAGACCAAATTGTTTCCGTTCAATAACACAAGAACACTTGACCCTAGGATTCTCAAAATTTACTTTGAGGTTGGTCACCAACAGTAGATAACCCGTATCGTAGTTCAAAGGTCAAGGTTGTCATTACCTTTTACATACCTGGTAATTGACTATTGAACTGCCATGGGGCATACAAGTTTTACACACATTATCTTGTTTATTTCAGTATACTCAACTTGTAACAGACATTAAGAACCTGATGAATAGTGTTGTCTCCATGGATACTGTAAATTCACTTGTAAAGAAGCTGAAGAAATTGTCCCAGAAACCCTCAGGCAATATGGCTGTCCTACAGGAAGTAGAATTATGGGAAATATCTGTGGATAGATTTATAACAATGATTGATACAGAGTATCCGTGTTACCGAGATGTCACCGCACCTATCTTGTCTGCTCTACATCAGGTAAGTTATCATTATGTTACTGTTCAACGCTAGGGAACCAAGGTGTCTATTCAGAAAGAGTTAGGGTAGAGTATCCGGATTCCTTGTTTCTTCCCTCAAAGCCGGCAATCATCGGGAAATATTTCTGGGGAAGAAACAAATGCCCACACATTTAGGACTGTCTCAGTCTAACGCAACAAACAAACAATGTTCTTTCTTGTGTTTAGTTGCTGGAGAAAGCTTGTGGAATAAATCATTGGTAATCTTATTTTACAAAGTCCCAGGACTTTACTGATTGTCATACATTTTATAGTAATGGTTGTACAAATTGTTTAAAAAAATACTTTCCTTTAACTGATTATTTGTGTATATTTGTATTACAGTTAGTGCATGGTATGACTGTATTATACCATCATGTACGACACAACACAAGGCTGATCCATGTTGTCAAAGCCAAGGATATACAGGTCAGTTCTTCTTATAACATCTTCTAATTTAAAAGTGTTTTCATAATCGTATATCTCTAAATTCTTGGTTAATATGGGTATGCATTAAACCAAGGTTTGCAGACTTGTACCCCACATTGAATGAGGTTTAAAGTCCCTGATATGTGAAGACTGGAAAGTTACATATATAAGCCGGGAAGCAGTCACCAGATGTTGGCTGATAGAAATTGTAATATATTTTTCACAATAACTTAAGTTTCAACATTCTGTTATTTATTATGTGCATATAGTGGGGGAGACGTATTGATTGTGTGCCAGATGTCTGTCTGGATGGCATACTTTGTACCTAGCCTTGTTGTGCATATTGTCTGGAATTTTAGATTGGCTGATTTTTGCCAGAGTTATAGCCCTTTGTGCATGACATGTGTTATTTGTCAAAAACCTTTCCAGTTTTCTTGTTGTTTATAACTGTATATCTATCACAGACAACAAGGAACCTCCTACAGAAGTTGGTTATACAAATCGGCAAGTTTCCAACAGTATCCAGGCAACAACCTTCCTGTTATAATCTAGCCATGACCTTGACCTCAGATTCAAGTCTCACTCTGTTGAACACTGTACTGGCTACTACAGAGCAAGATGAGCTGGACAGTTCACAGCTAGCATCCGACAGGTAGGGCTTATACAGCATCTATGAAAATGTACCAGAATTGATATTTTAATACCCGAAAATGACTTAAAGGTACTGCCTCACAGATTGGGCTAAAAGTTTTGTATATCTTGATTCTCCAACCTAACCAAGTATTGATGTAATAGAAAGCCACTGACGGTTGCTTTATGAAATATTTGGAGCAAATAAGCCATTTTAACCACTCTCGATATCGCCCACTGAGTATTTTGTTCTTGAAAAAAAGCGCTAAGTTTCCTTCCAACATACTTTGTGAATTTTGTGAACTGTAACATCAACAAACCAAACTACAGCCTAAACATCAGTGAGGTTTTTGGTTCGTTTTTCGAATCCTTTTCATCTAATGGGAACAAAATTCAGGCAATTTAAGTAATAGTAGTGTTAATTCTATAGGGTATTAATACCCTATAGAATATTGATGTAAAAATACTTAATAACTACAAAATGCCGAAGTTTCTCAAGTTATTTTAGATGTCAGTGAGGTTGTTTATGGGATATACAGGCAACTTTACCAAAATAACGTGAATTTTTGACAATTTTATTTGATTTTTGCAATACACCAATATGTGAGGCAGTCCCTTTAAGCACAACATGTGTGCTAAATTCTTCTTCGTGATATAACATGATCATTGGTGGATCATGCACCTAGTGATTGAAACCAGGCCTCCCAAAGCCCGGGGAAGGGCGGGGATAGCAGGAGAACAGTCCCATGTTTTTAACTTTCAAATGTCCCCGTACTGCCGTGTGAGTATGGGGCTTTTGTTGCGTGCCAAAATAGTGGGGAAATATAGCTGTGACTATACCGTGAGGTATAGGGTGGGACAATTTGCAGGGGTTTACCATCTGTATAGCCCTTGGTGGTAGGGATTTTACCCGGTGTTTGAAAAAGCAAAGTAAAAATCCCACCATTCCCGGGGTTGGAGCTGTGGTTTCAATTGACTGGTGCATAACATCAGGAATGAGGGGTGGAGAATGATTATAATTAATACAAACAGTAGAACCTGTTTCACCTTATTGACATAGAATCAAATTGAGCAATTCCTGGAGAAAATGAGTGGGGGAAGAGAACTCAATTGAGTTTTGTGGTTTCGGGGTAAAAAATATTAAGATTACAGTGGTGGTACCCTCAGAAAAAAGTGAGTTCCCCACTCAGAAATCCAGGAATATCCAGGTCTGGTATTTTTTTAGGCCTTAGTCTGATTTCAGGTTTTTGAATCCTGAATTTTCCTTCTTTGGTTTTATTGAAAAATAGAGCTTTAGGTTTTGAAACTTGGATTTTCAGGCCTGAGAATGATTGCAAATTGCCAGGCCAGATATCCCTTTAAATATGAACTAAGAGTTTTCTTGTGCTTATATTATATTGTTATTCTGGTGGAATATAAAACTGTACAGTGAAGATATGTTGTATTGTTTATAATGACCACCTATAGTAAAGATGGAATGTGCCGACAGGTAACGCTGTAGTTATGGTTACATGTGCGATTGATTCCGACATTTTGTGTATTGTTTATAATGACGAAGAAAGTATTCCCTTAGTTCAGAGCTGATCCGTTGTGAAGTGATAATGAGTGTATACTTGTCCTTATCAACCATGTATAGGAATGTTTATGCGATTTAGTTTACCTCTGGAAAATTTTGCGTTTTGACGTTTCCTGAAAATACTTAAAATACCTATTTGGAAATGTTTTTTGAAAGAGTTTTGAAACATTTCTTCACTTCTTTGGACACTAACATTAATATATGAGTTTGTTATAGTCCGGCAAATTTGACACGCCTCTCGACCTTCTATTAGCATAATTTAACAGCTAATATATTGTCTATATTTTTAATCCCGGTTGTATGTTTTCATAAGCGGGAAGTATCATGAAGACCCGCTAGGTGTAATACCAACACAAATCTAAAGGACTAATATTGCAGGATTTCCTCACGAAATTTTATATATTCAACTCTAGAACCTTGTTATATATTCATGCATGAAGGTCAGGATCAAGTCAAATTCTCTATATTTCTTTTTCTTCTAAATGGTTCAAAGTTTTAATACTTTTAAAATCAATTAATTATTTCATTTCAGTGTTCTTACAAGTAGCCTGTTACATCTTCAAAATGCTGCTAATGTTAGAAAAGAAATGAGCTCTGACCTTGTAATGACCTTGATGAAGATACTAGAGACGTACGTGTCGTCATGGCAACAGGCAGAGGAGGCACGGAAACAACGTGAAGAAGAAGAAGCCAGTTTATATCGTTATAAGTCACAGATACATGGTGACGAGAGAAGCGAGGAACAACAACTAGAAGATGAATTCAACCAACAGTTCCCACAATACACTGAGGTAGGCTCGAATTTTTAAATTGTAGAAAATTCAGTTCTCAATCCACTATTATTATTCAGGTGTCCTATAATTCCGGAATAATCCCGATTTGCTGAACTAGAAAGAAATGAACTCTTTTGCTGAAAATAAATGTTATTTAGTGAACATATTCAAAGTATTGACAAAGTTATTATCTGCATTGTTTGTAACATAGTATAGGTGTAGAAAGGTGTGCCAATTGCACCTGCAACAGATTTACATCTTATTTTCAGAATTTGGCATGATGCCTCAGTAGGACCCCTGTATTATAATAGAAATACACATTGCACGTGTTGCATTGTACCTACACATCATTTCTATCTTTATATCCACTTTTTATAAGCATTTTTGTTGATTCTGAATGAGTAGAGCTCTAAGGTACAGGAAAATGGCTGATTTAAGGGCTTCTCCCATTAAGGATTTATTTACAAAACATATTTTTAATTTAAAAAATTGTTTTCCATTCCCAGGATGGTATAGTGTTCATGTTCAGGGCTGGTATTTGTGAATAGCACCCCTGAATAATACTGTAAACCAATTTACTTTCGCGAATACTAACTTTCGCATTTTGTTGATCGTCTGCATATTTGCGACTACTTTTTTTTCCTTTTAAGTTTCCTGCAATGTACATTTTAATGTTTTTAGCACTTTCACAGTGACTTGATTTCGTGAAATTCTACCACTTGCGAACTCTGTGAAATTAAATTGTGCGAAATAATTTCTTGGTTTACTGTATATACATGTATATTTGCAGGATTACTGTGACATTGTGGCCCCAGATTCTCTGGAAGATTCTACCGTTGTCCAATCACATGATGATACTAGTGTACCTGAGATGACGGCACTAAAAGTATCAAGCGTCCAGATGACTCAGATCTGTAGGATACATCAGCAGCTTTACAAGCATCTAGTTGACACAGATTGGTACCAGCCTAACGTTGTCAAGCCTCTACAGATACATGATTGGGTCAAACCTATTCTCTCCAGTTATACAGCATGTTCTTTATTGTGTAAAAATTGGACAGAAGTTCTGAGTAAGTTTGAAAATTCGTTTTTTACTTTGGTTTTATTGCCTTGTGTAGGAAATTTTCTGCATATGATTTGTGATAGAAGTTGAAAATTTAATAGATGGGCTACAACATTTTTAGTTTGTAACAGATCAAGCTTTTGTGATCACTTTTCTTCCGTCGTTCGTCCATCCATAATTTGATTGCTTAGACACTAGAAGTTACAGTTTTGACCTAATCATTATGAAACTTGGTCACAATGATCATCTCGACAAAATCTAGGTCAATTATGATATTGGGTCATCCGGGTCAAAAACTAGGTCAGTAGGTCAAATCATAGAAAAACCTTCTTCAGTCACTAGAGGTCTCAAGGTTTGCTTTATCTTTATGAAAGTTTGTCATAATGATCATCTCAACAAAATCTAGGTCTAAGTTCGATATTGGGTCATCCTGGGTCAAAAACTACAAATGTAGGTCATTAGGTCAAATCATAGACAACACCAGGCTTAAACTTCAATATGGGTTATCTGATGTAAATTACGAGGTCGCAATAAAATAAAAAAATAAAAAAATAAACTATATAAAAACAATATGAAAACGTTGTACATGTAATAGAGGCTGCATGTACCTGATTCTTAGAAGTTGTAAATGGTTTCAAATGAGGTCAACATGCACCTGAAGTTTTGTTTCTGCTGCAGTTAATGTTTTAACAAGGTTTTGTGGAATTTCCATGTTTCATTAAAGTTTGAAATTCATTTTTTTGTGCTGACTTAAATTGTTTCAGCAAATCTTGTGGCCCTTTTTGTGTAATTTGCATGTTTTATTTACTGTTTATAGGTAGTAATGTGGACAGTGAGATCCTTGGAGGACATCTTGTTGTATCTGCAGCTCAACAGTTCTATATACAACATGCTACTCAACAGGTATAAATATTCGGATTGATAGTTCCTCAGGTATTCCCAAAGCATCTTAAGGAAAAAATTACATACGTTGACTTAAGTTAAAGAATTGAGCTGGACATATTTTTCAAGCAACAAAGAATAAACCATGTTACCTTTGGGATTATTGTAACTCTTTACCTAATTCTAAACTATGTAAAAAATGCTAATCTTGATTTTCCTGTTAAGCTGATACACTTATGGCAAATTTAAGATTTTAAAAAAATTAAGAATTTTAAGATTTTAAGAATATTCTAAGTTTTCCCTTAAGTTGCTTTGTGAATACCAGCCCTGGCATTAATCACATTCCTTATTACAAAGAAACAATGTTATTCACATTTTGACCCATCTACCTTAACTAATCATTTCCTTGCTAGACGCTCAGCGTAAAATAGGATAGCCAGCTTCTCTATCTCTCGTACCCTCTTCGGATACCATCAGGAATGAGGTGTCCGGAGTGATTTATATAAGTTGTAGGAACTTATTTCACAAATTACTGTAAAGTTATTAATATTCTATTTGGATTAATTTTTGGTGATTTTGCGGATAAACTAGATTGCGTAATTAAATCCGCTAAAATAATTGACATGCACAAAAAGGGATTTTTCTTTCAGTATTTGAAATCAACAAATTCAAGAAAGCACAAAATTAAACCTTTTACAATAATCCGCGATATTTACTACCCGACAATATTAATGATTTTACAGAAGTATAGAAATTAATTGAGATTGTTTATGTTGCTAGAATGTGAGTGGACTGCTAGAAGATAATGATGTATATGATGTGTATCACGATACCAACGTACCAGAGGTGATACAATGTCTATCTGTGATGAAAGGTTTACGACAACGTGTCAATGAGTTACAGGAAGAATGGCCCGACCATCCAACACTTAAACAGGTCAGTCTAACATAGTATTCCAGTTAATATTTTATAGTTTTATGTGAATCAGCTTCATTAGTTATATGGAAGGTCCGAGGTCCAATCCCAGGCCATGTCATAAAAGAGACAAAATAAAACTGATACCAGTCATTCCTTTGCTTAACTTTGAGCACAAGAGTGAAATCTGGCTTTTTTCACGCCCTTTTTGTGATGGATACCATCAGGAATGAGGTGTCGAGAGTAATTAATCTAATTTAAACCTGAAATAAAATAGAATAAACTAAGCTGTATGAGTTGAAGAAGACCATATATGTATACACCTTGATAAAACCTTCGACTACTATGCCCCCCTTGGTAGATTGACAATCTGTTCCGCATATAAAAATAGTTCTTGTAAGATTTCATATGTTTATATAATCCTCCGCTGGGAGTAGATTATAAGAATCCATCATGAGCTTCTATGTAGGATAAGGATATCTCACCCGAGGGGTCGGATTTTAACCAGGGACGAGGCTTACCGAGTTCCTGGTTAAAATTCCGACCCCGAGGGTGAGATATCCTCATCCTACATCGACTGTCTCATGATGGATTATTTTTCTCTGACGTAATTTGAACAAATTAGAATTGATAACAATATTTAGCGTTCATGGCGTCAACATGACGTCATCATAACGTGACGTTTGCCGTACGTTCTTATTCAAAACAATCATTAATAATAATGTAAATAAAGCGTACACAATTATGTTATTCTCAAGAATAAGCTTTTAAATGGTTTAGAGCCTATTGGTGTTCGTATTCATTAGCTTTATATCGCCATTATCACGTAAATCCCGAAACAAAGGTAATCACGTGCTTGGTCTCTCATGTAAGATAGATGTTGCTAATGGAAGATAGGAGTTTCTTACATGAGCTGAAAACCTATCTTACACCGGTTAAAGTGGGAGAAATAGTTATCTATAAAACTAATATGACACAATTATTTTTCCTTCAGTTGGAAAATGAAGTAAATACTTTTCCTGCAATGGAAATTTTTCCTGCAATTGAAAATTATTAAAGTTTTAGAGTGAAGTAATTTTGGCTAGTGTGTTAGTCAGACATTAAAGCTATGCTTGATTGTGTTGTAATATATTTACAGATATGTGATGTATGTGATAGAATTGAGAGTTTTCCTATCACGTGTCCAGTGATGAAGTTTCTCACAGGATTAGAGTTACTGCTTCAAACAGCTCAGGTTTGTGATGTATATATAATCTTACTGTACACTGTACAGGATTAGAGTTACTGCTTCAAACAGCTCAGGTTTGTGATGTATCTATACTCTTACTCTAAACTGTCTAACATTGTTTCCTTTCTTACCTTTAGAGGTCACATCCAGTTGTAATGGTCCTTTATCCATCATGCATCATTAATATTTCATTCCAACTACTAGGCTATTGGTGATAAACTTTCGAAACTTGAAAGAAGTGATTCTATAATGATCCTCTTCCAGATTCATTCTAATCAAATGATTTTATGTAAAATTCTGGTTGCCATGGCAATGAAAAGAACTGCTGGTTCGATTTCAAAGTCATTTTACAGGAATGTTTCTTAGGCAACCACCTCCCATATGTTCCAAGCCATGTTGCCTTGTTAAAAAATATGGCCACGAGGGGATGTGCTAGATTTATTTATTATGACTACATGTAGAAAGAAAACTTTAAAACAGACTGATAATACACAATGTTGTACATTTTATGTATGTAAATATAGATTGTAATGTAGACATATTTCTCATGTGCAGGATTGGGAGAGCAATGCAGCACAACATGTATCCATGGCGACCCAGTTAGGGGAAATATCCAGACAGATTGTGGAATGGAGAAAGTTAGAACTAGAGTAAGTAATTATAATAGCCTAACAGTTAACATAAAATGCTTCATGTAATATAAAGTTTCTTGTACAAACTTTAAAATTTCCAGTGAACATGAGGGGTGTTCAAATATTAATATATCTAAGCACATAAAAATGTATCTCTGATGACTTTTAATGAACAAGTCATTGTGATCCCGTTGAAGTAACGTTGTTTCTGTGGAACTATTGCTATCCTCAATACTTCTTAAACTGTTTGCTTTGAAAACCAGTTGATTCAGGTTTAATAAAATGATTGTAGTCGTTCAAATTTTGAACAAGCATTTTGTATGAAAAATGTTCAAACCATTTTCAAGAAGCTTAACATGTTAGTTTTACCACCTCTTCGAAAGCCTAGTGGTAGAGCATCCGCTTTGAGTGGGGGAGGTCCTGGGTTCGACCCCTGGCTGCGTCGTACCAAGGACAGAATAAAAATGTTACCAGAAATTCCCTTGCTTGATGCTCAGCATAAAAAGGAAACTGGTTTCTCTTCTCTCATACCCTCGTGGCAGTAGATAACATCAGGAATGAGGTGTCTAGAGTGATTAATATAAGTTAGAAAAACTTGTTTTACAATCAACCTAAAATAAATTAGTGTAAACTAACATGTTAGTTTTACAATGTTTTTAGCTGTTGGAAGAACTCATTGACTACAGAAATGTGTAAATACAGATCAGCGGCCAGTAAATGGTGGTTTCATTTATATCAAGTACTCATGTCCTTCCTCAAACAACAGGTAAAAGTTACCTATTAGATGTGTTCTTTCCATGTGCCATGATGTTTTCACTGAGACCTGCTTCCACGTTTTGTATATCAACATAACTTACTTGAAAATGGTGCTAGATCTGACTTTAAGCTCCAAAAACTGCCATCAATAATTTTTTTCCAACTTAAATAATCAAAAGTCATTGAATTTCATTATTTGTCATTCTGAGTGTGGCCATTTTCATACAGAGCTAGCAATTTGTGCACTTTTATGTGCCTTTTGTGCTCTGCCGTTTCTAGAGATCAATACGATAATGAGCCAAGATTTATCCTGTGATTGAGGTTTTGTTCTTAGTTTTAGATTTCTTGTCTTGTCATGGTTAGCTTTCTGTTTACTTTTAAAGTATGCAAAAAAACATTGTTATTAATTTGAGTTGGCAACCGTCTACTTTGCTTATTCTTTGTGGTGATAGGTCACAATGTACAAGTTAGACAAGTTTGGCAGCAATGTATAAGCTGACAAGTTTGGCTGCAATGTATAAGCTGACAAGTTTGGCAGCAATGTATAAGCTGACAAGTTTGGCTGCAATGTATAAGCTGACAAGTTTGGCAGCAATGTATAAGCTGACAAGTTTGGCAGCAATGTATAAGCTGACAAGTTTGGCTGCAATGTATAAGCTGACAAGTTTGGCAGCAATGTATAAGCTGACAAGTTTGGCTGCAATGTATAAGCTGACATGTTTGGCAGCAATGTATAAGCTGACAAGTTTGGCAGCAATGTATAAGCTGACAAGTTTGGCAGCAATGTATAAGCTGACAAGTTTGGCAGCAATGTATAAGCTGACAAGTTTGGCAGCAATGTATAAGCTGACATGTTTGGCAGCAATGTATAAGTTAGACAAGTTTGGCAGCAATGTATAAGCTGACAAGTTTGGCAGCAATGTATAAGCTGACAAGTTTGGCAGCAATGTATAAGCTGACAAGTTTGGCAGCAATGTATAAGTTAGACAAGTTTGGCAGCAATGTATAAGCTGACAAGTTTGGCAGCAATGTATAAGTTAGACAAGTTTGGCAGCAATGTATAAGTTAGACAAGTTTGGCAGCAATGTATAAGTTAGACAAGTTTGGCAGCAATGTATAAGTTAGACAAGTTTGGCAGCAATGTATAAGCTGACAAGTTTGGCAGCAATGTATAAGTTAGACAAGTTTGGCAGCAATGTATAAGTTAGACAAGTTGGGCAGCAATGTATAAGTTAGACAAGTTTGGCAGCAATGTATAAGTTGACAAGTTTGGTAATCTATTGCTCTTAACTCATGCTCTATGTATTGTTGTTCCGACAGACAGAGGAAGCGTGTTCACTTCAAGATGTCATCAAATCTTTGAAACAGTTTATAGAACATTCTACACTAGGTGACTTCCATACAAGACTAGATATGTTGCTAGGATACCATTGTCACCTAGTTACCATAGCTAAATGTATGGAATCACCTGTTACCATGGAAACAGAAGATATACAGACTGGTTATACTACCAGGAGACAAGATCTGGAGTGTGTACTGTGGAATATGTACAAGTTTTACAGCAGATTCTGTGATACTGTGACATCAGAGCTAGAGAGACTGAGGGCACCAATAGAGAGAGAACTCAAGGTCAGTGATTGAATATAACACATGAACAGCCTTTGTTATTTAAAGGGTTCTATTAAAACATGAATAAGAATATTTGGGACCAACAGACTCACCCGGATTAGAGGGAAACGCGGATTGGAGGGGTCCGGATTAGTGGTGTTCCACTGTACATGTTTGTGTTGAATTAAGATCATGTATATTATTCCTAATCAGTTGTTAATGGAAATGAGTATAAGAACATTTACCATAAAATTTACTTGACAGCCAATAGGTAGACTAATAGTGTCTGCTTTTAAATGTTAGAGGTCATAATTCCCCGTTCTAAAGACAAAATTAAAATTGTGACAGTTTACCCTACTTGGCAAACTGATTTCCCTTTCCTCATTCCTCAAGATAGCTTGAGATGTCAAGATTGAATTTATTTATGAACTTTGATGCCTTGAACATTTTGACCTCTAAGCCCCAAGAAACCACAAACAGGGTTATCTGTCTTGGCAAACTGATTATATACAGTAGACGGCTCAAACAACTTACCTGGCCAGAAGGCAGTTGGAGGCATTGAAGTTGTATTGTACATTGTAGAACTTGTTTCACACATTTACTGTGTATATTTCAGGGCTTTGTTAAGATTGCACGATGGTCAGATATCAACTACTGGGCATTAAAACAGGCATCAGAGAAAACACACAGAACATTACATAAACATCTCAAACAGTTCCAGGTATTCATTATGTCGGACAATATTGTCTGAAACTATTGTTTCTTTGTTTGAACATGCATCCGACTAAAAAAAATATGGTATTGTATTGTACTGTATTATGACAGCATTACGTTTCTAAGGCCAGAATACTGTACAATGTTTAACAGTTAAATACTGAAACCCTCATAATATCTAATATGTTCCTTGTTTTGAGTATTCTTATTCTGGCTTGGTTTAAAAGCGAGTCTGTGGTGGCCAAGTGGATAAAGCTCTTCATACAGATTGCGAGGTCCTGTGTTTGATTCTGGACCAGGGCACTTGGTCATTTCTGAAGCACTTGTCAGTGTATCCCACCCAGCTAGAGATGAACTGGTTGTATTTTATTGATGCTGTACACTGGGCATGTTGTAGAGTCAAGGAGTCTATTCAGAAAGAGCTAGGGTTTGTATTCCTTGTATCACTCAACTGTCTCTTCCCTTGACAATTGTGGTTATTAGCCAGCCTTGGAGGGGGAAATCCAAATGACTACACTCATAAAACTGCCTCAGCCAAATGCAAATAAACAAATGTTAGTCTAAGAACACATGTGATGTGGCTGCCTCAAACAGGTGGCTTTGTAATCTAGGTGATGTAGATGACTGTTTCAAGTGTTTTCTATACATGATTTATCTTTGATGAGGGATATATTGCTTTGCACATGTCGGTCAGTCTGCCAGTAGGTCGGTCGGTAGACCAAATGGTTTCCGTTCAAAAACTCAAGAAAGCTTTGCCATAGAATCTTCAAACTTTACATGGAGGTTGGTCATCAACAGTAGATGACCCCTATTGATTTTCAGGTCAGTAGGTCAAGGTCTTTGTGACCTTTACCATACCTGGCTATTGGACTGCAATGGGAGCATACTTGTTTTACAAACATCTCTTGTATGTTACAGGATATATTGAGACAGCCGGTACAAGGTGTACTAGGGGACGTAGATGAAGAGAGAGTTACATCAGGGGGAGATCACTCTTGCTGGTCAGACAAACTTACAGATTACAATCAACAGATGATGCAGACTCTACAAACATACAAAGTAATACATTAGTACTACACTATAGTTATACCATTTGATCAATGCTTATTGAGTTTATTTACTTTTTAGTCCGGCCCGAAATCCCCGAAATTTGACCGAACCTTGCATTGGAGTATAAAGTTTTTTTCTTTGCGGATTTCAGTAGACAAGACCTTTCGAATGGAATTTCTGACGGGTGACATTGTGTCACCCTTGAGCATTTTGAGAAAATTGGGGTAAAAGTTCCAAAATATAAACGAAACTACGAATTTTTGGAATCGGTGAACTACATTGTTATTTATAATCATATTTTATAATAAATCACATTTATACGTAGTTATTAAGTTGCAGTTGAAGACTGCAATGTTTTAGTGCCGTGCATTTATGCAAAAGTATGTATTTTTGGGGTAAAACGTTAAAAAGTGCGTGAAAAAGTGCGAATTTTCGGAATCGGTGAACTATTACGTCATTAGCCATTATATTTGGTAAATAATCGCTGTGATAGTTTTATAGTGACTTGCGATGAAAATATTTAAACACCTTAAGCTAGGCTGTTGTACAAAATGTGGTATTTTGGGGACAAAACGTTAAAAAATGCATTTAAAAGTGCGAATTTTCGGAATCGGTGAAATTTAAGATCACTGGCCATTATATTTTTTAAATAATCGCTGTGGTAATTTTATAGTGACTTGCCATTAAGATATCAAACATCTTAAGCTAAGCTATGGTACAAAATGTGGTATTTCTGGGGTAAAACATTAAATAGTACATGTATGGAGGAAAACTGCAATTTTTTGGAATAGGTAGACCAGGCACAATGTCATGTATCTTTTTTCTGTGATTAAGCAATATGAATGGTGTTAATGACCTTACAGTTTTGATATCAAACGTCCTAAGTTTGGCTATTGTGCAAATCTGATAATTTGGGGTATACATTGTAACTTCAAAATATAAAAAAGGGGCGAATTTTTCGAGATGGTAGACTACACAGTCTTTTATCGTTTTATTTCATCGTAAATCCATGCAACATGTACTTATTAACATGTATAGTTTAAGATATCAAACCTATGTGCAATGTTATTGAGATAAATATGATATATTGGGATGAAATGTTATAAAATAGAAACGAAAAAAGTGATTTTTGGAATCCATAGACTTTATTGCCCTTAGATATTTATATGATATGTATCTCGGGTCATAGAAATTACTATTCTAGCTGTGTGTTAGTTACATCATATAACTATTACTAGCAATGTCCAACAGAACTAGTATGTATTATCCCATATAGACTAGGAGATGATGCTGTGCAAGGCAAATATAGATTTTAGTAGAGCTAGTAATGACTACTGGTATACCAGACAGTGTTTTGTCACCCTCATAGAACCAGAACCAAGCATACCTGTTCACAGCAGTGTTATGTATCATATATAGCATAGTATGGCAATTTAATACAGTGTTTTATGCCATATAAAGTCTGGAATGACAGTTTTAGACATCACAAAACAAGGCGAAACTGTGCCAGGTAGAGTCAGAACATCCCAAATAGATCAAGGATTGGCTGTTCACAGTACAAGGTTACTAATCAATACGATCATATCACTGACACTCGACCAGACAAACAACTCTATAAATGGCCTTGGCCTATAATCTATACGTTTCTGGTCAGTGGGTCATACATATCAATGACAGTTAGTGGTACCCTATAAAGTTAATAAAGTGTATGTTATATAATTAGTACCCCAGAGCAACAAAGAGCAGTTGCAAACTGCGTTCGGTATCAATTAAAGCAAGGAATGGCTGTTTTAGGTCATATATGTGTCCGAATTAAGCAAGGAATAGCCTAGAGATAGGATGCACGCTTTGGGATCGAGAGGTCCCGGGTTCGATCCAAATCTGCACCATTGCTTAATTTCTCTGTAAAAGAATGACCCACAATGCCCACTCGACGAAGGTGTGAATTGGTACTTGTGTTGATGTGCATGTTCGTTATGTCTGGACGCCGTATCTCGATTTTGGCGGCACATATACCAAAGGAGAACTAGTCTCCACAGGGAGACTGGAACGCATGTATTCTTAGGTAACCTAATGAATGTCAAAGGGTGGCTGAACGGCTGAATTTCTGAAAGCGGCCCTCCAAAACTCGGTAACGTTTTAACTTTAAATGTCTAATGCACTGTTTGATACCCTATATATTTACAAATGGCTGCGTCAAGTAGTATTGTGTATTAAATGAAGTCAGGAATGATTCTGTCAGGCAATATTCAACCAGGGATGGCTTGACACGTAAGTTATAATCCTTATAAATTCAGGAATAATCATTGACATGCTTCCAACAGTATTAGGTAACCCTTTTAGGTCATACATTGCTATGCTTTCGAGCTGGGAAAGGATGTGTTACATACCCGGTAAAGCAATAAATGGCTGACCCAAGCAGTGTTGGGTAGCATATAAAGTCATGAATGACTGTGCCTGATAGTATTTGCTATCTAATAGAGCAGTGCTAGGTTCCACAGAAGGCATGTGCCAAAACGTGTCAGGTGGCCCGTGGGCTCCAGGAATAGACACTATATACAAATGTAGTTTATGTTAGGTATATTGTGAAACAAGTTATTTCAACTTATAGTAATTAATCACGCTCGGCGACTAATTATTGATGTTATTCATCACTACGGTGGTATGAGAGAGAAACCAGCGTCCCATTTATGCTAAGTATCTATATATGCAAGGGAATTACTCCATGGTAGCATTTTATATCGTCTTTGGTATGACCAGGCCTGGGATTGAACCTGGGACATCCCGCAATCGAAGCGAACGCTCTACCACTAGGCTATCGAGAAGTGACTGTACACAGCAGTATATAGTATCGATAGCGCTAGGGGTGGCTGTCATACAGGGTTACGTACGTATAGAGCCATGATTTGCTGAACCAGGTACCACAAAGAAAGAGTGCCAGGAAATTAAAGGTATCCAATACCATAAGATAAGCAGCAGTGGCCTGTACCCAATTAGATAAGGAATGGCTGGTGGTGGTGAGTACTTTATATGGATATGTATAGGTTAACATTTTTTTGCTGGCATGTCTTTATTAAAGGGTGGTAAATGCTCAGTAGGTCTTAGGTTGTTTGTACTCATTGGAAATTGAATGGTGGACTCACTGTTGGTTTTAATACCCTACTTGGCCTAGCAAGCTTGTACTCAGTGGTGGTGAGTACTCTATATGACATGACTTGTGATGCATGTACATGTATTCGGTTCTAATGGGTACCCCGTATGTTCAATAAAGGTGGACTTGGTGTTGATGAGTAATACAAAATAATAATAAGGCCGGAAATGGTTTTATGTAGTAAAATCTGACTTGTCCGTAGATTAAACATTTTCATATAATTTTAGTGATGTTTTATTTACCCCAATACATCGCATTTAGCTTAAAGCATGGCATTATATGATAGATAACTTGAACTGCTTGATGATATGTAACTGTCACAGTGATTAACTACCAAGTTAAATTAACTTTAACAGCGTAGTATTCATATTCCCAAAATGCATAGTTTTCGTGACAATTGTGTATGTTCTATCCTAAAATTATATATTTTGCACCATACCATCATTTAAGATGATTGTTATCATTAATAACACATTATTATAGATCATGTTATAGTAATTACAATTGTAATTACCAAATAAATGATCCATGACATTGAAGTCTATCAGTTTCGAAAATTCGCACTTTCCGTTAAATTCTTTAGTGTTTACCCTCCAAATTCCACATTTTGTACCAAAGCATAGCTTAAGGTGTTTAATATCGTCATCGCAAGTCACTATTCAACTATCACAGCGATTATTTACCAAATATAATGGCTTATGACGATATAGTCCACCGATTCCGAAAATTCGCACTTTTTCACACACTTTTTAACGTTTTACCCCAAAAATACATACTTTTGCATAAATGCACGGCACTAAAATATTGCAGTATTCAACTGCAACTTAATAACTACATAAAAATGTGATTTATTATAAAATATGATTATAAATAACATTGTAGTTCACCGATTCCAGAAATTCGCAGTTTCGTTTATATTTTGAAACTTTTACCACAATTTTCTCAAAATGCTCAAGGGTGACACAATGTCACCCGTCAGAACTTCCATTCAAAAGGTCTTGTCTACTGAAATCAGCAAAGAAAAAAACTTTATACTCCAATGCAAGGTGTCTTGGGTTTGGGGCCGGACTATTTTGGTTCAATTTATCATGCCTTGTAATATGAAAATAACATAACTGACAGCACTCAACAGGCATGAAAGGCACAAAACTTGCTTGCTCTGCATGAAAGTGGCCACTGTCTTGGTTAGTATTTAAATGTTCAGGATTTTGCTGATGGAATACATTGTTTCTTATCATAAAACTGGTTCTATAGGTTGTATGTTCCCTTTGTAGTATGGTTTGTGTGTATTACTGAACATGTATGGCTGTTGGTAGATCAAATGGTTTCTAACGAATAACTGAAAAATGCATAAACTTCTGATATTCAGTTGAGTATGTTGTCCCTGACCTTACTGAACATTACCCCTAAATAGTTTTAGGTCAAGTGAAGACCCCTTAATAGTTATAGGTCAAGTGATGACCCTTAAATAGTCATAGGTCAAGTGATGACCCCTTAAAAGTCATAGGTCAAGTGATGACCCCTTAAAAGTCATAGGTCAAGTGATGACCCCTAAATAGTCAAAGGTCAAGTAATACAGTTCAACAATGGTATCCAGTTGATAGTAAACCTGAGACTGGTGGAACCTACAATTGATAAACTTGATGGAAACGTTGATCATTTCCAGGGGTCCATTGCCTAAGCAAAGCATTACCGAGCGACGTAATTCAGTTACCTCCTGTTCAATTAAATATAGAAGGCATGGATTACCTCCTGTGAAATGAAATACATTGTACACTGATTAAGGTCATAGGTCACTAGGTCAGAGGTGAAGGATGCAGGGTTGTTTTAAACATGTTTATTCCATTTCAGGTTACCATGACGATACCAGATGTGATACACATACACTGTACCAGTGAGAACTATCCACTACAACATAAACTACCACACCTGTGTACACGTCTCACCAAACATTGGATACAGATCGTATTAACCTCGAAATATTGTCAGCACATCACATCCCTTGATCAGTTCATAGGTAATGTATATATCACATCCCTTGATCAGTTCATAGGTAGTGTACATCTCACATCCCTCGATCAGTTCATAGGTAATGTACATATCACATCCCTCGATCAGTTCATAGGTAATGTACATATCACATCCCTCGATCAGTTCATAGGTAATGTACATATCACATCCCTCGATCAGTTCATAGGTAATGTACATATCACATCCCTCGATCAGTTTATAGGTAATGTACATATCACATCCCTCGATCAGTTTATAGGTAATGTACATATCACATCCCTCGATCAGTTCATAGGTAATGTACATATCACATCCCTCGATCAGTTCATAGGTAATGTACATATCACATCCCTCCATCAGTTTATAGGTAATGTACATATCACATCCCTTGATCAGTTCATAGGTAATGTACATATAGCAGGACTGTTGGCTAGTGAAAGCCCTGTGGTTATTAGTCCCCTACCGGTTTTTGACCGGAGGGGACTATAGGTTTGCCCTCCGTCCGTCCGTCAGTCAGTCCGCACACACCCAGTAATACTTATGTGGCTACTTTTTATGGACAAACCAGTTAAAAATAGTTAAATCAAAAGTAGAATTTTCTTTTACGTGGCTAAAATTCTCTTTTATGTGGCTAAAATTAGACACATAACTATCTTCATTCCGTAAAGAAGCCACATAAATACCGTCTCGTTAGGACGTCCGTCAGTCCGTCCATCATTCCGTCAAAAAATCTGGATCCTGACATAACTCAAACAGTTTCCAAGCTAGGTTTATGAAACTTGGTATGAGGATAGGGGGCAATATAATGGGATAATGCATGTTGAAACATATTTTGATTAATTTGGTGTTATTATCTTCATTTATACATGGATATCTAACCTGTTATTTATTTACTTTGTTAATGGAGTTACAAAATGTACAGAATATGTTACACAAGTATTGTAGTATTGTATTAAACATTGTCTTTATCCATTGTAGGTGAAGTGATAGAAAATGTTCATGAACTACAAGCATTGGAAATTAACCGAGTAAGTCGTGATTGTTCTAATCTTTCTGTCTTTGTTTCCTTTGATTACAAGATTTATAAAACATTATATAATGTTAAAAGCTTGATTCAGGTACTCAGTTGTTGTACAAAGTCAGCTACACTTCCTGGATTTAATAATAGGGTGTGTAGGAAGTATAATAATATTGTGTGTAGGAAGTATAAAATGTTTATCCCCCCATCTTTTCTTCGACATTTCTGTCAGTCTTTCGATCGGTTGGATGACCAAATGGTTTCCATTCCTTAACCCGAGAATGCTTTGTCCTAGGATCTTCAAACTTTACATGGAGGTTACATAAAATAATCCATATTGATTTGAGGTCAAAGGTCAATGTCACTGTGACCATTACCATTTCTGACTATTGGGCTGCCATGGGGGGCCTAGTATGTGTTTTACAAATTTCTTTTGTTAACTCTATGCCTACAGTTGTACATTTTCCAGTATCAAATCATTATGTTATGTGTTACTATTGTAGAATGAAGAAAAAGACAAACAGAAGTCAGAAGCCAAACATATTGACCTCAGAAAGAGGAAAGCACTGAGTGACCTGTTTAAATATCTCATCACACTAGGTCTATCATACAGGAAGGGTTTAGTGGTTACAGATAGTTACGATGAAGCTCTACAAGTACCTCCTGTAGATCTCAATGTATCATTACAAGGGTTAGTTGCTTGTATATGTAATCACTATGTATTATGTATTAATCTAATGCCATCAAATTCTGTCTCAGTTTATGAATATTTTGAACTAAAAGACCTTCTAACATTATTCTGAGCATAGACTTTCCATTTCCATTCATATTGTTGTCTCTCGAGGTTTAGGCATCCAGCTTTGGAGCGGAAGGTCATAAGTTTGAATCCCTGTAGAGCCCGTCTGAGGATTGTTGTAGTTTTTAAAGTTTGATTTGAATGTATGCAATTTGTTTATTTTTTCGCTCGTAGTCAGAGGTCATTAGCTGATCTGGCAGGGTATAAAACGAATGACCAGGCACTTAAGACTGTCACAGTTGGTCACAAACAATAACGTTTGCTTATTAAAGATAGTTGCCAATAGATACAGGGTGTTAAAAAAGTTTGTTCTCAAAATTCAAATTTATGTACAGTTTTTTTTAGCTATGTACACAGTAGACAATGCCTATTCCTTACTATAATAGCTTCATTCAATGTCTGAGAGATTAGAACAATGGTAGAACCCTCTGGATTTCAACCTGGAATTTTTACAGTCTTCTGAGGTCCGAAATATAAAATATTGAAACTAAAACATTGAGAACGAACTTATTTAACACCCTGTATATGTATACTAAAATGTGTTGTGTATGTTTCAGGGATGACAATGTACAGAATGCATGGACAGGAAGTTTGAATTATTTCTATAAATGTCTATCAAGAAGAGCTCAGTTACTGACAGCATTAGTTACACCATCCAAGGTACGACATCATCAGTTGTTCACCATATTTGACTCAAATGAAATTTTGGAGCCAGCAGGCATAGGCACATGGTTTCAAATTATAGTTTTAAATTATCTGAGTGTACCCTATATAGAAAGAAGGTTGTGCAGCAGCCATGTTTAGCTGCAAAGTTATGACATTACAGGAACTGGTGTCCGTGTTTGGTGTGACAACTGTAGTTTATAAGGTTGTTTATCAGTATGTGAAGTCATACATGGGGAATACAAGATCCATTTATCTTATATTGTGTAGCTATGATAGGCTTAGTTTTGTCTTAACTATAGTAGGCACCAATAGTGGGATTCAAACACATACTGTATGGCGTCATCGCCTAGTACCAATGCATTTAATTTAGACCACTCGGCTATTGCAACAAGCCCGAAAACAGGTTTCGCAAATAACCAGTATCAATTCGACTACGTCACATTACTACAGCAATTGGTTGATATTGATAACACCACTGACTATATTATTTACATGGAAGCACTTTAGGTTAGCCTTACAACACATACAATTGAATGGGCAATAATTGACAAGTAAGATGAGGCCCTATGACTGTATCAACTTTTATCATACTCATTTCAATTTCATGCTCAACTTTCAAATATTTCAAACAGCAAACTGTCATGTGTTTTATTGAAACTGTTGTATCAAATGGATTACCTAAAGAAAGCAACCTTATATTTCCTGATAAAGTATAGATAATTCAATTGTTGGACACTATGGGTGCAAATCAAGCTTGATGCTCAAGTTGTGTTGTGCATGAAAAGTGCTTTATAATCACTGTGCCTGGACTACTTGTTTCTGTTTACAGGAATTAGGTATTGGAAACATTGAGAGATGTCGTGGCTTTACGGAACATCTATATACACTCCTCATACAACAACATAAAGATGTTGCCAATATGGCCGACAAGTACAAACAGATCAGGTTAGTATTGATAATAAATCATTCTGTTTATTCTATAAATGTTTTTTTGTTGCATGCATTTGACAAGTTTAACAGTTTTAAAATCCATAGGAATACTTATCAGCATTTGAAATCGTGCCCCTGTGGTGTTGAATATGTGAAATTGGCACCTAGGATATTGAATTTGTGTGTCCGTGTCTTGTTGAATTTGTGATGAAATCTTGCCCCTATGGTGAGAAATCGTGCTACTGGGATGGTGGATTTTGTTGGAAGCATGTTTCAGCAAAGTGGTGGGCCAAGTTTTATGTTCCTTTTCTCAATTCAGTCATACATGGTCTCTCCTAAGTAACTATTTCTAATGTATGAACATTGCTCATGTCTGTATTATAATATTATACTGAGCCCTATAGTTTTGATGAATTATTTAGCCTGTATCACATGCATGTACCAGGTATCTACATGTATTATCTGCTGTGTCTGTTTTGTGGTCAGTGTTAAAACTGATTCATTTTATTAAAAGCATGTCATTATTGAGTGTTTAAAAGTTGAGTATATATTTCAGCCAATTAGTGAGTGATATAGAGAATTTGAATAGAAGCAGACGCATTGTATTCTCACAGAATGAAGCAACTGATTGGAAGGTAAATGTTTCATTTTATGTATCTTTGATCTTAGCTGATGCAATATGTGTAACTTTGATAGTTTTTAGATTATTCCGATTTGTCCTGGATGTACCTCCGATGTACCTGCGCTTGTTTGAACTTGCTGAACTGCTCGTGCATCAATTTGGTACATCAGAGGGACATGCCAATAGCTCAGCGGAAACCATGCGGGATATACTGGTTTCCGCTAAGTATCAAATGATTTGGTACCAGTCTAACCGGAACATTTACAGTGCAATCGTGAAATGCTACGTACCGCATCACATGATCGGGATATATCCTGATTTGCCTATAAAATGGAGTGCGTCTGCCCTGCGTTCAACAAAGTTCTGTTCTCAGTTTGAAATATGTACGAATGCACAGATTTTACTATTCACATTTCATTGTTAATCTTTGTCAGCCATTTTGGTACGATATACTAATTTAGGCACACCACCTCCGTCTATAGTTAGCCAAACTTTGCTCACGTGACCAAACTGTTTTTCGTAAAATATCGTTCAACGAATAACGGGTATGATGTTGAGTCCAACTTATTTTCAGAGGTCTGATACTAGACACTTTGATTGTTTACTTTAAATTTTAGATGACTTTATAATAAACTTGTTACAGGAGAGTTGTAAGACTCTTACAGTCAGTTTAATAGAAGGATTGAATCAGTTTGTTGTCATACTCAAGTGTTGTCCACGGCAACAAGGGGAAGTTACTCTACATCCATCTCCACGGCCAGCTGAAGAGATTCATCAATTAGCACTTATGAATTATGGAGACGAGGAATATCAGAAAGCTTTGACTCAAGTAGAGGTATGTGTCTGTTAGTTAGAGTTTAATACATGACACAGCCAGGCAGGAAGGTGATAATCTGCCCAGAAAATGAATAATCACCTCAAGGGCTTCAGCCCGAGGGTGATTATTCCTTCCTGGCGGATAATCAACTACCAGCCAGGCTCTGAAGTGTATTATAGTCTTTAATACAATTGTTCAATTTCATAATATCTATAGAGAAAAAATAAGGTAAATATTACTGATGTAGATATACACTAAGGGTGTAACCAATAAAATGCGCTAAGAGTAAATAAAATTGGCAAAGAAATCTTGCATATGAGCAACGTCATTTTGACTCTAACATGACGTCATGTTTACATGGATAACGTAACGTGCGCCCGTTCAACCGGTCTGATTATGAGATTGCGGACTGGGCAGATAGGCGATAATCAATCATGTGATGGCCATAAACAGCCACAAATACGCTCATTTTTGTTATTATATATAGTAACAAGTGTATTAACCTATTGTAAACAACAGCTCATTGTATTTATTTTAAAACCCCTCATTCTTAACTTTTAGTACATTTTGCATGTAAAGATTGTTACAGTAGTAAAACTGCGGTAGTTGAAAATCACAGTAATATCTTTATACTTGGTTTATCCAAGTTCATGTGAATTATAAGTCAGGTCAAAGTAACCACACTCTGAAGTTGTTAAAATAGTAAATGTGTTTAGGTCAAAGTAACCACACACTGAAGTTGTTAAAATAATACATGTGTTCAGAGTAGCTACCTTGCTTGGAACTCATCTGTGTATAAGAGTAGTATGTACCAGAGCTGGTTGACACTAGGTCAGAATTATGTGACTGAGTAGTCTTGACACTCGACAGTACTGAAATATTGTATGTAGTGCAAAAATAGAAAAACAACAACGGTAAGGATGTAACCTTATTAATTTGAGACTTGATTGTATCGTGAATATATTCATGTTGATTAAAGTCAATGTTTCTTGTTGTAGGAAATCCTAAGTGAAGTGATGTTGATACAGCCTATGTTGCCAGGGAAACACACTCAAACAATCACATGGTAAGCTGTTGTCATTATTGTTCCTTAGCAATCTAATGAATTCAGGATATGTACAATGTTTGTGTGCCTGCTCGTCTAGTAGGTAAGTAGAGCAAAAGTCGGTCCCCCACCAGCAGTTGTAGGATCTGTTCCTGGGTCAGGCAGGTTATATTGTTCCGGGACATTGGCTTACCATTTCATACTCTGTATGTGGAGATTATACCTGGCTAGATCCTCTGACTGTTGTGTATGAAAAAGTAAAGTATCAAGTTAAAGTCTATTTTCAGACATACATCTTTTCAGAATTTTAAGTCTGCTTTACACATAGCGCCTATAGCAGCCTCAACATATTGACTTTTGACCCTCTCAGGTACCCATTTAATACACACCTGGTTGAAATGGGGCATATAGATATTTATTCTTGCTCGCAAAAATCGACCAGTTACACTATTTCTGGTAAAACTGCTATACTTTTAGAAACTTTTCATACATGTATCTATTATATATTGTGTTATTGCATTGTTTCAGGTCTGATATAGAAGTATTAAGAAACATGTTCACCAAAATGGCCACCATCATTCCCAGGATGCAACAGCTAGCCAAGCTCTTCAATGATCCAGATTCCAATCATTCAAATGCTTTCAATGAAGTGCTTTATTTCCTATGTGACGAAATAAATAAACAATCTGAGAGTTTTATATCCTGGTTGGAAGGTATTGAAGGAGGCAGTAAGAAGGACGGACTCGATACCGGACATCTGTGTCTGTTTGCTGATGATGTGGAACAGATTATATCAAGTGTTCTGCTGGTCATTCAGAAACAAAGTAAACATCATGTTGCCATGCCAACAGAGAAGACTTCAGAAGAAATGGAATCTGAAGGTTGGGGAGTTGAAATATTCTATTTATTACATTTTCTGAAATTAAACACAACAGTAGAATGTTTCTTTGCCTTATACTGTCATTTCTGAAATAGACCTTTGCTAGTATTTTTAAATGAGTTCTTTGTAAATGTTATATATCATAGTTAGACTTTTCATTCAACACTCAGTTTAAAAGAGCGGGGTAGTTGTTGTCAATCGTCAAATATAGCTTTATCTCTTTCAAACCATGTGTCTGTTTAAACAACTAATTTGATTGAATGCTACAAACTTCTGATTACAGATGATGAGGAACTAGTAGACGGACATCTTGTGAAGGTGATCTATGATAATCTACAATATGATAAACAACTACTGGAACTACCACAGGTAATTATATATGTCTGGTTTCATTGAATTGAAATATCTAACAACTAGTACTGATATATTTTATAACATGACATGAGATCTTTTTCAGCAGCAGTGTTTGTCCAAAACCCTGTGAAACCGTGAAAAATGTCGGTTTCATAGGGTGCTGGAAAAAACGGCTATTTTATTTTCAGATGTTAACAAATTTCTACTTGGACTTGTAGCCAAAAGTCATGTGGTATTGCTACATTGCATATATAACTTAAACATTGTAGAGAAACTGTGTTTTAAACCCTGAAAAAACATTGAATATTATACAACGATCCTAGAAGGTTTTACATTTTGATTGTATATTTTCAGCTATGTGGGAAGGTTAAGAGCCTGGTGGATCATGTTATATCAGTGAGGGGTGTGGCACAGTATGAGGCTATGTTAGAGATGTTATATCATTGTACACCAATCTTACATCAATATAAGAACATAATACATCATCATCTGATCAGTAACATAGCCACACATAGAACTATGGGTAAACTACTCTCTGTACTGCTCGCTGTCTTCACTGACTTGTCTACAAAGGTAATATCAACTTTTTAGTACTTTCTAACTTTATTTTTTTGTCAGAATCTCTACGGGAATTTGTCTTTTTACTACGGGTTAAAGATTTATTCACAACATCAGTTATATGAAAATACATAGAATTGTGAAAAAGGTCAAAGATGACCCCTGAATACAATATCAATATAAAATATTACTACATAATTGTGATATTGTCAATATATTGTATTATCAGGGTTTTGGAAAGAAGAAAAAGTTGAATCCTATATAATCAGAAAATAATAGTTACTATAAAACTTGTAAGTTAATTTACAATCTGCCATATTTCATGCTATGTTGTCGCCAAGGTGATCTTGTAATTACTTTTCTTTCCCTAACAACATTCTTAGAATAAGTGAAACAATTTCTTCAATGATTTTTAACCTAAAGGATCGCAGTGGAAAATTGTTAGCAAATTTAATAAATTCACCAATATTTTCATGCTTTTAACTTCACCAGTTTATCTATGTGATAGATGACGTGTTGACATTACAGGGTTTCTTTGATAGCTATCTTGTTGATATTACAGGGTTTCTGTATTCCACCGGAACTATCAGATGAGATGTCGGGTGAAGGAGCTACAGAGTTCTGTGATATGGAGAATGCTGGGATGGGGGAAGGTGAAGGTGTGAAGAATGTCAGTGATCAGATAGAGGACGAAGATCAGGTAAATGACATCAGCACAGACTTATGTTTTTATTTAATGATTGCAGTCTGATAGTCTTTGTTATTTAATTAGATGATCAACTTGATGGTTGTATTGTTGTTTTTAGTCCCCTACCGGTTTTTGGCCGGAGAGACTATAGGTTTGCCCTCCGTCCATCCATCCGTCAGTCAGTCAGGATCTCGACATAACTCAAACAGTTTCCAAGCTAGGTTTATGAAACTTGGTATGTAGATAGGGGGCAATAAGGGAATTATGCATGTCAAAAAATTTTGATTCTGACAAAAATTGTGGTTGCTATGGCAACAGAAACATTGAAAATGGATTCAAACCGGTAGGGGACTTCTGTATTGCTTGCAATTCTTAATTACTTGTTCATCTAAAAAATAACCTCAGTCAAGATTACTTGATTATCAATTTTGACCTACTGGCTCCTGTGTCAAGAGTTTGTTTATGAGAACATAACATACTATTTTGCTGTCATGGGTTCAGTTATTTAGCCTTGGAATTATTTAAATGCAGTCTAGTTCTTACTTCAAGCAGTTTTTGCCTTCGACTGAGACAGTCGTAGTATGATGCCATTTGATTTCGTAATTGGCCAATGACTGCTGGCTACAAGAGAGAAGCCACAATTTGATTTAGTTGAATTGTATGTAATATTGTGTTGATCTCTTACAGCTTGATGAAGCTAAGAGACCAGAGGATCACAAGAAAGAAGATGAAGCTAACCAACCTGACGTTAAATCAGAAGAGAACGCTATAGAAATGTCTGAAGATATTGATGCTAAGGTTCAAGATTTAGAAGATGTGGATCGCGAGAAGGATGATGAAGATAATGATGAGAAGGATGAAGATGAGGTGGACAAACAGATGGGAGAAGTTGATGAACAAGATACAGACAAACTAGATGAACAGATGTGGGGAAGTGATGATGAGACGGAGAATCAAGAGGTTTGTATTGCTTCTTCCACTTGTTTTACCCTGCATTGTATTGTAAGGTTTGAATTGAATTATAGGGTTTGTTTTTCTGGCAGGGGTCATACAATTCCGGAATAATCTGGAAATCCGACTTTGCAGTATTAGAAAGAAGAAACTTTTATGTGAAAAAAATCTAAGAATTGACAGGCATGGTCTTTTGGTCTTTCATAATCTGAATTGAAAAATAAAATAATCTTTGAACTGAGTTTTGGTGTAAAGGTGTGTGCTCATGGCACCCAAAACACATTTGCGACACATTTTCAGGATTGGCAATTGTGCCTCAGTTCTGATCATTGATGACTCATTCAATGTTGTTTATTATATCAGGATCAGAAGGAGGAAGAAGGAGCTGGTGATGGTAAACAGAGTGAACCAGAACTGGTTGCTAAGGACGACAGCACTGAGAGAAGTGAGGGTGATAAAGACAAGGAGAATAGAGAGGATGACAATGATGATGATGGAGAAGATAATGATGAGAAAGAAAAACAAAACAACCTAGACTTTGATCAGGTGAGCCGGTTTGGTGTATACTTTGATCAGGTGAGCAGGTTTGGTGTAGACTTTGATCTGGTAAGCAGGTTTGGTGTAGACTTTGATCAGGTGAGCAGGTTTGGTGTAGACTTTGATCAGGTGAGCAGGTTTGGTGTAGACTTTGCTCAGGTGAGCAGGTTTGGTGTAGACTTTGATCAGGTGAGCAGGTTTGGTGTAGACTTTGATCAGGTGAGCAGGTTTGGTGTAGACTTTGATCTAGTGAGCAGGTTTGGTGTAGACGTTGATCAGGTGAGCAGGTTTGGTGTAGACTTTGCTCAGGTGAGCAGGTTTGGTGTAGACTTTGATCTGGTAAGCAGGTTTGGTGTAGACTTTGATCAGGTGAGCAGGTTTGGTGTAGACTTTGATCAGGTGAGCAGGTTTGGTGTAGACTTTGCTCAGGTGAGCAGGTTTGGTGTAGACTTTGATCAGGTGAGCAGGTTTGGTGTAGACTTTGATCAGGTGAGCAGGTTTGGTGTAGACTTTGATCAGGTGAGCAGGTTTGGTGTAGACTTTGATCAGGTGAGCAGGTTTGGTGTATTATGTAGTATTTTATGTCTGGTGCCTCGGTAGCTCACTGGTTAGCACGCTTGCCGTCTAATCTGGTGACCCAGGTTCAAAAACTGGTGGAGGTACTCATATGCCTGCCATATTTCAGTAGAAGGCTGACTGGCAAATAAAGGCTATGCTCGGCATGCTCGGTATTATTCCTAATGTTTTATTTCTGCTGTTATTTGCAAATTAAGTTCCTTGCAAATTCATAAATGTGCGTAAATATACTTTCACAACATGAAGACCTATCCTAGAAGCTTCAATCACAAATCCTTTATAAAAGTCTGTTATCAAATTTGCGAAATAAAAATCACATGAATCTTGTAAATTGATTTACATTATGGGATATTGTTGATGCAGCATTAACAGCTAATGTATAGGATTCATTTCATATTAATATGTAGACTTGTTCAACCAAAGCATGTATTCATATATGAATGTATGATTATATTTAGGATAACTATGATGATGATCAAGTGGACCCTTATCATGGTAAACAGGACGAGCAACAAGCCCCTGAAGACCTTGACCTTCCTGATGACCTTAACCTTGATGATAACGAGGAAGCTGGTAAAGATGAGACAGAAAAAATGGAAGAATCAGGTAATTTTATTGTTCCATGTTCCTTCAGCATTGTTTGACTGTGTACTCAGGTACTAGGTCCTGATGTCTCCATACAGATTATGATGAATAACTCCTAAATTAGTTTGATTTCTAATGGATTCACAAAACACAATCAAATACATTGTTGTTGCTCTGGAGAGGTTGTACCGTATTGATAAGATATGCTATATATAGATGATTATGTATTGTATAATGTATATATGTTTTGTTAGTTGAGCCAGAGAAGGAAGATGATAGTGTACTACCACCTGAAGACACACCAGATGATACTGATGATACCAACCAAGACACTGGTGATGATAACAAGGAGGATCAAAGTCAACAACAGGTAATTACACCTTTCAATATGCTGCCATTTGAAAAGGATGATCAGTTGATCCTTTTGAATTACACAATATACTGTAAAGTGATTAAGTTAGCGACACTGAAATAATGGAAAAATTCCAGAACTTGCTAAAATTTCCTCTGGTGAAAATTTTGGCCTACCAACAAATTAAAAAATCACTAATTGTTCACCATGTAAAGGTCTGAAATTAAGAAATGTTTAACTTTTGAATCCACCTAAGTATATACTATATATAGTATCTTTTTGGGGTCTAATTTCCCAATGAGGCACTGAACGTTTTGTCTAAATCCCGGCGATTGGAGACCCTAATATATATATATATATATATATATCTGTAGGAGGAAGGTGATGACGCTGAAGGTGAAGATGGGAGTAATGAGAACAAGGATATAACAGATACTGCTGATAATGATGATAATGATGAGGACAGGAAAGATGAGGAAGGACAGGATGATCCAGGCTTTACTCCTCAGGTAAATCATTCTATGTCTTATACACGGCTTATTAGTCACAGCCTGGTGCGTAGCCAACGATATGGCATTACACACATGTGTAATATTAAGTTGAAAAGTAGAAATATAAATATGGCCAAAATGGCATTTAAGTCCCAAATTTTAACAATCATGAGGACCTCCAACCATAACCACCAACTTCATGTCATGTGGTGTTTATTTCTGTTGAAGGGGGAGGGGTCGAGGAAGCTCCCAGATGCCCCTGCTCGCTTTATCTTGGTTTTACTTCTGACTTTCAGTAAACTAGTTGGATAACATACTAATGCTGAGTGATGAGATCTTCTACATAAATATTCAAACACAGTTAACTCCCCTGATTTCAATGGAGGCAACTGGGAAGTTGGAGAAGGGGAAGTCACTCTTACCAACTTAAAATAAGTAAAATAAATTAAGAGTTTCCTCTTCAGTTTTTCAAGGGAGGGAATTTTGTACTACAGAGTTGCCACCCCTAATTTACAGTGAACACTAAAACCCAGTTTGTCGGTATTTCAGGATGACCAAGCTGTTAATTCAGAAGAAAAGGAAGAACAAAATGAAGCAGACGACATTACACCAACAGTAGAGCATTATGGGAAGACTTCCCATGATGCATCAGACAATGTAGAACAGAGTGATACAGCTAAAGATGCTGCCGGGGAGACCACAGAGAATGATCAACAGGAGGTATGACTGGAACTTATATAAACTAGGCTAGGATCTGATGTGAATCATGTGGTTCTTTTACAGTGTATTGAATACTCAGTTTGTTGGATATAGTTGCTAATGTCCCGCACATTCTAGTCATGGCTAGAGCAGTTTGTTGAGCACAAAACTGACAAATCAAGGTTTAATGTTAAGGTTGGCCTGTTCATGGTCTTCCAGGACAGTGGTCACAGCCATGTGAATATTTTTTGTTGCTTGAAGACATGCAAGTTATAACGTCATGATAATTAATTCAAGTTTTGGTAAGCTGGTTGCTGTATACGACAAAAAATACCAAAACACTGGTGTTATAATTCTGATAACTAATGATTACATTATTACAGGTGGATGGTACAGGTCAAGCCAGTGCTGATCAAGATGAAGGACATCAAGGTCAAAGGTCAACAAGTACGACTGATTCATCACAGGGGAAAAGAAAACAGGTATATAAAACACAGATAATGGTACCAGTATTTCCCTTGCTTCACAGCTGGTACCAGTATTTCCCTTGCTTCACAGCTGTGACGCACTTCTTACAGTCTGTACGTTGGTCTGTCAGTCGAATGTAGAGATCACATGTACGGCCAACTTCTTCCACAGTTTTAACAGAATTTTAACTCTATTTCATAAACATGAACAAGTACTATGTAAAGCATAATACAGTTTTGATGCCCATCAGACAGTTTTAGCCTTCAACTCAAGTTTTTGTGTGTGACAAATATGTATCACGGGGTACTTTAATTAATCTCTCTCAGAAATGGCTGGAATTTGCTTTGTTCTTCAGAACACCACTGTTGTACCAGAATGTATGGCTATTTGTTTCATATGTACAATTTATGTTTATTTCAATAAGGTCATTATGCATTACAATTGCTTTATTAATGCTCATATTTTCTTACAACATGTTTCTGGGTCTGATGGGACTAGTTGGCTTTGCTTTGATATTTTATCTGTCAAAGTAGGTTGACATGAACAATGAGTGATACATGGAGTCCCTGGATGATAATCTAGAAATATAATCATTAGCCTAATGTGTAGATATTTTACATGATGTTTCTTGTATTACAGCAAGATAGACAACCAGGTAAATCTGACAGTGATAGATCACTGGGTTCTGATGATCAGAAATATAAGAGATTGAAGACTACAGATAGTACACAGTATGATCCCAGTGACAGTAAGAATAATCAGGTAGGTGACGTACATATGTATTTATTTTATGACATCGATGACACAATGCAATCCCCTCTGAAACATTTGCAAGACGGTAGGCTAAGGGATACATATAATAACCCCATTACTAAGCTTGTGTAAGCTGGATTCCAAAATAACAAATGCTATAGTAAGTTAAACTCGATGTTATTAGCTTCTATGCAAATCACAACACATGGCAAACAATCTTAATTCGTAAAGTAAAATTTATCATAGTACTTAAAGTTTGTGGAAGTAATTGATCGCAATGCTTATTCTCCCTCCAGGTGTTGCCTTTGGAGGGAGGGAAAAATTCCAAGCGGCAGATTCCAGTTGGCCTTAAACCCCTATGCATTAATTGTATAACGTGTTCCTGTTAGTATCGCCGTTTCTAAGATAGCGCGCATGGCCCGGCGGGCCATTTCTAACATATCGCATGTGGCCTGCCAGTCAGCCACAGCATTTCTAGCATATCAGCGTGTGGGACAATATTATAGCGCGGCCAATTGGCCAATCCGCGTCCCTGGGACAATTATAGTGCGGCCATTATGCGTCCCTTAAATTTACAGAGCTCTGTTTTCATTAAAGTAGCGACACAGGAACCGTTCTTTTTATTCATATCACCATCTCAAAGCGCACCAAAGAGCTACTGTTACACAGCAATTTATGGGATGTGCAGGTAAACCTAGCCAAAGGCTGTAAGGGCTTAACCCAAATCTCATATGTCAACAATTTGAAATTCGGAGATGGTGATTGTAGACCACTCAACAAAACCATCCCACCTAGGTGCTACCAAATAGACAAGGGAGGTAATTGTGAGTGTTTATTAATATATGCAAATTATTTAGTCCAGGTAGGTGTTGCCATAGCCCCGACTTTTATGAATTTATTCTTTAATTACTGCTGGAATACTGCCGCCTAGAATTTTCCGCATTGCAACATTAAAATGTCTTTGTTAAAGCCATGTCCTCATAACAGAACTATTCAGGATAAAAGTATTTGTAAGATGTAAGGTATGAACTACAATGCTGCCTTTGTATAGACATATAATAGGAATGCACAGTATAAATAGTGAAAGTTTTCGGGGAGGTTTGTATCTTGTATATGGCATCACTGATTTGATCCTTTCATATGATATCCGGGATAATGTCAAAGTTAGGGGATAATAATTTTAAACACTATTGGTCAAATCAACGAGTTTGTTGTAGATTATCAGTCAATATGTGCTCCACATATTTCTCTCCATCACATCTGGTGGAATATACATGCTGTTTCATAACAAATAAATGTAACAAGGTTGGGAAGGAGATTTCACTTTGAATGAATAAGTCCTTCATTGCACATTCTCCTTTCGAATCAATGAAACATGTAGAATGTTTGCTATCTAGAGTGAACTTCAGAAGGCGACTGTTTGGATCACTGATATATAAATCTCCTTCGTAGTTTGTCCTCTCTTTTTATTAAATGTAACACGGGACAAAGTTTTGCGATCTGAGTAAAATTCTGGAAAGTGGAGCTTTGATCACTGTAATGAATAGTTCCCCTACACCGCACCTCCATAGACCTAATTATTACTGTATAAATGTAGCATGTGGACACAGTTTTGTGATCTGGGACGAAGGCCTTGATTGCGTATAATGAATAAATCTCTATCATCGCACATTCATAGTCTGTACTGCGTAAATGTTATATGTAGACATGATGTAGCTATCAAGAGCAAAGTTCTAGAAATTGGAAATGGCAGGTCCCTGGTGAGATGTTAATCGCAAGTGAGGTATATGTCCCCCACGACCAGTCTTCCTACCCATCAAACTGTTAGATGTGAGCATAATTACCAGTGACACTCCCATATGCGGTATAAACTGAAATGTAAAAAGCATGTTAATAACCATTATCAGTGAAAATGCCCGTAAGCGCTGGATAACTCATACAGGGAACCTTTTTCAGCATTAGAGGTTAACAAAACTTATCACCTCCACTTGGGTATGGGAGGGTGGGTAAATAAATATCAAATTGGCTGCTCTTTTATTTGGCAGAAGCTGAAGGAAGTTGCATTGGAATACCTTTGACTTTTTCGTCTAATTCGTACCCGAAATTATTCGTCCTCAGTGGTTTCGTACCCGAACATTTTCGACCCCAAAATCCAATTATCGTTGCAAAATAAATATAATTATGTTTAATACATAATTTGTATTATCTAATGTTTGATTGTCAGTTACTTGTAAGTTCATTGGGCAGCATGCTGTATTGTTATGCCCCCCATCTTTTATGAGGGGGGTTATTGCTTTGTACATATAGGCCGTCTGTTGGTAGACCAAATGGTCTCCGTTCAATAACTCAAGAACACTTTGCCCTAGGATCTTCAAACTTTATGTTGAGATTGGTCAATAACTGTAGATGACCCCTATTGATTTCGGGGTCAGTAGGTCAAAGGCCAAGGTCACTGTGACCTTTACCATTTCTGACTTTTGGGCTGCCATGGGGGTATACATGTTTTACAAACATCTCTTGTTGTAATTTACTTTTACTCCATGAAAATGCAAATGTTGCATTTATATGATTTTCCACGTACACAATTTAGATGTATAGTAGTGTCAAACATCAAGTATTTTCATAGATTAAACATGTAATGGAGATAGTGGACACAATGAGACTTAATGGATCAGTTTTCTATGAAGTCAATAATAAGGCAGCCAGTCCAGAGATTCATCAGATATGTTTGATAGTGTTTAACACATACCTGTATGTTTGTGTTTGTTTGTTCAGACTTGGTAGAGAATATTTGGTGGTAAGAATGATGGCATCAAGACTGATTGCAGTTCAATAAATGTTGGATTTACTATTTCAGGAACAAGAAAGTAAGAAGTCTGATCTTTATGAACACGTGAAAGATTCTAAGTCTCACTATGATGAACAAACACTGGATGTTGCTACAGCAGAGCAACAAGAGGAACAAGGGAAGATAACTCCGGATAATGAAGATGCTGACTCGGACGTAGATGATGACACTGAGATGGCGGATGATAAACATGATGATGAGGTATGTGCTAACACTTTTCTTGTTTCCAATGATTGATATATAAAGTATGTTTACAATATCTTTGAGATTCATGAGGTTTTTCTGAGAAATGCTATTTATATGGTTATATTGCTTGCACATGTCTGTCCATCTGTAAGATCAGTCAGTAAACCAAATGGTTTTCGTTCAACAACTTAAGAGCTCTTTGCTGTAGGATCTTTAAACTTTACATGGTGGTTGATCATCAACAGAAGATGATCCCTATTGATTATGATGTTGGTAGGTCAAAGGTCAATTTTGCTGTGACCTTTAAAATAAATGACTATTTGGCTGCAATGCGGGGAATACATGTTTTACAAACATCTCTTGTTGATACTAAATTTATTATGTTGATTGTTTTTTTTCTCAGACATTGGATGAAGTGACGGATATGTCGTCTAGTAAGATAAAGAAGAATACTAAGACAGAACAAGATGTTGAACAGGAAGTGGACACAGAGGTAACCATGGAGACAGAAGGTGATGTACAAGATATACCAGGGGAGAGAATTACTACCGATATAGTTGCCAGGGGAGGTGACTCTACTATCCACACTGCTATGGAGTTTCTACATCTAGACAATAGTGTAAGTTGAATTCAGGCCTAAATCTCTTGAAGAATCTCAAGTAGAAGTCTCATCTCAAATAAAGATTTTTAAAAATTTGAGATAAATTTGAAGTTTGAGCTCTTTAAATTTTACTGTAATAAACTAAGAATAAGGTTTTCTGTTTTGTGATGCAAATTTTGAGTCCAGTCTGTCATGGAAATTATCCAAAAGACACATGGCAATATTTGAAATGAGATTTAGCTCAGATTGAGATGTTTCAGGGCCCGTTAATATGCTTAAACAATCTTGTAAAACCATAACATGGCTGACTTCTGTTTGATTGATCAATTCACCCTTTGGATTAGTTATTAGACATTGTTGCTGGTGGTGGCAGAAAATTGTTTCTTGTATGCCATTTTATCTGCCATACTTGGTAAGTATTGCTTGCAGAATGTTTGTACGGTTATAGCATTTAGGCTACCTGTTTAGTAATACTGATTCTCCCTTAGATATTGTATATTTTATATAAATCTAAGGTATGTTATCAGTTTTTTTTCACTAGAAAACTGAAACCTGTGGAGCATTTTACACATAGTCATGACACTTTGCTGTTTCCTAGTTTCGTCAGAGATACATTCCCAAGTTTCGTCAGAGATACGTTTCCAAGTTACACCAGAGATATGTTTCCAAGTTTTGCCAGATATACATTTCCAAGTTTCGGCAGATACGTTTCCAAGTTTCAGCGGATACGTTTCCAAATTTCGGCAGATATACATTTCCAAGTTTCGGCAGATATACGTTTCCAAGTTTCGCCAGATACGTTTCCAAGTTTTGCCAGATACGTTTCCAAGTTTTGCCAGATATACGGTTCCAAGTTTTGCCAGAGATACATTTCCAAGTTTTGCCAGATATATGTTTCCAAGTTTTGGCAGAGATACATTTCCAAGTTTTGCCAGATATATGTTTCCAAGTTTTGCCAGAGATACATTTCCAAGTTTTGCCAGATAAACGTTTCCAAGTTTTGGCAGAGATACATTTCCAAGTTTTGCCAGATAAACGTTTCCAAGTTTCGGCAGAGTTATGTTTCCATTTATCTTACATTTATCATATGTTGTATATTTACAGGTATTTGACCTTGAGCATCTAAGGTCAGAGTTAGAGAACCAGCTGGGTTCATGGACACAAGCTAATCTACCATCTGATACTGATGCTGTAAGTTCTACATTTCTTACATCAATTTGGTACAGTGGAACTTGCTTATAACAAAATCCTAGGGACACTGAAATTGATATCGCTCAATACAATTTTCACTATATCCGTATTATAAAATTTAGTTCTACAAGTTTGCTCAGTAGGCAGTATTTTTCTTTTGCTATAATGGATGTTTCACTATAAGCAAGTTTGTAACAAGTTTGTTACACTGTACATCAACCATATAACCCATTCAAGTGAGCTTTTATAAACATAATAACATATGAGCTTTTTGTAAAGAAACACTGACAGTGAGCTTTTAGATATATATATTGCATAATCTCAAGTGGTGCATGTCCTGAAACTTTCCAAACACCCCTCTAGTAGCTCTAGAAGCTATAGTATAATGCTTTATAAATTAATATACCATAAACTTTAGTGAGTTTTACACACAATGAAGCATCAGCTCACGGAAGCTTTATAAAAATATAGTATAAACTCTAGAGCACTTTGATGTATGATTTTATGTTAGCTTGCTATGTTTTGAAAAGAAATTGTTTGAATGTTATTATATATGTCTGAAAGGTGTAACTGTATCATTGGAAAAGAATAAAAAAATGAAAAAAAATTGTCAAACTTATACATCTAGTAAATAAACTATAAAACTATATTAATTTCTGTAAAAAGTTCTTCATCAATGATACATTTACCTGTGGCTAGTACTAGGCTAACCTTACAATGACATGGTTATAATTTTTTCAGGAATCAGCAGCCAGTGAGTTATGGCATCGATATGAAGCATTGACATCTAGTCTATCACAAGATCTGTGTGAACAACTACGTCTTGTATTAGAACCTTCACAAGCTACCAAACTCAAGTAAGTTATATATAAATATACGAGGGTCGTTCATTTAATACCCGGACAATCGCCATAGCGCTTGATTGAAACATGCAATTGTAATAAATTTTCGTTTAATTAAACGTACCTACCTTCTTGATAATTCGACAAAACTTGAAATAATTGTATCCAACCGAACACAAATTGCGGTTACTATAGTAACCCAACTAAGTGCTACCCGGCCCAACCCAAGTTTTCAGTGAAATGTAGAGTGTTTATATGACAGGGTATGTGGAATAGTTGTCTATTTTCAACGGAAAACATCATATAACGTTATGGCTACATCTACGTTATGTTATATAACGTTTGATATCATTTCTGTACTGTTACTGTGCGTGAAGCGCTGTTTAGTGACCGAGCGCATGTTTCCGTTAATATCGCAAAGAAATCGAATTTGTTAGGGGAAAAAACGATTATGATACAATTTCGTAAACGTTTTAGTCATGCACCTATGAAACTAAGGAATTTATTTTAGACAAGCCTTTTGGCAATATTCGTATCGGTGGATTTCAGCTTATAAAGGGTTCCATGATTACAAGGATCACCTCGCGATGATCCGAGGACGGGCCAATCTAACGTCAGAAACAGGAAATTGTCGTCGGTTAAACACCTGTGGAGGGGTAAACACTACTTGAAGATTACTACTATAGTAATTACGGAACCATGCAAAATTATCGTCGATACATCATTTAACATCACTATCGAACATCTTAAAATGGTAAATGTGTGTGTTTGTGTGACTTTATGGCTTCAAAACGAAGATCGAATAGAGAAAAAGTGTCACGTTTTAGGAGCGAAAATGGCGTAACGTCACAACATTTGGCGTCGACTTGGGCCGGCTCGCGTTACATGTACTTATTAAAACACTAATATTATGTAAATTATGTGAATTAAGGAATGGTGTGAATGTATTCATGTACGTTTTCATCAATATCGGTCCACTAGTTTCCCAGCAATATCGATCGTCCGGGTATTAAATGAACGACCCTCGTACGAGTACAAGGTTTGCATAGGCATTGACATGTCCTTGAATTCGGTTTGAATTTAACTGAAAAATCTTGACATACAGTGTATTATATGCATAAAAGATGAAACAGAAACACTTTCTTCTTGCGCATTAAAAGTATGTAAATATTAGAGAGAGAGTGAGATATGCAGTGCTAAGCAGTAGTTGTGATGACAATAATATTCATGTTTATCCAAACTAAACAGTCAAAACCATACAATTTTACTGTGGTAAATGTTCAGAGAAATTCCTTGAAAATACAAATTTTACCTTGAAAATTCCTAGTGTATTGGGTATGAGAATTGTGTATGAAGCATGAAGAAATCCAATGTATATCTGATATTTCAGGGGAGATTATCGTACTGGTAAAAGATTAAACATGAGAAAAGTGATACCTTATATAGCGAGTCAGTTCAGGAAAGACAAGATATGGTTGAGACGTACCAAACCTAGCAAGAGACAGTATCAGATCATGTTAGCTGTAGATGATTCCTCCAGTATGGTAGATAACCATTCCAAACAGGTAAGTCATTACTGTCTTAAGCCTAGGTACCACTGAGGAATCCGATATCACCAACTGTCTCATGACTTCCCCGAAGCTTCACCTAGACCACGAGGAACCTGTTCCTGATAGCTCATTTATTTTAATCAGGAGTACATCGCCTAGGCAAAAAATGCTTGATCATTATGTTGTTAAAGTGAACATTTGTGTATTCTACAATTAGGGTCAAACCAGGCTCTAATTACAGTATAAACTGTCCATAACACTATCCTGTGCTGTCCCGAACATCACCTGTATGACAGGCTGTACATGAAGTCTGAACATCACCTGTATGACAGGCTGTACATGAAGTCTGAACATCACCTGTATGACAGACTGTACATGAAGTCTGAACATCACCTGTATGACAGGCTGTACATGAAGTCTGAACATCACCTGTATGACAGGCTGTACATGAAGTCTGAACATCACCTGTATGACAGACTGTACATGAAGTCTGAACACCACCTGTATGACAGGCTGTACATGAAGTCTGAACATCACCTGTATGACAGGCTGTACATGAAGTCTGAACATCACCTGTATGACAGGCTGTACATGAAGTCTGAACATCACCTGTAAGACAGGCTGTACATGAAGTCTGAACATCACCTGTATGACAGGCTGTACATGAAGTCTGAACATCACCTGTATGACAGGCTGTACATGAAGTCTGAACATCATCTGTATGACAGGCTGTACATGAAGTCTGAACATCACCTGTATGACAGGCTGTACATGAAGTCTGAACATCACCTGTAAGACAGGCTGTACATGAAGTCTGAACATCACCTGTATGACAGGCTGTACATGAAGTCTGAACATCACCTGTATGACAGGCTGTACATGAAGTCTGAACATCACCTGTATGACAGGCTGTACATGAAGTCTGAACATCACCTGTATGACAGGCTGTACATGAAGTCTGAACATCACCTGTATGACAGGCTGTACATGAAGTCTGAACATCATCTGTATGACAGGCTGTACATGAAGTCTGAACATCACCTGTATGATAGACTGTACATGAAGTCTGAACATCACCTGTAAGACAGGCTGTACATGAAGTCTGAACATCACCTGTAAGACAGGCTGTACATGAAGTCTGAACATCACCTGTATGATAGACTGTACATGAAGTCTGAACATCACCTGTATGACAGGCTGTACATGAAGTCTGAACATCACCTGTATGACAGGCTGTACATGAAGTCTGAACATCACCTGTAAGACAGGCTGTACATGAAGTCTGAACACCACCTGTAAGACAGGCTGTACATGAAGTCTGAACATCACCTGTAAGACAGGCTGTACATGAAGTCTGAACATCACCTGTATGACAGGCTGTACATGAAGTCTGAACATCACCTGTATGACAGGCTGTACATGAAGTCTGAACATCACCTGTATGACAGGCTGTACATGAAGTCTGAACATCACCTGTATGACAGGCTGTACATGAAGTCTGAACATCACGTGTATGACAGGCTGTACATGAAGTCTGAACATCACCTGTAAGACAGGCTGTACATGAAGTCTGAACATCACCTGTAAGACAGGCTGTACACGAAGTCTGAACATCACCTGTATGACAGGCTGTACATGAAGTCTGAACATCACCTGTATGACAGACTGTACATGAAGTCTGAACACCACCTGTATGACAGGCTGTACATGAAGTCTGAACATCACCTGTATGATAGACTGTACATGAAGTCTGAACACCACCTGTAAGACAGGCTGTACATGAAGTCTGAACATCACCTGTAAGACAGGCTGTACATGAAGTCTGAACATCACCTGTATGACAGGCTGTACATGAAGTCTGAACATCACCTGTATGACAGGCTGTACATGAAGTCTGAACATCACCTGTATGACAGGCTGTACATGAAGTCTGAACATCACCTGTATGACAGGCTGTACATGAAGTCAGTATGATAAACCTCGAAACCTTAAACCTGCTTTGTCTGACACTTGTTGTAAGTTTCAGGTTTTAATATGGACATTTTAAGAATAACACATTATATATGTTATGTTATATACATACACTGGTATATGATTATTTTGTGGGCTGGTCTTAAAGTGTACAATGCTTTTTGGTGAGGTAATTTATATTAATTGCTGGTCATTGAAGATAATGTTCTATATACATGCGCTAGGCGATTTTAAGTCAACATGTGCTTGCTGATAAGAGATGACTGTTAACAAATATTTACTGTATTTTCATATCCAAACATGACAGACCTAGATGACAATAATGTATTTGTTAAAAAGGTTTAATCGTTTTATTGCTATGGTTAGTTTAATTCTTATGTTGTAACATTTCAGATGGCATTCGAATCGTTAGCTTTGATATCCAATGCTCTAACATTGCTGGAATCAGGGGACTTATCTATATGCAGGTATGTATAGATATCCCTGTAGTGTATGTTTAATATTACTCTAGCATATTTACCTAGGTCAGTTACTGTCATAGCCTCGGTCGTAAGTATGCTAGATTTGTAACCTTGTGTGATTCCCAGTTGTGACAAGTCATGCCCTTTCATGAAAATTTGACAACAATGTTGATTATCCTCAAAATGTGGTGAAGTAACTGGTTCCTTGTAGAAGAGTAAGTTTAAGTACTGATTAGGATATTGTAGGATAACTGGTTTGGTGAATATGTCACCATATATAACTGAAAATTTGTTTAGAAATGGTGTCCGAATAAACAATCGATAACTGTCTCCTAGCAACTCGGGGTTCCATTCCAGGGTTTCATGGGTTGGGCTGGTTGTTTTCTTAAGTGTCATTTGCTGTGGTCATCAACTATAAATTAGTATTGTTTTATCCATGAAATCACTTCAAATGTATTACCAACAAAACTGAATGGTTTGACAAGGTTTTTTTTTTAGCTCACCTGTCACAAAGTGACAGAGTGAGCTTTTGTGATCACTCTTCGTCCGTTGTCCGTCCGTCCGTCCGTCGTCCGTCAACAATTGGCTCGTGTAGACACTAGAGGTCACAATTTTAGCCTAATCTTTATGAAACTTGGTCACAATGATTATCTCAACAAAATCTAGGCCAAGTTCGATATTGGGTCATCTGGGGTCAAAAACTAGGTCACTAGGTCAAATCATAGAAAAACCTTGTGTAGTCACTAGAGGTCACAATTTTGACTTAATCTTTATGAAACTTTATCACAATGATCATCCTAACAAAATCTAGGTCAAGTTCGATATTGGGTCATCAGGGGTCAAAAACTAGGTCACAAGGTCAAATCATAGAAAAACCTTGTGTAGTCACTAGAGGTCACAATTTTGACCTAGTCTTTATGAAACTTGGTCACAATGATCATCTAAACAAAATCTAGGTCAAGTTCGATATTGGGTCATCCGGGGTCAAAAACTAGGTCACAAGGTCAAATCATAGATAAACCTTGTGTAGTCACTAGAGGTCACAATTTTGGTCTAATCTTTATGAGACTTGGTCACAATGATCATCGCAATAAAATCTAGGTCAAGTTCGATAATGGGTCATCTGGGGTCAAAAACTAGGTCACAAGGTCAAATCATAGAAAAACCTTGTGTAGTCACTAGAGGTCACAGTTTTAGCATAATCTTTACGAAACTTTGTCACAATGATCTACACAACCAAATCTAGGTCAAGTTTGATATTGGGTCATCCGGGGTCAAAAACTAGGTCACAAGATCAAATCATAGAAAAACCTTGTGTAGTCACTAGAGGTCCCAGTTTTGGCCTGATCTTTACGAAACTTAGTCACAATGATCATAACAACAAAATCTAGGTCGAGTTCGATAATGGGTCATCTGGGGTCAAAAACTAGGTCACAAGGTCAAATCATAGAAATACCTTGCGTAGTCACTAGAGGTCACAATTTTGGTCTTACCTTTATGAAACTCGGTCACAATGATCATCTAAAAAAAATCTAGATCAAGTTCGATATTGGGTCATCTGGGGTCAAAAATAGGTCACAAGGTCAAATAATAGAAAAACCTTGTGTAGTCACTAGAGGTCACAGTTTTGGCCTGATCTTTACGAAACTTGGTCACAATGATCATCTCAACACAATCTAGGTCAAGTGCGATATTGGTTTATCTGGGGTCAAAAACTAGGTCATTAGGTCAAATATAAAAACCTTTTGTAGTCACTAGAGGTCACAATATTTGCCTAATCTGTATAAAACTTCGTCACAATGATCATCTTAACAAAATCTAGGTTAAATTCGACAGGTGAGCGACCTAGGGCCCTTTGGGCCCTCTTGTTATTTTGTATGAAAACATTTAAAAAATGTTGCAATTTGTCTTTGAATTATCATTTATATTTTATATATTTCAGTTTTGGAGAGACAGTGAATATCTTACATCCATTCACTGATCAGTTCACCAGTCTGTCTGGTGCACATCTGCTACAGTATCTTACATTTGAACAGAAGAAAACAAAGATTGCTCAGGTATAACTTACACTTTCTGACAATTCATCGAGCAAAGTATTAGACAGTTGTCATTATGTTGTCAATGGGAACACACTTGGGGTTATTTATCCCAATGTTTTACTCCCATGTTTATCAGATGTTACTCTAACCGACTTAAAATTAATTGAACAGGGTTTCCTCCCCTGATAAAAAGGGACGTTTAAAAAATAACTAAATAAAAAAAAAGTATTAGGCAGAAACTTAAACTTTTACCCACACACATCTACGTCGCCCACCCACCAAGCCATGATATAATTGTTGTTTGTTAGGAATAATATTTAATGATTCCATTTAAGCATTTTATTGGTTAAATGACTAAATAACGCATTAGTTTAGATTCTTTAGTTAGTAGATCACTTAACTATGACAATATAGATCAATGGTTGCTAGGTTGGGCAGGTGACGGTCTTATGTGTGTGCATGGGTCATATCAAACACAGTCATGTGGGGAAGTTTTCTTGTGTGTGCAAGGGTTGAACCTGTGTGAAGTTGTAAAGTATAGAACATAAGTTTGTACTGCTTGAATATTAAATGCCTATGATTGAACTATTTACAAAATACATTGAAAATTCTAATATAAACATACATTAAGCATAATATTTGATTACAAATTTGTTACAGTTATTAAAGCAAGCCACGGCAATGATGATGGACGCTCGTAACAAGCAACATGGAACTGTGGGTAATCCTGAAACGTCACAATTATTGGTGATTATGTCAGATGGGCGTGGCCTATTCATGGAAGGAATGGAGGTTGTGAAAACGGCTGTACGTCAAGCAAGGGAGGCAAATGTGTTCATTGTGTTTGTGATAATTGACAACCCGGATAATAAGGTAATGGTTTGCAATGATCATATACTAGGCAAATACTATACTGTATAGTAGAGACGCAATAACTACCCAATATGTTCAATTCATATTTTGCTAGCAAATAGAAACACGTAACAGAAATGATATCACGAATAAAACTTGCAACTGCCTTCAACTGTAGACTTGTAAAGCTTCTAGTTTTGGGCTAATAGAGAAGAAAGCATGGTTTTCATGCATGCACATTTTGAAATGTTCTTCGTGATTATGTCCTCAGTATTCCAAAACGATGGAGGGTCACTATAAGTTATAGAACTGGTTTTTGAGAACTGGGGGTTGAGGCTGTTTTTCTGTTTTAACTGTTGGAACTGGGTCATTCGGCTGGGGTGTTCAGCTTTTTGATTGCTGAAACTTATTCATTCTACTTTTCAACAGCTTGGACTTGGTGGGATATTTTACTTGTTAATTGGGCATTGTGCCTTGTATGTTTTCTGTGCTTGACTGGTTGAGTTCTGCCTTCCCTGTCTGACTTAATATTATCTTTTTTAGCTCACCTGTGAGCTTTTGTGATTGTTTTTTGTCCGGCGTCCGTCATCCGGCGTTCGTCATCCGTCTGTCCGTTAAACTTTTCACCATTAACACTCTAGCACTTTCATCAAACTTGGTCAGCAGTTGTACCTCAATAAAATATAGGTCAAGTTCGAAGTTGGGTCATGTGGGGTCAAAAACTAGGTCAATAGGTCAAATAATAGGATAACCTTGTTAACACTCTGGAGGCCACATTTTTGCTTTAATCTTCATTAAGTTTGATCAAAATGTTTATCTTGGTGACCTTAAGGTCAAGTTCGAAGTTGGGTCATATGGGGTCAAAAACTAGGTCAAAAGGTAAAATAATAGGAAAACCTTGTTAACACTCTAGCGGCCACATTTTTGCTTTAATCTTCATGAAGTTTGGTCAAAATGTTTATCCTGGTGACCCTAAGGGCAAGTTCGAAGTTGGGTCATGTGGGGTCAACAACTAGGTCAAAAGGTCAAATAATAGGAAAACCTTGTTAACACTCTGGCGGCCACATTTTTGCTTCAATCTTCATGAAGTTTGGTCAAAATGTGTATCTTGATGACCTTACGGTCACGTTTGAAGTTGGGTCATGTGGCTAAAAAACTAGGTCAATATGTCAAATAATAGCAAAACCTTTTAACACTCTGGAGGCCTCAGTTTTGCTTCAACCTTCAAATTTAGTCAAAATGTTTATCTTGATGACCTTAAGGTCAAGTTGAAAGTTTGGCCATGTTTAGCAGGTGAGCGCCCCAGGATCTATGATCATCTTGTTCAGTTGACCTAAGTTATACTAAAACCAACTTATAATAATATTGTTTTAATGTATATTTTCAGGATTCCATACTAGACATCAAAGTTCCAGTATTCAAGCCCGGAGGAAAACTTCCAGAGATTAATTCCTACATGGATTCATTCCCGTTTCCTTTCTATATTATATTACGTGACATTAATAGTTTACCTGTGGTACTAAGTGACGCTCTCAGACAGTGGTTTGAACTTGTAACAGCCTTCGATAGATGATAAATATCTGTGTTTTATTGATTTTAATGAATGAAGAAAATACATGAAGTGTTAGTGGTTGACTTTTAGTCAAGTTCTTTTGGTTGACTTTTAGTCGAGTTTCAGGTTGTCAGGCCCCTGTGGTTGACTTTAAGTTAAGTTTCAGGTTGTCAGGCCCCTGTGGTTGGCTCATATGAAAACCTTATTAATCACATTAAACATTTGTTATGCCCCTTTTTAGCTCACCTGTCACAAAGTGACAGAGTGAGCTTTTGTGATCACACTTCGTCCGTTCGTCTGTCCGTCCCTCCGTCTGTCCGTCCGTCAACAATTGGGTTGTGTCCTCTCTAGAGGTCACAATTTTGGCCTAATCTTTATGAAACTTGGTCACAATGATCATCTCAACAAAATCTAGGTCAAGTTCGATATTGGGTCATCTGAGGTCAAAAACTAGCTCACTAGGTCAAATTATAGAAAAAAACCTTGTTTTAAACCTTTCAACATGTAGTCTTCATAGTCACTAAACTCTCTGCAGTAACTCTCTACTCTCTATACATACAATAAACTTTAATCAACCAATGAAAATGTGTATCAGGGTTCACAGCAGTTTTGTAAAGGTCAAATATCAAAATATTCTAGTATTTAACCCAGGGTGTGAATTGTACTGGTTAAGTGGAAATCAAAGCGCTGTAGGGAGCGTAGACATTTTCCTGAGGGTCGTGGGTTCAAACCCCACTGGAACCATAATTTTTATTTTTTTATTTTTATTTTTTTAAGTGTTTAGGTATTGTTTTGTCTTTATAGCATGTATTTGTACATTTTCCTGATGGTCGTGGGTTCAACCCCCACTGGAACCATAATTTTTTTTATTTTTTATTTTATTTTTTTTTAGTGTTTAGGTATTGTTTTGTCTGTAAAACATTTATTTGTACATTTTCCTGATGGTCGTGGGTTCAACCCCCACTGGAACCATAATTTTTTTTATTTTTTATTTTATTTTTTTTTAGTGTTTAGGTATTGTTTTGTCTGTAAAACATTTATTTGTACATTTTCCTGATGGTCGTGGGTTCAACCCCCACTGGAACCACAATTTTTTTTTTTTTTTTTTTTTAAATGTTTAGGCATTGTTTTGTCTTTATAACATGTATTTGTACATTTTCCTGATGGTCGTGGGTTCAACCCCCACTGGAACCATAATTTTTTTTTTTTTTTTTTTTTTTTTTTTTAGTGTTTAGGTATTGTTTTGTCTGTAAAACATTTATTTGTACATTTTCCTGATGGTCGTGGGTTCAACCCCCACTGGAACCATAATTTTTTTTTTTTTCTTTTTTTTTTTTTTTTTTAAATGTTTAGGCATTGTCTTGTCTTTATAGCATGTATTTGTACAGTTATATGGAGGAAAAATACCAAAATATTTTGTTTAAAATAAAGGTCAAATCATAGAAAAACCTTGTGTAGTCAGTCACCAGAGGTTACAATTTCAACTTAATCTTTTTGCAACTTTGTCACAATGATCCTGTCAACAAAATCTAGGCCAAGTTCGATTTTGGGTCATCTGGTGTCAAAAACAAGGTCACAATGTCAATTGACATTTTCCTGAGGGTCGTGGGTTTAAACCCCACTGGAACCATAATTATTTTTTTGAGTGTTTAGGTATTGTTCTGTCTTTATAGCATGTATTTGTACAGTTATATGGAGGAAATATTTTGTTTAAATTATAGGTCAGATCATAGAAAAACCCTGTGTAGTCACCAGAGGTTACAATTTCGACTTAATCTTTATGAAATTTGGTCCTAATAATCATCTCAACACAATCTAGGTTAAGTTTGATATTAATTAAGTCATCTGGGGTCAAACGCTAGGTCACATGGTCAAATCATACACAAACTTGCAATAGAGGCTGAATTTCCTTAAATTTTATTCAGAAAATGTGTAGGATCACCATAGGGGTGTGCATGCACTAGTACGACAGGTGAGCGACCTAGGGCCCTTTGGGCCCTCTTGTTATAAGAAGTTGTGTTATATTGCAAAAATAGAGATGACATGAACATAAGGTCTTTTAAACTTGTAGGCAGGTTGGTCCTATCCTGTAGACAAACCTTATCAATTCACGACCATTGCTACTGTTATTTAAAATTATGGACAGGGCATGTATGTTTTACAAACATCACTTGCTTTAAGTGTTGTCTCACACATATTCTGTTTAAGAATTACAGCGAATAACACATGTTTTGATGAGATGATTAATCTTGTTACTGGATGATGTTGAAACATTATTTGATTAATTGTTGTACATGATTGATACTATGAACGATAATAAAACATGATTGAATAAACATGAAGTCAAGTAGTTCTTTTAATTAACACATAAACGTTTACTCTACTCTCAAGTCTGGTCAGCTCATGCTATGTGCTACTCCTTCACATGTAGGAATTTTACAACATTTGGTGGAACAAATGTGTGTACTGGAATCCCTTCTCGAAAAAGTGTATTTAAAGCGCATTTAATCTGCATTTAATCCGTATTAAACTCGGCAGTATTGGCACTGTATTTTTTCTGCATTTTTAGCTCACCTGTCCCAAAGTGACAGGGTGAGCTTTTGTGATCACTCTTCGTCCGTTGTCCGTAGTACATCCGTCCGTCTGTCCGTCCACAATTACTTGTGTAGACACTAGAGGTCACAGTTTTAGCTTAATCATTATGGAACTTGGTCACAATGATCAACATAACAAAATCTAGGTCAAGTTCGATATTGGGTCATCCGGGGTCAAAACTAGGTCACAAGGTCAAATAATAGAAAAACCTTGTGTAGTCACTAGAGGTCACAATTTTGGCCTTATCTTTATGAAACTTGGTCACAATGATCATCTTAACAAAATCTAGGTCAAGTTCGATATTGGGTCATCTAGGGTCAAAAACTAGGTCACAAGGTCAAATCATAGAAAAACCTTGTGTAGTCACTAGAGTTCACAATTTTAACTTCATCTTTATGAAACTTGGTCACAATGATCATCTCAACAAAATCTAAGTCAAGTTTGATATTGGGTCATCTGGGGTCAAAAACTAGGTCACAAGGTCAAACAATAGAAACACCTTGTGTAGTCACTAGAGGTCACAATTTTGGTCTAATCTTTATGAAATTTAGTCACAATAATTATCTCAACAAAATCTATGTCAAGTTCGATATTGGGTCATCCGGGGTAAAAAACTAGGTCACAAGGTCAAATCACTTCAATATGTCATTGGGTCTAAATGTGATGTAAATTATAAAGCATAAGACAATATGAAAACCTTGTACATGCAATAGAGGCTACCATTAGGGGTGCATGAACTACTAGGACAGGTGAGCGACCTATGGCCCTTTGGGCCCTCTTGTTATTCTATAATATAGACATGGGGGAACATTCCTCCATCTTTTTATTCTATAGTTTAGACCATTCTGATCACCTCGGCCTTTATGTATTGCAATAGACCTCTGACATAGGGCCTGTTCGGAACGCTGTTCCGCACATTCCGGACAGTGGAACACACTTACGAACAAACCGGAACACTGTTCGGAACATGGTCTTTCTGTGCCCGCCACAGAGGTGGTGCAGCCAGAACAGTCACGTGATTACAGCAAGAACAATGGTCGCTTGTGTCATAAAATAGAATATAATAAATTTATTTTCCAATTATGGGGCATTGCGGGCAAACAGTCACATTCAAATATATCGTTATGCATATTTTTTCTCCAATATTACGGCTGCAACTACAATTTTGGTCGTCTTAAACATTTTACTTTCTGTTCCGTTTTGTTCGTAAGGTGTTCGGAGTAGAACATTCGGCACACTGTGCAGGACAGTTCCGATTTGTTCGTAAGTTGTTCGGAGTAGAACATCCCGCACAGGGTCCGGAACAGACCCTACGAACATGCCCATAACAAGGCGCCATATTGAAACTATTTTCAGTCACATGATTAGAAAATGGCAGCCCCCAGTCTTCAGTACACATTATGTCAATACATGTTCACACAAATATATAGATCTATATAGATATATTATACCAGTAAATACGCACTACAAAATTCAAGGGAACGATTATTCACATGTGTGCCAGGCGATAAGTTAACTCGAAATGATCCGAAAGTCAAGTAGTATATTTTGTAAACAAACCCGCTTAAATATGGGTCATGTTTGTTGATGTTTTCGACACGTGCTTGGGAAATATAAATTATGAATAATATTTAAAGATATGGGTTATTTCTTTTATGATATGTCTTCGTATGATCATAAAAATAAGAAAACTGTTCGGGAAAGATAAAATAACCATCTTATTGACGGATACATAATTTGTTACTTTTACGCGTAGGTAGCGACTTTTAACTCACGGCCTGTTGGCTTTGGTGTATTACTACAGTTAGACACGAGGTTATTTACCGGAGATAAACGGAAATGGCCGAGCTTTCACGATTGTAGTTTAGACATGGGGGAACATTCCTCCATACTGTGTAGGTATGTAGGAACATTCCCCTATCATGGAGGAATGTTCCCCCAACTTGTGTTCCCCAGAAAAAGGACATCTGGAATTTCCTTTTTTATTCTGGAACGGCTTATAAGTAAAATGTCAGAGAACTTGGACATTGACATAATATCATATACACCCAAGCTGTGGTCGAGGATCAGCTGACGGTTATACGAGCTTTTCTTCCGGTATCCGTAGATTTATTTCGACATAAAATGAACATGGCAGTCATAATATTAAAACACAATGTTTTATAGTACTGTAAATAAATATATGTGTAAGCATGAACTAATGAAAGAGCCATGTCAAATCAACATTAAATGTCAAGGATAACACAAGAAAGGGTTCGAAGAACCCTTCTATTCATTGTGGTCCTTGATATGTAGTGTTGTACGACATATGAAGGTACCACATTTTTAGGATATTTGTTTGATATATAATAAGCATAGTATTTTGATGTACTACATTTACCATTGAAGTTAAATAAAAAAAAAGAAATTAACAAAGGGAATTTATTGAAGCATGACAGCACTTTCATTGCAAATCTTGCTCGTTCACAAACACACAAACTGTCAAATGGTACTTGCTAAAATGTATATCATTCTTACAATATAACTACAGGGAACAAACTCTTACTTAGTTTAATACTGAAAAATGTATACTTTAAAAGATATTCAAGAAATATTGCTATTTTTTTACTTTCGGTTTGCAAGATCATTGAAATTTTGCATGCTACAAATCAATAAATATGTTTCAAAATTATTTCTTTGTAAGAGTTTGTTCCTTATACTAGTGACTATGGCCCCGACAACAAACTTTGACTCTCAAAGTCATGTTGACTGTTTTTGTGAACGAGCAAGATTTGCAATGAAATTGTTGTCATGTTTCGATAAAAAAAATGTTTTATATTTATTTTTATTCTAACATCCTGAGTTAATGTAGTACCTCATAAAACAGTGCTTATTTTATCCAACAACTTAAATTTGAAGACGAAAACGCTTTTGAAAGAAAATTGCACCATCTCACTATAGATTACACCTTTCATTGTCAATGCCATGTAACACTATCCAAGATTTCAACAGAATTATGCCTCTGATTGACGTAGCTAGTTTTACAGACAATGTGTCCGTCTGGCAGATTATTGACTCCATAACAGCTGATGATAAAAATATCCATTTGTCGTTAAGGTTCACCTGTCATGGTTGGCACTGACAACTTGTCTTCTGAACTGATCATCAAGCTGGCAGACTTAGTTTTTGGATCGCTATGTGGGGCATCATCTTTCTACAGTAATAAAACGCCAAGTGCTGCTGTCACTCCTTTAGACTTTGGACACTTGATCCTTCTGGTGACCCAAGGTTGGTTGAAAGGAGATGATGTCATCTTTGAAGACATGGAATTAAGATATTTCTTCTAGATCCTCTCCATCTGAAAATACAGAATGTTCAGATCTGTTCAAATATAAATGGAGCACATCTCGTAGCATGCAGGTTTATACATCGGTAACAGTTCAACATTAAAGTACGTATTTAATACCATCTTACTATTTCAGGTCCTGTCCTGACAGTCAGATCCATTCCATACCAGACATGATTGAAACCATCGTTAAGCTGTCTGACTGCAAACAGACGCACATTCTACTGAAAGACATGATGATATCTATGACAACCGTAAGTAAATCTAAAGATACACAACTTCAAACGTTGAATAAAGCAAAGAAAAATGCTCTTGAAAAAGTGACGACGTTCCAAAAAGCGCTAGAATGCATCGTTAGGAAAGCTGCTGAATCTTCCAGACAAGAAGTTGAAACTGCATACAAAGAACTTGAAACAGACATTCTACAAGACAAGCACACTGTTGATAGCATCCGTAATGATTTGCAGACGACAGACGAGAAACTCAGTCAGTCAGACGGAAATAGAGCCCAAAAATTTGTTTGTTCCAAGCTTGCACAAGAAAAGATCAAATACGCCGACAGTGAGAAAATGAAGCAAGAATTACAACATCACACTGACGCCCAGATAACGTTCATCCAAGACCACTCATTGTTGGAGTATCTGAAAGCTTTACATGGTATTGGTCAAGTGAAGAGACAGGAGCAGCAGACACACAACCTTGATAAAAAGCAGAAAGACAATCTCTACATGATCAAAGGAAGTAGAGATATTAGCATTAAGCTGTCTGGTGATTCTAGTACATGTCTTTCATTTGGATGTTGTCTGACCCCAGATAACCAATTACTTGTCACTGATTACAACAATAAGAAACTGAAACGTATTGATATACAGAAGATGTCAATTGTTGACTATTGTACTTTAGACTTTGCATCCCGTGGTGTATGTTGTATCAGTAAGCATGAAGTTGCTATTGCATGTCAGAGTAATAAGATTCAATTTGTTTCTATCCAAGGCAAGATGACTCCAACAAAACAGATTCAAATATATCATAATTGTTATGGTATTGCTTTCAATGATGGTAAACTGTATGTGACAGATGGTGGAGCCTCACTCTATGTTTACAGTATGGCTGGTACCCTGCTGAAGACAATCACACAAGATAATGCCGGGAACAACCTGTTTATTTTCAGTCAACATGTTACCTTCAATGAAAGTGGAACCAGAATGAACCAGATACAAAGTATATGGGGGCTATATTGGAGTCAGACTTGAGGTTGGTGGGTCTGTTTCTAGATTGGTTGGTCGGTCCATCGGTTGGTTGATTGATCCGTGCATATTTGTCCGCGCTATTTCTCTGTACATGGCTGATCAGTACCAAGTCTAGTTGTGCATATCGTCGGCGAAACCTGGTCGGATCTATGTTCATGGAGTTATTGTCCTTTGTTTTTTATACTTAAAATGTTGTCCGCGCCATTAAATTTTCTCTGTAACATTGATAGGATATAAGCTTATTACATTACAGTAGTATCAAGTATAGTTGTGCATATTGCTGACACACGTTGGTCGAATCAATTTAAAGGTAGTTATTGCCCTCTTTTCCACTTTTTAGTCCCCTACCGGTTTTTGACCGGAGGGGACTATAGGTTTGCCCTCCGTCCGTCCGTCAGTCCGTCCGTCCGTCAAACAATCTGGATCCTGACATAACTCAAACAGTTTCCAAGCTAGGTTTATGATCTTGGTATGTGGATAGGGGGCAATAAGGGGATTATGCACGCCCAAACATAGTTTGATTTTGACAAAAATTGTGGTTGCTATGGCGACGGAAAGAGTGAAAATATGACAAAATCTGGATCCTGCCATAACTCAAAACAGTGGATAGGGGGCAATAAGGGGATTATGCACGTCTAATTATTTTGATTCTGACAAAAATTGTGGTTGCTATGGCAACAGAAACATTGAAAATGGCCTCAAACCGGTAGGGGACTTCTGTATTGCTTGCAATTCTTAATTACTTGTTAATTTTGTCCACGCTATTTCTTGGTAACAATTTGTTAAATTTCATCGAAACTTGGCATGGCTTATTAGTGCCAAGCCTTGCTGTACATATCATTTATGTACAATGGTTGGGTCGGTTACCCTTAAATAAACCTTTGAAGGATTCAATAGTACCAAACCAGACAAAAATCCTGTATTTTTCTAGGAGACGAAGAGGAACATTCACTCATTTTTCCAATTCTGATATGTTTAAAAATTTTCGCGGAGCCTGTCCCTTTTATTAATAAGGGCTCTGAAGCTTGTGTCAATGATAAGGGGAGAACTAGATTTAATTTCAAGTATCGGACATTTTAAACATATCTTTATTGGATTCAGATACAGTTATTAGTCTGTGATTTGAGCTCACCCCAAAATGTTTGAATCTGTGTGAAAGTCAAACTTTGCATGAAACGTGATCAGTTATAATTGCCCATTATAAGCATCAGCATCTTGGTTCACCATCCACAATACACTAGACCACATTTCTAAGTATGCATACTTTAAAGCCACATTATCTCTCCCAAGACCTTTTTCTGATCATCTAGTAAATGGACTAATTACAATGAATAAGGATATTTTTCACAATAACCAATAACTGACGACAGAATGTTAAATGTGCGAAATAGTATGCCATAATTCACATTTAGTAAATGTATGGATGACAAAATACAGTTGCTTCCCTTAGATTATAAATTGTGCATTTGTTGTTTACAATTAATTATTTTGTAAACAAACAAACTGGAGGTTTTCTTCCATCTTATTGTGTATTCCACCTTTGGGACTCAACTAAAGTGCTCAAAATTCATGGCTCTTCAAATAGGTTACCAAGTTATTGCTTTTTGAACATAGACGTTTAAGGCTTAATGTGGCTTTAAATTTGAATGAAAAATGTGTACTTAGGAATGCCCTGTCCTCTAGTGTATTTACAATTTTATTTCCATATTCGCAAGTCAGGTTAGGTTATAAATTATCTGTGATATCATATATACAGGGTGATTCATATTATCTGTTACACTTTTCAAATGAAACAGTTTTGATATGTTTGAATATAATCACAAGTAGTTTGCACATCCGAAACACATATGCTAAGTTTGATATACAATATTACATACTTTCATGCCTGTTTTAGTCTACAAATGTAATTGAAATTTATGCCATATATTCAATGTGACGTCTATTTGACCGATGATGACGTCAATGCTTATTTTAATGTGACTTAAATATTGCAATCTTCTATATATACTATTTACTCAAACCATTCAATAAGCCAGTGTGCCGTTGAACTAGATAGTTTATCATAATCAGGATACTATTTTGCCTTGCTTTGTTGGCTATATTATAGGAGAATGGCTTTCAAAACAGAGCTGATCAAAATTATGCTGCATTTAATTATGCTTTGAAAACGACGTCTTGAAAATTGCACATCTGTTTATGACATCGTTTATGACGCCATGATGTCAACATTATTATTGTCGTTTAAATCAGATAAAACTTTATCATATCAGCTTTCAAATGATATATGATACATACATATCTTGTACAAGAACGAAAAGTTATAATAGTTTGAAACTGTAACACATATTATGAATCACCCTGTATTTACATGGACCATTGTTGTGTTTATTTAAATAAGGAATTATTGTTCTTAGCTTATATTCTGTTGTATATTGACTTTGCTATATATGTTTATTAATACTTTTTACTTCTTTGAAGAAATAAATAGTTTTATAATGAATGTGTTGCATTTGTTAACAATATGTACATCTGGCTGGCTTAGAATTAGAAGGTCGTAAGTACTAACTTATAAGACTCCTGCATTTGTGAAATCTGCATCTCAAGGCGCTTCTATGAGCCTATTTTCATAAAAATCAGAAGTGGTCATGTTGACCAAACTGAAGTTGAAAAAGCTTGTTTTTCCATAAGTAATGAGTAGTTTTCAGAGTTTTTTTCTTGTTTTCTCAAAATATTGATTTTGTACTTACAGCCTTCTAATTCTAAGCCAACAATGTTTATAGCATTGCTACGGGTATAAAGGCGATGTTGCATCTCGGCCTAGAAGCAATCCCATACATGATCGATTCAAGTGGAATAGGTAAGTGAGAGACAGTTTCACAATTTCACTTACACAAGAAAAGAGACTAATAGACTAAGAGACTAAGAGAGTACTAATATGTCTGGAATGAAGCTGCTTTTGAGTAGCTCACATAGTTTGAAGTGACAAGGTGAGTAGTGTTCAATATATGAGTAGTGTTCTTTGAGAAGTGAGGAGTGTCCAATAAGTGTTCAGTATGAGAGTGGTGTTCTTTGAGAAGTGAGGAGTGTCCAATAAGTGTTCAGTATGAGAGTAGTGTTATTTGAGAAAGATAATATTAAGTCAGACATGGAAGGCAGTACTCAACTTAACCAGCCGAGCACAGAAAACATTAAAAACACACAACGCACAATACTAGTACCCACCTGAAAACACTGCATCCCGTCCCGAAAGTCTGCCTCCAAGAGTGTTCAATATAGGTTCTGTATGTGAGTAGTGTTCAGTGTTTTGGAAGTGTTCATTAATATGTGTACTCACTTTGGAATGACATGTGCAGAATAATGCGAGTTGTGTTTGGTGAATAGTGTTCGAAGATCCAGTAAAAAAATACAACCTCTTTAGCATGCACAAGGCTTTTCTATTATATATTTGACCTGTTGATCTAGTTTTGACTCCAGATGCCCTATTATCCAACTTGACCTAGATTATACTAAGACGATCAATGTGGCCAAGTTTTATGAAGATTAGGCTTAATTGTGAATCCAAATTGTGACCACACAATGTTTTATATGATTTGACCTAGTGACCTTGTATTTGACCTTAGATGACCCAATATCAAACTTGTTATAAAGTCGTCTATTTGTAGTTTTTGGGTATTATGTTATGTAGTTGTGGTATGTGGTGTTTTCTGTGCTCTGGGTTAAGTGCTGTCTTCCATGTCCGATTATATGTTATCCTCTTGCCTAGATTGTGTTGCGATGATCATTGTGACAAAGTTACATGCAAATTATACTTAAACTTGTGACTTCTAATGACAACACATGGTTTTTATATGAGTTGATCCAATATCGAATTTGCCTAGATTTTGTTGAGATGATCATTGTGACCAAGTGTCATAAAGATTAGGCTTATATTGTGACCTCTACTGAGTGTGCCACACGGCTTTTCTTTGACCTTTTCCTTGTGACCTAGTTGTGACCTCTAGCGACTACACAAGGTTTTTCCGTGATTTGACCTAGTGACCTATTTTTTACCCAAGATGAACCAATATCGAACTTGACCTAGACTTTGTTGAGATGATCATTTCGACCAATGTTTTATCAAGACCTATAGTGTCTACACAAGCAAATTGTGGACGGACGGACGGATGACGGACGAAGAGTGATCACAAAACGCTCATTCTTTCACTTTGTGACTGGCCTGCTAGACCCCACCATGTTACAGCCATACACTATAAACGCCAATGTGGAAAAGTAAATAGTAAAGAGGTCCAGTACATTCACTTTACAAAATTATAATATATTAAACATTTTAGCAATGTCCCAATTAGCCCTCATATAAATGATTTTTTAGGCTTAGCTCCCATTAAATAAACGAAGAGACATACGTATACATATAATAAAACTGTAGTGCATTATAAAGTTCATCCAACACGACGATAACGATATAAAAGTATTTATTTTAAGGTACAGAATGACATGAGAGAAATAACATTATATAATGCATAGAAAATCCATTTTGGATTTAAAAAACCGCTCCTCATATATAAATTTACAGAATTCTTTCTATAATCATAATGCATTTATCTAACAATAGTTAATGTTGTAACGTGCCGGACGGACGGACACCAACAAATCCCGTCAGTGAAAAGCTAGCTCACCACGAAGGGTGATTTGTTGGCCTTATATATTCCATTCTACTCTAATGACAACCTACAAGGTTTACTTTGTGCATAATTATCCAATTACCTCCCTTTATTCACACAACACCCGTTACTATGTAAATAAAATTTCCGACTTCTAATACATCTTTTAACAATCAGAAAATAATCAAATTTTAAATTTTATAATTATGCTGTTTGTCTACAGGTACTTCTTTCTCAACTTAATAAATAAACAACAAACAACATTTTGTGTAGTAGTACGAGGGTTGTTCAAATTGGAAATGCAACTAAGCCCATCAAATTTTATCCTTGATAGATTTTAATGAAACAAGCCTTTGATCCCATTGCAGTATTCATCTCCGATATATATGCGAAGTTGCATTCAGTCATTTCTTTTCTAAAATGCGATTTTGTTATCATTCCTAGCTACACTGTGCATATACTGGACATGAGCCAAACCGAGATTTTAACGTACCTGATATTTTTCCGACAATGCAATTTAAGAGTCGTTTGAAACAAATAAAGATCACAAGGGACGATGCTTGACAAATAAGTATGGTCGGAAAGCTCAAGAACATTCACGCTTCTCAGAAAGTCGCGTTAATGGCTGCTGCAGGTGGAGGCCCATTGCTCTGCAATAGCATGCCATCCTTCAAATATTTGCCTTGGCAGCGATTGTCGGAGTATTTCTTCAATTCCTGAAGGCATTTGCCTTTGTTAAGCTTGGTATTTACCCATTGTCCGTTTTATACATCAAATTTAATGGTAGAAGCTTGGTTTATATAGAAAAATGTGTACATTTCTACTGGCGTCCATGGTGCGTTTTGCAATGCATACTTTGGTTCTGTCTTTGCTGGCCCATATTTGTTTATGGATCTTTCACATGGGTGACAAAATGAACCCGTGTCTTGTTTGTGGTCCTTACATTTGCAAACGGTCGACTTTTTTTATCTAGAAACTGGTTTTAACTATGTTTTGGACAGTTTGCAAGGGCATATGCGCTGGCGTCTCCGAGCAGAAAGGGGTACCCAAATTATACTAATCGTCCTTATTATTTTAATATGATTGATAATTGAATGAATAGCTCATAATGATGAGCCAACACATTGAGCTACTTGCCTAATTGTAAATACTCCACCAGTTTCCAAACAATATTTGATTTTCTCAACCCTTATCTAGTATGTTGCGGTATTTGGACGGCGCGCGTGAGGTTCATTTCCAAAAAAAATTACACCACTTTTAAATTTCTTAAACTATCAATTAGTTGATGAATAAGACATTGCATGACACAATTTCACCATACAAGTTATTTTTAATATTGTATTTGCTCCCGCATTAAAAAAACAACTATTCTTAAATTGGACCGAATTTGGTCAGAAAAAAGTGACATTTTCCCAATCATTTAAGCATTAGTATACTCGAGTAGACAGTGGTAATTGACGTATTGTTAAAGCTACACTAAACGGATTTTAAAATGTGAGGTATCAATTTAAATCTAATACAATGATCTTTCTATACAGCTCACTATTGTTAAAAACTCATTGATACAAGGAAGATATAGCATCACTTGCATTCCAATTTGAACAACCCTCGTAATTTAAATATATATTTACGAATTTAGTGATTTTTCGAAGCAAAGCAATGACAAATGTATGTTATTTAATAAAGCTATGCGTTATTTCTTAGGGGTTGGCAAGTGCACTCCGAATGCGGCCGTTGTTTGAGAAATGGCATGGAAGCCACCTATAGTTCGACAGTGGAGCTGTATCTCTACATACTGGACAAGGCTAAATTCACTACATGCATCTCGTCTCACTAAACGTATAGCACTCTGGGCAATATCTCTAGCAAACCATTCTTGTAAAAACTGGCATTACAATGTTAAGCGGAAATTGTTTGAGCTTGATTTGTATCATTACAGTGACATCAATATAGTCATACCGAAACATAGCTTTAAACGCTCTGTGGAGGAACGCATGTTCAATATTTTTAAATTAGAATGGCTTAATTCTGTACAACAGGTTTCTAGCCGAAATGGTAATGGTGGAAATAAATTACGCACCTATGCCTTATTTAAACAACAAATGAATGTTGAAAAGTACTGTAAAATGATCATGCCGTTTAGTCATAGATCTGCTTTTTGTAAATTCAGATGTGGCGTGGCACCAATTAGGCTGGAAACCGATAGATATGAAAGGTTACCTTTACATGAAAGAACCTGTCCTTTCTGTAATGTACGTGTTGAAGATGAATGCCATGTGCTGCTTTATTGCAGTTTATATGACGACATACGTAATACTCTATTAGAACGAGCTACAGAAGTCTGTGATATATTTTATAATTTGTCCGACCATGATAAACTGGTCGTAATATTTACTCACCCAGATTTGATTCGTTTAAGTGCCAAAACCTGCTGTTATATTTTAAATCGTAGAAATTCTTTTATATGTAGATAGTATGATTTTAGCATGCTTACTGTATTTATTTCCTGTTACACGTCTGTCACGTGTAACCCTTTTATGATTTATATGTTTTAACGTGTTATTTTTATTACATATCCTTTCCGCTACCATAGCGTACTAATGCAGACTCGCCGGGATGGCCATTTCGGCCTTCCGTAGTTTTCGACCTAAATGCCCAAATTCGGGGATTTTGCTGTCATGGGTACACAGGCATCCCAGACTACAGGATATTACGGGCCCAGGGTCGTGCACAGGTTTTTGGGCCCGCTAGACCCCTTTAAAGAGGGATTTGAACGTAGATTTTACAAAACTGAAATTACTGGTCCTATCCGCCATTGCGGTACGATTCCCTGTGGTATTGCATTAACATTTAGCGCCAAAAAGTTTTTATTTTTCTATAGCAGGAATATAAGGCTAGACAAAGGGGTCAGGACCTATGCCCTAAAGGGGCCAAACAGTAGGCATGTCAAGCTAAAAACAAAACAAAAAAACATCGTCATTTCCGGTGACCTTTAGTCGAAATATTGACAATTTTTTCTACTTTCGGTTTGAGGTGGGTGTGTAGCATCCGGATGTATCGAGTTTTTATCAGTGCTGTAAGTCAATAGTGTCTCAGGGACGGGGTATAGGGACCATATGAATTTCTCATAACCCCCCAAAAAATCGTGGTAACGGAAAGGATATACTATATTACTACATTTTTAATAATAATTAATATATTAAAAATATGTGTATACATGTATATAAGTGCCTTTTTAAATTGCAATACTGCCGTGAATGTTAATAGTCTCTTATAATTCTATTTAAGAATGGTCACATAATAATGTTTATGATATTTAATATGATTGTAACTGTATATATGTGAATGAGACTCAAATAAATGATATATATATTTGAATTACTGATACAACCAAAATAAACATCAAAATATCACAATAATTGCTAACATGATGCTGATATATAACCGTTAAACTTTTCATAAACGGCAACATTGTTTTCACGCTATTATAACCAGTGACTTTCCAAACTGTCAATTACCTAACACAGCAATTTCATTTTTTCAGCATGAAGTCATATACTTTCCCCATCCTGATAATACTGTAATTGAAACACTGTTCCCTTACTACTTCTAGCTCTATTTCTAATAGGGGTGACTATTGAGTCCAATTTTGACTATTGCAATACTATTGCTATTGCTGAAAGTACTATTGCGATACTATTATATTGCTGGAAACTATTGCGATACTATTGCAATAGTTATTGCCAAGATTTGAAAACCAGAGATTAACTTTTAAATGCAAATTTGCACTGTATAAGATATCACTTTGTTGTACAACATACAAATCTACTATTTGTGGAAATGATTTAAAATGAATTTAACAGAAATAGATAAATAAAATTAATGCGATGTGGGTCAATTGTGGCTGTTTTGATGCGTGTGTTTATTTACAATTCGTTTTTTAACGAAAACGGAAGTTGTTTTAAATTAATAATAAACTTTATTTATAAAAAGGAAACTATCGTAACTATCGATAGTTGAGCTAACTATCGCCGATAGTTATTGCATCGAGACTTTTACTATCGATCCATACTATCGGGACACTGGGGATCGCAATGCATCGATATTTCGATGCATCGGCCCACCCCTAATTTCTAATGCCGGACGACTAATTTCGCTGTCTAGTCGTCCGGTGCCGGACGGCTAGCCACTGCCTAAACTTTTGGCCGCAAGTACCTCGGCCAACCCATTCTGTGGTCGCAGATTTGGCCACACTCGCCCGCAAAGTGGCCGCGTTTTAAACATTATTACACATCTCAAGCGGGGAATTCCCTTTAAAATACAGATTGAAATCGAAAGTAGGATTCAAAGTCAAGCGACGAAAATGTCATCTAGTGTACGATCCCAGCTTAAAATGTCGGAGGAAACATTTGATTTCGCGTGTACAACTTGTGCACTAACTAACAAGACAGTAGAAGCGGTGAAGTATTGTGTAGAATGCATTGGATATTGTTGCCAACCGTGTGTCGACGCCCACAAGGTGTTTCCTACGTTGAGGAACCATAATTTGATGGAAGTCAGTCAAGGTAACCAAGCAAGTGGTCAACAGACAAGACTCTTAGAGATTCCAACAGAACGATGTAGTATACATGTAGCCAAGGTACTAGACATGTATTGTGAAGGTCATGAGGTCGTTGGCTGTTCTACATGCTTCGTTAAAGATCACAAGTAAGTTAAATAATACTAGCCTTTTTAGCTCACCTGTCACAAAGTGACAGAGTGAGCTTTTGTGATCACACTTCGTCCGTCGTCCGTCCGTCCGTCAACAATTGGGTTGTGTCCTCTCTAGAGGTCACAATTTTGGCCTAATCTTTATGAAACTTGGTCACAATGATCATCTCAACAATATCTAGGTCAGGTTCGATATTGGTCAAAAACTAGCTCACTAGGTCAAATTATAGAAAAACCTTGTGTAGTCACCAGAGGTTACAATTTCAACTTAATCTTTATGAAACTTTGTCACAATGATCATGTCAACAAAATCTAGGTCAAGTTCGATTTTGGGTCATCTGGGGTCAAAAACAAAGTCACAATTCCAATTACAAAAATCACAATGTCAATTGATATTTTCCTGAGGGTCGTGGGTTCAAACCCCACTTTTAAGTGTTTAGGTATTGATTTGTCTTTATAACATGTATTTGTACAGTGATATGGAGGAAAATATTTTGTTTAAATTATAGGTCAAATCATAGAAAAACCTTGTGTAATCACCAGAGGTTACAATTTCAACTTAATCTTTATGGAACTTTTCACAATGATCCTGTCAACAAAATCTAGGTCAAGTTCGATTTTGGGTCATCTGGGGTCAAAAACAAGGCCCCACTGTCAATTGACATTTTCTACTCTTCAATTGCCTCGCCCGAAACTACATCGTGTCTAGGCTCTGCATTGTATATAAAACGTGTGTGTGTTAAAAGAATGACTTGTATTATATATTAATACTCTCGCACTATCAGTTTATCATACTGATTGTAACAAATTAATAATGACCAGTGTGTAGAAGCATGAAATATTTAAACCTCAGACAGTGTGTGTACTCATTTAAACCTTTCAACATGTAGTCTTCATGGTCACTAAACTATCTGCTGTAACTCCCTCTGTATACATACAAGTAAACTTTCATCAACCAATGAAAATGTGTATCAGGGTTCACAGCAGTTTTGTAAAGGTCAAATATCAAAATATTCTAGTATTTTAATCAGGGTGCGAATTGTAATGGTTAAGAGGAAATCTAAGCGCTGTAGGGAGCGTAGACATTTCCTGAGGGTCGTGGGTTCAAACCCCACTGGAACCATAATTTTTATTTTTTTAATTTTTATTTTTTTAAGTATTTAGGTATTGTTTTGTCTTCATGGCATGTATTTGTACAGTTATATGGAGGGAAAATATTTTGTTTAAATTATAGGTCAAATCATAGAAAAACCTTGTGTAGTCACTAGAGGTCACAATTTTGGCCTAATCTTTATGAAACTTGGTCAAAATGATCATCTCAACGAAATCAAGGTCAAGGTCGATATTGAGTCATCCGGGGTCAAAAACTAGGTCACAAGGTCAAATCATAAAAAAACCTTGTGTAGTCACTAGAGGTCACAATTGTTGGCCTAATCTTTATGAAACTTGGTCAAAATCATGTTACGTAGTCCTTATGAGTTTGTAAATAACGTAACTCTAAGTGTTCGTATAGTGGCTTTATTAGTTTGTTACACAGTTCATAAACATAGTATAGTACTTCTCAGGTTCACAGCATAAGTCAACTTTTCATACTCATAAACATACTGTCCAGGCTTATGGCCCAAGCTACTCGCTTGTTGACGGCCCGCACCAACTGGTCTCTAACTCGACTCTCCCTCTCAAACTCTAAAATTTAACTCTGACTGACTGACTGAACTCCCCACTAACATGGTATATGATATATTTGACCAGCCTAGACACTTCCGCAATTCACTGACAAGTGTCTGCCCTAGGCTGTCTGGTTTTAGTGTATGGACATCGAAATATATTGAGATATATAACTTAGTACGAATCTATATTTAGGAGAGTGCATTGAAATTAATATTACATGTATATAATTAGCTATCCCATGAATCATTACATTACAATTCCCTCCCTCTGTTGGAAAACAAAATTTTATCTTAAGTAAAATTTTAACATATTTAACCCAAACTTTTTAAAATGGTATGTTAACAATATGTTGACAATTATGTCCTATCTAATATTATAACGTAGAATCACAAAATGATAATCATAGTCAAATAATGAACATAAAACCTGTAAAATAATAACACATAAAGAAACAATAATATCTGCAACATAAACACATTTATACACACAATAAAATGTCATGACTACAAATGTAGCTTCATTTTCAGCATACTCAGCTGGTTTAATCCATGTCCATTTAGTTAATCACTTGATTGTCAAAATGTTTGTCACGATGAATTGTACATGTCTGTCACGACGAATTGCATGTATATTTATCTGTTAATGGCATCTGGAGTCATCGCATCTGATGAATCTCCGTACATAGTCAATAATGGGTTGAAATGATGATCATAAGGATATACGAATGATTATCTCCGATTGGAGATCTACGAATCTATCTCCAAATTGAACGGTTCATACATTTCCAATGTAAATTGTTTCGTTGTGGTAGGCATCTGTTGGTAGTCCATCGTATATGTATACGAATGTTTATTCGAATGATAGAGATCTGCGAATGATCATCTCCAAATTGAACGTTGGAGAAATTTCCAATGTAAATTGTTTATTGTGGTAGGCATCTGTTGGTAGTCCATCGTATTAGATGTATACGAATGTTTATCTCTATTCGAATGATAGAGATCTGCGAATCACTATCTCCAATTTTGAACGTTGGAGAAAGTCCCGTACAATAGTTTATTCATCATCATGATCAGTCGAAATGATGCCAATTGTAATTACAGTTGAAGTAGTATTTTGGAATACTGGATTTGGTGTTCTCGAAAGTCTGCCATGGTTCGGAGTAATGTGTTATTGTAGTCTCTACAGTTCCGAGTAACGTGTTCGATTTGCTGATAGTCCGCCATGGCTCGTAGTAACTCGTTCGATCCCCGGTATTGACTGAAACACTTATCATTGGCAGATCTAATGCAGTATGTATTTGTAAACCCCTTATAAATAAAATATATTTCCCTACAGTGATCACGAAATAATAGCAAGAGCAACGTAGTACCAGCCTCATTAATTATTACATATTACATTAACTTGTTATATCTTAGATTAATCAACAATAAAATAAATGATAACAACCCTCACATTTGACATAACTAGCAGGCCTACATAATATTATTTTTATATAGACGACAACGATATATCAAGCCTTCGTTCTATAATTACTTCCCTTTGAATGGATACTCTCTACAAAGGAGAATTTCAAATTTGCCGGAAATGAGATTTTCTACACAAAAATCTTACAGTTTTCCTAAGAATACAACATGTTTACACCTTGATAACAACCTGAAGTTGATTTAATTCATTTCCGACTATCATCGTGAAATGATTCCATGTACAAATGAGAGATGTCAACATATATTTACCACATAATTTGACTTTAAAGTTCAGGTAAGTTGAAACTTTTACGATTTACTATTGACATTTATCTAATATACTCAAAAACATACTATTATACATGGCCATAGTTTCTTTAAAACTACCACAACCTTTAGTTGACATAGCAGTCTGAATATCTGATTCTTTAGACTCCTTTTTATCTTGGATTTGCCTATTTTTCACCGCATCTATTTCCATACAATTGTCTGAACTATCATTTTCTGTAATACCATTGAAATCTGAATTACTTGAATGGCTCATAATTTTATTTTCAATATCTGAGACTGGGTCATATATCTCAGTGTCCCCTTCGTACGCCGAAGCATTCATATTATTCTCAGAGCTATTGGACGTGACATCATTTAACCTTGGCCTTTCAATATCATTTTCATCACTTGAACTGCTTTCACGTTCACTGTCACTTGGACGTACAACATAGGTTGTCATACGTTTATTTGTGGACTTTACTTTCGGCCATTTATCCAAATTTGCTTTTCTAATTTGATCTGCATGCACTTTCATGATTTTATTATCCAACTGATTTTTAATCAAATAAGTCAATGGTGACAATTTTTCAATTATTCTGAAATGTGATTTCCACTTAGGTGACAATTTACCTTTCGGACGGAAATTCTTATAATATATTGCGTCATTAACCTCAAAACTGATGTCTTGTGCATTTTTATCAACTAACTTTTTGTTTTTTCGTTTTGCATGTTTCAAATGTCTGTACGCTAGCACAAATGTGTAATGCAATCTTTGAAAATTCCTCACCATGGTATTTAGCTCTTGGTTTCAACAAATTATCAATAGGCAGTATTGGATCTCTGTTATATAATAAATAAAATGGTGAAAACTTTGAACTGGATGAAACATTATGCCTAATACCTCCTAGAGCCATGTTTAAATGAACATCCCAAGCTTTTGTATCACCCTCAACTAATTTTGCAAGTATGTTGTTTAAATCTCTGTGCATTCTTTCTTGTTTCCCGTTTGAAGATGGATGGTAAGCTGTACATGTTACATTGTGTATGTTTAATTCTTTCAGGACCTCCCTGAATGCCTGAGAAGTAAATTCAGAACCCCCATCATGGATTATTTGAATTGGATTAGCATGTTGAGGGTAAATCTCATTTAATAATAGACTTATAACACTGTTTGTTGTTTTATCTGGACTTGCAAATGCTTCCGGGTATCCAGAATACATATCTACAAAACAAATAATGTACCTATTTCCATTATCGGTGGTCTCATAAGGGCCACAAATGTCTATTGATAATATTGCAAACGGATAGGGAGCAATGTTTGTCTCTTTCATGGGAGCTCTGATTTTCTTTAAGTTCCTAGTCTGACAGGGTACGCATGTAGACACATATGCATATAAATCTTTAAACAAAGATGGCCAATAATATTTGGTCTTTACTGTAGCAAACATTCTTTGCGTGCCTGGATGGCAATTTTCAGTATGATATTGTTATATAACCAAGCTTTTCAGGTGCTTTGGTACATAAAGGCGAGGTGTCGGTTCCTCATCTGGACTTGAAATGTAATATATTATCTGATCCATTTCTAAAAACTTATCTCTATCTGAAGGCTGACCATGCCTTAACTTCATTTTAATCTGCAAGATCTCTGGATCTTTATCTTGTTCTGCGACCATGTCTAAGTCTGCAAATTCTTTAATTGGTTCTATGGAGTCAAGGGTTTTCTCATATGGTGCATTCACATATTGTTTTGGGTCAATTGTGTTTGAATTGATTGCATTTACGGACAAAACTTCATTTGAATTTATGTTGATTTGAGACTGGATCTTGTATGTATTGTCATGTATGTCTGGCTCATGTTCTGATTCATTTTCTGTTTGTCTATTTTCAGATTCAGGGGGTCTCGAGAAGAAGTCGGCCATTATGTTGGACTTCCCACTTATGTGTTCAATACGACAATTATAACCGGTCAAAGACAATGCCCACAATTGAATTTTCTTGTTTTGTATTGGACTGTTCAATAAATTTATCAGTGGTTTGTGATCAGTCTTGATTATGAATTCAGCATTGTGCAAGTAATGATCTAGCTTTTTTAATGCATAATATATACCATATGCTTCTTTTTCAATTGTGCTATAACGTGTTTGTGTGTCCCTGAGTTTGTGAGACAGAAAATATATAGGTCGTTCAATTTCTCTGTGTTTCGACATACTGTCTGGATTAGTATCTTTTTGAACTAAACATGCACCTATATGCGAATTACTAGCATCTGTATACAACACATATGGTTTACTTGTATCTGGAAATGCTAACATTGGAATCTGAGCTAACTTTATCTTTAAAGTTTCAAAACTATTCTGACAGCTGTCGGTCCATTTAAATGGAACATTTTTACGTGTTAAATTTATTAATGGTTCTGCAATTTTTGAAAATGAATGCACAAATCGCCTGTAAAATGAAGTGGCTCCTATAAAAGATCTTACATCACGCACACATTTTGGCTCGGTCAGTGACCTCATGGCTTTAACTTTGTCTGGGTTAGGTCTAATCCCATCTTTGTATATAACAAAACCTAAATAACTAGTTTGATGCTGTAAAAATTGACATTTTCTTAACTTGAGTTTGAGATTATGATCTCGCATACGTTGAAATACAATCTCTAAATGTCGTTTGTGATCTTCTAATGTTCTTGAGAACACCAGTATATCGTCTAAATATGCTACCGTGAATGATCCTAAACCATCTAGAACTCTAGCCATTAAATCTTGGAACACCCCCGGGGCATTAACTAACCCAAATGGCATGCAATTGAACTCAAATAAACCCCTAAATGTTGTGAATGCCGTTTTCTCCCGGTCATTCTCATCTATAGGTATTTGCCAATAACCTTGTCTCATATCTAAACTTGTTAAATATTTTGAATGTCCCAAATTTGCTAGTATATCATCAATATGGGGTAATGGATATGATGTAGGAATTATGACTTTGTTTAACTTACGGAAATCTACGCAGAATCTTTTACTATTATCCTTTTGTCAACAAGAACCACAGGACTGGCGTACGGGCTGTGTGATGGCCTTATAACTTTATCTTTCAACATTCCATCAATAGCTTCATTCATTTAATCCCTGTCATTTAGTGGTACTCTATATGGTCTAAGTCTGACGGGCTGATGTTCAACAGTTGGAATTTTCATAGTCACTGTACTGGTTTCAGTGAGCTCAGAGTCATTATTTGCCAACACGTCGCGATGAGTGTGCAACAGGTCTTTCACATAAGGGAAATGTTCTGGTGGGGTAATAATGTCAGACTCATCAATGGGAGTGAAGGTCTCTGGTTGTGATTTTGATTGATTTCTGTTACTCACAGAAGCTATGCATTTTTCATCAATCAATTCTACCTTAGCTATAACACACCCCTTTCTTAATCTTATGGTCTTATTTAAATTATTTGTGATAACCACAGGCAGTCTCCTATGTTTTTGTAATGTAAATACTGAATTTGAAACTACAATTCCTGGCTCTGATCCTATGTACCCATTTTCCACATTTTTAAGCTCATAAGTTTTAAAAATTTGTATACCGGGTTCTGTTTTAATTTGCCATTACAATAATTGACAGTTTGAGGTTTAAGGAGGGTATCCCTTTGAAGTCTTACTAGAGAAGCTATCTGTCTGTCTTCTACTAGATTAACAAATGATTTTCCTACTTTTAAACAACCTAAATCAAAATAAATCCTTACATCATGATGTTTTAACCAATCGCGTCCTAATATAATATTCCTATTTATATTTTCAACAACATAAAATGGGTGACTCATTTCAGTATTCCCAATTTTAAATGCTAGGTTTACACAACCATCCACATGTAATGAACCACCATTTACTGATTGAAGATAAATCCTATCATCTTTAATTTCTGCCTTTTGTCTTAAGGTTCTAAATATCCTTCTACTTATCAATGAAACTTCAGCGCCTGAATCTACTAAATAAATGCTCTGTATTTATTATTTTGTATACATGAACTGGGTTTCCCGCAATTGCTATATTGAATGTTCGTGAATTAAACGTTTTCTGATTACTAACATAATTAAATCTTTTCTTGTGTGAAAATCTATTGAAATTTTGTCTACTACGAAGATTATCCATCTTACAGTAATTTGAATATTCCCTATTTTGATAATACTTTGGTTTATGTGGATTTTGAACTACCGCGTTTATGTATTTATCTCTATTTTGAAATTTATGATTGACAGGTTTAAAATTTCTTAACCTAAGTCTAGCCCTAATATTTTGTTCTTCTATTGCAATATTTACTGCTTGATCTAATGTCTGAGGATTTTGCCTAAGTAATTGAATTTTAATAGACTCATTTAACAATCCATCGGTGAAAAAATCAATTAGCTGTCTAATTACTAATGTAGGATATTGACTTAGATCTTGACCATCATATGCAGTTTTTGCTAAATCAATTAATTTTTGATAATAAATTTGTACACTTTCATTTGGTCTTTGTTTAAATTCACTTAACAAGCGCAATGCATGATGAGAATCTGTTAATTCCGAAAATCTAACTTTTAATTCACCTAATAGTTCTGCCCATGTACACTGCGGATCATCATTTAAATAACCCTGAATAAAATTTGATACAATCCCTCTAGAAGTATGGAAACAAATCTTTTTCTTGCCATCATCATTTAAATTGTTAATAAAAGCATATTTCTCTACTGAATTTATCCAAAATTTAAATTCTCCATTATTTTCCCCATTAAATTCTGGTACTATTTTGTTCAATTTATTACCTAGCGATGCACAATAATTTCCCAATTGATCTGATAATTTTTTAATATTTCTACATATGTTTTGATCTGCCATTTTTAAGCGTACAGAAAATAATCAAGTCACTCACGTGTACTCCGAGGTTCCAATCTTTCGTCAGAATATACGGCTATCAAGTGCTGTCCAGTTCGTTTCCTGTTGCTTTTTCTGCAATTTTCCCGTTGAACTTATACTCAAATCTCTGGTCACGACTCCATTAATTGTTACGTAGTCCTTATGAGTTGGTAAATGACGTAACTCGTAGGGTTCATATAGTGGCTTTATTAGTTTGTTACACAGTTCATAAACATAGTATAGTACTTCTCAGTTTCACAGCATAAGTCAACTTTTCATACTCATAAACATACTGTCCAGGCTTATGGCCCAAGCTACTCGCTTGTTGACGGCCCGCACCAACTGGTCCCTAACTCAACTCTCCCTCTCAAACTCTAAAACTTAACTCTGACTGACTGACTGAACTCCCCACTAACATGGTATATGATATATTTGACCAGCCTAGACACTTCCGCAATTAACTGACAAGTGTCTGCCATAGGCTGTCTGGTTTTAGTGTATGGACATCGAAATATATTGAGATATATAACTTAGTACGAATCTATATTTAGGAGAGTGCATTGAAATTAATATTATATAATTAGCTATCCCATGAATCATTACATTACAATCATCCTCTCAACTAAATCTAGGCCAAGTTCGATATTGGGTCATATGGGGTCAAAAACTAGGTCACAAGGTCAAATCATAGAAAAACCTTGTGTAGTCACTAGAGGTCACAATTTTGGCATAATCTTTATGAAATTTTATCACAATGATCATCTCAATAAAATAAAAGTTCGATATTGGGTCATCCGGGGTCAAAAACTGGGTCACAATGTCAAATTACTTCAATATGTCATTGGGTCTAAATGTGATGTGAATTATAAAGCATAAGACAATATGAAAACCTTGTACATGGAATAGAGGCTACCATTAGGGGTACATGAACTACTAGGACAGGTGAGCGACCTATGGCCCTTTGGGCCCTCTTGTTATCTATAGTATATACATGGGGGAACATTCCTCCATCTTTTTATTCTATATTATCACATGTTTGACGTCGCGGTAGCGTAATAAAGCCATTATTTATTTTTGATAATACACTAGTATAATAAAGCTATCGCGCGACGTCATTCAAAGTATAGGCGACGTCGTCAAAGTTGCGCGTTTTTTATAGTGAAAAATAAGTAACTATTTTTTGTTTTGGCCAGAAAAGGCTAACATGCGATAAAAAGAACATTACATTTGTGACTTTCCACATGGAATTTATTAAACTCGTTGAACAAATCGATAAAATGCTCGGCAGAGGAACATTCCTCCATCTTTTTATTCTATAATATATACATGGGGGAACATTCCTCCATCTTTTTATTCTATAGTATAGACATGGGGGAACATTTCTCCATCTTTTTATCTATAGTATATACATGGAGGAACATTCCTCCATCTTTTTATTCTATGGTATAGACATGGGAGAACATTCCTCCATCTTTTTATTCTATAATTTATACATGGGGGCACATTCCTCCATCTTTTTATTCTATAATATATACATGGAAAACATTCCTCCATCTTTTTATTCTATAGTATAGACATGGGGGAACATTCCTCCATCTTTATATTCTATAATGTAGACATGGGGGAACATTCCTCCATCTTTTTATTCTATAGTATAGACATGGGGGAACATTCCTCCATCTTTTTATTCTATAATATAGACATGGGGGAACATTCCTCTATACTGTGTGAGCATGTAGGAACATTCCTCCATCTTTTTATTCTATAATATAGACATGGGGGAACATTTCTCCATCTTTTTATTCTATAATATAGACATGGGGGAACATTCCTCCATCTTTTTATTCTATAGTTTAGACCATTCTGATCACCTCGGCCTTTATGCATTGCAATAGACCTCTGACATAACAAGGCGCCATATTGAAACTGTTTTCAGTCACATGATTAGAAAATGGCAGCCCCCAGTCTTCAGTACACATTATGTCAATACATGTTCACACAAATATATATATCTATATAGATATATTATACCAGTAAATACGCACTACAAAATTCAAGGGAACGATTAATCACATGTGTGCCAGGCGATAAGTTAACTCGAAATGATCCGAAAGTCAAGTAGTATATTTTGTAAACAAACCCGCTTAAATATGGGTCATGTTTGTTGATGTTTTCGACACGTGCTTGGAAAATATAAATTATGAATAATATTTAAAGATATGGGTTATTTCTTTTATGATATGTCTTCGTATGATCATAAAAATAAGAAAACTGTTCGGGAAAGATAAAATAACCATCTTATTGACGGATACATAATTTGTTACTTTTACGCGTAGGTAGCGACTTTTAACTCACGGCCTGTTGGCTTTGGTATATTACTACAGTTAGACACGAGGTTATTTACCGGAGATAAACGGAAATGGCCGAGCTTTCACGATTGTAGTTTAGACATGGGGGAACATTCCTCCATACTGTGTAGGCATGTAGGAACATTCCCCTATCATGGAGGAATGTTCCCCCAACTTGTGTTCTCCAGAAAAAGGACATCTGGAATTTCCTTTTTATTCTGGAACGGCTTATCAGTAAAATGTCAGAGAACTTGGACATTGACATAATATCATACACACCCCAGCTGTGGGCGAGGATCAGCTGACGGTTATACGAGCATTTCTTCCGGTATCCGTAGATTTATTTCGACATAAAATGAACATGGCAGTCATAATATTAAAACACAATGTTTTATAGTACAGTAAATAAATATATGTGTAAGCATGAACTAATAAAAGAGCCATGTCAAATCAACATTAAATGTCAAGGATAACACAAGAAAGGGTTCGAAGAACCCTTTTATTCATTGTGGTCCTTGATATGTAGTGCTGTACGACATATGAAGGTACCACATGTTTAGGATATTTGTTTGGTATATAATAAGCATAGTATTTTGATGTACTACATTTACCATTGAAGTTAAATAAAAAAAAAGAAATTAACAAAGGGAATTTATTGAAGCATGACAGCACTTTCATGGCAAATCTTGCTCGTTCACAAACACACAAACTGTCAAATGGTACTTGCTAAAATGTATATCATTCTTACAATATAACTACAGGGAACAAACTCTTTCTTAGTTTAATACTGAAAAATGTATACTTTAAAAGATATTCAAGAAATATTGCTATTTTTTTACTTTCGGTTTGCAAGATCATTGATTTTGCATGCTACAAATTAATAAATAGGTTAAGAGTTTGTTCCTTATACTAGTGACTATGGCCCCGACAACAAACTTTGACTCTCAAAGTCATGTTGACTGTTTTTGTGAACGAGCAAGATTTGCAATGAAATTGTTGTCATGTTTCGATAATTTTTTTTTTTATATTCATTTTCATTCTAACCGCCTGAGTTAATGTAGTACCTCATAAAACAGTGCTTATTATACCCCCAGATACATAGTATATGGGGGCTATATTGGAGTCATGCTTGAGGTTGGTTGGTTGGTCTGTTGATCGGTTGGTCCGTGTAATTTCTCTCCAACCATTGGTCGGATTTCAACGAAACTTTGCATGACTGATCAGTACCGAGTCTAGTTGTGCATATCATCGGCACACGTCGGTCGGATGAATTATAAGGGAGTTATGGCCCTTTGTTTTTTTGTACTTATAAATTTTGTCCGAGCTATTTCTCTGCAACCATTGGTCGGATTTCAACGAAACTGTGCATGACTGATCAGTACCAAGTCTAGTTGTGCATATCGTCGGCACACGTTGGTCGGATGAATTTTAAGGGAGTTATAGCCCTTTGTTTTTTGTATTTATAAATTTTGTCCGCGCTATTTCTCTGCAACCATTCGTCGGATTTCAACGAAACTTTGCATGACTGATCAGTACCAAGTATAGTTGTGCATATCATCGGCACACGTCGGTCGGATGAATTTTTAAGGTAGACTGTGTCAAGCAGTTTCTGGGGGTATTCATCACATTCAGTGATATTTCTTGTTTTATCCAACAACTTAAATTTGAAGACGAAAACGCTTTTGAAAGAAAATTGCACCATCTCACTATAGATTACACCTTTCATTGTCAATGCCATGTAACACTATCCAAGATTTCAACAGAATTATGGCCTCTGATTGACGTAGCTTGTTTTTGACTCCATAACAGCTGATGGTAAAACTATCCATTTGTCGTTAAGGTTCACCTGTCATGGTTGGCACTGACAACTTGTCTTCTGAACTGATCATCAAGCTTGCAGACTTAGTCTTTCTTCAGTAATGAAACGCCAAGTGCTGCTGTCACTCCTTTAGACTTTGGACACTTGATCCTTCTGGTGACCCAATGTTGGTTGAAAGGAGATGATGCCATCTTTGAAGTAATGGAATTAAGATATTTTTTCTAGATCCTCTTCATCTGAGAATACAGAGTGTTCAGTTCTGTGGAGCACCTCTCGTAGCATGCAGGTTAATACATCGGTAACAGTTCAACATTAAAGTACGTATTTAATATACCAATACCATCTTACTTTTTCAGGTCCTGTCCTGACAGTCAGATCCATTCCATACCAGACATGATTGACACCATCTTTAAGCTGTCTGACTGCAAACAGACTCAAAGTCTACTGAAAGACATGATGGTATCCATGGACTCCGTAAGTAAATCTAAAGATACCAAACTTCAAACGTTGAATAGAGTAAAGAAAGAAGCACTAGACCATGTGACAGTATTTCAGAAAGTGTTAGAATCCATCGTTAGAAAAGCTGCCGAGTCTTCAAGGCAAGAAGTTGAAGCTGCTTACAAAGAACTTGAAACAGACCTTCTACAAGACAAGCTCACTGTTGATAACATCCGTAATGATTTGCAGACGACAGACGAGAAACTCAATCAGTCAGACGGAAATAGAGGTCAAAAGTTTGTTTGTTCAAAGCTTGCGCTGGAAAAGATCAAAGAAGCCGACAGTGAGAAGATGAAGCATGAATTACAACTTAACACAGACGCCAAGATAACATTCGTTCCAGATCAACCATTGTTGGAGTATCTGAAAGTCCTACATGGTATTGGCCAAGTACAGAAACATGGAAAACAGAAAACCGATTTCTACAAGATCAAAATGCGACGTGATATTCCCATTAAGCTGTCTGAGGATTCTAGTTCATGTCATTCAATTGGATGTTGTATTACCTTAGATAACCAACTACTTGTCACTGATTACAACAATAAGAAACTGAAACGTATTGATATACATAAAATGTCAGTTGTTGACTATTGTACGTTAGATTCCCAACCTCGTGGTGTTTGTTGTATCAGTAAACGTGAAGTTGCTATTGTATGTCCTACAAGTAGTTACAGTAAGATCCAGTTTGTTTCCATCCAAGGCAAGATGACTGCTACAAGACAGGTTGAAATGTCTCACGGTTGTTATGGCATTGCTTGCAACGACGATAAACTTTATGTGACAGATTCGGGTACTTCACTCTATGTTTACAGTATGGCTGGTACCCTGCTGAAAACAATCACATACGATAACGCCGGGAACAATCTGTTCATCAGCAGTCAACATGTTACCTTCAGTGGGAGTGGTAACCAAATATATGTTGGAGGAGGATACAGTGGACTTGTATGTTTTGATGGGAGGGGCCATTACATGTCCACCATTACAGACACTGACCTACGTGATGCAGATGGTGTGTGTGTTGATGGGAGGGGAAACGTGTTTGTAGTTGGGTACGCTTCTACTGATGTGGTACAATTTAGTGAGAATGGAAAGACAGTTGGCGTGATTGTGAAGCAAGGAGATGGATTGAAACATCCACGGGCAGTGTGTTTCCATCCAGGACTGATTAAAATGTTTGTAACTCTACAAAGCAGCAATGTGGTGAAAATGTTCGATCTAGAGTAAGCACTCGCAGTAAGTCGACTGTTAGTGCTTAGTGTTAGTTTTGACACAACTGACGATACTTAATATTAGACTAAGTGCGATTTGATCAATATGAGTGTTAATACTGAGTGCGAGTTGAGATGACTATTAAGTTACTGACGATTACAATTTTAAATGAATATGCTACAAAAGCCTTTATAGAATTAACAAAGGGTAGAGTTCTAATGGACAGTCTTCTATGTCAATGAACACATTCGAATGAATTTTATGTATTTCTTTTATTTGACGCGCTAATCTCAATGTCATTTGGAATCATATGTCTGTATCAATTGTCATTAGATATTACTGCTTTTGTGCACCGTCCCATTTGGTCGTCTGCAATAATTGCACATTACTATTAGTTTGAATACGTACATTGTGTATTCGATATAATATGATACATTACATGTATAATAATGAATCGGACAGGTAAAGCAGCACTCAGCAGATACAACAGAGCACAATTGTATTTGAAGCGACGGAATAACTTAATACATTTTCCCGTGTTTGTATTATGTTTTAATTTATATGTAATTATGTTGAGCATTTAAATATGCTTAAAATCACGTTGTACAGAACAATATCATTGGCATTCGCCAGAGGTTCATGTTTCCCAAGAATGAGCGTTGTCTAGTTAATATAAAACAGACTTAATTCTTAGCAATATTAAATTATATAATACGTAATCAGAACAAAACATACTATTTTTATAGTAATCGGAAATGCTTGAACATTTAAGAGATATCAAACTTTGCGCCTTGTGTACTTCCTGTAGCATTTTATTAAACCAAATCCTTGCTTGAACTGGAATCACACTACACTGGGTCGAAACAATCAATGTCAGATAATTATCAGGCGGTTCACTAATGGATCATGTAACGATAAATGTCCAATTAATAAACATGCTAATCCACAAGAGCATAGTGTGTATATGTGAACATTTGTCATTGCACGAATCAACAAGAGTCTGGGGTATATATATTAACATTTGTCATTGCACGAATCAACAAGAGTCTGGGGTATATATATTAACATTTGTCATTGCATGAATCCACAAGAGTCTGGGGGTATATAATTATATTAACATTTGTCATTGCACGAATCAACAAGAGTCTGGGGTATATATATTAACATTTGTCATTGCACGAATCAACAAGAGTCTGGGGTATATATATTAACATTTGTCATTGCACGAATCAACAAGAGTCTGGGGTATATATATTAACATTTGTCATTGCACGAATCAACAAGAGTCTGGGGTATATATATTAACATTTGTCATTGCACGAATCAACAAGAGTCTGGGGTATATATATTAACATTTGTCATTGCACGAATCAACAAGAGTCTGGGGTATATATATTAACATTTGTCATTGCACGAATCAACAAGAGTCTGGGGTATATATATTAACATTTGTCATTGCATGAATCCACAAGAGTCTGGGGGTATATAATTATATTAACATTTGTCATTGCACGAATCAACAAGAGTCTGGGGGTATATAATTATATTAACATTTGTCATTGCACGAATCAACAAGAGTCTGGGGGTATATAATTATATTAACATTTGTCATTGCACGAATCAACAAGAGTCTGGGGGTATATAATTATATTAACATTTGTCATTGCATGAATCAACAAGAGTCTGGGGGTATATTATGTGAACATTTGTCATTGCACGATTCACGCATGGTCTGTGCAGATCTTTATGCTGTACTGGAATATTGTGTTAGCAGTTTAAACTATGGTATCATAATGTGGATGCTTACGCTGTTGAATATTCTTTTCTTCCTAACAGGTAGGACTTTTTAAAAACACTATAGAATCTAAATGTTTAGTATACAAATATTGTGTTTTATGTCTATTTTGGTGGTTTCAACGCGTGTTCTGGGTGTCACTAAGTCAGCCAATCTATTATCTATGTAGTCTTTTAGTTCAACACTTTTTAACAGGCGGTATAATATTATACATTGTTATATAACAAAGTTTATAGTACACTGTATTTACTCGTAGACTTACGAGCGACATTGCTACCACACTATCACGTTTTACAGAGGTAATTGATGCTGCTTAATTTTTCATCAAAGCATTGCATATTAAAAATATATTGATCTTATATAGTAAAATCACAGGTAACTGTATCATTGATAAAGAGTAAAAAAAAAAATTCTTTTATAAAATTTATGTTATCTAAGTTATAGTTAGAACATATTAAGTAAATTTTAATGATTAAAAAGGGCGGAGCGAGCGAGCGAAGCGAGTCCTTTTTAGTCATTAAAATTTACTTAATATGTTCTAACTAACTTAGAATATAACATTCTGAATTCTGATTGGCCGATAGAAAGTAGCGCCAACGCATGACGTCAAGTCTGTGAAGAGAAAATTTTAATGATTAAATTTTCATTTAACCGCGAAAATTCGGCGTTTTCATTGGCTCATAATGTAGGTTATATTCTAAGATATTATAAATTTTATAAAAAATTATTTTGTTTGCTTACTCTTTATTAATGATACAGTTACTTGTGAGCAAACTATCGATGTTTTGTACTACATACCGGTATCTAATCTAGGCATGTATAGGAAAGTCATATCTATTTATTTTGAATAGTTGTAACATATTACATGTATACATGTAGATACTTCAATCCTAACAGTGTACTGAATGTTAACTATACTAACATATGTATTATTATCATTATCTTTATATACTTTATTATTTGTACATGTATTAATGTGTAGTATTTTGTTCTCATTACATTAACGCACTGTCCTGTTGAGTGTAGGAAAATAGTATAACCTATCGCACAATCTTTGTTTTATTTTACAAATATGGTAAACATACGTGTTTTAATCCACATCTCACGGGAGTCATTTTGGAAAACAAATCTTATTTAATGTATAATGTATATGCATGTAGAACTTACACACCTATTGTATTTTTTTATTTATGTAGGATTAAATATCATAAGGAATATAAATATATTTAGAAAAACGTCAATCATGATACCAAATTTAGTTAATTATTATGGTTTATTATGGTGCAAGTTAAAACCGCATTTATAGATACATTAATGCATCTTAAATGTCTTTGGTGGACACTATAACATTATATTGTCCGCCTTTGATAACACTAGCCTTTGTTTACAAAAATGAAATTTAGATGCATTTTCGATGTCCATTTTTTTTCAATCTTGTGCATACTCACTTCTGATGTGTGGGCTCTTTGATAGCAAGTGGTCATTTAAACTTAAATACTGTGCACTGTTTACTACGCAGTTGTTAATTCCACTATTTCCTGGATGCTTATCTGGACAACTGTTTTTGTTTTTTAACATATAATAAACATTTATTTACACATATCAAGGATTGAGTAGAAAGCTAAGCTTATTTATAAACTCGTTCATTTTACCTGTATTCGATTTACCTGTTCAGACAATGGTTGTAATCTTTTGTGTACCCATAAACGACTACGTCACTCTCACATTACCCTTACTGGACAATATATACTGTATTGTTCGTTTATTGATAAGGAAAGAGTGATCTCCGGAGAGCTATTTGTGCTCAGATGAGCTATTGTGATCACCCTTTTGTCCGTCTGCGTCGTGCGCCGTCCGCTGGGCACCGTGCGCCTTCAACAATTGGACGGTTAACACTCTAGAGGTCATAATTTTTACTTATTCTTTTTTAAACTTGGTCACAATGTTTGTCTCTATACAATCTAGGTCAAGTTCGTAATTGGGTCATCTGGGGTCAAAAACTAGGTCACCAGGTCACATTGAAGAAAAACCTTGTTAACACTCTAGAGGTCACCATTTTTCCCTACAATTTATGAAACTTGGTCACAATGTGTGTATCTGTGAAATCTAGGTCAAGTACGAAATCAGGTCATCATGGGTCAACAACTAGGTCACCAGGTAACATTGAAGAAATAAAACCTTGTTAACACTGTAGAGGTCACAATCTTTATGAAACTTGGTCACAATGTTTGTCTCTAAGATATCTAGGTCAAGGTCGTAACTGGGTCATCTGGGGTAAAACACTAGACCATCAGGTCACATTGAAGCAAACCCTTGTTAACATTCTATGTCAAGTTCGAACTCAGGTCATTTTGGGTTAAAAACTAGGTCACCAGGTCACATCAAAGAAAAACCTTGTTAACAATATAGAGGTCACATGTTTGACATAATCTTAATGAAACTTGGTTACAATGTTTGTCTGTGTTCTACAGTATTTACTTATCACTACAGCAGGTGTAAAGTGCTGTGTGGCGGCTGTAAAGTCTCCCCGTACTTCACTTCAGTGTAGTTATCATTTATAATTACCTCCCTTTATGGCTAATTATGCACAAAATTCGAAGTCCACAGTGTGTCATTCATTGCGGAGTGAGTATATAGTCTTGCTTGAAATATCCATTTTATGGGGATGTGGATGGTTCGTTCTATGTCTGACTCTTTCGTGGATGGCTAGGCGCTGCCGTCGTTTCTGTGTGGCTTTGGATTGTCTGTGCTCTACAGTATTTATTAATGGAATCTAGGTCAAGTTGCAACTTGGTAATCTGGGTCAAAACCTAAGTCACCAGGGTACTGTTTTATTAAAGCATTTACGCTAGCGTAACTCTAAGTTTTCCGTAAATGTTCCGTACGTCGATAATATTTCGCAAATGCGTTTTACTAAGATATTTTTTCTCATGTTTTGTCGTAAGTATTGGCGTAATTCTACGCAAGGTCCGAGTGACCGTAAATAGCAAATATGAACGTAGTGAGGAGTTTTTGCCACGCACTGATTTTTGACCGTCACTTGTTATTATAGACCGTGATTAGTAATATAAACATGTTTAATCATCAAAACTTATCGAACTTGTATGTATATCTATTCACTCTGGTTCCCGTTATATTGGTAATATTGTGGCCCGGTCTACGTTCAATATTCAATATTTTTACGTAAATGTATGCAACAACTTGCGATCGTTTAGTAAAACACACTTAAGGACTTGCGTAAGTGACTAATATATGCGTAAACTTACGCGACATTTACGCAATTATAGTAAAACAGTACCCTGGTCACATTGAAAAAAAAACCTTGTTAACACTCGTATAGGTCACAATTTTAACCTAATCGTTATAAAACTTTGTCACAATGTTTGTCTCTGTAGATTCTAGGTCAAGTTTGAAATTAGGTCATCTGGAGTAAAGGACTAGGTTACCAGGTCACATCAAAGGAAAACCTTGTTTATACGTTAGAAGTCACGTTTTTTGCCTCATCTTTATTTAACCTGGCCACAAAGTGTTTTGTTGTTAAATCTAATAACATATTAAGGTCATACGTATATCATAACACATACTGATTCTGCTTTAACTGCTTGTCATCAGGTGAGCGCATTAGGGCCAATGGCCCTCTTGTTAATTTATTCAACTCGTTTAATAAATTCAATATGAAAAGACACTCATGTAATATCCTCTATATAGAATTCACACTACTATTACTTAAATTGCCTGTTTGTTTGTATTCGATGCAATGGAATTGCAAAACAAACTGCATACCTCACTTATGTTTACCCTATAGTTTGTTAAGGTTACAGTTCGATCACATGTGAATTACATAATTCACAAAGCATTTTGGAAGAAAACACTGCGATTTGTCTTAAAGGAAAAATACTGAGTGTGCGATATCAAAAGGGGTTTAAATTGCTTATTTGCCATCAATCTTTCATAAAGCAACCGTCAGTGGCTCTCTATTACATACATACTTGGTTAGGTAGGAAAATTATGTTGAGCCCAATCTGTGGTGATGCACAAGCAATACATTTTAACCATAAGCAAATATATCCAAACACTAGTTAAAACAGACTTCCGACTCCTTTTCAGGATTTGGCATTAATAATGGCTCAGTTAAGGACCCCTGTTAGAAACATTTTTCTTTGTAGCTGTTACATCATATACAAGCAAAATGTAGTAAAGGCAACATACTGTTCCTTAAGTGCTACATGTTGCTTTATAAAATATCTCCATGTGAATGTATCAGGCATATTTGTCTGATACATTTAAATGAACATCATCTGAAAGAACAGTCCTAATTAGATGTTTTCATCTTGATTTTTAGCTCACCTGTCACAAAGTGACAGAATGAGCTTTTGTGATCACTCTTTGTCCGTCGTCCGTCCGTCGTCCGTCAACAATTTGCTTGTGTAGACACTAGAGGTCACAAGTTTGACCTAATCTTTATGAAACTTTCTCACAATGATCATCACAACAAAATCTAGGTCAAGTTCGATATTGGGTCATCCGGCGTCAAAAACTAGGTCACAAGGTCAAATCATAGAAAAACCTTGTATAGTCATTATTTTAGCCTAATCCTTATGAAACTTGGTCAGAGTGATCATCTCAACAAAATCTAGGTCAAGTGCGATATTGCTTCATATGGGGCCAAGAACAAGGTCACTAGGTCAAATCACAGGTCTTGCATGTACTGCTATAACAGGTGAGCAACCTAGGGCCCTTTGAGCCCTCTTGTTACTTACCGAATGTATTAAATGTAAATAAAATGTGGATTAAATACACTTATTTTCCTCGAAAAATGCACTTACAGTGTATTTTTTCTGCCTTTTTTCTGCGTTTAATGCACTTCATCTTAAAAAAGTGCACTTTAACCGTATTTTTCTAGTGCATTAATACGCTCAAGTGCATTTTTCTTCTGAAAAAAATGCACTTCGGCCTTCAGTGTACTAAAAGCGTATTTTAAGTGCATTAATTCACTTAAGCGCATTTTACTTCTGAAAAAAATGCACTTCTGCCTGCAGTGTACTTAAAGCGTATTTCTCTAGTGCATGAATACGCTTAAGCGTACTTTTCTTCTGAAAAATGCACTTCTGCCTTCTGTGTACTAAAAGCGTATTTTAAGTGCATTAATTCACTTAAGCGCATTTTACTTCTGAAAAAAATGCACTTCTGCCTGCAGTGTACTTAAAGCGTATTTCTCTAGTGCATGAATACGCTTAAGCGTACTTTTCTTCTGAAAAATGCACTTCTGCCTTCTGTGTACTAAAAGCGTATTTTTTTCCTTAAAGGGAAGATTCTGGTCATTTCAGTGGCCATAACCTTAGAACTAGTGAACAGAATTGTCGAGCATGGACTGATGCTAGCGGGGACAGACAGCCAATGTATGATCCCAAAAGTAGAGCTAAAACATGTATGAATTTTTACTAGATTTTGTCGAGATGATGTGAACAAGTTTCATATAAAGATCAGGCCAAAAAATTGCTACACAAACAAATGTGGATGGATGGAGAGTGATCACAAAATCTTACCTTGTCACTTTGTGCCAGGTGAGCTAAAAACTATTCTTTACACTGTGTTAAGCAAGTAACTGTAAGAACATAAAAATAAACACGAATCTCTTTCTACTGCATTGTTATTGCTATAGATTTAGAATTCAAATTTGAACATATAAAAAAGATAAACTTACCTGGTCTAAAACTTACATATAAATAAACACATAAAAGTTCTGTCACAGTTTGAATACCTTTCACTTTTTTCGATCATTCACACACTTGAGTTCATTCATTATTTCAGGTACTCTGCCATGACATCCTGAAATTCATGATTTATGTCACACAACAATGATACAAATTGCACAATAAATATCACTGAATGTGATGAATACCCCAGATACTGCTTGACACTGTCACTCCAATGTTCTCTGGCAATATGTACAACAAGACTTTGTAATAATGATAAGTAATGCAAACTGTCATTGAAATCAAACCAATGGTTACAGAGGAAGAGTACAGACAAAAGCTGTAAGTGTAAAAAAACAAACGGCTATAACTCTTTTAAAATTGATCCGACAAACAAGTGCGGATGATATGTAAAACTAGACTAGGTATTGATCATTCACACAAAGGTTGGTTGAAATCAGACAAATGGTTACAGAGAAATAGCGCAAACAACATTTACAAGTGCACAAAAATAAAGGGCCATGACTTCCTTAAAAATGATCTGACCAGTGTTAGCCGCCGATATGCACAACTAGACTTGGTGCTGATCGGTCATGCAAAGTTTCGTTAAAACTCGACCAATGGTTATAGAGAAATAGTGCAGACAAAATTTATTTTATATGTGCAAAACGAAAAGGGACATAACTCCCTTACAATTGATACAACCAGTGTGTGCCGACGATATACACAACTAGACTTGGTACTGATCAGTCATGCAAAGTTTTGATGGAATCCGACCAATGGTTACAGAGAAATAGCGCGGACAAAATTTGCACGGACCTACCAACCAACCTCATGCATGACTCCATTATAGCCCCCATATACTATTTGTATCTGGGGGTATAGTCAAGTATAATTCTGTCCATTACTCAACGGCGATTCCATTCAGAATTTCTTCTACATGTGGTATTTCCGGTCTTTCATTTTCTAAGGCGAGTCCATTCAGGATTTCTGCTACATGTGGTTGTTCCGGTCTTTCAATTAAATCAACGGTTACTCCAGGTTACTCATTGACAAAGTGGACCAAGTGTCGGCATCCTCAAGGTCTTCATCTAAAAATGATAATAGAAATTTGAAGCTTGCCATTAAAACAGAAAATGCATTCATTTAACTAGATACTTTGAAATCAGAGGCTAGCAGCTTAGTTGAACCAGTTTATAACAACTGGACATAGCCCAAGGCAAAGCTTTCTGCACTAGCTGCTGGGCAGCTAAATATTGTTTTCCTATAAATATCACATTATGGTGCAGTTGAGAATTGATTTACTGATTCCCTTTAATACAAGACAAAGTTGAAACAAGTTCGTGCATTTTTCTCCCTCGGGTACGAATTTATTGAGGACGAAATTTTCGCCCTCGGGTACGAAATTATTGAGGATGAAGAACTCCGAAACAGAAAATGATTCAACTGCCAGTCAATTCATTAAAGTCTCCAAAACTAGTAATTATTTGATCGCAGGTGATAAAATAAGTGTTACTATTTCATTAATACTAAAATTCAATACGTTTTTTCGCCAATTTTTCGTATTATGAATGACGAAAATCCGCGGGAATTTCGTAATTTGTCATTTTCATACCAGCTCAAAATCGACGAATTCGGTCATTACAAGCTATCTTTGTTAATATAAAGTGCATATTAAATAAAATAAACTCTTTACCTGAACATTTCTGTCGAAGTCTAGCTTTATTCATTCATTTTGAGCGCAGATCGATTGATTTTTTCGTGCGGTGATATTTGTTTATTGATCGTTGTAAACAATATGGCGGGTCGTCTCGGGTCAAATTTAAAGTAGTTCATTTTCATCCGCACATGCGATGCTCTTCCCGACGGCGTAGAATTATGATTTTTATATTATAAAATAATTGTAAGAATATTTTAATTAGAAAATTAAATTTAATTTGTGATTTTGCAAAAAAATATTAGAAATATTACCGATTTTGGCGGACTATATTTCGTATTTCGCGTAGTGAGGAGGTTACTAGTATGCAAATTATATAAAACACCTTCGGAAAGATCAGCCAATGAGCTGTCATTTGATGCGTGATTCATGAATGTTACATTGATGTTAGTAGTAAATAAACACATATATACGCATCTCATGTTCTTACCATGATACTAATTGGCCGATTAGCGTGAAATTGACCATTCAATTCAACCTTACATTGTCTCATGCATCTTGCATTGCATAATTAATGATTACAAAATTATTTTTATGGTTAGCAAAACAATTGTATTATGACCCTCCCCATCTTTGATGAGGGTGCACCTGTCGGTCGGTCGGTCGGTCGGTCATACCAAATGGTTTCCGTCCAATTACTCAAGAACACTTAAGCATAGGATCGTCAAATTTTACATGGGGTTGGTCATCAACAGTAGATGGTCCCTGTTGATTTTGAGGTCAGTAGATCAAAGGTCAAGGTTACTGTGACCTTTACCATTTCTGACAATTCAAATGTTTTCCGTTGAATAACTCAAGAACGCTTTGCTCTAGGATCTTCAAACTTTACATGGAGTTTGGTCATCAACAGTAGATGACCCCTGTAGATTTTTAGGTCAAGGTCACTGTGACCGTTACCATTTCTGACAATTCAAATGCTTTCCGTTGAATAACTCAAGAACGCTTTGCCCTAGGATCTTCAAACTTTACATGGAGGTTGGTCATCAACAGTAGATGACGCCTATTGAATTTGAGGTCAATAGGTCAAAGGTCAAGGTCACTGTTACCATTTTCAAATGGTTTCTGTTCAATAACTCAACACTTTCGCCTAGGATCTTCAAACTTTACATGACCCCTATTGATTTTGAGGTCAAAGGTCAAGGACCCATAGCCATGGTCAAACAGCAAATGTATTGCCCTTTGCCATGGTCAAACAGCAGAATTATGGGCCTATGACATGGTCAAAAAGCATGTGAGGACAGTTTCATCAAAACATAACCTCTTAAATCAAAAAGATACACTTAATCTACAAAAGATACACTTAAAATACACTCTTGTAAAACGTGTACTTCTTGAATCAAAAAGATACACTCTATCTGCAAAACATGCACTATAAATACGCTTCTTTGTAAAAAGTGCACTTCTTGAATTAAAAATACGCGTAAAATGTAGCAGATACAGAAAAAATGCACTTCTTTGCTAAAGATGCAGGAAAAATGCACTTAAGTGCACTCTTTTAGAGAAAAATGCACAAAAATACGCTTTTTTAGAAAAAGTGCAGAAAAAATACGCTTTTTAAGTGCATTTTGGTAAAAAGTGCATTTTTTTTAGAAGGGAGCTTCTCTTCATGACTTCATTTAATGGATGTATTTATTCAAACAGACTGTATTCTGTTATAAGATAGGTATAAATAATGAGGGGAGGTTGGAGGCCATACTTTCAGCTGTATCTGAGTTGTAAACACCGCAAACAATCCTGGAAAGTCACCATTCAGTCAGGGAACAATCAGGGAATTCTGTTCTTCAATTTCTGTGGCCACCCTGAATCGACATGTATCCCCTTTGTCTAATTTGCACTGTTGTAGTATGCCTTCTTTGTTTGTATTATAGAGGCGTTTCTGAAAGGAAAATAATATTTAGCTATACAATACATAAGTGGATTTAGCTCAGTGGTAACGCACTGGGCTGTCAATCCAGAGGTCGTGGGTTTTATCCCTGGCATCGGAACTTGACATTTCTGAAATATTTATAATATTTCTCCACTATATCTGGCCGTGTGGTCTGCAAAGTATCTGGAAGTGCCAGGAAGCTGTGTATCGGTGCTATACACCGGGCACTTTAAAGAACCAGGCTGTCTATTCGAAATAAGAGCTAGGCGCACCTCTGCAGCGCTGGACATGCCTGTATCTAATGTCTCTCTCTCCCTTCAGGGGCTTTCTCTCAGCCTGTCCCTCTGGTCAGATCATGCTGTATACTGGTAGAGGATGCACCTGCGCCCTTGTGGCTGCAACATGGGTAAAGTGCCTTTGAACGTGCGTTCGCATGAAAAGGGCGCTATATAAATCTGGTATATATATATACACTCAAGGACTTTACGCCTTACATGACATTAAGTCAAATAACGCTTAACTCAACTATTTTATTGAAAAATCATTTTACTTGATTGTAATTAATCTTTCATACATACAATTCAATTTAGTTTGTAATAAAATATGTTATATCACACGACTTTGGTTGTATTCGGGTTAGTAAAACGAGCATGTATATTCAAAAACTCGTTTAACATAAGTTCATTATTAATTGACACTTCGTGATAGATCCTCTATCTCGTTACTTTCTGGAAATCCTGTAAGCGCACTCACCCTAGACAAAAGTGTGGTGTTTTCAATACAAGCTATGTGTGGTACTACTATTAATGGTTTCCTATTTGTTAAATGGTATAGGCACACTAATTCGACAAAAACATTTGTAAATTGTTTTCTACTTTTGTATGTTTAGGGTGAATAGAATAGCGAAATGAAAATAAAAGTGGATATAATAGATAGATACTTTATTTATCTCCACTTGGGAGAGCTATCATCATTTTCATTCAACCAAACACAATATACAAGTATATTCATAGAATTACAAATAAACAAGATCATAGATTAGTTAGAGCAAAACAAAAGTATATGCATATAGCACAGTATAATGTGCCATTATAGTAATACAGTGATATATGCACTGAGTAAGTTGAATAAACCACAGGAACTTGAAGTTCTATTTGAGTGGATTGACTGCTATGCTATTTATTAGATAGAATTACAAATTCCTGTGAATAAAACAGTATTTCATAGCAGTAGATACATGAACAAATCAAACGGCACAAAGGAATTTTGCAACAGAACATACACACAGATTAACATAAGCATACCCCATATCTGAATATGTTCTTTCAAGACATACATATGCATACATTGAATGCATATATATTTATACACTCACACGCATGCACATAAGTATCATACACGGACATACGTCTTAACATTTGTATGCACACAACTGGGCGACTACTAAACAACGGTACTCTGAGGTATCGACCGGTATCCCATATAAAATCCTGGTATTGATAGTTAATCACGTTGTATATTGCCTTGTATACAGTACATTAATTATGTTGTATATTTCAAACATGCCTGCGGCGCGGGGGGATTAACTAATAATACATATTGCAAATGGGTGTTTGCAGAAAATGTCTTATTTTACCGATGACTAAGATTTATATTTTTACTTAAAAAAGTAACTTTTGTAAACAAATCTACTTGCACATGAATGTGGAAATTGTGAGCGTGTTTAATACAAGTTTTAATAGTTTATTTAAGTCTCATCCATATATACATGACAATTATTATAAAACAATATATCACAGATAAAAAACATGTACATATATATGGCCATTCTATATAGAATTACAAGAGACTCACCATTTCATACACATATAATTTACACACATATCAAAACGGTATTGATTAAAACTGAAACAACCTTGTTAATCGATCGAATTAAGAAGCGATAAAATGAAATGCAACTTAAAAAAAATGCATATTAAGTTAATATGATATAGTTAACTAGAGACCCGATGATCAGATCATTGCGAGCTGGATTAACAAAATTGTTTCAGGCAATATAAAATAAATCATACGGAACTAATAAATTAGAACAACATAGAAGCGGTGTTTTCTTCTAGCCTCAATAAAAGAAGAACAAACATTGTATTTGAAAAGAAAATTAAAAACTATGATTGTATTTAATTACGATATTTCTAATATATCGTAATTGCGTCTATTGTTTTTGACTAGATTGTTTAGATTATATGAAGCAATACCAGTCCGTTAACTCACAATGCAAGATCGAGTGCTATATAACAATATGCAAATAGTTCTTAAACGGAATTTGACATTAAAACTTGTTTTTGAAATCATGAATGTAATATTATATCATTACATAATACATATTCATAACCCATCCTTTAGAAAATTACAAAAAAATGAATGCACCAATGAAACGTCATCGTTTGCTACGTTCACAATATATAGAGAACTCTTGTGAGTTGGATATGTAGTCCAATACTGGATAGTTTTCCATGACAATGTGCATGTTGTCAGGCAACACATGCGACTGGCAGAGCTTTTATTTGTAGTTATTTAGTTTTATATGTATGAATAGCTAATGGGGCAATGGTGTCTTCTTGTCTAACTGGGTTGTAGTATTCGTAAATCTGTAGAATCAGCCTGAAGAAGATAAAAATTAAATGAATTGAAATTATAAACCAAATGCATTATGTTATTACTAGGTTATTACACAATTTGTATTATTTGTATTAAAATCCAAATTAATTCATTTATTGTTTGAAATAAAAGTAAATCATTACACTGTTTAGAACAAAAACAATATGTGAAGCATGTTGCCTCTTACAAAAACTTATCTTTATAAACAATGTGTTCACACTTATAATGCTGAGAGCAAGTCATCTAGTTATGGTTGATCCAGGTTCAAATACCGGTCAGAGGCAGGTCATATCTTTTCACGAACAATTAATGCAGTCAAATTCACTCTTTGCTTTTTCACAACTCGATCAATACAGGTAATGATGTTGTTATCCAACCGTGGGCCTAATGATTCGGAAGCTTCAGCATTGAGTGATTCAGTCCAGGTCAAGCTAGGTATTCTTGTATCGACCAATTATTTTTGCACTTAAATTGTTCCTGTCAAACAGATGATATCAAATCACCCTCTGCTTTTTTTGTGACTCGTTCACTTGTGCTTTGGTGACTCGGACGCATCAGCATTGAGTAACTCAATATGACTTCCTAGCTTTATGTAGTATACAACACATCATCGTTATGCTTATGCACAATTATTACTTGTTCTCTTGAATAGTACAACTATTATTACTCGTTCAATAAATTCTTTCATATTATAGACTAAAACGTAATGCAGACACAAAAATGGCAGGCAAAAGGTTTTCAAAATAGCAAAACATGTACAGTAAATAACAAGACACTCTCAGATAGACTCCAGAAGGCCACATGGAAACTATTAGAACCACCACTGCACAGGATGTTCCTATACAACATAATGGAGGGATCCAAAGACCACATAATACCATGTGAAGGACCCATAGACAAACAGTGTCCATGGGTCTTTCCTATGGTATTCAGGTGTCATATAGTGTCAAGGGATCCTTCCAAGGGCTTCTAGGGGTCCTTCCAATAGTAACAAGGGTTCCTACTTATAATGCATATGGGAAGGTCTCCACTTGATGGACTCCTAGAAACCAAAGGAAGGATCCCAAGACACTCTTCAGATAGACCCCATAATACCATGTGAAGGACCCATAGACAAACAGTGTCCATGGGTCTTTTCTATAGTATGCAGGTGTCATATAGTGTCAAGCGATCCTTCCAAGGGCTTCTAGGGGTCCTTTTAATGGTAACCATGGTTCCTACTTATAATGCATACAGGAAGGTGTCCACTGGATTGACTCCTAGAAACCAATGGAAGGATCCAAAGACACTCTTCAGATAGACCCCATAACACCATGTGAAGGACCCATAGACAAACAGTGTATATGGGTCTTTTCTATAGTATTCAGGTGTCATATAGTGTCAAGGGATCCTTCCAAGGGCGTCTAGGGGTCCTTTCAATGGTAACCATGGTTCCTACTTATAATGAATATGGGAAGGTCTCCACTTGATGGACTCCTAGAAACCAAAGGAAGGATCCCAAGACACTCTTCAGATAGACCCCATAATACCATGTGAAGGACCCATAGACAAACAGTGTCCATGGGTCTTTTCTATAGTATTCAGGGGTCATATAGTGTCAAGGGATCCTTCCAAAGGCTTCTAGGGGTCCTTTCAATGGTAACAAGAGTTCCTATTTATAATGTCTACGGGAAGGTCTCCACTGGATGAACTCCTAGAAACCAATGGAAGGATCCCAAGACACTAATATAGATAGACCCCATAACACCATGTGAAGGACCCATAGACAAACAGTGTCCATGGGTCTTGTCTATAGTATTCAGGTGTCATATAGTGTCAAGGGATCCTTCCAAGGGCGTCTAGGGGTCCTTTCAATGGTAACCATGGTTCCTACTTACAATGCATAAAGGAAGGTATCCACTGGATTGACTCCTAGAAACCAATGGAAGGATCCCAAGACACTTAAAAACATAGACCCCATAACACCATGTGAAGGACCCATAGACAAACAGTGTCCATGGGTCTTTCCTATGGTATTCAGGTGTCATATTGTGTCAAGGGATCCTTCCAAGGGCTTCTAGGGGTCCTTTCAATGGTAACAAGGGTTCCACTTGTAATGTCTACAGGAAGGTCTCTACTTGGTTGACTCATAGAAACCAATGGAAGGATCCCAAGACACTTAAAAAGATAAACACCATAACACCATTTGAAGGACCAATTGACAAAATGTGTCCATGGGTCTTTCTTATGGTATTCAGGGGTCATATAGTGTCATGGGATCCTTCCAAGGGCTTCTATGGGTCCTTCCAATGGTAGCCATGGTTTCTACTTACAATGCATACGGGAAGGTCTCCATTAGATTGACTCCTAGAAACCAAAGGAAGGATCCCAAGACACTCTTCAGATAGACCCCATAATACATTGTGAAGGACCCATAGACAAACAGTGCCCATGGGTCTTTCCTATGGTATGCAGGGGTCATATAGTGTCAGGGGATCCTTCCAATTGCTTCTAGGGGTCCTTTTAATGGCAACGGGAAGGTCTCCACTGGATGGACTCCTAGAAACATTTGGAAGGATCCCAAGACACTAATATAGATACTATAACACCTTGTGAAGGACCCATAGACAAACAGTGTCCATTGGTCTTTCCTATGGGTTTCATGGGTCATATAGTGTCAAGGGATCCTTTCGAGGGCTTTTAGGGGTCCTTTCAATGGTAATCATGGTTCCTACTTACAATGCCTATGGGAAGGTCTCAACTGAACGGACTGATAGAAGCCAATGGATCGATCCTAAAACACGTTTAAGATAGACCACATAACACTATATGAAAAACAGTGTCCATGGGTACTTCCTATGTTTTGGAATTCAGGGGTCATATAGATAGTGTTCAGGGGTCCTTCCAACGGGTTGTAGGGGTCCCTCTAATGGTCTACATTGGAGTGTCCTTTATTGTCTCGGATGGTTTACATTGATACTTGCCATGGTATACTGAATGTCTCGGACCCACAAATAATGTCTACGAGAAGGTATTCACTGGGTGGATACGTTGGCTCCCTACTATAAACATTATAACACAATTTGAAAAAAACAACACATAGACAATGTCTATGTGTCCTTCCAATGGTATTCATGTGCCTTATAAATGATATATGGATGCTACCAAAGTTTAATAGGTGTCCTACCGATAGTATAGTCTACATGGTTCATTTTATAGTATTCAGGAGCCGTCCAATGATGACTGGAGTGAGTATCAAATGTATATATTTCAATGGCTATTGGTTCTTGTTGCATCAAATGAGTGCCTCGTACATGTATATTACATTAAAAAATATTTTACCTGCGGTGATTATGTCAAATTCCGACAGCTGATGTATATTGTAACTTTCTTCCGCCTTCCGCTTAATTTTGTTCTAGTTTGACTGGACTACTAAACCAAACACGGATGTTTTCATTTTCCTCAGTCACATCAATACTGGAAAATGATATGATAAAAGCCTTTAAATTATGTGAAATGAACATAATACAAAATAGAATATACATAGTACGTTGGCTGTTTGATACCTTTTGTATCAGTATTCAAAATCTCGTTAAAATTGTAAAACCGTATTTGAAATAGTATCTAAATTTATTTATTGGTTACCATGGATACCCGATTAAGCCCCAACGCCATACTAGTTTTTATTTCACAGTATATACAAAATGTATAGGCCAGAGGCGCTGCAGATATATACAACATGCAATGCATATTACTTTGTACCAAGAGAACACATTTTGTCTTTCTTACTGTTCAAATTTGACAACGATGTATAGCAGGACACCCTGTGACAAATTCCGTAATTAAATTGTTGCCTTACCTATTTGCACAAGCGAGGCTCATTACGTTTAACGTTTTGTTCAATTAGATTTCTGCGTAAAATCACATATCCAAAATTATATTGACAATCTGTGTTTCTTGAACAACTAATCGAATACAGCTCTACGGTTCATAGAATAATTAGTTACTTTCAGGGACTATTTGTTTGGGGGCTTTCGGAAGGAAGTCCTCATCTGGCCGGTTATATTTGATGAATGAACTTTGGACTAACTATATAGATATTTTGGAATCTATAATATTGATAGTGTCCTGCATATTGGACATTCTATGAGGCATCATGTGTATAGTGTACTGATCCCCAGACATGACTTATCAATGAATAAATCACCACCAAATCAAACATATACCCCATATTCATTTCATTTACACTTTATTTCTATGCAACTGCCAAATAAAACACCATTCGTATCTGATGAGATATGGACTGAATGCAACTTACGTAATGTTAAAATTTAACCACGAAAAACCAAAGTTACAAAGCGACATAATAAAGTTATTGCCCTTGACCGTACCGTTGACCACAGGTCCGCTTTAAGTGACCTATATATATGCAAAGCATGTTTAAAAAGAACATGGCTCCTTACAAAAGCATCATAGAGTTATGCAACCTGGCTATAAGGGTTAGAAAAAGTATAGAAATATAGTGGGCTTGAATAATTATCAGTGCTATCAGTCGCAACTTTCTGTACTAAAGACACAATGATAAAGTCATATCTAAATTTGCACACCTAATTAACATTAGTCATGACATTGGTTTTATTTATATTGCCCTGTTCCTACATCATCCTGATTGGTCAATATTGATTGCAAGATGGAAATACATAAAAAGAACTACATTTATGAATGTTTTGTGCGCAAGTGTTTAAAGGAATCAGTCAAAATTTATCAAAGCTATAGTAGTTGCCCTTTACTTCAGATATGTGTATTATCAGTGACACTAAGCACAGAAAGCTTCATATGAATATCTATCATGGTTTTGAAGTTATAAAGAAAGAACATGAACAATGAGGAAAATTGGAATTGAACAAATGGCCATAATTCTTCCAATATTGTAGATAGAGTTATGTAACTTGCCATAAATTAACGTACTGTTGTTGTGAGCGCAGGGTTAAAGTTAGAAGTTGATACCTATAATGGTTTGGACAGGCAATGTGATTACTTTAGGGCAACGCAAATTCTATGTTAAAAAGGGACATAACTCAAAATAGAGTTAATGTCCTTGACCGCTACCATTGTCTTATGATGGTACGCAGGTGTTGTACGTTTCAATGCCATGTCACTGATTCTTTATGAGATATGGCCTTATTTGTTATTTGCATGTAAAATTTTGACCAAATTTTCTAAGTACAAACGGGCAATGATTTTCATTTAATTCATACAAGAGTTGCCTTCCCTGTCTGACTTAATATAATCTTTTTGTCTAACATGGTTGATTATATGTCAGGAAAAGCCGGTGTAAAGTTTCAATCCATTACATGCGTTGGTTATTGAAAATAATAAAGTTTAAAGTTTTGCATGTAAAACTTTCACCAAATGCAACACCCACACCGACGGCGACGCCGACGAACAAGTGACTGTAATAGCTCTCATATTCTTCGAATAGTCGAGCTAAAAATGGGGCTGGAATAGGTAAATGTGTAACAATATAAGAAAACAATTTGAAATTTCAAGGCTGTCTGATAACTTTAAGATATTATTTTGATATGTACAACAATTTTAAAAATAATTAAACATGTATTATTTAAAAAGTACAGTTGTCTTCATAAAATGACTCACTTGTACCTTCTCAGTCGCAGAGATGTTCGTTATGGCGAGGTTCTTCTGCCAACAGCATAATCAACATGTAAAATGAGTGCCCCAGCTCTCCCAATCAGGCGTATGTGCAATACTGAAATAGATCAAAATACACATATTTTAAAAGTTATAGCACGGCGGAGATATCTTTAAACTAATCAATAAATAAACATGCATAGGCTCATATAAGCACTGCATGGTCGACTGACCGCTTGTTATCAGCTTATATTTAAAAAGTTCCTATACACAAGAATGAAAAAACGAACGTCGGGCATGCATTTGATTTTCAATTTCATTTGTACAAAAGGCTATATATACATTTTGTATTCATCATTGAATTTCTTTATCAATTTCAACTTTTTACTGACAATCGCTTTTCCGAGTTTTATTGGCAGATGTCTGACAAGGGCAGACATAACACGGTAGGAATCCCGATACATCGGTATTTGAGTTCCGTCAGAGCAATTGCGATGTTTAACGCATGTTACAAATTCCGTCATAGCAAGACATCGAACATTTTTAGCAACAAACGGTTAATTATGGATGTCATTTGATATATGGACATATAAGGCTCTTTTAAAGTTTATTCCTTAAGAGTTCTATTTGTGCCATATTCGGGAATATTGCAAGCAAAAGGATGGACGAAACCAAGCGAATGGACAAATGAATAGAGCACATGTTTAAGATACTTATCGAAATTATATTTTTAAACCGATTACGTGACAAACATTTGCTGATCCTTTCCGTCGTGGATGGTCACTGAAATTTTGTACACTCAGACGGAAATACATGTAGCATTAGCAACATCTCACAATCTATTATTTGACGATAACTGCATCAAGCTTCCCATACATGTATTGGCATTTTCTGAGCATCATATCAGATCAACATACAGACACTTTCTTGTGAATAATTGTGTATACATATACATGTAGGTGTAATGCACCGGGTTTGCATACCTATCACTAGTTATAATATCTATTTTAGGTCGATTGTGAAACAAGTTCTTACACGCCCGACATCTCATTCAAATCCTGGTGATATCCTTCAATCAACATGTGAGTTCGAGAGAGGCGAAAACAGTTTTTTATGCTAGACGTATGAAATTGATCATCTTAGGTAATGTTTAGTTCGTCTTCAACATGACACGACCCTCCGCACTCGAAGCGGACGTTCTACCGATGATCTGTATTAACATTGGTCACATAAAATTGATGCTTAGCTTAGCTCACTGAGCGTGTATCTTAGTTTCATACCAAAGTCATGAGATAAACTCGTTAGCTTTGTATTTGATTTTTAAAATGCTGTGCTTTTTATTGAGCTAAGTATATCACACCACATGGTCTAAGTCAGATAGAAAGACTCGTGGGTCCGTCTTTGCGATTTAGACCCGAGCGAATCCACTCGTTTTCTATCCTATACTTATACAGTACAACCATGTATAGAAAGGCCAGTCCAGTGACTGGTATTTATTTAAGAAATAAAAATCTGTTCGCGTATCAAGTTTTGTCGATAAATAAAACACGGGCAGGAGTTCGGATGCGGAAAAATTAAATCACGAGTGTGTGCGTATCTCCCGATACACCTCAATCTGAGCTACCCGTCCATGTCCCGATCTCCCGATACACCTCAATCTGAGCTGCTCGTCCATGCCCCGATCTCCCGAAACATCTCAATCTGAGCTCGTCCATGTCCCAATCTCCCGATACACCTCAATCTGAGCTGCTCGTCCATGCCCCGATCGCCCGATACATCTCAATCTGAGCTCGTCCAGGCCCCGATCTCCCGAAACATCTCAATCTGAGCTCGTCCAGGCCCCAATCTCCCGATACACCTCAATCTTAGCTCGTCCATGCCCCGATCTCCCGATACATCTCAATCTGAGCTTGTCAAGGCCACGATCTCCCGAAACACCTCAATCTGAGCTGCTCGTCCATGCCCTGATCTCCCGATACACCTCAATCTGAGCTGCTCGTCCATGCCCCGATCTCCCGAAACATCTCAATCTGAGCTCGTCCATGCCCCGATCTCCCGATACACCTCAATCTGAGCTGCTTGTCCATGCCCCGATCTCCCGAAACATCTCAATCTGAGCTCGTCCATGCCCCGATCTCCCGATACACCTCAATCTGAGCTGCTTGTCCATGCCCCGATCTCCCGAAACATCTCAATCTGAGCTCGTCCATGCCCCGATCTCCCGATACATCTCAATCTGAGCTCCTCAAGGCCACGATCTCCCGAAACACCTCAATCTGAGCTCGTCCATGCCCCGATATCCCGAAACACCATGCTTCTATCTCCCGAAACATCTCAATCTGAGCTCAACTCAAATTTTCACCTATTGTTTGAGACAGTTTCTATGCGAAATTGGACTTTAAATTCGTATATATAACCAAACAGAAACATTATTCTGAGGGTATTACAGTAAAATTTCGAGAGCTCGAGCTTCATATTTATCTAAAATTCAGTCTTTTGATTTGAGCAAAATCTCAACTTGAGCTGAGATTTCTACTTAAGAAGTTTCGGGAGATCGTGGCCAGGTTAAATGAAATGCTCTTTCGTGACTATGCAGAGAAGTATCGAGTTGCTACTGGTTTGACAAACCGCACCGGGAATCTTGTTACAAGAGCAGTGTTGAACTCAATTATATCATAATGGTATTCTCTTTAAAATTAGACAATGCAAAATTAACTGCCATATTATCATAAAATGTCGTATTACTAGAACTTTGCTCTCTATACAATACCAGTACTCGATACTGACGGTGATTCTCTGTAAAATTGCGGCAAAACGGATATGTGTGTTTCCAAATGGTACTCAAAATGAACACTCCTTTACTATTTTCATAACAATGGGATTGAACGATGAAGTGCTTAAATGGAATCCTTCAATATGACTCCTAATGAAACAATTATCATAACATGACTTGGTGGGTGGGTGACCATCATGTGTACATGCGTTGTTGACGTAGATCACTGCCGTATACTGGTTCACTGGATATTGCGAGTAAATGAGTAATATAGTCATAATGTTGTTCAATACTCCGTACACAAACCAGATGCTCGGCAATACTCGGTACAGTAAAAAACAATACTCTGTACAGATACTTGTATCTGTTTTAGTAAGTACCTTTTTTATACTGTCGTCATTTTTTTCCTGAAATTTGGACTGACCGTATTTTGACTCATCACAAAAAGAATGCTCAATTCAAAAACATACCTTGGTAATATGATAATTTCAAACACATTTGAATCATCATGACCAAGCACTTAAACGAATACCTACGATAGTTTGACGTCGTCTGTAGCTATACAAATATCTGAAGATGATTAAAACCATTTGAGATGCGTGAAGGAATTAATCGTTTGGAAAATATCTTCGCTTAACATACACAGTCCAATGTCGCGAAAAAAGTGATTATATAACTACTGTAGATGCGTGTTAGTAATAGTTAAAGTTTCTGCCCAATACTTTGCCTTCCCAACGTATTGTCAGACAACTTGACGTGTAACATGCATGCTATTATTGTTTCGACTGTCTAAATTAGATATCAAACTGTTGTTTTAGATAGACAGGAAGAATTAAAGCCAGTAGCTTTGGTGCAGAGACTAGCTTAGGATTGGATATTTGTTTGGTTTGAGTTGGATATACTTTGTTCGATCACAGGAACCTAATATTTTATATATATGGCCCAAAAGACTATCCAGGTTAGTTTACTGACAATCACCCGTATAGAAAAAAGATTTGTTAAGGTTATACTATGAACTCTTTTGCAACAAGGCACAACTAGAAACTCCGGCTATTTTCTATACGAGTGCTCGTCAGTAACGGCGCCTGGATAGTGTTTAGTGCCATATATAGTCAAATATCAGGTTCCTGTGGTTCAATGAAAAATTTGGACTGTTTAGGTTACAAGTATGTTTGAATTTAGGGCTGAAACTGCTCTTCATAGTTTTACAAATAATCAAATTAAGCAAGGTTATAATTTTAAAAAATGAAATACTAAATTTACCGTAATACACTGGATGTTACGAGAACAATCTGTACTGAGAATTTGTTAGCATGCGAAAAATAAACTTTTCTTTCATATGAAATTTAGGTGAATATTAAATGCATTCATTAGTGCAAGAAATTATTTACATCTATTATACAAAGCGATTGCTTTAAACTATATATATTTTTTTAATTTTCGAGGTAATTGTTGGTTTCCGCGTAATGAGCTAAAAATAACTACCACTCAGTGACAAACACGATCATAATATGTTGTCTTTAATGTTGGAAAATGTTGGATTATTGATTGATTGCATTAAAACATTTGCATATTACTCGCATTAGTTAGTAATTATTATTATCAGGGAATGTTGCGGCCTACGCACGCATGCGCAGTGTAATAATTTGTCATCATTTTTCTGAGAACAAAACTCACCATACTACTTCAGCCGTCAGCTACGCCTCTGAGTGTGTTAATATTATAAATATAATATAATACAGAGTGATGTTAAGTGGGCATTTTATTCTCCAACATTAAAGAGTTTCTATCAGTCGTGTGCCTAGATTCCTACAGATATGGAACTTATCATCACGTCACACTTGTTGGTTCTCCTGACAACTTTACACGTGGGGTATTCACTACGAATGAAATGTAAGTATTGGCTTAGTTTAGTTTAAACATATTTTTTTTTCACATAAGTTTACGACACATTATATACAAACACTATAATACAAATAATAATTTACGTATATTGACAAGGTACCTGGTTATGGTGGGCATATTGTTATATATTATCATTTTCAGTCATTCTCAATAAGCGGGTGCAAATAGTGTCGCCGATGGTTTTTGACGCTATGAGGTATTTTCCAGAATTATGTGCATATGATATGCTTAATACCTGTCTACTATGTCTACAAAGAAAATTGTTGTAGCTTTTATAAGTACTGAAAAAAATGACGTTATATATGCTGAAATGACAGGTTCGTTACAGTCGCCAATGCAAAAGACTAAACTTTACCACACGTTTAATTCTTACAAACGAGACAAATTTGAAAACTAAGGGTTTATATCGATAGTACTCGTTGGTGCAACCATTTTGCTAGATTTTGTCATAAATATATCAAGAAATAAGTCTCACACTGACTTTTAAATGTTGGAAAATCGATGTTGCCGATTTCAGCGACATGTTCGATACTTTACATTAAGTATGTTGTGTAATCTTATGAGGTTGCTACAAATGAGTTTTTATGACATATTCTACTTGTCTTAACATCCTTTAATGCATATGCAAAACGTCAATCATAGAGGGAAAACGGTGTTTATCATATGTTGCTCCATCCATCGTAGACTGGAGAATTGCATATCAAACAGAAATGTTCGTTACCGGACTTTAAATACATATGCGGTCCAGCAATACTCCTTTTTAACATGGTTAATATTAGCATTCCGTATGCTGTTTAAGATATTTAAAAGTCAAACTAATCGAACTTAAAGGGCTTTCATAATTGTACATCAAGCACTATTTTTTATATGATCGTGACTTGAAATATTCGTTACCATGTACACAACAAATCAGTAATAAAATCCGATAGTTGATTCAATGCTTATTTGAAAGGCTTTATATTTCATACTGATGATATACTGCCGCCATTCATGCGGGTTTTACTGCCGTTGATAGGGTTATTATGTGGTAAAGACGCATTTCACATCGGAGAGTTTGTCGTTGTGAAGGTTTGCATATTATCACACCGAGTAATTGTCATTTCTTAATCGTCTTGATCAATAATGATAATCGAAATGGTTGAGAAATATGGCACTTATGACGCTGTTTACCTTGCCATGAATAGGCATACCTTCGGATACCAGGAAAAGCATGCTATATATAGTGATATGTTCGTTACCAGGAGATTTTGTTATCTAGCTACTTTGTCTGAGAAATATCTACCCGCCCATAATTTTACAACATACAAGACTATACATTTGACTGAATCCAGCATTTCGAGCTTGTTTGACATGAAACTTTATCGTTTTTCATTATTTAGAAAGCAAGCATAATGTATATAACAGAATGTTTGAAATACAAAATTGCATGCAAAATTAAATTGCTTTAAATGGGTACTAAATGTTATTAAAATAGTCATATATATATGGGTTCATCAAATACGATAAAATATGTATTTGAATAATTTTTGTAGAACAATAGCATCGTTCAGTGTTGTTGCCGTGATTATTGTTTCTGTAAAGCTAAGTAACGAACATTTCACGGTGGCACATTTGCCCAGGCATTGTCTGAATCAAATGATCAGACGTATTTAAACATTAAAAATGTCATTTCTAACGTAAAATAGACTTATCACACTCTGTGATCATGATATAAAGGATATTTAACTTGAACTGTTTTATAAGAGTCTATGCGAACAGTAATACGTGGAGTATAAAACTGCAGCGAAATGTTCGTTACTATAATGCGACTTTGAGTGCGTATCACAGAAGCCGATGCTAACAGTGAAGTAGATATTATGATATACGGACGTATATTAGATCCAAGCAAGACAGTTAGGAATACCGGATATACTGTTCGTTTGCATATACATTGCAAAATATATATACCAAAAGAATGGTAACGGACATTTCAAATGAATAAATTTGGACTTAATAATTAATTACCATTGTAACCTATATAACAAAACTCTGGCAATTATATTGACAATTTAATTATCTAATAAAATAATGTCATACATGTTCTTATTTTATGGACCACTAGCTAAGGAGTAATTATTTATAAAGTTATCATAATTTGCTAGATGTGTGGTAATAGAGACTAACTGACAATATTAGGCCTTGAAATGTCTCTTTATAGATAAAGTAAAGCTAAACTATTGTGTTTGTGTTTTTTGGGCCAATTGTGTGCTGAAACAATAGTTATCTCACAGTTAATGTATTTAATTATAATCGCGTTCAACAAGGTTCATATATTACTATACCTGCTACGAAATGTTCGTTTCTTTGTTCCACGTCTTACAAAACTTGAATAAATCTATAATGAGCCAAATAGTTCACATAACTGTCATCCGTAGCTATTTTAAATATTTCTTGTTTTTCACAAACGTTAACAAAGGTGTTAATTTCATTCGAGAGCAAGGCAATGAACATTGAAACATTTAAGATCCTTTAATATTTCACCAAGTTTAAGCCGTTGTATCAAGAGCAAAGTTTGTTGCATGAATATTTGGTTGATAACGCTTCCTGTCAAAGTTCTATTATGCCGAATAGACGTCTGATGCATCACTACCTTAAACTAAGTATTGTTTCGTAATTAATAGCAACACATGATCTTTAAACTAGTTTGACGACAGGAGATATCATATAACGAATATTTCAAATTGAAATATACATGATCATACTAGCTATTTTCAAACACTCGAACCAATGTAACATCATGTCCTCTTGATAAAGCCATTGTGTTTTTCTTGCTGCCGAAGGTTGGAAGTTTAAAATTATTTGTACAATAAATCTTAACGAACACATTGAAAACTCACTTTTTTAAACCACTGATGTGCACCCGCTTATTGAGAACGACTGTTGTGGTATATGACCTTTTTCAGTTTAAGTTAAATTTATGTTGAAAAACAAACGTAGGACGAACAGATGAAGAATGAATGTATACAATGACTGATATGTAGGCCTATTTGTTTAAACATAGACTATAGTTTTATTAAATTTGTACACGTTGGTTGTTCGTTAAATTGTGGAATTTTGCTCTAATATTTGGTATCACTGCTCAAAACATCGCCAAACTTGTCAGGAACTGTAGTATACTGATTATGATGAATAAATTGAATGAACTTTGTGACGGTATTTCAATTGATCAGACAACTTGATGATTATATCAGGTAACTTGATGATTATATCAGACAACTTGATGGTTATATCAGGTAACATGATGATTATATCAGGCAACTTGATGATTATAACTGTAACATTATATTCAATAAATGCGTATTATGTATTTTATTGAGTTGTTTTGTCATTTTGAGCACATACACTTTGTTGTTTGCGGGGCGTAAAACGGTACCAGCCAATGTGTCAGGTGTGTTTCGTTGCGGTAATAATATACAGCTTGGTTTCCTCTATGCGTATATGGATTAATCCGCAGATCGTGTTAGAATTGTAAATGTAAAGATACATCCTGCATTGGTTATATATTATAACTAGGGATGATCAAGTATCCAGATATTCAGATCAGCCATTCGGATACATCCGGATGTTCGGATCGATCGTAACATTGCTATTTGATATATATTTGATATATATTTACTTTTCGAACGTAAGCAGTTTTCGCGACTACATGTATATATTCATTGCTCTTTTCAAAAGAAAGACAACTCTTCTGGGCATATTGGTGATATTAATTTTGTAATCAACATTAGAGTAACTGAACTTTATTGTTTTTGCAGTTAGTATTTATGATGGAGACTTGATGCCAATAGACCCTAAACCGTATATAACAGAGCATGTCACATTTACCTGCGAACTTCTCAGCAACCCTCAGCCAAACAAACAGATACTATTCTATGTTAAGCCACAAGGTGATGTTGACTATGTTCCCGCTGCAGAAGCTGATGTTAGGGCTATAAGTCTATCAGTTTCACAGTACGTGTATTACGTCGGATCGGATGATTTGCCGTACACCACTGTTCAATGTTTCTACAGTGTACCTATACCCGGAGTCAAACCTAGCATTAGATACCAGATAGGATCAACTTCCACCATATTGCCACAGTAGTAGGCTGTTTACTCCAGGTCAGTATCAATTTGAATTTGAATATTTACTACTAGTATTGAATTGTTTAGGGTAAAATAACACCTTATACAGGCCCCGATTTCCCGAAGCGTCTCAGTTTAAGTAACACAATCTCATCTCAAATATTGTCATGTGTCTTTGGGTTAATTTCCATGAGAGACTGGACTCAAAATTCGTAGCACAAAACAGATACACTATTTTGACTTTATGACAGTAATAGTTTGATTTGAGCAAAATCTCAATTTGAGATGAGATTTCTACCTTATATGGTACGGGAGATCTGGGCCTAATAGCGTAAACGGACAGAAATTGAGAAACAGAAAGTTATCCCATGATACCCAGTTATAAAACTCGCCCTCGCCGCAGCAACTCGATGCATTGAACAGTAAAAAACAATTACTACTTTCAAAAGTGGTAATTTTTCGTGATGTGCGTCTACATCCGTGGTAGATCATCAGATTTAATTTCGCATTAGAGTCCAACCTCGTAAGCATCAACGAAATTGAATGACCTATGTATAGATTTACAGTATTTACACAGCTTTTACACTTACGCAGGTTTGTTTTGTTTGATTTCAGAATATAGGCGAGAACATTCGACTTGTCACTAACTATTCCTCGTGTGTTTTCGTTATTGTATCGTAAGAATGTTTTGATTAGTCAAAATAACAACTCTGATTGGACAACGGATAACACGGATGTTGAAGGATGACGAGTTCATTGTGCCAGGCTATTACTACAGAAACGGATGTAAACCTATACTACATGTATTGCTATTTCTTGTACATACGAGATGACAACACCATAGCTTATTTATTAACGGCCTTATCCTGTATGCCTTATTGAGAGGCTATACAGTTCAACGTGTATGACTTCTTGTGATAACCGGAAGTTAACTCGTCTACACACTTTGAATACAGTGAAGATCCAGTGAAAAGACTATTGTTTATATCAATATATATTGCAATGTTATCATTAGCAGAACCTAAATGTTCTTTTATAACACTATAAAGTTTTAAAAAAAAATACGACATACACACAAATTCTCACGTTTAAGTTGAAAAAAAAACCCTGATAAAAATGATAATATTCTAGTATTAAGACTAAGGCAACACAGTATAGGAATTTCGAGTATACTTGAAGGCATCGTTGTTATTATGATATCAACACCTCAAACATAATAAAAAAATATATACATTTATCATGTAATGTTGTTGCGATAACCGGAATGTTATACACTGTGAGTTTAGCACAACCTTAAAAACTGTCGTTATTCAATGTCAGTTAAAAAGTCCGTGGCTAAGACTTATTAGTGTAGGTCGGTCGACTATAGAAAGGTAGCGGAAAGCTATGGCTTTCCCATACTTACTTACTTAATCATATACACAGTCTCCTACTGAAGCATAAGGCCTTCACTACAGTTCTCAATTCGATCAGTGGCCTTCGCTTTACCGTAAGCAATCGGAATCCTCAATTTCTTTAGGTCAATGTTTAGGGTTCTTCGCTAACTTATTATTTTTAAGTCTTCCCTTTTTTATGGTGCCCTCTGATTTCAGTTGAAAAGCTTCTCTGGCAATGATGGGCTGCTGTCTCCTAAGGGTGTGGCCAATATATCTTTACTTCTTCTACATGCTGTTATATCCTGGTCCATATATCATGATGGGAAATACTTTATACACTGATTTTTATACAGAAGGAATGTTAACTTTGTGAAAAACACACCGTTGCAACCTGTACAAAAAGCCATAGGGTAATCACAATTAGAGTCCGAGTGTGGGAGCTGGTAAGTGACGTAATATAACAAACCCATTAATTTACTGGAGATCAGAATTGAAGGGTAGTGCACAGGCAGGTCGACCCATGGTCCGCAATGTTTCCAAGGACATTCAACATAAAAATGGAAGAAAATATGAATACCGGTATACACGCCGATAATGTTTAAGTCATCGCTTGACTGCTTTGCACGGTTGATTATAACAAAACGGACAGACGTATTAATTAACAATTATTTCAATGTAACATGCATCGAATTGATAAAACCATGATTTAGTGGTTTTATTTATGTGAAGTTGGAACGCTTTGTTTAATTAAATGCACGCGCTTCATTAGTGTAATTACTCAAGTGGCTTTTGTGGACCATTGTTGTTGCATGTTTACGTCACATCTGCAGTTTAATACAGTTTTGATTGTCTAAGTGTCCAAATAATTTATATATTCAGTATCAATTGACACGATAGAATACTTGTATCCAACCACACATTCTCAGAACGGCTACTGCTGTATGTACAAGCCACAATCATGCTACGAGGGAGATTCAATATATAATGTCCAAGTCCTTTGCATATTGCTATGACAGTATTAGGAGAATTCTACGATTATTGCCTAAAAGGTTTATGTTTCTATTCTATATCTAAAATATTACAAAGCTTTTTGTCAAAAATTAAGTCATTTATTGAACTTAGAAGAGTGTCTACTCGAGAATACTAGTCTTATTTTCGTTTTAAGTAAACTATGTGTCATCTTTGCAGTAAGGGTTTAGAAAATTAAATGTCAGTATTCATTTAATTGCAACATACCAAACGATAACTTAATCCTTATGTTTTCACCAGAAGTAGAAATCAACATGAAAGTATGTTTTATATGTACCAGTAAAACGGTCAAATACAAGGGAGACTACTCTTATTTTTACCAAATGATGCTTGTAGGTTCACGCACCAATAACTTCAAATCACTTCTTTTTTTCCCAGAAAATAATGTTGATGGTCTTCGGCGTACGTCCATGTATAATATGCCAAATTCCAACCAATAAAACTAATTAAAACATAGGATTGAAAAATAACATGCTTTCTGAACTTATTTTTGACACACCTACAGAGGAATTATTTATGCAATTAAATTGGATGAAATTTTCAGACAGAGTTAACTATAAAAAGGCCATTCTAGTGTACAAATCTCTGAACGGCTTTCTCCCAAATTATATGGAGCAACTATTTACCTATAATGAAAATAAATCATTGAGGTCATTTGAACAAAAACTACTAGCAGTTCCAAAACCCAGGCTAGAATTTTGCAGAAAATCATTGGCATACTCTGGTGCAATATTATGGAACTGTCTTCCTTACGATATAAGAACATCTGCAAATATCAACTTATTTAAAAGCAACTACTTGAAGTGGTGGTTCTCTGGTGGTCAAGCACACTTCTCTCTCACTGGAGCGATGCATTGATTAATTAGTAACCCATCAATAATGTTTTATGCTATTTATGTCATCATTCAATGTGTTATATTATCTGCTCATTACTTTTCCTTTCTTTCAGCTGTGTATATATACTTGTATATATTTATATTACTTTGTCATTCATGTAACTTTTGTAAATGTACATATATTATGTTATATGAGGCTCACAGGGAAGACTGGGCATACCCAACTGTGTTGCCTCTTTAAATAAAGTCTTTATTATTATTATTATTATATTATTATTTTGACACAGTCCTATTTTGCGACTTTCAAATGATCTTATTTTGTACAAAAATGACAATTAAGTACAGGAAATCATGTTTTTATGAAAGGCATTTACATTATTTACGGTATAATAGTTATGGAATAAGATTATTTCCCGAAATGAAATTTAAATGAACAATTATTCTCAAAAAGACGCAGTGTCTATTACTAACCTTTGAAAAAGACTCCAGGAACAACAATCCAGGAATTAAACTTTATTGAAATTTTCACGAAATATTGCGGAATGGTTGATGGTTTCCGAAATGTAAAAATTTCCAGATATCAATGAATGTTCTAATTTGTGACCAAAAAGTAATTATATATTGAACGCCCCTCGTACAACAAATATTGTTAGTAATATACATGTGACTATATAGACGGTAATCAAATAAACAAGCAAATTAATAGAGAAGAAGCAAGCAGTCAGTTACCATACACTGAAGACCAGCATGCAGACAAACATATTGACAAGCAGACCAACCGGTGAAAAATCCAGCAGGACTGTATTGTATATAATGAGCAAGATTACTACAAGGTACTTGGTAAACATGCATTTAGGCAGACAGACAAGTAGACATGCTAACAGACAGACAAGCAGACAAACTATTTAACAACCTAGCTGAACATCAAGAAGAAATACATGCACTGCCATGCAGACACTCAGATCAGCAAGCAGGAAGTTTGCCCAATGTCTCAAACAATTATCGTATTGTAACGATATGTACTTATTACGAGAACGATACGACAGTGCTTGACCTGACTTGGTCACATTATAGTGCTCAGTGTACTTCATTAAGACCACATAGCCTTGTGTAATGATGAACTAGCGCAGTTATTAGTGTGTCATCTATAAGGATGACATAATTTACCGGACAGACAAGATGGCTCTGATTGGCCAATATCGCTCA